>BCGM01000001.1:938435-1524658 GCA_001599275.1 Wickerhamiella domercqiae
GTGTACGATGCCTCTTCTGAAACCTCCGAGTTTGAGAGCGATAGCTCTGAGGCCAGTCTTACTTCGAATCAGCAGGGCGATATTGCATCCAGCAGCTCGAGTTCATCTGAAATAGAGCTGGAAATCGAGTCTGAGAATGAAAAGGAGAGTTTCAACGAGTCACCAGCAAGTGGAACGCCTAGGCGCGGACGCAAGCGTGGCACTAAGCCCACGCAGTCTCCACGAAAAAAAACGAAAAGCCAACCTTCAACTCCTCTGAAAGCTTTGCGACAGCGCCATGATATTGGTTCTGCACGGCCAGCGGATGGCGGGGAACCAAAAGCTTTGCCCAAATCTCCCCAGAAGGTTAGAGTATCCCAGATGTCACCGTACGTACTAGCTCAAGAAAAGCTGCATGTCAGCTCTGTACCGGAGGCACTGCCCTGCCGAGAGCGCCAATTTACCCAAATATTTGTGGCACTTCAGGATGCAGTGGCGACACAAACAGGCACCTGCATCTACATATCCGGCACTCCGGGCACAGGAAAAACTGCAACAGTGCGAGAGGCTATATCCCAACTTCAAGTTCGACAGGAGGATGGGCAACTTTCACACTTCACATTTCTGGAAATAAATGGCATGCGCCTACCTCATCCGAACACTGCATATGAAATTCTGTGGTCAGAAATTAGCGGGGCAAAGCAGGGCGTGGTTAATGCGAACACTGCAATGGCATCTATTGAAGCTGAGTTCAAGAAAAATAGCAGCGCCAGATCTCCAGTTATCGTTCTCTTAGATGAACTGGATCAAATGACGACAAAATCGCAGAGTGTATTGTACAATTTTTTCAACTGGCCGTCTTTACCGCACTCAAAGCTCATTGTAGTGGCCATAGCTCCCACCGTCGATCTAACAGAGCGGATGCTGTCGAATAAAATTGCTTCAAGACTTGGCCTAACGCGCATTTCTTTCAAAGGCTACACATTCAGTGAGCTGAGGGAGATTATCATGTCCCGGCTAGATGGCCTTGAAGTTGTTGACACCGATGCCGTAGAGTATGTTGCACGTCGTGTTGCTGGCGTTTCTGGTGATGTGCGTCGTGCGCTAGACATCTGCAGACGTGCATTTGAGCTTGGTGGCGAGAAAACACTTAGTATGGAGTTAGTACGTGAGGCCATCGCAGAGACACAGGCACCTCCTTTGGCGGATTATATCGTGTCCTTGTCTGTTGCCAGCAAGGTGCTACTGTGCGCAATATTGTCTCGATCCCGCCTGACTGGTGGCGAGACCGAAATGATATTGAACCAGGTCTTGCACCAAGCCGAGCAACTCGTTCAGCTTGGGCCACCAGAGCTCTCTCGTGAACTGTGCTCAGATACATCCCCGCGATTGTTAGGATTTCAGACGGCTGTTACGGAACTGGCTGAGGCTGGTGTGATCGCGCAACAATCTTCAGCTGGCGAGACGACGCGTCGGATCAGAATTATAGCTCCTTCAATGGTTAAGAAGAGTCTTGAGGCGGACCCAGAGTGCGCAGGATTGCTCTAATTGCATGCTTTTCGTATTTGTACATTTAGTTTTAGATAAATACCTACCACTGCGAGTATATCACAAGAGGCTCGCCAACTGCTGTGAGCTCAGGCATTTTCAGCTTGAGGTCGAACGTCTTTGAGATGATGATTTTGAAGATCTTTGCTATGTTGATGCCTTGCGCTGTAGAGCAAAATATTAGCGGTGCCCGCATCGCCTTCGCGTACTTCTTAGCTTGTTCAGTGATTTCAGTTTGTTCCTCGTCACTCATCTCGTAGAATATGTCGAATTTAGTGCCAACTAGCAGTGGAACTGCGGTCTTATTGAAGCCTCGAGCTTGACGATACCAGTTTCGGACTGCATTAAGGGTACCTTTGCGAGTCAAGTCAAACATGAATATAATAGCAGCAGCTTCATTGCACACAATAGGAAGCATGTTAATGAATTCTCTCTGGCCACCTAAATCCCAAATGGAGAATGTAAGTTGAGTATTGCGGATTGCAATTGTCTTTTCAAGGAAATTTACGCCCAGCGTCTGAATGTAATCCTCATCAAAGCTACCATCGCAATACCGGACCATAAGAGAAGTCTTCCCGATTTCAGCATCTCCAATGAGCCCAACCTTGACCTGCATCTGCTCGGTCTGATGCTCTGGAGACATATCCACCGGAACCTTCGGCCTCCCACTACTCATGACCTCCTTTTTGTAAACAACATTACGTTATACAACTTTTCAACACTAACGCAGTCGCCTCCTAGAATGCTGAAATCAAGCTTTTGGTGTGTCTGCCGATTTCCCCTAATATCATGGGAGTAAGATATATAGACTTGTCTAGTGAATTTAGGCAATTGCACTGCCGGGCTCCGGGCTTGAGTCAGCGTTAATGATTATGAGAAATGTCGTAAATAGCGACCTAAACCTGGCTATCAGACAGGAAATCACAGTTCACTGAGGATTAAATCGCAGTTTTCCTATAGCAGATTTATCTAGAGCTATACGCCGATTGGCAAATTATGTTGCGATGCTCCTTGACCAGCATCTTGACATTGTGATTACGGGAACTGTATAAGAAGGACAAGTGGGCATTTATATGGAGCTTTCTAAATAGAAGCGGAGGTGCGAATTCCTAGCAGTAGAGTAGTGCGAGATAGAAACCGGATTATTCCCGTCAAATTCTGTATATGTACCGCTTTTCAATGCGACGTGGTCAATTCTAGCACTGACACATTTTGACAAGTGCCTGCCGAAACCGGCGATTGACTCATCACCCCCCCGCTGTAAATGATAACTCATATATAGAAGAGGTGTGTGCTAACTAAAACTTTTCATTTCGAAATAATAATATGTCGGCTCGGATGATGATCACCCGCGCTAACCGCGCCTTCATGGCTAAGGCAGCTCGTTCCGTGGAATCTCGTGCATTCTCGGTTTTGGCACGTGCTCCGGCCCTTCGCACAAACAGCAACGTGGCTGCTGCTATGCCGCGCTTGACCCGCGGTCTCAAGCAGATCGCCTTCTCAGAGGGCCACCCTGAAACTGTGCACGAACGTGCAGATTGGCCGCTCGAAAAGCTCCATGACTACTTCAAGAACGACACTTTTGCGCTCATTGGCTACGGCTCGCAAGGCCATGGCCAGGGGTTGAACCTTCGTGACAATGGCATGAATGTCATTGTAGGTGTTCGCAAGAATGGTGCTAGCTGGAAGGCGGCTATTGAGGACGGCTGGGTCCCGGGCAAGAATTTGTTCGACGTTGACACTGCTATCAATAAGGGTACCATTATCATGAACCTACTCTCCGATGCTGCCCAGAGCGAGACCTGGCCTCATATCAAGCCCCTCATTACCAAGGGTAAGACTTTGTACTTCTCACACGGCTTCTCGCCCGTCTTCAAAGAGCTCACCCACGTGGAGCCTCCCAAGGACGTTGACGTTATCTTGGTTGCGCCCAAGGGCTCCGGCCGCACTGTCCGTTCTCTCTTCAAGGAGGGCCGCGGCATCAACTCTAGCTATGCTGTGTGGCAGGATGTGACCGGCAACGCTAGCGAGAAGGCTGTTGCGATCGCCATCGCTGTTGGATCTGGGTACGTCTATGAGACAACATTTGAGCGCGAGGTACACTCTGACCTCTACGGCGAGCGCGGTGCTTTGATGGGTGGCATCCACGGCATGTTCCTTGCTCAGTACGAGGTTCTGCGTGAGCGTGGCCACAGCCCGTCTGAGGCTTTCAACGAGACCGTTGAGGAGGCTACTCAGTCACTCTACCCACTCATTGGCAAGCACGGCATGGACTACATGTATGACGCTTGCTCGACCACTGCTCGCCGTGGTGCTCTTGACTGGTCTCCCAAGTTCAAAGATGCTTTGAAGCCCGTATTCAATGAGCTCTACGATAGAGTTATTGATGGCTCTGAGACAAAGCGCTCGCTCCAGTACAACAGCCAGCCTGACTACCGTGAGAAATATGAGAAAGAGCTGCAGGCTATTCGCGATCTTGAAATCTGGAAGGTCGGTAAGGAGGTGCGCAAGCTCCGCCCGGAGAACCAGTAAAAAAAATGTATATAAGCGTACATTCAGTAAATTCAACAGTTCTGAGAAAGATATGGTGTTAAAAGAATAAAGCATTGGTAAATTTACACGCAGCTTATATGGCTAAGGGAGTTGCTCCCTGCCCTCATCATTACTACTATAACAGATACTCTTAGGCGAGTTTTCTCCAGAAAACAAAGCAGAAATGCCCTTTAATTTATACATACTGTGTTTGACCTTATTTTAAGGAAGACTTTTCGCCGTAAAATATTACAATTCCACGCAGAAGCTCTTTTAACAACTCACCATAGTCGAGGGCGAGAGCTGGGTTTGTAACAAGACAAAGCTTTTGATTCAACATATGTACCCGCTGGTGGTGCAACCGATGTCCTCACATTTCGGTGATTTTAGCACTGTGTATATACGAGAAGGGCAGCGACAGCCTGATCTAAACCATAGTCTAGCATTTACCGTCATGCATAATTGCGCCTTTAAAAGGAGAAGACAGGATCATGAAGGGAGCGACAAAGCTTTAGAGAAATGGAGACTACTAGTCTTTCTATCGCAGCTGCAACGTCTACCTTCCTCTTCTCTTTGCTGCCTCGTGGCATCCACTCGAATCGCTCCGGTAGCTATACTGGCTTGACTGAAGCGCCTGACGTGTTCATAGTCCGCGCTGATAATGGCCAGCCATCTACGATTGTAAACGTCTTTTCCGAAGGAAAAAAAGCGTACGCATTCGAGCGCAACAGTTATGGCTCAAAGCAATGGGCACTGTATGAGCTGCCAGAAAGACGGCATGTCGCAGTGATAACTATTGGGTTATTCAACCGATCGGTTGACTTTGTTGACAAGCCTGGTATACAACATCGTGAACTCAAGGGGCTCTTGCAGCGCATCTTCTATCTCACAGATGGAGCGAGTTATCGTTGGACACGAATCTCTCAAAACCTTGAGCGAATAATAAACCCGGGCCAAGGGCATGAAGAGCTCCACGAGCGGATCGGTCGTGTTAGGCTTCTGCGTCGGTTCCGATTTGAATGGGAGGTGCTCGTCGATCCCAAGTTCGATGCTGAGGTAGCCCTTGCCACTGCATTTGTAGCCATGAACACGCAATGGCCATTATATTCAGCAACTACGCCAGGGATACCTACAAGAGCAGGCGCATCAAGAAGGGCAACTGAGCAATTAGTCTATCCTCATGATAAAACCCTTGGAGGAGCCGAAGATCCTGCAGAAGCTGCTCCCGCTGAAGCCAATGAGGCTAAGATAGGAACGGCAGATGAGGCCCTCTGCAGCAGCCAGACCCTGGACGGGCAAGAGACACCTGATAGTCTGCAAACTAAGAATGCATCCCTCTTCCAGCCTGGGGAGAATGTGGCAGATATTCCCGCTCACCTTCTAGTTTACCAGGCGCCCCCCTCTGCCGATGGTGAATTTTTTGCGCCGCCTGAATTCCTCAGACCAAAACTAAAATAAAAAACACTAGATAACACGGTCAAATGTTTCTATCCCTACTCTGCCCCCTCGCATAGCTCGCTGCGCTTCGTACGCAAACTGCTTGGGGGACTCATTGAGTGCGCGTGCAGCGTCACGGTTAAGCGGATCGTTCTGATTAGGCTCCAAAAATAGGAATTGAATACCAACAACAATAGAATTGAGGGAGAGTACTGGCTTCCAGTCTTCTCGTAGAATATTGAGACAGATTTTGCCATCTAGGTCGATGTTAGGATGGTAGATCTTCTGTTCACACTGAACTTTTGGTGGGTCGATCGGATACTCTTCAGGAACTCGGAATATGAAAGAAAAATGACCGCCTTTATAGATTCCTTCGTCTGGAATCAAGAACAAGCGGAAGAGCATAAGGTTATTTGGATCTGGAAACTCCACTCGCATTGTAGGAGGCAGCGCCAATTCGCTAACATCATTCTGAATACGTAACTGTGCCCCGGTGACCTTATTTCCTGAGAGTTGACCCTCGACCTTCGCTTTATCCTGCTGTTTCTTTAACTCCCATATCTTCAGCATTATAGTGATGATGGAATCACTTGTTAAGCAGAGAGAGAGGGTGTGTGTGGTACAGGAAAGAGCCTGGGTTGGGTGTAAAGCTGTTTGACGTCCCTAGTCACCTATCACAGTAAAGATTTACAATAGAAGAAAAAATTGCCATCATTGTTTTCCGAGATTTGCCGAAAGAAAAATCTTGCGCAGCAGCCATCGGTAAGTACTGAGCTCGCGTATTCTGCGTCACCGGTGAGAAAGGATCCGCTCCAGACAAAGAGGAACTTTAGAATTGAGCAAAGCAAACCTGAGGAAGCTGATAAGCGGATCTCTAAGCGTTTCGCCTATTTGCCATTTTTCTGAGCGTGCCGCAACTGCGGCGCAATTGAAAAGACATCCAAGTCTTTCCTAGCGGTAAGTAACGCGAGAACTATTTGATCACTCTGTCAATGCCGGTGATAATAATGGCCAAGATATCGTAGCCTTCAGGTCTTTTTGAAGATTATTTTACAACGTTGCAGACTATGAACAATAAATGCATTGGGTTTCGTCATACTGCTCGGAGAAGCAACAGCTTTCAAAACTGGTCAAAAACTTTGACTCGAGCGGCACCTTGGGGTACCAGAGGATCAGGGGTCTTGGTAACTTGTGAAATTACCTCCTGGCACGATACCTCAATGTTGTTGTGACGGAGTGATATTTCGTGCCTCAGCATGTTTCGGACCCTCATCCAGCGGAGAACTTTAAGGTCGGCCAAAACAAGAGCTTGACGATCTATTATGTCCATGTTTTGTGGTTTGAGCATTGGCATTGAGGCTACAGCAAGCAGCTACCCCACGAGTGCAGCTTAGAGTTGCTGACGTCACGACTAGCATTGCGTAAGATAAGCGGGCGGGATTTTAGATATTGATAAACTATGTTGAATACTCTCGTACGAAAATCTTGGCGGTCATCAACATCCACGGCGAGTTATATGTCTGGATTTGCCGAACGAGCAGGAGAATGAAGCAATTTTCTAGAATGTGGATGTCGAAACCGACAAGATAGTACAGATAAATGATAAACTTATGCATCCTGAGGTCGTCGTGAGTTACACGCCACAATCTTGATCTTATCCGTGTTTACCATTTCACCATTATCCATCTTGAGTGACACATCTTTCACAATGAACGTCCAGACGTCGTCGCAGCAGCGATAAGTTTGGAGGTGGCCCTTAAGTGTCAACCGAGACTTGACCATGCCACGAAGTTGGTCCGTCATGACGCGGTCAAAGTGCCCCAGTATCTGCCTTGCCATCTGAGGCTCGACATAGCTTTCCTTGATTAGCGTGTCGAGCGCTTCAGTGAGCGCCCAACCGATGCTACTCCGCCGGTACAACTCGTAGTATGGCGCACTACTCATGATGATATTAGTCACATGAGCGCCTCAGCCGATGAGAAAAGTAGACCGCGGGGCCAGCAGATTAACAAAAAGTAAAGGTGAAAGGACAAAAAGATGCCATACTGCTGCAGTTTCATTTCCATATAGCTATACAAAAAGCTAAATATTCCACTAAGGTAAATCGAGATGTCGTCCAAACGCTCTGTCGTCATTGATTCCAGGTGTCCGGATGGGCTCAGCTGGGCCGGGTTCGTCATTCTCGGACAAAGAGCCTTCATCAAAATTGCTGGGCTCATCTTCTCGAGTTAACAGCGGACGCTCCTCTTCTTCCTTGTCGCCTCTCAGCCACAACCAGTAAAAGCCAGATAGGAGAAGCAATACTACGATTATCATCCCGAATATGGTACCAATAAGGAACGCGGAGTGGGTGTGCAGCCGGAATGGGGGTGGTAGAAGTGGTTCGCTGATCCAGTCTGGAGATATGTACCTATCAGTGAACAAAACTGTTGATGACCCAGACACAGCGCCATTGGTATCGCCTCTTGAAGTAACGAGTACTCGCTGTCCCTTTCCCGCGCTAGGCGAAAGAACCCATACGTCATTTGATACCCGGCGAACTTCAATATCATCATCTGATACGGTGGTAACCACGAACTCCGATTCTGTGGTGTTCCAAAATGGGTTTCCATCGATCACATGTAGCCCCAAGAGCTTGCGTAACTTGGGTAATGGCATATCAGCAGTAATGTTATGCTTCTCCAACTGTTCGATGCTAGGAACCAACAGAGTAAAGTCATTACGGGGATCTCGCACGAGATCATCCATATTTGCAGCTCTTAACAAGTCCAAAAACTTTGCACGACCGCCTGCGGCGACAAGGTCCTGTGCTGTGATTTCCAAATCATGAGGCAACGAAAAGTCATTGACAATATGAGCTACTCCGTTGTCGAAAAGGATATCGCTAAACTCAATTTCCATATTTGTGCCATTGAGAGAAAATCCATTCTCGTTAGCAGTTACTTTGGTAGGGTACCTGTCGAGCTGTCCCACAAGCTCAGTGCCTTTCATATCTGAGTAGAGCGGCTTGTCAATTATAAGGTTAGCGAAGACTCTACGCAGAGCATCAACATTCTGGCTGAGATACGCGTGCAAGAGCAAACGCTGTTCCCACGCCTCGCGCCGGGGCAGGAACAAAGTCCAGCTCTCCTGGACAGGCAGTACCAGTAGATTTAGTTGGTCAAGGAACGTGAGGCTGTGACTGGTCATGAAAAATGGCCCCAGTGCCATGACCAGTCGTGGTGGAAGAGAAAGAGCACCGTCTACAGTGTATATAGACGTGTTGCCGATGCGGTATTCTGAGCTGGTAAGTTCCTGCCAATTGAGCCAGATTGATCCAGTGGAATGTCGCTGATAGTGTATCCGCTGAGGATACTTGCCTGAAGTGAGGGCCATGTGTGTAGTTAACAGCCTGTTGCGGGGCTTCGTAGCGTTCTCAGCAAGTTGTTCATTTACGAACTGGTAAAGTAATGACTCCTCGCCTTGTGAAGAGTCGAAATGCTGCCCAACATCCTGGACTAGGCTCGCATAATGGGGTATCAAAATAGTCTGATAGCCTGTATAGCTACCATCTATGAGGTCCCGATGACCGTAAAGTGTCACTGCACGAGCGAAATTGAAACCGCCTAAAGCCTGTATGTACATCTCAGGAGTGAATTTCACATCGACGCCAGGATAACCGTCGTATATAGCGTAAACTCCGTCTCTCGCAAGGCGCCACGCTCCATCCTCTATAGGCTGCACCTCCCCGCTAAGATTGCGTTGGAGCTGTACCAAAGATCCTTCCTTGGTTCTGACTACAGCCGGAAGATCCTGGGGACGCAGAATATAGGGAATAATGCAGCTATCGACTACCCTCTGACGGTCAGCAGCCCCAATGGCAGAAGCAAGGTAGTTGAGCTCAATAGCTGAGAATTGGGCATTCAGAGCCTCGTCAGAAGGCGACAAGACAGTTGAACCATGCTTAATATTGGTACATTCATCGCGATCAAGTTCTAGCAGTTCCGTGAAAGTTGCCGCTTCACTCTGGAAATAGAGCTCTTCGCACATAGTCTGCGGAATCTTCAGTAAGTCAGAGATACTTTGCACTACACCACGTTGCGGGGACGCGAGTAAATCCGTTTCAACTATGAAAGCATCACCGTTATTGACTTCTCCACGAAGAATGCGCACCGGGGCGTCAACTCCGTCACTCAAGTAGCTAGGCACGATGATGCCTTCGTCGCTCTCCGCATAGTCTTCTTCAAGAACCACTTCGCGCAGTAAGTGATACAGCAGTTGCTCCTGTTTGATAGTATTCTCGTCTATCCCGACGAAAGCCGAATTTACAGGTGCCAAGAACGTTGAATTCCAGCTCTGATTGATAACTGTTACAAGGTCATGCCTTTGAAGAAGGCCTACGAGGGTTGAAAACTGTGCGGACTCGCTAAGAACATCGATGATCGTTTTGATTGGTGTTCCCTCGCCCGCAGCGAGACTGAGAAAGGAGGAGATGATGGCCAAAGCCCATAAGGGCTGTATCGCCGCCATTAAGTGCTTACGGCAGACGAGCATTCGAGTTGCGCTACTTGTCCATAACAGAGTAGTCATGATCAAGACGCGTCTGCAACCCTTTAGTATAGAATTTTTACTGCAACTAACGACAGCACTCTAAACTGTATCTAATTTATAGCTTTCGCAACTTGAGCCGAAAGCTGGATGTTCTGCCAGGATTTGTCGATCGGAGACTCAACTGCTCCGTCGTTATCACCTGAGACCACAATCTTCGGCAGTGGCTTTACCGGAATAGCCCCGCAAAATGCTTGGAATATACGAAGAACTCCGATCCACAAGTTTTCGGCTAAAAATGCAGAACCCAAGACACTCAAGAGGCTAGCGTCTACAAAGCTGTGATCAGCACCGTAGGCAGTCGTGTTGTGGCTACCGTACATGACCACGAGCGTGGTCCCTGTCACCGCACCGAGGCCAGCCAGGAACGTCATATTCGGGAGCCAACGGCCGATATCATGTCCAAGATGTACAAGCGGTCGGCGATTCGCGTACGCAAGGAGCACAAGCGAGGCGCGCACGTGCACAAATGAGCCAATTAGCGCAGCAACCCCCGCAAGCGGCCAAACAGGAGTAACCAAAACCACGTAGCCAAAGAGAGCCACTAGCTCAGCAAATCGTGACGAAACATCAAAAGGAGCACGGGACTGAAGGCGCGTTAGACCCGGGTCTGCCCTGCGAGCTTTCCATACGGAGAGAACAACGGGGAGAATAACTCCCGACGCCAGAGCGATGAGTTGATTGGTGACGGAGTAGAAGAAAGCCTGTCCAACGAGACGGTCCGTATTGAGCTGGAACTGATTTGCCAGGTCCACATATTGCACCACCACCGAGTTTTGCAGCGGCTCCAGAAGCCCAATGATCCGGTTGCCAAATGGTAGATACACGTACGCAGTAAGAAACAGAGGCATATAGTTCAGCAAAAGACTGAGATAGAACAGACGCTGAGCCTTAGTTCCCTCATAGCTTTCCTCAGTGGCATAGTCCTCCCACGTCATCCACTTATTTAGGATGATGCCATATACTATGGCAAAGATGCGAGTGGCTACAACGGTGGCTCCAGTAGGCAGTAACGATACTACCGGCTTGAAGGGACCATTGTATAGCTGAGTGCAGAAAATCTCAAATGCGAGCAAGACAAAGAGGCCCGTAGCATAAACAATAATCTGCAATAGTAAGACTGGCCAATAGAGAAGGCGACGAACCTCACGCTTCTGCGACGGGAGCCCACTATAACTCTTCATGGGACACCGTAAAGGACTAACTTTATCGTCTCCGGCAGATGGAAAGACAGCACTCAGGCTCCTTTGGGCGTGTGGCCAGTCGGCTACCACAGCGATTGACCACAGACTCAGCGTGGCCACGAGCAACGGGCTATAAGCTGCATTCTCCTTCAGGAACCACCGCGAGACAATTCCGAAGAGTGCAGGAGCCACGAAAGCGCGATTCAAATACTCTGCGAATGCAAAATAGGTCGCGAGTTGGTCACCGTACTGCAATTGGATTTGGCCCACCGAGAGAGTGCGCACTGGGTTAACGATGAACCGCTGCGCAAATTTGGGTCCAAATGTCTCCTCGCCACCCATGGAGAAACTGTCAATTTCCGAGGGCAGATCCAGCTTTGCAATCTGCTCCTGTGAGATCCATGCTCTCTTGGCCGGCGTCAATGGCCCCTCGGGGAGCTCAGAGAGCTTTGCAGCAACGTACTCGGGCTTAAGACGCACCAAGACAAAAACTTTTCCGGGTTGGTCGCGACGAACAGTGACGTAGAAGCCAGCTTGGCTCAGCTTACCGCATATCGTGCTAACACTCGCATATTGGCTTGCTGGAACGAATAGGGCATAGTCAGGCTCTTCAGCTTCTGACTGGATCTCAGTAGGCTTCGTAGAGTCTGCCTTACGATTCCGCAATTCAGACATTTGGCAATTGGTATATATATGGAACTCGTGCCTCTCAGTCCAACTGGCACGTAGTATTGAGCAACTAAATGGACTCACACCTTGTGTCGATTACCTAAGCATTTCCTAACTTCATGAGCCGAAAGATCCAACTAGAGGCAGCATACAAAGGAGTGGTTGGCGAAATCTCCAAAATATGCGAGACGCTGAATCGAGCACAGCCAACATTAGTTGCGGTAAGCAAATACAAGTCTGTAGAGGACATTGAAGTTCTGTACGCACTTGGACAGCGTCATTTTGGTGAGAATTATGTTCAGGAGATTACGGAGAAGGCCAAGAAGCTTCCATCGGATATCAAATGGCATTTCATTGGAAATCTACAGTCAAACAAGACAAAAATTGCCCGTGAGATTCCGAATTTGTTCGCAGTAGAAACAGTGGACTCTGCCTCCAAAGCTACGAAACTTTCTAATCAACGAGCACAACTTGAGGCTCCGCAAGACCTAGAGGTATGGATTCAAGTGAATACTAGTGGAGAAGATCAAAAAGCGGGGGTCATGCCCGATTTAATGGAGCTGACAGAATTAGCTGAGCATGTCCAACAATTGCCCCATGTCAAATTAAGGGGTCTCATGACTATAGGGTCATTGGTTGAATCAGAGAAAGCTGAAGGCATCAATAAGGATTTCAAGTTACTCTCTGATCTTAGGGATTCGCTCCAGAGAAGCTTGAATATTGAGCTTGGCCTTAGCATGGGTATGAGCCACGACTTTGTGGCTGCAATCAAGCAGGGTTCGACAAATGTACGGGTTGGCTCGAGTATTTTTGGCGTCCGACAGGTCAAGGAAGAAATCAAAGCCCAAAAATAATAATATACACACATTAACGATTACAATTGATAGGCACTGGAGAGATTGTTGGCTAGAACAGCGCCGACTAGGGGAACAGTAGTTCTAACGGCGACAGTGTATTCTGGTGAGCCAGGCTCAAGACGCATCAAGCATGCAATAGATTGTGAACCAGTATGCAAAATTCCTGCTGCTAGATGAACGTGAGCTGGGGTGCCTTTGACTATACCCCAGCCCAGTCCACGCAGCTTCGCATCGTCATCTTTCACAATGGCCCGAGCTTTTGTCACTGACCAATTGCGGAATTTCTTTTGGAACTGACTTGGGGCCAGCTGAGTCCATCGTGCGAGGAACTCACGAATATTCAAGTCTACGGGACTCATGAAGCGCTCCAAAATGATTGGCAGCTTGAGTGTGATATTAGACAGAGAGCCAGCCAGAAACGAGACGCGCAGAGTTGGACAAACAGCGAAGGGTTGCAGTGCCTCGACGATCACTTCAAATTGAGTAGTGGAAGAAGGGGCCAAGTATGTATTGACAGTTCCTTTTGTTTCCAGCAGAAGCACAGAGTTTCCCATCGGATTTGTGACCTGAACAGAGAGACTAGAGAGCGGGTAGCTAGCAACATTGGTAAACAATAGATTGAGGTGTCCCCGAGGGGGTGAGGACTCAAAACTGTAACGACAGCCAACTTGGATGAGTGCATCCTGATAAAGAACAGCAGAAGAATGGTCGAGCATCCGGCGAAAGCCATGCTCCCAGTTAGACGTGAGGAACTGTGTTGAGGATATCGAGCTCCCTGTCCTGATGGGTTGCTGCCGTGGTGCCTGTTGAGCTGGTAGTGATGCTGCGGGAGCCAACCGGGCAAAAAGAGGCAGCGACGCTTGTTCAGAAAATGCCGGCATATCCTGCAGGAGGGCTTGGAGAGCGGACTCATTTCCAGGCTGAAGCAGTCTCAAATATTCACATGCTCTTTGTTGGATCTCCGCGTTACCTGAGCGAGATTCACGGATCATGACTTCCGCGACCATCAATGTGAGCTCTGGATCTTTGGCTCGCCCTGCAAGACAAGCATACGAGCTCAGAAGCATGCGCTTTGCGGACAGACCAGCATCTCCAATGCGATCCTGAAGTACAACAAAAGCGTCCTGTGCCTGCTCTATTGGCTGATATTTGCCGAGGATAAAAGACGCTGCCTTCAGTATGTTATCAGCCAGACCACCAGGCGGCGACTCGGTAATCGATCGGAGGCATGCTGCACATGAGAATGTCCGCAAATCCGGATTATTGACAGTAATCTGCACGAGACGTTCCCACACCTCATCCCCTACATAGCTTCCGCCTATTGAAAGAAGAGAGAGGCATGTTTCTACGTACCATGATGGGCTGGTAGCAAATCTCTCTATAATTCCAGCCAACCTAGTCACCATTTGAGCGCGAATAGATACGTCAGATGTCACTAAAGTATCCAGTAGTTCCGACGTCATTCGCTCCACATTTACAGAGTTTGCAATACTCGATAATGCGTCGAGTGCTTCGTGTCGTACGGAGTGATCACGATCCTTGGAAAGACTCAATGCAAGTGTCAAAACTTCATCGTTTCCTGCAAGGCCGGGATAGATGGACATGAGTCTTAGACCCAAGTAGCGGTGATTGGGCTCTCTTGCCTGCAACAGGTGATTTAAAGACTCTCCTACAGCGTCGCGAATATCAATCCCGATATGGGCTGCTGTTCGGACAGCTTCGTAGAGTACAGCGTTTCGAACGTTCATCTGTTGTGGCGCTGCGCTTTTATCATCAGCATCATCTCCACAGAAAGAGATAACACGTAGCAACACTTCTTTTAGAGCCCGCCACTCGCTCGATTCAGATGTCGGTAGCGGTGACCACAGGCCCACTAGCTCTAATAGCTTCACCAAAAACCATGGTGCTGTAAAGCGGTAATAAATATAATCCAGAGGGACTCCTTCGCCGGCCCAAACTGTTGAGAGACGCCGAAGCGCGCGAGGGAAGGCATCCCTGACCTTTTCCCGCTCATTCCTGGCGATTTCGATTATGAGTTCGGTGGCAGAGTGTGCTAAACCAAGCTGCGGAGAGTCCAGGAGAACTACTACACGATCAGCCCAGTCCTGCTCCATAAATAGAGGCGACTGATGATAAAATTCCTTTATGGTTAACGCTGCTTTTCGGGAAACGGAAGGGGCACTGGTAGGGCTCACCAGCAATTTGAAAACTTCGTCCACTAAAGTTTGTGGTGCTCGTCTTAGAACAGCGACAAAATTCAAAGCTAGACTAGTATGCAGCTCCTTTGGACTCCTTAGGTCTTCAATAACCATGTTCATTGCTTCCTCTACAACCGTGCCGTTATCGCTGAACATTAGTTCCAGAGCCAGATATCCAATTTGTTTCTCAGAATAACGGGTCGACCGTATCAATGCCAAGCTCTCCTGGATTCCCATGTCAACTGGATAGCCAAGAATATAAACGTATAAAATTTTTGCCACTGCTTTCTTGGTCTCATAGCTGGCTTTAGGCTTGGACGGCATTTTTCGTCGTAAGCTAGCTAGCTCAGTTTGTACACGTACGCGTTCAGCCTCATGACCAGTTAGGCCACGTAAATCAGCAATGAACTGTGCTAAACCTTTGATCTGAGAGTTGCTCATATGAATGGTGTGCTTCAGAGCAGACGCGTCGGGGCCACCCCGCGACTGTTTGATCTAATGTCTTTGTCAGCGAGTCGGCAAGTACATCCCGCCAGATTTTCCCGTTGTCACGTGAATTTCAACGCGACTGCTTTACGAACGGCTAAAAAAGCCGTTGAGTACAAACTGCTTATATAATTGTAAATTGCAACCTGCGATTATCAGGTAGATATCAGATCTACCCGAGTGTGCTTAAGAAACCCGCCGTCTCCAGGCGTAACAGAAATCACTGCGTATGACCCTTCGCTGGCATAGCCTGGGTTGATACAGATGACGCCTCCACTAATTGATGCGCTGGCACTTGCAAACCCGGGGATTATAAGTACATTAGGTGCCTGGTTTAAGTCCAAAGCATGCGAAATATCCACGAATGTAGCAGCAGCCGGAGGGTATACAGGGTAGAGTCGATGTTGACGTAATATGTGATCAAAAGCAGATTTCTGAGATATTGGGCCTGTGGAAGCGTCGGCGATATCTTTGATACCAGGAATCGAGGATGCTAATACGGTCATGTTCCCCACTTGTACACATGCTGGGTTAGGTGCAGAAATGACATTCTCGTCTATCTCACAAGGTGGTTGTGGAAATGCGGGGAATCCGAAGGCAGCATCATGCGTGCTGGGTATATATACCACTGGTGAGCGAGCACCTGCTAACAGGGGACGAACTCTTGTTGCGAGAATATCCTCGGGCGTGCCCTCTGTTCCAGTTTTGACTATTTCGTTCTCGTCGTCAACGAGTGGTCCTAATATCACCCGGACCGAAGCATCTTCAGTGTCATCTAAAAACAAACCGAGCCTGCTGTAGTCGAGGCTGGATTTGGAAGTGAATGGTCCTGAAAATACTGCGATTCGGACAACTCCATTGATATGCCCAATTTCAGAGGGAGGCGATGGTAGCCGGGGTAGTTGCTCTAGTTGGTGAGCTACGTAGCACTGGCCCGTTGGGTTTGTACCACGAATGGCGACCACCTGTCCCCTAAAGAAGTTAGCGCCCTTTAGCATTGACGCGTCTAGGCGAACTCGAGCGCCGGCGCCTATTCGGCGTGATGTCTCTAGAACAAGAGAGGAGATATCAAGATCAGCATCAGCATTGTCATTAGAAGACTCGGTGAGTTCGTAGGCATCCGTTGTTTCAGCCAGAATGCGACCTATCACTAAATTAGTGCTTTGGCTTATACGAGTTGGATTTGACAGGTCAGCTCTTTTTAGCTTTCTATCTTCGAGAAACCTAGAAATCACATTCTCTATCTGCTCATCAAGGGCCTGGCTCACCTCAGGCATTTTCTGGAACATCGGTCGATACCCTTCCTGACTGCTCTGGACGCAAACTTCCACCTTATCAGATGGACCAGAGATTTCCAGCCCTCCATTGATAGCCCCAGCTCGAGAGCCAGGCGTTCGAGGCGTGTCCGAGGTCATTAAATTTTTGGGAGTGAGCTGATTGTTCTGAGCTGGTGACGCTATAGGTCTTGAATCATTGAAACGAGCTGGTGTAGATGAAATCTTCTGACGCTTACGCGGGCGTTCAAGGCGTTGACGCAACCATCCCTCGAACGCGTCAAGGTTAGTGATGTTCATCTCGGTGCTCTCCACATTATTGGTGGCATATGCTTCCCATTTAATATGCAAATCATCCACCTCTAGAGCATACTCCTCCAATATTTTGCCTAACTTGTTCCTTATGTCTTCTGTCGCAGCGGCAGGGAATGAACGCAGTAGCGCGTCACTCATTCGGACAAGGGGAGGATTAATGTGCTGACAAACAATAAATTTAATGTATCGTCCTCGCGTTTCCTGACATGTCGAGGTAGCACGCGTCATTATGAGAATTATGAGCAAAACACTATTCAACTTACCTACTCAGCTGCAGCCTTAATTTCGTCGCCACCCTCTTGTTTATCTGCCTTCTCAAGCTCCTCTTGAGGAGTCGCACCAGCTTTCTCGTCTGAAGTCTCAGCTGGCTTGTTCTCTTCAGGCTCCTTTCCCTCATCCTTGGGTGTATCTTCATTAGCATTTGAAACATTGTCGGATACAGACTTAGTGTTTCTGGCCTCCTTGCGCCCTTTGAACGTACGCTTTGAAGGGCGATCTTGGTGGAAGGCATTAAACGGTCTGCGGCGCTTACCATTAGCGGTATCAGCAAAACCATGCTCCTGTGCTTTCATGGCAACGTATGCCTGTTTTGACATGACTAGAAGCGGAGTGCCCTCATATTCATGTTTCGCCTCCACAAATTTCTTAGCACTATCCAACGTTTCGAACTCTGCAAAAACAGACTCTTTGAAGGCACCATCATCAGAGCGACGCAACCGTACCTGATTAGTGGGTCCAAACCGTCCAAACCAGTTTTCTATATCAAACTGTGTAGTCTCAGTCTCCGGGCCGAAGCCTTTAGCATATACAGATCGAGCGAAGCTGTCCTTTTTAGCCGAAGCAGCTGGTTCCTTGAGCGGCACACGACGACGCACACTCTTTCCATCCTCGCTAACTTCAAGCATCTCGGGACTCTCGCGTAGAGCAGCTACCACAGCATCTGCAGGCTGGAACCGATGCATGCGCTTGAATTTATGGATAGTCTCGATTGGAACCCATCCCCCATTTTTCTGGGTAGTTTGCCATAAAAATTTATCATGCGGCAGGTTAGCATCAGAAAAGTAGAACTCAACTTGTTTTAGGATCTCAGCATGGTTGTCAGATGGCGGCAGCTTTGAAGCATCCGATACCACTTTGCTTTTTGCACCCATTTTGGCAGATTACTAACTAACTGGTGAAGAATCCCTTTCTCACAGTTCTGCCGCCCATATTATCTACACTAGTTTAGAGTCTTTCTTTATATTTCACAAGACCATCTTGCATGAATGTAGCAACGAGTGAGTTTCTGGAGTAGATTCGACCTTCGTATAATCCTCGGCTATCAGCAGCTCTGCTGGACCAAGTTTCCATTGCCAACCAGCTCGAGCTGATATCCGGGGGGGGCAAGTCGTGTAAAATAAAAGCATGGTTGAGAGACGCTATCCTCACCACGTCAACGTCAGGATTATCTTGAATATTGATAATTGTAAAAAGCGAATTCCGGTCACTAATATAAGCCAGTGCGGCCACCCTGATGTTAGCATCATCCAAGGAATAACGTGATTTGAAATAGTGGACGATACGACGGCGCTCTAGTGGCAACAAGTGATTGTATTCCGTCGTATTCATCTTTCGACATTCAATTGGATGAAAGTGCGGCCTTATAGCGAGCTCTTGAGCCATGGCCTTGAGTTGAATTGTGTCTGCGTCAGGGCATTCAGGGTACTCTGCAATTGATGCGAATCCGTCAGCAACGATAGGCGGTAATTGAGCCTGGTAATTATAAGTATCCTCTGGATCAGCCACTTTTAAAGTAATGAGAGCCTCGTAGACTGATTCTTGTTCTTGTGTTACTGCAACCATCCGATGCGCGTACATTTTTGAGTCTCTCACAACCTTTACTGAGTACTCAAGGGGGATATCTGCATCGACGGCCAACAAAAAGTAAGAATGGGATCCAACGACTGTGTATCCGGGTGCCGTTTTCCCCGCTACAACAATAGATTGAGCTAATACATGGCCCCCAAATGCCGCCGAGGCACCTCGGAATGGCTGGAACGGTCGGCTGAGACTCACGAACGTAAAAGGAGCAGTTTCTTTTACTGCCATTAGAGTCTCAAAAGAGCTGTGTTCAGCATTTTGTAATTCGCACATCCGAACAAAAATGAAATTGGCTTTCTTTCGAGAGAAGTTCTCCAAACTAGCTTACCCCACACTGGCGGCGACAGCGCTGGCTCTCCTTAGTCATCGAGCCATTATATGCGTCGGGTGTTGAGTTGACCAAGAATCGCAGGTGCGCGAAAAAAGCGAGTTTTCATTCTCTGGAAAAAAAAAATCTAGTAGAGATGTGTTTAGCAATTGCCGTCGGCTGAGACCACCGAGAAAATGTGCAGATTCGCGATCGATATATTTTCATCTGAGGTGGCAACTTACCTAACGACCTTTCAGCGCGCAGAGCATCAAGCATAGGGCTACATGGACCGTCGTGTATCCTTTCAATTAGGCGGTGGAAATTATAATGAGCCAGACCAACTGCCAGAGATTATAACTACTCCAGCTGCCCCGGATGAATCGGTACAGACTCCAGCGGGATCAGGTCGCTCAACACCTCTGGACTCCCCGTCCTATACGCCTCGAGAAACTCCCGACATCACTCCATTAACGACACCTAGGCCTACGCCTCCTCTAGGGTCCTTGCGTTCTCTCACGCCCGAGCCAGGGTCAGTGACCCCTGGATCTGGCAAACTGGATGCACCTCGCCCTCATCCTAAGCGAAGTAGCAGCAAGTTGCAGATGTTCCTGAGGAGTAGCACTACGTCCCGACCGAAGCACGAGCGATCCAAATCGATGCCAAGCCATGTGGCTGATCCTTCACATCATCACAGCAATCGCCATCATTCTCATTACAATCAAGATCTTCGGCATACGCAGGCTGTGGCACGTCCCCATCGGTCAGTTTGGCAACGTATGGGGCAGCGCGTCCAGCACAACTTGCGCACTTGGTATATTAGGGACCGCTGGAAGCGTTTAAGCGAGCTCGACAAATTGCGGGAAGTCCAGAAATCCAATCTGCTCTTTTCCCTGCTTTACGCGGCTACGCCAATGGTGATGATTCTCGGAAGCCAGTTCCTGACAGATGAAAAGGGTGAAAAACGTGTTCCAGTACTCGTGCACCAGCTTGGATTCAAGGTTCAAGCAATTCAGCAGGGAAAATATAAGCATATGGTTCGGATCGATCTAGAGTACGGCAGCGGGCCTGCCGTTATTCGATGGTCGATCATAAGGGGTTATCGTGACTTTGTATGGCTGAAGACTCGACTTGGTTCTGATAGAGTTGGGTCGGCAGCAGTCAAGAAGCTTAAGCAGCCAAAGCTACCCCGGCCGCGCAAGTATAAACATACTAACGATGGCTCATCGTTGCTTGGTCGACAATTCGGGGATAACGATGGATCTGGCTCTGAAGGTGAGGAGATCGAGGGCGCTGATGGTGACGGTGAATGTGATGAAGCTGATGAACATGAAGACGGAGAGGACGACCATCATAACCGAGACGACGAACACCAGGACAATGGTGCCACCGGACTTAGTGACTCCTTTGAGCAAGCTCTGGAAGATTATCTCAAAAAGCTAGTGAGCATTTATCAGTTTCGGCCGGACATTAATCGCGTGCTAGCATTTTTAGAGCTGAGCCACATGTCAATCAAACTTGCTCCAGAGTACGGCTACCATGGAAAGGAAGGCACGCTTATTATCCGATCGCGGGCTTCAGAAATGGGATGGCACGTCTCGCACCTGCATCCTAAAGATATAACAGGAATGATCACTCGCCACACACCTAAATGGGTACTCGTTCGCGAGTCCTATATTGTTATTGTGGACGACATCTGCAGCACAAAGGTTCTTGAGGTGTTCATGGTTGATCCTTACTTCGAAATTAAGCATGTCGAAGAAAACCTTCCCGATGTGACCTCAAATGACCGCGTCATCTCTGATGAAGTTGGCGACTATGGACCGCTCGACGTGCCTGAGGCTCCAGAAGCGCAACCTACGCCCTCAGGAATCAAAAAAAAGAGTTTGTTCTTGCATCTCACAAATAATTCACGTCAGATTAAGCTAGCAACTCACTCTGATCGTGAGCTACGGCGCTGGCAAGCTTCAATCATTCAAATGAAGCAACGTACTCCATGGGCGCGTAAAAATCGCTTCGATAGCTTTGCTCCCGTAAGAAGGAATGTGTGTGGCCAGTGGTTTGTAGATGGAAGGGACTATCTCTGGGTTTTAAGCGAAGCTCTTCAAAACGCTCGCGATACTATATACATCCTTGATTGGTGGTTATCGCCAGAGCTTTACTTGCGTAGACCTCCTGAGGGTAATCAGCAGTGGCGCTTGGATAGGATATTGAAAAGAAAGGCTGAAGAAGGTGTCAAAGTGTTTGTGGTCGTATACCGTAATGTCGGTGCGGCTATCCCAATTGACTCTAATTGGACCAAATACTCTCTGCTGAACCTCCATCCTAATATCCACGTCATGCGATCCCCTCATCAGCTAAATCAGCGACAGTCATTGTTCTGGGCGCATCATGAGAAGCTCTGCGTCATAGATTCTGCAGTTGCGTTCAATGGTGGTATAGATTTGTGTTATGGGAGATGGGATAACTTCCAGCATAGGCTTACCGACGATGCTCCTACGCCTTTTAGCGATGACCCTAACGAACCGACCCAGATATGGCCAGGAAAGGATTACACCAACGAGCGTGCTAGAGACTACTTCCAACTGGACCACCCATATGAGCAACAACTAGATCGCGACAATACGCCACGTATGCCATGGCATGATGTTCAGCAGATGGTAGTAGGACAGCCGGCTCGTGACTTAGCGCGGCATTTTGTCCAACGCTGGAATTATGTTCTTCGGCAAAAATTGCCATCTCGTAAGACTCCTTTGCTTTTGCCCCCGCCTGACTTTTCGCAGCTCGAATTGGAACGACTGGGCCTAAATGGCACTTGCGAGTATCAAGTTTTAAGGTCCTCGTCTGACTGGTCTCTTGGACTGAAGAAGCACGAACAGTCTATCCAAAATGCATACCTGAAGCTGATCCAGGAATCAGAGCACTTCGTATATATTGAGAACCAATTTTTCGTAACCTCAACCGAGGTGGATGGAATCTTAGTCGAGAATCAGATTGGCAATGCGCTAGTCCAGCGTATTATTCGAGCCCATGCGACAGGAGAAGCTTGGCGGGCATTTATACTTATACCATTACTTCCAGGGTTTGAGGCTGATGTAGACACGAACGAGGCTGCCCAAGTCCGGATTATCTGCCAGTGTCAATACAATTCAAT
This sequence comes from Wickerhamiella domercqiae, assembly GCA_001599275.1. Classification (NCBI taxonomy): domain Eukaryota; kingdom Fungi; phylum Ascomycota; class Dipodascomycetes; order Dipodascales; family Trichomonascaceae; genus Wickerhamiella; species Wickerhamiella domercqiae. The sequence goes on from BCGM01000001.1 coordinate 960,823, forward strand.
ATCTCGCGGCCCTCATTCCATTTTCTATCGGCTGGAGAGCCTTGGTATCAGGCCCGATCAGTATATTCACTTTTTCTCTCTGAGAAAGTGGGATAAATTTGGGAAGGCTAATGATTCTCGTTTGGTGACGGAAATCTTGTATATTCACGGAAAATGCATGGTAGTTGATGACCGTGCGGTCATTATTGGCTCAGCGAACATAAATGAACGATCGATGCGCGGTGTGCGCGACTCCGAACTAGCTGTATGCATCCGAGACACCGAAGTTGTTGAAAGCAAGATGGCTGGAAAGCCATGGAAAGCGGCAAAATTTGCCCACTCTTTACGAGTGAGGCTCATGCGTGAGCATCTAGGGGTCAATTTAGACAAGCTAGATACTGTTGAGCGACTCACCGACACGCTTGAGAGTATAACAATGCGACAAGCTCCCCGTCAGACTCAACATAACTCCACTGGAAAGTCACACCCGACTGCTAATGGTTCTGCTAATGGTTCTGCTGCCGGTACCCATAATGATACCGCTAACGGAGGACCACCCCACACGCCTACTCACGGCAGCTCAGCCGGTGGCCGAACGGGCCAGTCGAGTGGATATACCAGTCGCGCCAACAGCATTGCTAGCGTCGGTAGCACCGATTCAGTAGATCCGCATTCGAAATCTGGTTCTACTGCAAACCTTAACAATCAGCAATCTCCCAATGTAGATGTTGATTCGTCCCCTAGCTGGATGTATCCTGAGCTGCATTCATTCAATTGGTACGCAGGCACCGGCGTTAACAGTGGTGTTCACACCCACAAAAAACTCTCAGCTGATTCGCGTGTCATGAATAATGTGGAACACAAGGCTGATGTCGATGGAAACGGCTACGATGAGATGAACAAACGCGTAAATGCTGGACGACTCAACTTGTCTGCCTCGGCCCCGGCGCCATCTGACGCTAAAGAAGAAGAATTAGCGCGAAAAATTATGTGGGAACTGCTATCCGACAAATCGATTACGAGTCGTAGTGAGTTCATGAAGCAATTCTATGCGAGACTTTCTGGTCAAGACATCCTGAGACCAGTGCAGCGTGCTGCAGATGTCCCCTTGCCACATGTTGATGACGAGGCTAAGCGAGCATTGAATGCGCAGCCTGTTCCTATAGACCCGTGGGCTTTCGATGACCCACTGGACGAGCAGTTCCTGCACGATAAATGGTTTGCTGCTGCCGAGCGGAACACGTACATTTACAGACAGGTATTCAGATGCCAGCCTGACGATGAGGTGGAGACGTGGAAAGACTACAAGAAGTATCAGGCTCACATGGACAGATTTTACTCGAAGCAACGTGAGGATGGCGGTCCAGATACTCTAAGGGCAAGTGGTAAGCATGCCCCTGAAAGAGTGGATGTGCATATCATGGAAGGAGCAGTCCACAATCCTGCCCCAGAGAATCCACGGACTCCTATGGACTCACCGGAAGGCAATCCGATCTTATCGCGACCGCAGTCGAGAGGCACTTCTCGAGTCCCATCGCGAGCGCCTTCATTCAAGGAAGAGGATGAAGAAGCAGACTACTTTGGCATAAATCATCACGCTGAGTCCCCTAAGAGGAGGCATTCTGGCCATTTCCGCCCTTTTGCGTTAAACAAAAATGCAAGCTCTCATTCCTCCGGTGGATATGATCCTTTCAAGGACGGCAACTCCAAGAATTTGCATATGGATGGGGCTCTCAGAGATATTGAGGCTCTGAAGAAGTACTCGGAGTCGCTTCCTGGAAACAAGAAGGACACCGAAAAAATCGCTGAAGGGAGCCAGATGCAGCCCCTACAAAGCCCGACCCAACGCCCAGCTGGAATAACTCGCACAGCGCGGAAATGGGACCATTTTGAACATGTGCTCGATGCTCAGGTTGCAGAGGATATGCTCAATGGAATAACTGGCCACCTGGTTATCTTCCCCACTGAGTGGCTAAACCGCGAGCTTGACTCTGGCAATTGGAACTTCCAAAAGGATCGCATGGCACCACTTGAGATTTTTGATTAGTTTTAGTGTAAATTAGTGGAACTTCCAAAATAAGAATAGATTATAGATAACATCATTGCAGATTCAACAACCCGCGCACGACCTTCTGTATTGATTAGTTAGTATTGACCCAATACGTCATCTCATGCCCATATATCTGGCGCCACGCATAGAGATAACAGAAGAGCACTATGAAAACAATTTTGGATGAGGATCAGACTTGCTCTTTCCGTAATCATGTCGTTCAAGCGTGTGTATCATCAAATACTCACCGAGCTACATGGTGGGCTACTTGACACTTGTCCTTTGAACGCCACGTGCGTGGATAGATGTCCGCCAGATATCGATTTTGATTTAATGACGTGTTCCGTCACCGAAGTCGCAACATGTACAGATATTATTACGGCGCACTAAATTTAGAGCTGTGACAATGCAAGAAAGTACATTGGTACCACTAGGTTGTCATTCAATGATCCAACCGCCTCCATGAGCCCTGTGGCGGTACCGACCAGCACAGCTCGACTAAGTGAGTATTCCAAGACCCAGTGCAACAATATACAGACAGCAATGGCGAACGCCAACGTACCTTCAAGTGACTTCTGTCCAAATAGCTTAATGCGGCCATATCTGCGGCCTACTAATGATGCAACGGTGTCACCCACGCCTAACCCAACTATGCCAGCAGGGCTTTGGCTCGTGAATATAGGACCAGATATGCCAATTAAGAGATATAGATGTGATATAACCACAGGCCCGCATTTGTCGCGCTCATCCACGAATGCCTGCAATTTGCGATGGACCCAGAGACCTAACGGGGGAAGCGCGAGCGCCCGGGACGTCTCTAACAGCGTGAATAACACTAATGCAACAGCAAGAGACATGGATGTAAACTGGTATTGTGCGGCTGGAAGGAAAAGGGCAACTGAACAGAGATGCCATAACTTTCGCCGGCCGTCAAGAGTCAACTTTTCGGAGTAGAAGAACGCAATCAAAGACGCCAGAGAAAGACAGAAGCACCACCATGCTATCAGCATATAGTTTTCCTGTAAAATTCCGAGGATCCAGGCCTGGCTCCGCCCACAGTAACCAAAATAGAGCCATCCCGCAGTGCCAAAATACACCAAGTACACCAAACCAACAACTGTGGCCGAATACGAGCGGCCCCTAGACCGTCTAAATGTTTGACTGTGTGACCACAAAAGCGGCAGGCAAAGAACTAAGCCGCCCAGTCCGCACAATAGCAGCTCACGCCATTCTCCAGCGCCGTCAGCCAAAATGACATTGATCACACCCACGGAAATGATTGCGGCCTCACTGAAAGGTACAGAAGATTGAGCGAAAGCGGCAGTCGCTCGTAAGGCAGCCTGGAGAGCCAACGGGGTCCACAGCCACTGTCGGTCAACAAACCATAGCCATATGAATGCGGCCAGCGCACCATATGGTGATGTTGCAAGTACCAAAGCCATATTGAGGACGACGCGTGAGTTATGAAGCGGGGCAATGGCACCAGCTACCAGAGGAGGTAGTACCAGGGCTTCAAGTGCCACAGTACGCGTTAGCCACACTGCCGCAACCCAACTCAGGTAGGCTGCAGGACGGTATGCCGCTCTGTTCACCAAAAACAAAGTCAACGGCACGTTTAGCAAGATCCACCGGAGGGGCCGACGAATCCCATAATCAACTTCGAATCCAGGGTCACCTGGGGATGTCAGGTCAGAATCAGAATTGGAGTCCTCATCAGCACTAGACGAATATGTGTCTATTTGCTGCATGTCCGGGAAGTCTCTATTACTCCATGCTGCCATGCTAACAGCCTAGAGACTAGAATCCAACCTAAACAAGTTTCGGCTGACAAGACCGTGTTTTACAGCGGTCCGGTATTAGGGTAGCACGTGATCATTTCGCTGGGCAGCTGAACAGGTGAAAAATTGAAAGTCTGAGAGGGGAGGAACACTAAAATTGCTCGCTGCCACGCTCAATTACCCGCATTAACAAATAGCAATCTATCTATGATGTAATGCTTAGATCTATCAAGACTTGCTGGCAATATCTTCAGGACTACATCCTCCCAGCATAGAGGCCCCAGTTGTCTCCCAGTCCTGTCCAGTCATGATACGCTCAAGCGCAGTTAACAAGTCAAACTGAACAGAATCGGGAATCACGCTATCGTGTTTATAGTCAGCGTGCGATAACACGAATTTACGCATCCACTGGGCGGCAGTATCGAGTTCACCTGTTACGCGACGCTCAATTAATTGCAGATATCGGTCCAGCTCTGTGCGAACTCCAGGCTGGATGGAGCTTTCATCTAGGAATCGGCTCACATATTCTAGGAGGCCCGTGACTCCAGAGGAGCCAACAAAGATCTCTTTGAGCAGAATCTTGGTGGATTCGCCGCTGTCAGTTCGCCACCAGAATTTTTCATTGCGTACAGCGTCATTTTTGTGCGCGACACGCATATTTTCATCCACATGACTTAGTGGTATGTAGAAAGAAAGGGTATATTTGATAACAGCCTTGGCTAAGAGCACCACGAAAATACAGACTGCGGCGTTCTCAAAGTCCGTTACTTGTACGTCCATTGGTCTGAACTCAACTCTCCAGCCCATCTCTGTTTGGTTAAGAGGAGGCGGCTTGAACCGCATGGTCTGCCAATTTGTACTCTGAATGTTTTCAAAGTGGTCCATGGACTTTGAATCGTCCTGGTGCAGCAGTTCTTCGAAAACCACCAAAGAGTCGCGGATAAAAAGATGGCTAAAATGGCGTACAAGCAAGTCATCTAACATCCCCGAATCCTCAAGTTGTTTGGCTATAACCGTATTGCGGGGAAGTGCAATATCGTTATAATATTCTAGCTTAGAAGCGAGCTCAGGCGATGTGCCGATGTAAGTTGATATGCTATCATACCGGGACTTGGGGACTTGCTTGCGCTCCTCAGGATACCGATCATCAACAGATGAACTCACAACATTCCATCTTGTATCCTGATCGCTCACGTATCCGCGGTAAAATGGCGACGCGGCACTCAATGCCATCATAAATGGACAAATTACTGCCAATTGATCATACAAATTGCGAGCCTCAGTCACATTGTCAGCTTGCATAGTCACCTGTACACAGCAGCAGCCCATGCCGAAGCCCATGGCGTCCATGTATATATGGTTATCCAAAGCAGCGCCGTCCCGAGCATTAGAATCCTCCGGCCACTTCGTACGATTCCAAGGAATACGAGGATCATGAAAAGGCCATGGGGTCTGGGTATCGCGGTACAGCGGCACGTTTATCGCCACTTTTTCTGTGCGGCGGCGACGGATGTTTGCGGACAGAGTAGGAAAGCGTAGATGTGTGTTTATTATGTTGTCAGGCAAAAATAACGAGTGCGTAGCCGGTCCTCCGGCCTCCTCAGATGGCTCGGCAAACTTCGTGTCACTGCCAAGTCGCGGGAAGCTCGAAATGGTCAGGGGCCACTCGTGAGGAAGCATGTGCTGCTTTGCTACTTTTCTCCGCATCCACATATTTTGTTCAACATCAAGCAGGTCCGGAAGAGTGAATCCGTACGGTCTTTCTGGTGTCGCCTCAAGCATGTAGCGACCGTACTCTTGGTGATAGATAACATTTTCCTTCTTCAAGTCAGCCTGAATTAATGTGTCAAGTATTTCTTCCTGGCGCAAACTCAAAGAAGCATGTTTTTTCGTCGTATCAAGATTGACTACCATATACTCAAGCTCATCACCCCACAACATAGGGTCGTGGCGCCGATTCATATGCTGCCGGAAACTTTCAAGAAGCTGTAAGACTCCATGCTCACGGACATAATCCACATGCTTCTCGACGTCTTCCCACCTTAATGGCGTGCCTAGCGACAGCAGGCCCATCAAACGCCGCCACGGATCTAATCAAGATTACCAATTCTAATCGTTCCCCAGAGATAGGGTATATATTGTAAATCCGTGTAAGACTAATACTTACGCAAGTTCACGTGATCAATATACTTCGTATGTGTCTTTGACCAGGAGTGTGTATGTTTTCGCTGGGGCCCTAGTAACGCGGAAACCTAGGCTTGAGGACAGGAATGTTAGAACAAAACTCTAAATTTTACGTCAATAGCCTATATCGGGAAGATTACCATATTCAGACTGAAGCGGCTGTCGATGACGCGTCTTTGTGCTCCCGGAATTAAAATCAGGGCTCGCGGAACTAAAGTCAGGGCTCACTTTCTGTGCCGATGTGCGTTTGCGCTAATTCTCAGTAGGACTCATTAGTGTGTACTCTACTTAGCACTACTGAGACAGATGGTAATATTCCGCTGAATTCGGTTTCTCTCCGAGAGACCGTGAATTTCACAAGCAGATGGTGACCTTCCGGACCTCACGAATATCTCAGCTTCGCGATTATGCAGAAATGTGGAGGGACGCGACCGCTCACGCCCACGACATAGCTCTCCTCTTTTCTAGCCGAGCTCAGGCTAGTAGTTAAGGCTTTGCGATAGCCTGTGAAAGTCAACCTTGAGAGGAAATCCATTGTTAGAAGTTGCAATGGTTCGTCCTAAATAGTCAACTCTAAGATGTTATTTTCATCTTTTCGGAATGACTCCACACCGTCTAGCTGGTGATGGCTTAGAGAAGAGATTCTCCGGCATCTTCATGTAATATGTATTTCTATTGCGGAGCATTACGGCCGATACATTTTTTGGCGCCGAGCCTTGTGATGGTTGTGTATTTACACTCTTCGAGTAGTGCAACGTGCCATCGAATTACTAACATAGCGACGACATGTCGAAGTCGTCAGAATACTACCCTCCGCCGCAGGGGCAGCCTTCTTCGTACGGCCAGAATCAAGCGGGGTACTCCAATAACGTCAATCAATATGGCCCACCACCGCAAAACTATCAGCACTATGCCCCACCTCCTCAAATGCAGTATGGCGGCCAGTACGCTGCACCTCACCAACAACAGCCCATATATGTACAGCAACAACCCACAACGGCTTCTAAGTATGGCCCAGGATCTAATTCATGGGCATGGTGCTGTGGATTGCTTAATCTCGCAATATGCATTGAGTTTCTGGTGGCCATTATCGGAATATTCTAGGTTGTGGTATTTTAAGTCGTAGTAATTTAGGTCGTAATGCTTTAGCTCACAGCTATGTATTTACACTCGTTAAAAATTGTACAAAATCCCGTCTAGTTGGCTGTCTCCAATGTACGGCGATAAGTCGTCGGGAGCGGTATTCTGGGTAAGAGAGGGCGGATTACCAGACTGAGCAGCAGGATTACCAGACTGGGCAGCAGGATTAACCGTCAGAGTATCAACGGGAACCTTGGGTTCTAACAAGTCAGCTAGGGTGCGCCAAAGCTCAGATCGTGAAAATGGGCGTACAAATACCGCCGAGGCGCCTCTCAGTATATACAAATCGGTATTCGGTGGCGGGTGACTTTCCGTAATAACAATAATTGGTACGTCGGGGTTTGTCTGGCGAATGAGTTCAGTAGCACTCAATCCATCCAAGTGACTGAGGACCACATCACATACTACTAGATCTGGGGGTGAAGACTCGACTTGTTGTACCAGCTCGACACCGTTATTTGCAATTTCTACAGTACACCCATATTGCTCGAGGAATCGTGCCAGGACACTACCTGCACCCGGATCGTCGTAAGCTAGAATAGCTGAGTAGCTACTAGCAGGCTGAGGCTGAGGCTGAGGGGAAGTGACGTCAGTTTCAGATTTAGCCAAAAATGTCGGCTGCCGACCCGGAGTAGCGGTGGGCGTATCATCCGGGAGGTTTACCGCTGCACACAGCTTCTCTATAAGGTTTTGTTGCATTCGCATAGCTCGCAAGAGCTTTCTCTGCGTTGATTCCAAGTGGTCGACCCGAGACTGCAAATCTGCTACCTCATTCTCGACTTGTCCGCTCACCTCCTTTGCTATCCGAGCAGCGTTGTCTCCCAAAGCCTTTTGTGTGTCTCCTGTGAGTGCCGAAGCTGCTGGGGCGCGGCGTGCTGGGGGCTTGCGCTTGATCAGATAAGGTCTGTCCTGATTCTCCTTGTTGAATTCTGGGTGCTGGAATTCCCACACACGGCTTTGTGGATCACTGAATTTAATTTTGTGAAAATCATATTTGTTTAGTTGCCGCACGAAACTAGAAAAGTTCGCGTGGTTGAAGACTTGTGGGATGACAAGTTGTTGGAAGAGCATTGTGTCCAGGATCACGAAGCTATCCCCTCTATTGCCCCAGCGCACAATGCCTTGATATTCCGTTGTATTTAACATTTGATACAGTTTGGATACAAAGTCAGAGGACAGTGACTGCCCGTCTGGAGGCGCCATTGTCGGGTTGCTCGCTTGAGTCAAGACTACCCACCAACCTGCTTATGCACGCAAGGTGCGTCAGGTAAGGTGAAATGGGATCTATTCTGCTGACTCAAAAGCTGAGGAGGACCTCGAAAAGGCGGAGATCATCAGCTGATGTGTGAGACACAAAAGGTATTTTAATCAATGCTAGACTATGATAATGGGAAGGCACCAGCTCCCTCCTGAATAGCCATCAACAATCGTTCGTGCATAATTTCGGGCGAAGAATATTCTGGCAATTTTAAGTAATTTGCACAGGTCATTACCGATGGAAGGTAGAGATCTCGATCACCACCTTCAGTTTCTGGGTGCTTGAGAACTACAGTGAATGGTGGCTGCAGGGAGCGGAATCCACCGAATGGCAGATTGGGGCTTCCGGTCATAAACGCCAGGAATGCACGGCGTTGGTGTGGTGTGAGTTGTGCCATGATTTCAATCAGTTCCTGAACTGGTCTAGATTCCATCGTGTAACCATGATCAGCACGAATAGCACCTTTCAAGGTAGACGCGGACCAATCCTCATTCAGCCCTGCGCCGCCAAACATTGTAGCTAATTCTTCGGGTAGGAATGCGTGAAGTGCGCTCACAGGAACGCTTTCGCCGAAGCCTTTGCTGAAACAACGTACAGCATCTATAACTGAAGGCGAGTAGAGAGTCATTTCAGCCACACGCTGAGCATACTCATATTTGTTTTCGTTTGTTACGTCCATCTCCATGCCTCCACTAACGAGCTCAGTAGACGTTCCGGGGAGAGTGAAGTCGAGAGCCAGAGATTCGGGGTCCTTTGTCTCTAGTATATGTTGCAGCGAGAACGCAAGGCCCCGGTCGACCTTTTCTAGCAGGTCTAAAGCACTGGCGGTCGGGKAAACGTCCAGTACCAAAGTGAAGAAACCGCTACTTAATCTCAGATCTAGCAGCCGGCGGTCTAAAATCGCTCTAGCCACTAGTCTTCCTAGTCCAATGAAAAATTCCATCCGTTCTTCAGTTTTTCCCGTTTCCGCACGCGGAAACAAACCTTGATCTTGCTGATCGCGCCACATGTTCTTCTGTGAAGCAAACTCGTGCGAGGCCAAAGCAAAGAACTCTTGAGTCGGACCCAGGCCGGTACCTGCCTCCTCAAAGAACTCTATCTCGACCTGTGAAGGCAGGCTCTTGCTCATTTCCAAAAGCTTCAATGTTCCCTGCAGCAGCCGCTCTCTAGCAATGCGATACTTTCGCGACGACAAGCGACCCAGCTCGTTAGATGCACTACCGCCTATACCCGCTATACCGATGCCAGCTCGCAGGCCGTCCTCAGACTGTGGTTGCCACCTACCAAGAGACCGTGCGTATCCTAGTGATGTTGCTTCAACAAACAATCGACGTGACTCGAGCGGATATAAAAAGGGCCATCCTCGTACGCTGTCAAAAATCCATTGTGGCAGTACTGAGGCCACAACCACTAATGGATCTTCAAGTTGACGATTTAATTTGGCTGTGAGTTTAGCATTGACAAATATCGACCATGGCGCATTAATCCACTCGTTGGCTTTAGCAAGCTGGCGCAATGCTAACGCGCCCGGAAGCTGAGCAAAATTATATTCAGATTGGTCACCCTTATTGCCAGCTTGAGTCACTTCCTCTTCGCCGTCCTCTCTATCCTCGCTAATAACTTCTTCAATATAGGCGGCATCACGACGACAGTACTCGAGGGTAAACGTTTCACTCCACAACCGGCGTGGAAGTACTGTTTCAATGTCAGAAGGTTGATATACAGCACCAAGAACACTCATGTCATTTGGCAGAAGCTGGCTACCTTGATATATGTCGATCTCAGTAGTATTTCCACGAGAGTTCCCAGCTGTATTATCATCTCCGAAGTCTGCTACGCCCATTAGTCCCATGAGAATCTCTGGCGCTGAACTCAAACGAGCTTTCACAAAATCAATTAAAACATCCAAGGAAGCAATGGCCTGTACGGAGACTGTCCACGTTTGCTCACGCGGACTACTGTTATCAATCAACTCGGACAATCCCCTAGGGCGAAGCCTAATACGACAATAGCGGGTTAAAGCCTGAGCCAACGTAGGGGCACGCTGGCTCGCTGAAGATGCAAGTACTTGAAGCCGTTCTCGCCGACTAAGTGCATTATTTGCAGCATCGACAATCGCCTTTAGGCCATCAACTCCCAGTTGGGCCAGATGACGCGGTGGCAATTCCGCCACTGCCTCGAAAAGGTGCGCCTGTTCAAGCTCGGGCGGGGAGTATTGGTTTATGACCGACGGTATTGACAGTAGCGCCTCCTTTGCTGAATCGCCTCTTAACTTTTCAATAAAAGTGTGTAGCTCACCAGCGTCACGCATGGGTGCAGAAGCAAGCTTTGAGGCTAATGCCGCTGATAAGAATGCTTTTACAGCACGCAGGTCGCCATCAATAGCGACTGCGTGTTGGGGCTCAGGAGGACTTGGGTCTTCTACGATCAATTCTGGTCCTATTTCGGCTGAAAGGGCAGGTAAGATACTCGGTATTCGCGTTGCAAGTTCCCAGGCCACATCTAAAGCACCTACAACGGGAATCTCGGCATCTGACTGTGCCACTACTGTCGCCAAAAATGGAACAACTTCATCAGCAGGGATAAATGTCGCCGCATGGTATACTAACTTCAAGAGCAGTAAAAGGGACATCTGACGCATTTGCATATCTGCAGAAGTTGAATAAATTCTCATTGCTGTTCTCGCCGCAGGTGGTGCAAAAATTGAGAGGTCGTCGTTGCTCATTAGCAGTTTGGTTGTGGGATTACGGCGATACGGCCCGATGAACTTGAAGGGCGAGCCAGTATGCGGCAAAAGAATCTGCAGTAATCGAAGGGCAGCAGCAAGTGTCTCCTTAGGACAGTGCAAAAGAGCACTGAAGACTTGGTCCGGGTCCGAAGCATCCCCTGTAATGGCCACAGATACAAGCTGGCCCAGAGCTGCGAATTCTTTACCAGTCGTCGGCTCTGCAGGTTTATATGGTGCCAGATTGGCTAATGCACGTAGTACTTTTGCTAGAAGAGCGTTGTGTGGTTGGACACGATCAGTGAGAGCTGGCCAAACTTTGAGACATTCCTGTAGGTCGGACTTCGGATCAGTGCTTTTCCGAGATAGCGCACCAATCAATGAGCAGAGAGCGCCCAAAGCTAAATCTGCCAGCGCCGGATTACCCGAGTTTACGTACTGAAGAAGAAGAGGTGTGAGCCCCCGCGCCTTCTCGACGTTTTGTGAGGTGACTGCAGGACATATCGAGCCTACCGCACTCAAAACTGAGCGCTGAATATGCCAATTGAAAAATTCAAGACAGTTTAAACAGCCATTTAGCGCATTTGCTTCAAGAACAGCGGCCGGTGAGTCCGCAGCAACTCTCTGCATTATGGAAACTGCTTGCTCGGCAACATCAATATAGGCCAAATCATCAAATAGTCCCGTTAGAGCGTCTACTATCCCTGCTTGCACAAGAAGATATACAGAGTTAGGAACACCTGAATCTGCGACCTGTGATACAGTTCGCGCAGCCGCGAGTAAAATTTCTGGATCTCCCATGCGGTTATGTAGAAGGGAAACAAGTGCTGATGCAACAGGTCGACTGACGACTATAAACGGTCCCCCATTCAGGAGCTGTGCGCTTAGACGTGCAAGGCCGTCCATAACCACGGAGCTGTTCTCAGAACGGAGTTGCTCGGCGAACGGGGGATCCTGGCCAAATCGTCTCCGTAGTATCTCTAGCGTGTGTATAATATCACCATGATCGTCCATCAGGTCATCGATATCCTCCTCCTCGATGTCGTCGTCCTCATCATCGTCATCGTCATCTTCATCTTCATCGTCCGGTATATCATCTTCATCCTCCTCAGAGTCGAGCTCGTCATCTAGCACACCATCATCTTCAGATTCATCAATGTCGTGGCTATGTATCTCAATCCCGCTCTCTGAAGTAGAGCTAGCATTGTGGCGCCCTTCCTCAGCGCCCTCATCAGAGCTTCCTTCTAGCTCTGAGTGTATTTGACCAGTTTCAGAGAGCCGAATCGAGTTGTCTGATTCTTCCGCATAGTTTCCACTTCCACTGTACGGCGCATCCGTCATGTGTGCATCTTCGACCATGCTGGCAGACTGGCGGCAATATCGCTAGTTTACTAAGAAAGAGAGAGAGGACTGGGGAGACCCAGGTATCTCGCGAGTCCGGTAAGCGTTTTGTAGCGAGACAGAGACCTAAATATAATCTAGTCCGATATATCGTATTCTTCTTCGCTCTGCTCATTTATTGCAGCGAGCCAAAAGTCTAAGGCACGAGGAAATATTTCGTCGCTGATTAGCCGAGAGATTTCCGAATGTGTCTCGTCGTCGGCATCCGTATAAGCGAACCACGCAAAAAACGAGGAGTCTTGGCCACTAACGACGTCTGCTTCTGACACTAGTGAGTGATTAGGGTACCATTCAATTGGCGCAGCACTTGCTGCGAACGCTTCTTTTTGGACGTCCCACCAGATGCTCTTGCTAACAGTTTGAGCGGGAAAATTCTTCGACGCACCAAACTGGCATGAAACAACAAAGTTTTTTGGGTTGGTGGTATCCCATTCAATCCATAAGTCCTCCAAAACATCTATAGCGTCTGTGTCTTCGTAGTTCATATATTCACTCAGTAGTTCGCATTGATCGAGAACACGCGGCCAGAACTTTGATAATTGAAGAGTGACTTCACGTCGCCTTTTATAGTGCGGTCTGAGAAGTTCTAAGCTCAATTTCCATATCTGTTCCTCGATCTCATTCTGCTCTCTCTCCAAGACGCTAACCTTCTCGTCCATGCGTAAGTCGATGATATTCTCTGGTGCACATAAAAGTCAGCAACGAAGGTGCAATTCCGAAATTTTGTTACGTTTATTGACAAAGTGTTAATCTGTTTCGACCCGACAATCTATTGTTTCTCTATACATACGGTTCAAGAATTCAAATTGTAGGCAGCGCTCGCAGCTGACCGCCAATACTAGCACGCAGTTGGAGTACACAAAACGCGATGGGGCTTATGTCAGGAACGCGTTGACTTGTTTAATGGATCTTGTCGCTCCTGGTGCTAAAGCTCGGCCGGGGATTTTGAGATTACGCCTTCGAAATTTCAAGTCGTACCCGGGCCAAGTTGATATCGAGCTTAGTCCTGACGCTACTGGCAGTTCTTTCGTGAGCGTCGTAGGTCTGAATGGTAGCGGCAAGTCGAACATGCTCGATGCGGTTGCTTTTGCGATCGGAATGCAACCGTCAGAGTTGCGTTGTAACTCAATTGAAGAACTTGTTCATTCCACTGCTGATAGTGACGAGGCTCAAGTAGAGGCTGTCCTTGTGGACCAGGTTTTTCGACGATCTACTCGAGGAAAATTTTGGTTGGGTGCACGAGAGGTAGCCCACGACGAATATTTGCGTGAGTGGCAGAAGCTCAACGTATCTAGACATTGCATCATGCAACAAGGCGAAATTGAGCGTGTTGCGTCCCTTGCCCCAGAAGCACTTGCCACTATGGTAGAATCCCTAAATCCCGACGTCACAGAGCTTGTTGAAGAGTACACTACCCTATCGTCCCAGCTTCAACAGCAAATGCAACAAACGCGTTCTTCTCATATGCAAAGAAGGCATGCTCAAGCTGATGTTCGGCATTACAGCGAGTTGTCTGCTGCGCGTGAGCGCTATGAGCAAGTTCGAGATCAGCTACATGAACTCGAAGAAAGGCGAGAGCACCTCAAGGCTCAATTGGAAGCGACACGGAGACGACAGACTGCGGCGCGTCGGTCTAGACGCGAAAAAGAATTAATGCAGGCTCAACAGGAGGTCGTGGCAGCGACAGAGAGCGAAAATCAACTACAACGCGAGTTTGCTCGCGAAAAGCGTAAAGCTCTGGCTGCGCGACAGGCTGAACAACGCGCTGCGGCAGAGCTCTCAGAAGTGGAGTTACAAGCTCATCCGTTGATGGCTCGTGTGGAAGCAATAGAGCAAGAGCTCAGGTTGCTTGATCCCGAATTGGATGGTGCTCAAGAGGAATTGGTGTCGCTCACTACGGAACGCGATCGATTAGATCGTCGACTGCATTCGCTGGGGGCGACGTCACCTACAGACGGATCCCTGAATGAAGGCGGCGGGTTTTTACCCAGAATCGTTGAAGCTGCCACGGACTGGTCCGTCTTGGTGTCTGGTGATCGGGATAAGCTTGGTGGGGCAATTCGTCGGGAAGAGATAGCTCGCCAGCAATGGCAGGCTGCCAAGTCGCGCGATGATGAAATCAAAACCAGGTGTGGAATCCTGTCTCAGACTATAGCTGAACACAAGCGTAAAGCACATTCTCTAGACGTGAACATCAATGAGAGCAAAGAGGGCCTTGAGTCGTCACGGGAAGAATTGGAAACGATTGAAGCCGAGCAAGTTAAAGTTCAACACGGTATTGGCGCTTTTCGTGACAAACTCCGTGAAGTCACCTCGCAACTGAAGCGCTCGGATGGCAGTAGACGCTCTGAACAGCGCCGAGCCAAAGTCTTAGATGCTGTCTCGAGACTGCGCCGTGAGTTCGGCAACGGCGTTCTAGACGTTCTTGGAGGTCTCGTGAGCGCGCGCGACGAATCGAACCAAGTCGCTCTGGATCGAGTACTGTCAGTACACGTCGAGAGCGTTGTGGTGGACTCCACTGAGACCGCTGTAGCATGTATCGAGCGGCTCCGTAATGATCAGCTGAATCTCACATTTTTACCACTCTCTCAACTGGATACTCGTACTCCTGTGCGGCCGATGAATGGGAACTTGCTCATTGATGCTGTTGACTGTGCTCCGCGGATTAGACCTGCCCTAATATTTGCTCTCGGCGATACGCTTATAGCAGATTCTATGGATCAAGCATTACAGCTACGTCGTAGCGGCTTTAACGGCGCCGTTGTACTACGCGATGGCATGCTACTAAGTGCCTCTGGTTTAATGAGTGGCGGTTATAGCACTTCAAGTCTGAAGGAGAGAACAGCCGCGGGATTACAGCGTCAAGCACACAGTACTGTCGATAAATTGCGTAGTGCTATCGAGCAAGAACGTGAACTTCGCGAGGCTGAAGAGGCAGCAGCATCCCGAGTGAGTCGCTTCCATAAGATCATCGCATCTCAGCTACGACTCTTAGAAGAAGAGCAGGCGCGTGTGTCTAGTCTTCAACGAGAGCACGACCACATATTTTCCACATCAGAACCTGCGGCCAGGCTGGAAGAACTGCAGAGCAAGCATCAATCAGCGCTGGTGATAGTTACTCAACACAAGGAGGCCCTCAGCAGGTCTGAAAGGCAGTATTTCACGCCGATAGCTGAAAGTGTCGGCCTAGACATTGACGACCTGCTGAGACGTGTGAATGAGCTATTGGGTGATTCTGACGCTAATGGAGGGGCGAAAAATGAATTCGCTAGACAGCGAGAGCGTATTTCTAGTGAAATAGAATACGTCACAGATAGGGTCGAAGTGGCTCAAAATCGAGTTGCAGAGCTCAAGGCGCGTCGTTCAGCGCTCACGGAGGCGCTGGATCGCGCCCAGATTGATCTACAAGGGAAAAATGACGCTATAAGTTTGGTTCAGGCCCGTCTTACCCGATTTCAAGAACGGGCCGCTGCACTGCGGAGCTCGACTGAAGATCGCAGTGACTCCATGCATGAAGCCGAAGCTGCAACGCAAACTGCCAAGACAGCTGCTGAAACCGCTGAAGCCCAAGTCGCCGCACTTGTAAATGACGACGGCTCGATAAGCGACGACGACGTCGATGATGATGTTGAATCAGCCGCTACTAGGACTGAGTCTGATCTCAATGTTCTCGATGACAAGTTGCGTTCGATGCGTAATGAACTAGCAGATCTGGTTGTCGTCCGCGGAATCGATGACGAGCGCGAAAGAGCCTCACAACAGTTTGCCTCAGTGAGCGAAGAGGCCCAAACCCAGCGAGTTGCCACTGCAGCAACGCGCCACCGGCTCGACGAGATAGCCGAGGTGCGGACTTCGCGGTTCAATGCAACTCTCAGAGAACTGCAAATTGCGCTAAGTGAAGTCTACAGCGACCTTACTGGTGGATCAGGACATGCTCTATTAACGGCGCTTAATATCTCAGAGCCCTGGGGCAGCGACGGTCTAGCATTCACGGCAATGCCTCCAGGAAGCTCTTATATCCCCATTGGGCATCTCAGCGGAGGTGAGCGATCTGTAGCTGCGCTAGCGCTGTTACTGGCAATCCAAAGAATTCGACCAGCGCCGTTTGTAATCTTGGATGAGGTTGACGCCGCACTGGATAGTGCAAATGTACAGTTCGTTGGTAGGTTCCTCCGAAGCAACTGCCAAACAACTCAATTCTTAGCTGTGTCACTGAAGCCACGGCTCTATCGTCAGGCTTCGCAGCTTGTTGGCATATTCAAAGGCGACGAAGGCTCACGTGTGCTCACGTTAGCATTGTAGTTATTTGTTCTGTAATTAATTGATCTGTAGCAATGAGCTTCGGTTTAATATTTGGTCAACTCTTTCTTCGGTGGAAACGGCTTCTCACTCGAACTATTTTACTTGACCGAGGTAACTAGCGGGGTATGACGTCACACTAGCTGACCTCATCTAACGTCTGTTAGAGCTGATTTCCCGCAAGTGAAATCTCCGGTTTTAACCATCGTGCACCACTGCGGGATTCATTTCACTGTAAATATCGTGATTTTCTAAGATCAAATATCTCGTTACCTTCATATGCCCTTCGATCACCTCCCTGTGTAACTTGTCCGACATCTTGAATGATCACCTCTTTGCTCGCCTTGTTTAGACTGCAGTGCGTTTGAGTGCTTTTCACAAATAAGATAGGTTATATGTCTTCCGGCACTTCAGGGAATTAGCATACCATATTATGCTAGTAATGGTTCAACATTTTCCTATACTTATTGATTACACTTTGCTCTCCAGGCTTCTGGGGCGTGGCATCGCTATGTCTGGGCAATACATCATATAGGAAAATATATTTTTAAAATCAGAAGCTGACGTTCCCTTAGTGTGCACAGGCACGATTTCGTTCTTACTTTGTCAAAATTTAGTTAAATTTGCTCCAAATTATACCTCAGATATGGTACGCGAATGAGACTTCAATCGGCAAGTCGATACACAAAGAGATCTACAGAGAAATCACCCTTACCCTGATCATTTGCATGTAGAGACCAGAGTGGACATAGGCGATTACTCATACTCGTCAAGTGAATTTAATTCTGCTAAATGAGGGTGGCCTCAATATTGACATTTATGGCGTCTGCCACAGCAATGACCAATGTCACATTGGTATCCAACTCAACGAATCACAAAGTTAATGGCCTTGAACTGGTCGATTTGCATGAGGGTGCGGGGTTTCAGTATTTCTTTTTGAACAGCACAGGAGGCGTGTATAGTTACGATTCCTCGAGGAACTCCCCAGTATTTGAGACCTTTGAGGAGAGTGGATCAGATGAGCAGTATACTATGAATCTATCGGTTAGTTCTAGCCCATGGACGTCCAAGAACCTGGAGAATGACAATGCTTACGCGCTTTACATTGGTGTCGTGGATCTGAGTTCAGATACCTCGGTCATCAGTGTGAATTCTGATAGTCACTTGAGCATTAATGGGACTAGTGCAGGATTCTTTGCGGCGAAAGACACGTTAGACTCTTATCACTACAGTCAAGAGTACTATCAAGTGTTTTTCTCACCTGATGGAGCACCTAGCGGTACAATACCTCTAAAGATTCAGGTAAACGAAGCTTATTCCAATATCAGCGTTGTTAGCTCGACTGGTGGAGCTTCTGCGAATAACAGCACTGTTCAACAGTCCTCAACTAGCTCTGGGTCTGATGATCCTTTAACTACTGCAGATGTGACAGCTATTCTCTCTACTGGAACAACCGCAGTCGGAACGAGCTCTCAGGAATCTGATGATCTTGGCGGCGGTCAGACTGCTACTGTAGGATATTTATTCACATCTACCTCCCATGCCCAATCCAGCGGGAGCCAAAGTGTTTCACCTTCGTCTACGACTATGTCGGAAAGTACAGCAGCAAATAATAATTCAAGGCCTAAAAGGGATGTCTCTGCTGCTGTTACTGCTGCTGCGGCAGCTGTTGCCGCTCTCGTTGCAGCCCTATTCTAGGATGGCGACTCGACAGGGAGCATAGATGAAGCCACGAAAACAATCAAATTTCAAAATAAATAGCTAAAAGTCACGAGATTCCTAAAAATAAAATGGTGCTTTGGCGATGATGGAACCCTAGAGTTAACTAGTTGTCTTAATACCTATACGACACTGGACTATTTCTCAGGATGCTGCTGGATAGGCGATCTTTGTTAGTCAAACTTAAGGCATTGAAATTTGCTAGCCCAAAATTTAACAGGAGCCGCAAAAATGAAATTGGACACAAGCCATATGCGCTATCTGGGGAAAAGTGAGTTTCGCACTCTAACGGCTGTAGAGATGGGATCTAAAAACCACGAAATCGTCCCCACGACTCTAATTTTGTCGATAAGCGGCTTGAGGAACAATGCCGTCTTGCAGAAGAGTATCTCCGCTCTGGCCAAAATTAAATTGATTCAGCGGGTTCGCAACGCAAAATATGACGGATACCGGCTCACTTACATGGGTTATGACTACCTCGCGCTTAAAGCGATGGTGAATAGAGACAGCATAGCGGGACTGGGCCAGCAGATAGGTGTGGGAAAGGAATCCGATATTTACGCCGTGGCAACTGAATCCGGAGATCAACTTTGCTTGAAAATACATCGCTTGGGTCGCATCTCCTTTCGCACGGTTAAAACTCAGCGTGACTACTTGAGACATGGCCAAAGTGCGTCGTGGATGTATTTGTCGCGATTAAGTGCCCAGCGGGAATGGGAATTTATGACGGTGCTACACAGAGCTGGATTCTCTGTACCTACGCCCGTTGATACAAGTCGCCACCAGATCGTTATGGAACTAGTTGATGGGGTGTGTCTACGCAAACTTGTGGAGCTGGATGATCCTCTTCGACTCTATGGAGTCCTGATGGATTTTATTGCAAGGCTAGCAAACCATGGCATTATTCACTGTGATTTCAATGAGTTCAATATTATGGTTTGTCCGTATAATCCTGAACGTCCTGAGCGTGAGGCTGTGATTATTGACTTCCCGCAATGCGTATCGATCGAACACCCTAATGCCCAAGAGTTTTTTGAGCGTGACGTTGATTGCATCAGGCATTTTTTCAAATCCAAGTTCGATGTGGAAGGTGATTACCCCAAGTGGCAAGATGTGAAGCGCACAGGCAAGCTAGACGTCGAAGCAGCGGCTTCTGGCACGATCAAGGACCGCAAGCAAATCCGGGCCCTTGATGCTTATCTTGAAAAAATGCGCGAAGCAACCGAAGAGGACGCAGAGTATGAGGATGAATCGGCAGAAGATCAGGATGAGGTGAACGTAGAACTTAGTGATGGAGAAGGCGTGGTTTTCGATAATGCGGAGGGAACCTACCCAGAATCATGCCATACTGAGGGATCAGATTCTTCTGATTCCGGATATCCTCCAACTTCAATAAGTAATAGATAGCTAAAAAAAAATATCATTCTGAAGTTTTCATCTCGCTGTATGATACCGATAAGATACCGATATGAGGCGCTGAGTCTGGGGAACAATATAGAATACTAGTTCGCCCGCCCGCTTACAAACTTGAGACGCCGTCGACGCGTCTGCGAACAAATGCCAAGATGTTTACGCTCGAGGAGGCTTTAAAACAGGCACCTGTGCATATCCTATATATAGGATCCGAGGAAGAGCTTGTTGGCTCAGTACAAAATATTCGTCGACTGGGGCGCAAGGCCAATTTTGTCGAAATTACATACTGTGATAACCCGCGTGATTCCGTAGCGAAGCTATACACTCTTCCCCTTCACGACATTCCTATCATTCTATGCAATTTTTTTTCCAGCCTTTCGGACGATATTGAGACTGTAGTACGCTACGTTGGTGCAGTTTTCAATTCAGGACATGCACGCATAAGTTTTGTAGAGGCTGATAGAGCGCAGGCCAGCAGCGCTGCTATAGAGGCCCTGCACCTCTGAGTCCTGTTCGCTTTCATTTATTATCTCCCTATTCCTCGTCTGTTTCATCTTCATCTTCATCGCTGGCCGACGGCGGCAGTTCCAGAGCCGCCGTATCACGTTTGGTTTTGAATTCATCAGGAAAATAGAGCTGACGTTCCCAATCACGTTGACTCGCTACTATATTGGTGATTTCACCTTGTATCTTGCCCAGTTGATCCTCTTCAGCTGCCAATGATACTACAACGAGACCACCGCGCCTAACAAAGAATTTCTTGTGCAATTTTGGTGCTAATGCAACTAAGAGCTCGGTCGAAGCTAAGTGGTGAGAAGACACGTAACTTGGTGGTACTTCAACGTCCCATAACGACCCACGACTTGTCTTCACCCGTGCAATTACTTCATTGTCATCTAGGCTGGCCGGAGCATAGCCGATTTCTTCTTTCATCTTAGTGCTGCCTAGGGAAGGATGACTGATGTCTCGAATTACACGAACTGACTAGATTTGTAGCTCAACAAGACTATTTCTAAGAAATTATATAGTGAAATACCAATTAAATAGTGTCTGCGTCCTTCTTAGAGTACGCTCCGCGTAGATTGACGCGGAAGTCAGCGCATGCGACTCCGAACTGCTTGAGAAGCCGAGTCTGTTTTGAGTCCAAGACATCTCCTACACGGCAAATAGTATACGGCTCATTGAGCATGATCTTACCTGCTTTCAGATGCGTAGGCATGCCTAATTGTCTTAGCGTAGATTCCAGCGAATGCGGAAGAGGTACATCGTCTGCAGCAGGATGCTGGCCACCGGTGGAATAAACAATCCCCTCAGGGACAACAAACTCAATAGGAGCAATCTGACCGGAACGAGCATAGTCAGTTTTAACGTATGCTGCAAACCACTCACGCACCACGTCAGGCTCTTCGTTTGTGAATAGGAGCCCTACCTCACCGGTGAGTAGACTACTGAGCTTGTGAATATTATCGGCATATTCATCTTCTCGCGATCGCCCCATTACCTTTTGCATTAGTTTTGTGCGTCCGAACAGGATACGTGAGCCTTCCCATCCTTTGCGTATTTCTTTCAAGAAAAGATTGCGCATGTTCTCGACATCCAGCACCCAGACATAATCGTATGTATCGAGCGCAGTCCTGAGGTCATCGGCGATTCTCTCCTTATTCTCACGCCCTTTTTTCTCTGTGCGTGTCAATGACACTACTTTATTCCGCGCAGACTTGGGCATAGTCAAGGTGGAAAATTTCAGATTACACACACAAGTATTTCCAAGCGAGTAGGGAATATGAATGAACCTCCCATTTTTATCTCGAAAAATTAAAGGAAATTAAAATTCGTGATAAAAAATTTAAGAGTCGAGCGTTTATCTCAGAGAACTCTGAGTTGAAAGCAAACAATCGCAATCAGTATTATATACAGTAGTATCTGTCGCCAAAGTCGCCCAGGCCCGGCGTGATGTATGAGTTTTCATCAAGTCCCTGATCAATACAACCAGTTACAATTGTCACCTTAGGATGTTGAGCAGCAAACTTTGCCAGGCCTTCGGGAGCCGCAACCAAATTAAGAAAGATAATCTGCTCTGGTGGAACCCCCTTGCTTTTCAAAACGTCTATTGCCATCAAGGCGCTACCACCCGTTGCCAGCATCGGGTCCAGCAGAAATACAAAGCGATCAGCAATGTCTTCAGGAAGTTTATCATAAAAAAGCTTAGGCTGCATGGTCTCCTCATCGCGCTGGATAAGAATCTTTCCAATTCTCACCGAGCGAGCACACTCACGGAGGCCCTGCTCCATAGACTCACCTGCACGCATAATAGATACTCCACAAATCTTCCCCTTAAATTTGACACCTTCATAGAGCTTTCCCACAGGCGTAGTAACCGTGCATGGCTCCACAGGGAGTAGATCAAGTCCCTTTTCAACTAAGAGACGAATGATACGATCAGCAAAGAATATGAACTCGCTCCGCGGGGTATTGCGATCACGAATGACTGTATATAGTCCCCTAATCTGATTTGTTTGTGGGAGTACGTGCACTGTTTCCGGTGTACTGGGCATTTCTTGGAAACAAGTTGGCGCTTACAGCAGTAAAGTTGGGTTATCAAACAAGAATGCGAGCTGATAGAGAGATACGCACATCACACCCCTGCCTAATTATCGCTTGTAAAACCCATAGATATGTTAATGTCAGATGATAGAGGTGCTAGATAAGCGAATTGCGAATTGTAGCGTGCTTCAATTACATACATAGTACATCGATCAGTATTGACGCGATAAAAGTAAATAAATACCTTTTCAAGGAAGGCTAAGCTGGATACCGAGGATGACGCGACTGAGTGGAGGTAGCAGACGAGGGCGGCGCACTAGCAAAGGGTCGTAATTGCGGCGAGGCCGAGATAGTTGTGCTTGCGACCAGAGATGGTGTAGATGGGTCTGTCAGTCTCAGCCGGCTCAATGGTACGTTGTTTGATCCCTCGGGGCCTCTTATTGTAGGATCGATGTGTCTCATAGTGGGGCTGGGACTTGACGATGCTAAAGGAGACAGCGCGGGGCTAAATGGCATATTTTGCACTTCCTCGAAAGAGGGCAGACTGTCCAAGACGGAACTAGCATAAGTAGGGGGGCTTAGCGGGACATCGGCGTAAGTTGGCGGAACTTCAGCATCCCAAGAAATACCAAGTCCGGGGCGGTCAGTAACGGGCATTGTAAATTGCATGCGGAGAATACGCGCGTTACCTGTGAGCATACCTTGTCTCTGCGGCGGCCGAATTTGTAAAACCTCTTCGGCAATCAGTACCTCAATTACGATGGTATGGTTGACGTAAAGACCCGAAACCGGATCACTGACATCTTTGCACGCGTGAGCTAGCGCTCCAGGGCATAGATCGGGAGTAAGCATCTCCAAAATTCCGTTATGAGTGTGATAGTCAGTTTTCCACCCGCTTTTATGTTGACCATACGCTAAAGTCTGCTTCTCTTCCAACGCACCTTCTTCGCCACCATTCTCAGCCGGAGGCGACACCTTAACACTCTCATCTACTCGCCAGTTAACTCTCTTTACCTGCCAGCGTCGCAATCTATTGTGATCCTTGGCGTCAGGGGTGCCAGAAAGACCTTCCAGTCGCATTTCTGCAGATATCGTCGAATTTTGATAAATATTTGTTGGTAAGACCATACTCAGACTTAACTCAGTAGGCGGAAAAACGCGCACGCTGGTTTTCTCACCTTGGTGAACGACGCTACGACCTATATTGATGTCCAGTTGCGTTTCTACGGTGCGTCCAGTAGAAGCTTCACGAGCAAACGCTCGCAGATAATAACGTATAGTGAAAAGCTTGCACGAGCAAGTCGGAGGTAGAGCGCCCGGAAGCAAATGCGAAAAGGGATACCCGAAGCATGCCCCGCGTTTGTAGGTATGCGAGTGCTGAAGGACATTCCAGGTAGCGAGTTCATCTAGCTTAGTTTGACCTTGCAATTTTTGAGCCAACTGGGCCGGCACAAAATAATTAATTTCTTGTATGACGGACATTGATGCTTCAGTGAGCTCGATCACATCGAGCTCATCCGATGGGGCTACATGAAGATCAAGAATTCCACCGATTAGAGCACCGCTACTCTCATTTGGAGGGCCATACATGACAATAGGCGCGCTCTCTAACCGGAACTTCAATTTAAGGCCTAGTTCATCAGGACGCGTGGCTGATTTTGCCGAAGTAGACGGAGACAAGGTATTGCCCGTGTCGGTTCGTCCTGTAGAACGTTGCGGCGAAATGGAGGTTGAGGACGTTACGGTCTGTGCTGAGGCAAGCAAGCCTGACCTGGTATTCGCACTAGTGTGGCCGCTGCGGCTCCATCCATGACCATGCAGCGTGTTAAGGATCGACGAAGGCATGGAGCCTTACCTTGTTGGGTCTTACGAGATATATGGAATCGAAGGGATTTCACATGCTAAGATAGTAAAAGCTTTAACAAATTTTACATACTTGCATAGGAAAGAAAAAGTGCTTAGATTCTGATGTCTCTTATATTTCCAGCTTTAATTAATTCAATACGAAATCTGGAGTACGCGTGAAAATCTCTTTGGGAACGACATTAACAGCCACGGGGCCCTGGCTTGTTAGTTAAGCCTGAGCAAAGCCAGTGTGCGTCAGCGCCGATGGGAAGAAAGAATCGCTCATCAGGTCTGTTGGCCGTGACCCAAGCTAACTGCTTACGAGAAATTTCACCAGTCGCAAATACAAGATGAGCAGGCTTCTGCGTCGTTGGGCTTCCTCTCTAAGCGACCTAGGTCCTGCTAGTGGATCTACACGCCAACAGAATAGGGTGGGTCGAGGTCCTGGATCCGGACGTGGTAAAACTTCAGGTCGGGGTACCAAGGGACAAAAGGCGCGTCATAGCGTTCACCCATGGTTTGAAGGAGGACAGACTCCCATCACTAGAATCTTTCCCAAAGTAGGCTTCACATCAAAGCTTCCCAAGCCTGCTGAGATTAATCTTGGTAAAATCCAGCGACTCATCGATGCTGGTAGACTAGATGCAACAAAGCCGATATCCATGCGCGAGCTGTA
The DNA here is from genome assembly GCA_001599275.1 of Wickerhamiella domercqiae. NCBI lineage: Eukaryota > Fungi > Ascomycota > Dipodascomycetes > Dipodascales > Trichomonascaceae > Wickerhamiella > Wickerhamiella domercqiae. The sequence goes on from BCGM01000001.1 coordinate 985,834, forward strand.
CAAATCTCGAGGCGTAAGGGGATCGAGTGTATTGCATGGCGTAAAACTCCTTGGGCGAGGCGCTGAATCGCTCAAGCAGCCTATCAATGTGAGCGCAACTCGTGCGACTAGTCAAGTAATAGAACGCATTGAAGAACTTGGCGGTTCGTTCACAGCCCAATTTTACACGCCTCTTAGCATGCGCACGATAACGCGCCCAGATGCAGCGCTGAAGAAATACGGTCGCATCCCCCTGCGACCACGGCCTGTGGATCGTCGTAGCATCGAGTTCTACCGTAGCGAAGAAGCCCGTGGCTATATGGCAGGCACAGAAGGAGCCCCTCAAGTTCGCACTGTTCAAAGTGTTTCTGCGAAGGTAGAAAGCCCATTGCTAGAGCGCTTGCGCGCACTTGAGAAGGAGGATCTGTCGTCGAAGTGCATTCGCGGCTTTGAGGAGTCGGCCGTTCTAAAATAGGAGTTCGTCTTGTAAATATGTAAATTCTTGATAGGAATCAGTCGTCATAACTCCGATACTAGAATAGCTTAATGTTGCAAGAATGTACATGCTGTGTGTGTGCTAGATCATTTATTTATTCGGATGGAGAGGGAGGGCATGATAAGAGCGCAGGAGAGGTGACAGGAGATCCCGCTTCTTCGAATGACTCGTTACTTGAGCTAGTCAAACTCGATGGTGCGGTAAAGCTCTCTGTTGGTGTTGTAGTTTGTCCCTCTCTTCCGGCCTGACGACTTTGGGGCTGAGCAGACACAAATGACATCAGCGGTAGGCCTCTGGTGGTAGTCGGCTGGTTGCTTGGCTCTGCAATGGCCAGACCTACGCCAACTTGTGACCTTTGCGATGTTTCCGAATGGCCCGAAGATGTTCTCATATGAGTCACAAAGGAACCACGTTTCGACGCGAGCGACTCGACTTGCTCCCAGGCATGGCGGCGGTTCTCGGAGTCGGATCTGTCCTGACGCTTGCGCTCGCGGTACTCTGCTGCACATTTATCGTATAATACTGGGTTCGCCTCCAGGAACATTTTCGAGGCATTGAAAACCATTGAATGGATGGTGCGATTCCAATGACCGGCATTTTCACGCAGCGAACCAAATATAATCGGCAATATCACGTCCGAGTTTTCCGCCACCAGGGTCGAAAAGTATTCATGCGTCCAGTTGTGCAAAGCCCGCTCAGCAACTTGGCCATGAGGGCTCGAAATGCATTTTGCTAGCTGCTTGAAAAGAGGAACTTGAACCTTGACAAATTCGTTTGGTTCCATTGTATCAAAAATGTCCTCCAATTCTAGCAAGAATAGAATTTCTTTTGGTGAAGATGTCTTGGGCCAATATCTTAAAAGCCCTAGAATCACTGGTTCTGTGAGAGTAGGGTCCTTCTCTAAGAACTGTACCACGCAGTATGTGAGGTGGCTATGATATAGTCCCAGCGAGCGGGCCGTATGGAGGGGGATAAGAACGCGGTTAAGGAACACCTTATGTTCCTCCTTGAGTGGGATGGCAAATCCATTGATGATGGATCCAAATATTTCAAGCAACTCAGCTACGCCGTTAAAACGGCCAGTCTCGTAAATGAACTGCAGGAATATGAAGTTGATTGAGCGGCGAATGAATGGCCGGAGACCCAAAAATTTACCGTATATACGGTGGAGGGTGGTCTTGAGATAGTCGCGCTCGCGAGGGTCCTCAGAGTCAAACAACTCGAGTAAGCTCAAGACGAAATGTTGATCAATGTACTGCCTCGCGACGCTAACATTGAAATCAGGAGCATCTATGAACCGCAGAAAGAACTCGTATACCAGCGACATGTGCGGCCATGCATCTACGTTCACGGGTTCGTCATCGTCTGGATCGTATATCTCGCCGAAGGGATTCTTTGGCGGAGGGATCGATCTCACAATGTTTTTTGTGAACATTTTTATCACTGGACCGTACACAAAATCACCCAAAAACATCTCTGAGGAGGACACATAGTCGATCAACTCACAAAGCGCGACGCGCTTGATCTCCTTACCCATAATATCAGAACCAGGATCGCCAAAGTTGAACATCACACAGCACTGTTCAAGTTTTTGCAAGAAGAGCTGGACATGTTCTTTAGCAGGAACCTCGTCGAAAGCTGGGAGCTCCTCCAGCTGTCGCTCCACGCTTATTTCCAGACGGCTGCTGTTGTGCCGTGTAGGTGCCTGAAGGCCATCCATTTGATCCAGACGTGTCCTTCGAAAGTCATCCTCAGTCGGGCTGGTTGTAGCCAACGGCGAGTGCTGCATATTATCCGATGTATCGACAGATAGCGCTGGTGCCTTTGTGGAGCCTGAACTGGGGCTGTTGCGGTGATGGTGCTGCGACGACTGGTTCTGTGTTAATTCTTTTGATCTGCGACTGGACACTCCGGTGTTATTCACGTCAAAAGCCTCTGGGCGAATGTCCGGCACGTTTGTGGAGGAAGATTTGTTATGTTTGTCGCCGTGGTCACGATTTCCCTGTTCATTCTTGCGACCTTTCTCGGAGCTTGAGCTCTTAGAGCGGCCCAGTCGCCGCGTCCAGCCTTTCATCATCCTCTGAGGAGCTGGAAGCTTTGGTGGAGACGCTGTCAGGGTCCGAGTCGTGGAGGGAATTGCTTATGTAAAAGCTGATGAGGTCGCAACTACAGGCTCAACTGACTGTATTCGGAGGGAGCCAGTAACAGTAACACACATAGTGAGGCTAGAGTCTCGCAGCCTGGTGAGAAAAAACCAAAACTGAGCTGGCTATAAATCATTGAGCTTCAATATAAACTATTATAGGATGGCAGAAAATTAGGGAATATAATACTGTATATAAAGACGGGAATATACACCATTGCGATGCTTGAGGGAGCTGGGTAGTGGAGGCCGGGGTGCTGCCTCGCATAAAAAGTTCTATTATGGCGAAGACAAGCAAACTAAAGCAAAACGAAATACAGAATTCTGAAATTAAAATATGTCGGTTAATGAACTATGGAGCTCTCAGCAGTGGCGGTGACCCCCAAGCCATCTACGGATCCATTCTCATCTTCCTCACCGTGTGAATGACGGGGGTCATCAAGCTGGGGTATCCCAGCTGGCTCAGCGAGACCCAAGAAATCTGCTTGAGGATCAGAGTGCACAGGTTCTGAGGAGGCCTGATTATTGTAATGCCTCTCCAAAAGCATGCTGTACCGAGTTGTCGCGTCCGCAAGCTCGCGTAGCTTCGGCACGTTCAGGGTTGATGGGACATACGGTTCAATCTTCTCCAGGTGACGCGGTGACGCAATTTCAAATGGCCCGGAATCGTTCTCTTTGCGCACATCAAGCATGAGGACGCTTGAATTATCCTTGTCCTCAAGAACTCTCTGTGATACCAATTGGTGAACACGAGGGGTGATAGCAGCTTCGTAGTCAGAAGGCTTATAATTGGCAATTAGACGCTGGATTTGAGCAGGCGAGAGATCATAGCAAATATCATATATTATGCTGACGTCGTTCTCATAGTTCTTCTTGAGCTGAAGTAGTTTGGTCGCTTGTGTCAAGCGATCAAGGGGTAAACCGACAACACTTAGACCGTGACCCTTGCACCACTCATCAATACGAGTGACATTGTAATTAATCTGCACGGCACGCTTCCAGGTCAAGAAATTCTTACGCATGATCAGATCATTAAACGTCTTACCACCAACCATGTTCAACAGTTCCATAAGAGGTTGACGCACGTACGATTCCTCTAGATGGAAGGCCATCAAATTAGTGTAGATCTTGGTCAAATACATGATAAGGTCGTCCATCTTATACTGAGGTGTTTGCGAAAATACGCGAGAGAAAAACCGTGTCTGCTCCTCGATTTGGAAGCCTGGAATAGACTGCTCCTCTATGACCGCTGGAAGAATATACTTGTCGATACTCTTCTTCATTTCCTTCATCATAATGTGATATGTGTTGAACATCACTGACTCTGAGTCGCGCTTGGCAAGCTGTATCAGCTGGTCGTACTGGTTAAGCTCGTCAATGGTCATGTCCTCCCGTAAAGAAGGGGTGCGAGTGATATTTATCTCGGCAAGACACAAGAAACTATAGATCTCGTGTGTATTAGACAACCAGAATGGCGCCACGGTGATAACACGGCTCTCCTTGACCCGTTGCACGGCATCCTGAATCGCCCTTAGCGCCATGCCGATAAATTTCTCAGACTCAAACACGTATCCAAGCCGCCACATCTCCGACAAAACAAGATTTATGAGATTAGCTGGGAAGAGGACATCTCTCCGGCTGAACTTCTCATTGGATTTAGGCACCGGAACCTCAAGGTTCTTGATTACCGCATCGATTAGCTCTTCCTTGGCACCTTTCTCGCTTAACATCTGCTCGATATGGCGATTGATTTCGCCCTCTGCAAACTCATCTCCAAGCCACTGAACGGGGACTGCCGAACTCGTCGAGCCATCAGCAGGGTGGGTCCTTGCTGTTTGAGCGGGTCTTTGAGGCAAGTCCCTGAATGAACCTGCAAATGAGGCATCTCGTGACTCGCCGCCTGTCGCCAGCGACTGCTGCAGAGTCTGGATTTGTTCGCGTAGTTGCGCGACTTCCTCTTCGCGATCCTTTCGCTTTGCTTCAGATTCGGCTAATGAAGCTTCGAGCTCTGTGACGCGATCATTCTGACTTGTCAAATCCCGAGTAACCGTGACGTGCTGCTCGTGGAGAAGATCATGGCGTTGATTGAGACCTAGCTCGCGCTCAGCAAATTCCTTAAGGGCAACTTCTCGTGCAGACTCGGACTCTCTGAGTTTCTCTTGCAGGGACTTCAGGTCGTCGCGCTGTGATGAAAGAGCATTCTGCAGCTCAATAACTTTATTCTCCATTTGATACTGCTGTTCCTCCATATGTCTGACGGAATGCTGCTCTTCACGAAGTTGCTGCAGCTCCTTGCGCGCGCCACGGCGCCTTGTCATGCTCTGAACTGTTTTCAGTGCTCGCACTTGAGAGTGATGATGGTGGTAAGCAGTCTTCGCACGTAAAAGAGTCTGCAACAAGGTAGCAGCAGAATTGCGTTCCTCTTCCAGCTGCGTCTTCCGTGCATGCTTAGCTCGTGCTGCAGTTTGGAGAGCAACAATAGAGAGCCGCGTACGTAGGAAGTCTTGACGAACAGCCCGWCCACGCGCAACACCTTGAACACGTCGTGCAGCCGCCACTTCCCGCAAATTCTGGAAGTGTTGGCGCGCAAGCACGCCGCGAGAAGCCGTTTGCAATGATGCCACCATAGCCAAGAGTGCCATATAGCTGCTACGAACAGAACGCCCTCGTGAGTGTTTCTGTATCTCGACCGCGGCACTTTGTTGTCGCTTGGTCCTACGATCTTCGAGATAAGCTAGCATGCCAGCACGCAGAAACACCTTTGTCTTACCTAGTTGGAATTGGCCATGTGATCGATCACCGCTTGCAGCGAGTATTTCGGCGCTTAACTTGCGAGGATCAGAGTCGACGCGCTGCGACGAGTGCAGCAACAATTCATAACGTTGGGCAAATTCAGCGTAGAGCCATCTTCCAGGAAAGCCTGCTGACGAGATGCGAATAGTCTCAAGAACACCACATGCGCGAAGTTGTGATAGCACCATGGGCCCATCGAAAGTCCAAGCTTGCTTATTCTCATTAGGTTTGATACACCGGATGTAGTGAACGTTGGTAGCGTTGATAGTTGTCATCAGCTCATTTAATGACGACTTGAAGATGTTGCCTAGCGTGGGACGTTTGATTGTGCGCCCTCCAGCCGGAGTCGCTGCAACAGATTTACCACCGGCAGTGACAGCTGGAGCTCCGATAGATGCAGCGGCAGCCGGATCTGATCTCGTCGCTGTTGCCAACACTTCTGTCAAAAATGGGTTAGTGGACTCTCCAAGCACCTCTACAACCTGATCAGGAACAGTATCGCGGTTTTTCTCAATGAATCCATCGGTCTCGTATTCCACGTCGTGAGCGTAGTGGGCAACAACAAAAGCGGACTGACCCAAGCGAGGCTTGCGGAAGTTGGGCTGACCGTCTAGGGAACTGTATAATTTGTTCACGAAACCCTCGTCCGAGCCCGCGGGGAGCCTCGACTCTTCATCCAATAGACCGAGAATGCCCATTCTATTCTCAATCAATGCGATACATGGCTGATTATCGACAAAATCAATGTAGGTCCAGTCAATTTCCTCGGCTGCATATTCATCCTGCTCGAGCTTGAAAACGTGCTGGTTGAACTCTTGTTGCAGCTTCTCATTTGCGTAGTTTATGCAGAACTGCTCAAAGCTGTTTGTCTTGAAATGTTCGAAGCCGTAAATATCCAAAACACCAATAAATAGCTCGTGCGCAAGATCTGAAGGCAAAAGTTTGGAATTTACAGCTTCCACCAACCAGTCAAACAGGGCTGAGTAGGCAAACTTGACAATTGAGTCACGAACGGTGGTCGCCGATTTGAGATCAAGATCACGGATAATCTTCTCGCTGCGCATTGTGATCTGTTTCTTGGTGAGCCACTTTGCAAGTTGTACGGTGTTCAGCCCTAGAAGTTCTCCTGCCTTCAGCAGCGCTGGGTCTTCGGAGTTTACCAATGTTGACGACCGCGTGGCCTTGATCTCGATGTTACCGATGTGCAGCAAACCAGCAAGAATCTTCCAAACTAAACTCTGCTGATCCTCCGAGATACCTACAACTTTGAGAGCCTGCACGGTTTCGGCAAAATCTTTAGCATCATCTACGCCCTCAATATCAGGATTGCCTTGATTGAGATAATGGAATGCGGACACAGAGCCACTTAGACCGAGCGCATTGAGTTCACTCTCTGGCAGTCCACGCATCATCTGGTAGAAAATGTGGTAATTGCGTTCCGATGGCGGGTGGAAGACAATACGACTGCGCTCAAGAAGGTAGGTGCGTATACGAGCACCTACGATTGCCTGTTTAGCATCAAATCTAATTTCAAGATATTTTCCGAAGCGTGACGAGTTGTCGTTGCGCGTGGTTTTGGCATTACCGAACGACTCCATGATAGGGTTCGTAGCCAAAATTTCTCGCTCAACTTCGCTAAGCTCTGTGTCAGACGTCGTCTTTGTTGTGGAGGAGTCCGGGTCCATAGAAGCAAAGTATCGCATGATATATTTTGCGCTTACGGTTTTTCCAGCACCGGACTCGCCACTTACCACAATTGTTTGGCTCTTGGTATCTCGCACCATACAACGATATGCGTCTTCAGCAATAGAAAACAGATGTGGCTCTAGCTCGCCCCTCTGGCGGCCGCTGTACTGCTGGACCACTTCAGGTGTATAGAGGTCATCGACCCGTGCGAATGGGTTGGTAGCTATAAGAACGATACCCGAGAATGTGTATATGCTGAGACGCTGATATCTGATCTTTATCGCATGCAAGACAGCCGGTTCATTCATATGGCTCAGAGTCACCAAGTCTTCTGTAGCTTCCAGCTGTTCCGGATTTCGGAGCGGAAGGTCTGGGCTTGGATCGGCAGTGATGACGCGTTCGACTTCTTCCGGCTCAGCGCTGGACGTATCATCTTGGACCTGCAGTAGGAGTCGAGCCTTGCTATCATCACCCACAATATCCTTTGACAAAACTACAGCGCCAACCCATCCTTCTTTTGCATCAGGGAGCCAGCATCGCGTTCCTACTTCATAAGAGTCGAACGACATTGTGGACAAATTAGTGGCTTACGTAAAACGCGTCCCATCCCTCCTGTCGTGTCATGCGTATCGCCGGCATAAGTAGCTATTAGACCTAGCTAGATGGTAAGAAAATTACCCCATAACCAGAATCCTGTCTTGATGTTTAACCCAGGTTTTTCAACACGACGCAAGGTGCGAAGATCGCACGCGAGTTAAAAATAAGTATATATAATATATATCGAGAGCGATTCCACGCCAATGACATACGAGTTATGTTAAGCTAGAAACATTCGAGAGCTCTTGAATGCTAAGCCGGTACTATTCACGTGCGAATGTAACGCCACGCTCGTAGCGCTCAGTAGCTAGCGCAGCGACCCTACGATCGATGAAGTCTTTCTGAGTCTGACGTACGCCATCAAGCAAGTACCCCACACCTACAAACACTGCCGCCGATACTGCATATCCGGCAGGCTTATAGTTGAGCGGCTTATGACGAATACCTTGTGCCAGTCCTTGCACACAGGCGCCGAAAACACCCCAAGCGGCAAGGTCGAGGAATGCCATCAGTGTGCCAACGCTTAGGTAAGCGACTATGCGAGGATTTATGAGTCTCCGAGTGGTCAAAAAGTACAACCGAAGTCACCAACAAGCGCTGTTCCGAGAATGTTATATTCCAAGCTCGGAATCACATAGATTGGCAATGCTAGCCCTAGGCAGTATCCGATTTTAGATATGATTGAAAAAAATCGCTACGCTCTCGTCGAAAAATCCATTATCGAGTTAAGCGTAATAATACAGCGCTTGATGGTTTATTTCATCAAGCTGTATAGCTGCAAGCTGCTAGATTACGAATTTACTTTTATGTCGAAGGAGCTCACGCCTAAGGAGCTGAAGGCGCTGAAGAAAGCGCAAAAGCAGGCACAGCGTGCGGCACGCAAGGAAAATGATGCTACTGCAGATATCTCGAATATGGAAGTTTCCCAGAAGCCAGTAGTAGAGCTGGAGTTGTTTGACGTGGAGGCCGTGAAGCCCGTGCGCGCTACAGCTAATACTCATCCTGCTGTTCTGAAACTCGCACTTCGCATGCAGGCGTGCAAGGTGCTGGGAAGCTCTTTACGATGCCGTGAAATGCTACAGGCTTTCACAGAGGTGATTCGCGACTACTGTACACCGGAAGGTTCTACGCTGAACCGCTCCCTGGCTGCTCATTTTAGCCATCAGATTGAGGTTCTAAAGATGGGCCGCAGTTTGGGTGTAGCAATGGGTAACGCAATCCGTTGGCTCAAACAGCAGACGTCCGAGGTCCCTTCGGACATGCCTGATTCAGATGCCAAGGATTTATTGATCGATTTAATCCAGAACTTCATGCGCGACCGACTCGAGATGGCAGATACAATTATAGTAGAGCACGGCTCCCAACATATTCGTGACAAGGGTGATGTCATATTGGTTTACGGAGGATCTCATGTTGTACATCAGACTCTTGCACACGCGCATACCCACCAGCATAAGAATTTCCGAGTGGTGGTAGCAGATTCTCCTCCACTTTTCGAAGGACGAAGGCTCGGTGGGTTCCTTGCTTCGCTAGGAATTCCAGTCACATATGTCCTAGTGACCGCTCTGCCATACGTGTTGCGTGAAGTCACCGTGGTCATGGTGGGGGCCCACTCTATGGTGTCGAATGGCCATCTTTATTCTCGAGCAGGTACATCGCTAGTATCATCTCTTGCTCAACACCGCAGCATTCCCGTACTGGTGCTCTGCGAGACAATTAAGTTCAGCGACCGTGTTTTGCTGGATGCATTTGGAGTAAATGAGGCTATTCCTGGACACCCAGGGTGTGTATTCTATGATTTGACAGACCAATGCTACATATCCAAGGTTATCACCGAACTTGGTGCACTGCCAGCATCATCAGTGCCTGTAATTCTGCGCGAGTATCGCCAGCTTCTGTAATATAAGGCTCTAATCAAATATGCTAACGTTCTTTCTAACTGCTCTGCTCTCCGCTGAGAAAGCGGTCAAAATTGTGCATCAAGTCAATTTCAGGGTGAATGTTTGCCAAGATCTCTGCGGACTCCTTGATGAGCTGCAGCTGTATTTCACCAGCGCTGTGAAAATCACTTTCACACAATATTCTGTCTTTAGGAATCTGACCCAAAACATTCTCAGTTCTTGCGGAGCGGCTGTTAATGAGAACAGCCATTGAGACGTACGCAGGAACCGGGAGGTGTAGCCACTGATGGAGAAAAAGCTCAGCGCTACCAGCATAAGCGTGTAAGTCAACCGCTTTGATGCCCGCATCGGCCGACATAACTGTTTCAAATAAGGGCATATGGGCTTGAACTCCATGAAGAGACACGACACGGTTATTTTCAGCAGCGAGGTTTAATTGTGCTGCCAAAACAGCCCGCTGGTGCTCAAGAGTGGTTTTCATAGACGAGGTAGCTCCGTTAATGCGAACTCTAAATGCCCTGTCCAAACCAACTTCGCCCACAGCAGCCTTCGGAAATTTGCGAAGCATCGCTTCGATTATGTTCAAATGTGCCTGTAGGGGTTTTGGATCCGGAAGGAGAGCCAGCTCCTCGCCAGATGGTGCTGGGCGTAGCACTTTAGCATAATGATCTGATTTGCTTCTGATGGGAGCCACTGATACTAAATGCGCGTACCATGGATGAAGGCCAAATGCGGGGATAACGTGATCAGGGTGCTCTGTGGCGGCGCTAGCAACAAGTTCAACGTCATTTAAGGTTGCGGACATACATATCATCTTTATACCAAACGCTTCAATACCTGCCAAAGAGCCCGGTGTGTCTGTAGGATGGCAATGCGCGTCGGTCCACATATCTCACATGTATAAGCCTAAGCTTAAGAACAAGCCCAAAATAAAGTAGCGAGATCATCACCTTGAACAAGTGCTACAAGAAAATTAAAGTATGTACAACGCAACCAAAAAAAAACAACAGTCAACAAGAATAAATCATGATCGTTTGGGAAGAGAGTGTAAGAGGCTAGGGAGGTCCTCGCCGCCGATCTTGACGATAGTACTTCTCAGCATCCGTGCATCAGTTCTTAGAGCGCGGTGGATTTCACGCTGCACAGCAGGACTCGCGTCGAACTTAAGATAGAAGTGTGCGCCAACGATATGGCTCTGTCGGCTCTTGTTGATGATTCGTGGCAAAGGACGTATCCCCCAATTTTCGATCTTGCGAACAACGCCGCGATTTTCTACTACCAGCGTACCTATACGCTTGACAAGCGACGCTGCTTCATCCATATGTTTGCGTGCTGGGCATCTTGCGATACCCACTAACTCGTATAGCATCGGTAAAGCCAGAAGGAGTCACAATTAACAGGACCGGGTGAAATTTAGAACTTCGTCAGCGACTCTTCTTTCCGCGAGTCAGCACTTGGGACGTATTGAGATGTTGCGTAGCGTACTTGGATGCAGAACTTTGGTAACTTCTGGCCGGTCCGTGCTGCCCAGAGTCCAGATCTTGGGAGCGCGTTGGTACTCCAACAAGCTCACACCGGGAAGTCCCGTTTTTTCTGCTGGCAATAGCCCAGTCGTCAAGTACACTGAGAATCACGAGTGGATAGCGCTGCATCCTAACAATACGGCCTATGTTGGCATTACCAAGTACGCAGCAGATGCTCTCGGTGATACCACTTTTGTTGAGATCGCCGAGGCTCCGGCAGATCTAGAGGCTGACGACACGCTTGGTAGCGTAGAGAGCGTCAAGAGCGCCAGCGATGTGTACTCCCCTGTTCAGGGGAAGCTTGTCGAGCGGAACGAAAAGCTTGAGGAAAATCCCAGTCTTTTGAACGAAGACCCGATGGGTGCGGCCTGGATTGCCAAGATCGAAGTTAGTGACCCTGGCGCCGTGGAGAAATTGCTCTCGTTGGAAGAATACGAGGCAACTTTAGACCACTGAGTCTTACACAGTTAATTCCTGTAGTCAAAACCTATTAGCTTATCGATTAAAGATGCGTACTTTGTGCATATAGCTGGTCACAAATTACCAACAGCATGTTCGTCGTAACAACGAGTGCTCAAGATGTGTCATCAGCCTGATTCCAAAGTAGCGGTTGCGTCTTCAGCCATCACATCTGACTATTACTGTACACGATCTTTTACCTTCTACCCCACAAAAAATGAGTGAGCCAAGCCCTGGACAACTATATACCACAGCCTCGGGTCATTTGTACCATGCGGGAAAGATCTGTATCGCGATGGTTGGGCTTCCTGCAAGAGGGAAAACTCATCGTGCTGTAGCGATTGCCAGGTACCTGCGGTGGCTGGGCGTCAGAATCCGTGTATTCAGCTTGGGCGATTACCGACGTAAAATTGCTGGACCCGCATTCAATGTCTCAGATGAGTATTTCATGCCAAATACTGCAAATAAGGAACTAGCAGCTCTACGTGAGTCTGTGCTTGAAGCCTGCCGAAGTGATGTGTGGGAGTTTTATCAAGCAGGAGGGCAGGTGGCAGTGCTTGATGCCATCAATGCCACCATGGAGGCTCGTCAAACTTTAGGGACGCTCTGCAGAAAGCGTGGCATCGAGCTGCTTTTTATTGAGAACTTGGTCACTGATGAATCTACTTTAGCAAGAAATATTGGTGATGTCCGAAATCTCTCGCCTGACTACGTTGGCATGGATGCTAAGCAGGCTTTATCGCATTATTTGCGCAACCTCGAAAGTCGCATATCGATATACGAGCCAATGACGCACGAGAAAGAGGGCGACTTACTATTCATAAAGCTTGTGAATGACGGTGAGAAGTGCGTGGTGAACGGGGGACCTCTAGGCTACTTGCTGAATCGAGTGCTGCTTTTTCTTTTAAACGCAAGGCGACGACGTGGATCGCTGTTCTTTGCACGAGCAGGTGCCACCGATGTCAAGAACGAATCGTACAAGGACGATGACGATCTAAGTGACCGTGGCATTCTCTATGCTACCACCTTGGCTAATACCCTACTGGGTTACATATCCGCAAAACAACTTGATCTTTCAGAAGAATCAGTCGACATGCTGCAGATACGAAAAATCGCTGACGGTTCTCGGCATATGTTTGGATCAGTTGTCCCATCTGGCGAACCATCAGCTGCTGTATCGCGTGTTCCTTCTCGGAGTGAATCACTCTCGACGACCCCAACCGAGTCACCTCTTGTTGTTTGGACGTCGATGCGGCGCAAGACAATTCATACTGCTCAGCCCTTTAGGGATGCGGGTGTACCAACATCGCACCGTACCCTGCTGAATTTGCTTAACCCGGGAGATGTAGCTAAGCTCTCTGAGGAAGAAATCAAGGAACGATATCCACGGGAGTACAAAGAGCACTGTGCAGACCCATATCATCATCGCTACCCGCGTGGGGAGTCCTATCAGGATGTGGCCATCAGACTCGAGCCTATAATGATGGAGATGGAACGGGTTGAGACAAACCTTTTAGTTATTGCTCATGAGTCTGTTCTCAGAGTGCTCTACGGCTATGTAATGGGTCTGTCTATGCAGGACATTCCTGGGTTACGCTTTCCAGCCAACCAGGTAGTAGAGGTCGTCCCTATGGGCTACACAAACAAGGCTGTTCGTATCCCCCTTGCTGGAGTTTCTCTCGATGGCGGAGTGGAGCCAAAGGGTTTAAGTCGTTCGGTGTCCACAACATCATTGTAAGTTGTACCATGAGTCGCATTCTTTTTCTATCTAGACTTGTGATGAAGCCACTGGTCATACTCCTGAGCAACATTATAGTTGCTATCCTTAACACACATAAACCGGCACGGCCACAGCTTCAGAAGATAATCGACTAGGCCACGGCGGCGCATCTCTTGTCCGATGAAAAACCAAGCCACCGCAGTAGCAGAGCCCAATGCATAGCCAGTAATTACTTGAGAAGCGGAATGATAATACAAATAGTATCTTGAGTAGGCCACGAAAAGAGCCACAGATTGGATGAGCAGGATGCGGAAAAACCTCCATTTTTTAGGAACAGCCTGTGCGCGCACAATTAAATTGCATACTGAAAACATTGCACAGAATCCCATGAACTGAGCATGGGCCGACGGCATACCATACGAGTCAGCCGGCATATTAGTGACAGGAGATATGGGTCGCGGCTGTTTAACGATCAATTTTACAATGCCATTGAGGATCTCGCACCCAATCTGACCGCCACCGAACCATAAGTCCTGACTTTCCCGTCTCGTCAGAAACAGAGTAAGATGAGCAACACAAAGGGCAGCAGGCACCAGTGAAGCCATTGCACATAGCAATCCAAATTTGTCATGCTGTGCATACAATACTACTGTAAATTCTGGGGCAACACCAAAGTATGCGCCAGCTTCAACAAGTGGACTGGCTCGTGCCGACCTGCCCATCTTCACCCCGCCGAAATAGTTCGTCATAAGTCAGTTCTCGACGCGTAAAGATGACTAACATGGAGGTTAGTTGGAAGTGAGTGTGAAGCCGCTGGATGTGTGAAATCACAATTCGGTATTGGTAACAACGGGCTCACTAAGACGCCAAACGGAAAAAGCTAGTCTATCCCAAACGTACAGTGTGCACTGAGTGCGTCTAGACAAGATTTGGATTCAGATTCTGGCCAAATGCTCCGTATGCGCCTAGTGCGCGGGTACCAACCTCGTATCATCCTGGTACCATTCTGGCCTTTGCATCTGTTTCAGGCCTGACTTTTGAGACATATCGCACTAATGAAATACAGATACAAGTTAAGTTACCATTATAGATGACATTCTGAACTGCAAATTTAAGGGCACAGAATAACGTTTGGCTGCACTGAAGTCTAGATAGTAGCCTCAGTTATAATGAACCAATTTCAATCGGCGGCTCTAGCGCAAGACCTCCTGAATCCTCTTTGGAGCCAAAAGAAGATGAGAGAGGTACATAAACAGCTACGTCTGCAACATGAAGCAATGACCAGAGCTCTAGGGCTTCATAGAGCAGTCAGTGTCGACGAGTCGTACAAAGCCATTTACTTGGCTCACCGGACACTACGGAAAATCGTATCGACGCTGAAGACATATTCATATCACGTTCAGCTTGAAATAATTGCTTCCCGAGTATCAGCTTTGGTTTTGCCCATATCGTGGGATGCTGAAGTCATGCTTTCACAATGGCAAAGAGAGATATTCCACCAATTTAGGCTAGAGCCAAAAGACACATCACCAACGCAAGAAGTCGCTAATTTTGGAGATATTGACGTGGTGCTACCTGCAGATTCTTACTGTCTCGTGGAAGAGTATAGTCATGGTCACGCTACTGTTATGCAAGCGAAAGAAGCACTCCACAACCTACATTCGGCGGCAAGTGCCATGCCCAAAAATCAAGAGCTTAGCAATATTTACCAGCAGCTTGTGTACGAGCATACTCAGCTTCTTACCCAACTACGAGACCTGGGTAGGTTTTACTTTGTTGAGGCCAGCAGCCAAGAGGAGAGAGAGGAACTAACGTCCCCTAATCGATCCTTCACGAGATCACATTCTCCCACTCCAGCAATACCCCCCAAACTAAGGAAGCTTGAGCAGGTAGTAGAGGGTCTTTTTGCGTTCACAGCTTAGAGAAGATTTCACACCACCTCAGTGACTTCATCGTCATCTGCTGCGCTATCAGGTATAGGATCACCGCGCATGATCAAATTTACAAACCGCTCACATGCTTCTTTCACTTGATCATCTGTTGCAGCTAAATGTAGCTCGCGTACTATATAATATGCATGCTTTTTGCGGATCTCATCTCGGCCAATTTGGGAAGCAGATAGCAAAATTAAAATTTCGACTAGCTGCAATTGCTGCGCAGGATCTTCTTCCCTTTTTTTTGTCTGTGCAAATTTACTGCGTACGAGGTCAGGTATTTCAGATGCATCCTCAGCGTTCATATCCTCAGGACCTTTGAGCGCTAACATCACGTGCTCAATAAGGTCAGTTTTCGCTAGATCCTCGTGAGTGGCCATGTCAAATAGCGTATTCTTAGCCGCGGCAGCTACACCGCCGCGACGAGTCAATGAGCTCAATAAAAGCTGAGGGAATAGGCCCGGAAGAACTTCTGAAACAAGCTGAGGCTTTCGCCGGCCCAGCTCAGCGAAAACAAATGCAAGGTAGTCATAGTCCGCGCTCAGATTCGAGGAAAAACGCAATGCGAGTCGCTCTAGCTCTGGCTTTCCAATCTGATCTAATGCATAGCTATCATGCACAAGGTTAGCAAGTAGCATTGCGATCAGTCCAGGGTATTTTTCCTCTGAGCTGACAGCTCTTGCGGTATACCTCAAAATGTCATGCCCCAAATATTCTCGTATTAAAGTGTTGCTGCTGAGATTAATTAAAGCGCTTAGCGCATTACGCTCAGTAGTTGTGTTTTGGGCGGCAAGCTTCGTGAGAGCTTTTACGCCAGCCATGTCATTAGCTATAAAGATCTGTGTCTTTCCTTCAGAAGCTTGTGTATATGGTAGAAGACTCTCCAAAGCTGCCGGAGCCGTCGCGGTATGTTCTAGAAACTCTATCAGCTCATGGAATACATTCATCAGACAGTGTTCTAATTTCGCGCTGTTCTCGGTTTCTGAACCTCAAAATTTACTAACGAATTATATGCGTAATATGCCGAAGAGGTAAGGACCAAAACATGTTATATAACCAATTTGTGGTGTTCTTACATGATTTAGTGTATAGTTAGTAAGATACATATTTGTCTCAAAGTGGAAATAACTGGGCCACTTCATATGCCGCGCATCAAATAGCTCCTCTTTTGAGCAATATGCTGATGTTATGATTGCACACTGACACCAGTCGTAAATGAATCTGAAACTTACAGATCCACTCTGTGTTCAAGCGGTCCACCTTCTATTATTAGATCAGCATGCGTAAAATTATAAGTTACAGTATTATTGATGATGTAATATACTACATTCGGAAATATCCGGACGTGATGATGTCACCGATCCACGGCAGGTTATCTGATTTCAACAACTGCTCAATGCGCTATCTTGAAGAAACTACTTCTCAGCCAAACTGAGCAAGTTATTTTAACTTCTATGATGGCCCAAGTTTATGTTGACAAAAAAAAAGGGGGCATCCTACCACGACCTGTTGCTATATATAACGCCGACATTGCTATCTAGATCTTACGATGCCAATTGAAAATAAAACCCCACGTTTTAAAGTCAGCTATATAAAACAATTCCAGTTAGATCGGCCTGAGACCCTGTACATATAATTTAGTGAGGCAACGTAAACTCGGCGCCGATCGTGCAGTTGCTTCCGTATTATTCGAAAGCGTGGGCTGCTGCCCGTGATGGAGGAGATCGGCATGGGTCCAGCCATCCTGAGAAATCAACCACAAAGAGTGGGCAAATGAACTTCGAATAAACAAAGATAAACAATTTAATAGTCAGAGTCCTAGAATGGAATTCAAGCCCTGTACTAAGTTCAGATTTCTGAGGGCCTCCTCTCGAAGAGGCTGTGCAACGATTCTATCCCACGTCGCAGGAAGGATTTTTGGAATCTAGGGTTTGGGTTATTACCTGCGAAGCTATGAGCTGAGTTACGTACTGCAACTGGTACAACGACTTGTAGCATCGAAACTAATTTGCTAAGTGCGCGCAGTGTTCTCATCTGTGGCCATTTTGACTCTCTTTCTGGATCGAATCGAATTGGCTGCAGAAGAACACACCCTCAAATGCCTGCATCGCTAGGTTCGGCATTCGCAAAGCTCCGATCAAAGTCGCGACTAGATGCTCCCTTAAAGGAGTGTATCATATGTGAATCTGAGGTATCGTTGCCACTCACTGAGTCTACCTTCGAGAGCTCTTTCGAGAGCTCTCCTGAGAGCCAGGAGAGCCAAGAAAGTCACGATGCTACCACCATTTCTAGCGGGACGAGCTTTGGCGGGATGAGCCCAGGACATAAGTCTCGGTATGCTTCGAAAGTACCATATTTATCAACAATGCCTAAAGATGAAGCTCATGCTGACTTTTCTCGACTTCAACAAGAGTTTCAGAAGTTCAGTTCACGGCATGGCGCCGCTCGCGCTAATGTATTAAGATTGTCGCTGTTACCATTTTTAAGAGAGAGACGCCATCTTGTTCTTCCTAGCAGTTATCTCCTTGCGTTCCGTACCTCGATTTTAGAATCCTGGTGGAGTAAACTACTGGCAGACGTATTACTGGCGGCAGGTTCAGATCGCAATGCGTACTACGAGGCTATATCGGACCTTATTTCGCGGCCTGAGTGGCTAGTAACCCCTAGAAGATTCGAATATCTACTCGGATTAACGGTGGAACATGTGTTGGAACGGTGTGCTCAACCAAACCTACCTATAGCAATGGGTGCTTTTGTGGGCAAGACTTTGGCGTACGCTTTCTTCCATGTCCCGAGACTTGGTGAGTACTTATTGTCAAAACTTGACTGCTCTAAATCCACACTTGAAAGGTTTGTTGCTCAACTTAAACTGGAAGAATCGACCCTTAGTCTCGCTTATGCACATCAGGCACTTCCCGGGCCTGTACAGCCTCTTATAGGTATCGTTTCGATGCCTCACGATGTCGAGCCGCCTGATTGTATATCTTCTGAGTTACAGGGATGGGAGCGTTATTGGAATGCGGATTCTAGTCTTTTTTCTGCTTTCCTCAAACATTATTTTGGTGTCTTAGCCAATTTACTGCCGCCTCCGCCGCTGCCCGCAGTGAGATCTGCTGCCCCAGATGATGATCAACTTGAAGTTGCGGTCGTTGCTCCTGGTGTTATTCCGTTACTTGCTTCTGTTGTCACGTATCTTGATCGTCTGGTGGTACAATCCAATCGCTCACTGGTATCTCGCCCCACTGCGAAAATTGGAAATGCGGGCAAAGTTTTTGGCCAACCCACAGGCCCCATCCGTGTAGACCAATTGCGGTTGTTCAGCTGTTTACGCGAAATTTTGCATAACGATGGTCGTTGTGTTGCATACTACCAATACTTTGGTATTCTTTTCGACCGGATGTTTGAGGCAGTTGCATCAGGTGTACAAGTGTATAACATGGACGCCTGTGTTACCCTTTGTGATTTAGCGGAGGAATGGATATGCTCAATTACCCTCAATAACCACGAACTGTCTATGCGACAGGTCAGTAATACTCGACACCTCGCTGTAGACTGGGACTTTTGGCTCGAAGTGGCAAAGCTGATGTTGTCTTCCAGCAACAGTCACAGTGAAGTTCGAGCTCTTGCATTCTTAGCCAATATTTGGCCCTATTTTCCCCCTGCAAATGCGAGAGCAGCAGCTGGCTGGGTCCTTGATCCAGTGATATGGTGCCAACTTTTCCTGCACTGGAGTCCGCTCGTGCGTTCTTACTACCACCGCCTACTAAGTTACCGGGTCTTAACTGTGGACAGACCACTGTTGACGGCCCGTCTGGCGGCTACCTATAATGAGTGCGTAAGGCTTGCGAAAGTCACTCGCTTCCCTCCGGCGTCAGCCCCGTCTCTTCCGCTAGCCAAGTGCTGTATTGCAATCGTTCCTAATGCTGCTTCGGGGGCATCTGCAGCGCAAGCACCGAGTCTACGCGCGTTCCCATTTGACATATTTGACAATGCGGTCTACTGGACATCACCAGAACCTGCAGGCAGTGGCCCCGAAATACAGCGCCGCGCGTCATGCTCATCTGTCACATCTGGTGATTCCACGGTATCCTCTGCCTCGGCAGGATCTAAGGTATCCGAGTCCTCAGCGGACTCTACATTTTCCTCCGACTCATCTGGATCTATGCGGCGATGGTGGAACAGGATAGTAGTAGAGTCTGCTGTCCCGCCAACTGATAAGAAGAAAAAGTCAAAGAAGAAGCAAATTACTGCTCCTCGAATTCCTCCTCCACCAGAGCTCATGCAGCCGCGGCCTGAGATTTGTCGGTCTAAGTATCGGTTTGTTCTACTTCCTGCCCATAATCAGCCTCGCGTAGACGGAAAAATTTCACGACCAAGACTACCTCTGGACCCGGAACGTAAGTGCTGGATACCAGAATCCGTGGAGGGCGATGCTGCCTTAACAATCGAGCCTAATTCTACTCTCGCACTCTGGAATTATGGCAGCCGGTCTCTTGCCGAATGGAACATCACTGTGGATTTATGTGAGGTTTATCTACAGCAGCACAAACATGGAATGCCATTTGTCGTTGCTGAAATCCCCTGGAAAGCTGTCGCACAGTCGCAGCAAGTCGATCAATGTCTGTTTTTATCATAATACCTGTGCCTGCAGGTTAATTCTCATATATCGGCACAAACCTCAAATTAATATATTATACTAATACATTTTCAATGATTCAAGGCGCGGAATAGTGAAACTCATTACTTCTCTAGGATCGTGCTCAGCTAGAACTGGCGTCCATTGTCTCAACCTAGGATTACGTGACGACTGTAGACCCAGCAACTGAAAGATAATTTGTTAAAATGGCTAAGAGACGATCAGGAAACAACAAAGAGCCAACAAAAAAACCTCGTGGCAGTTTTAGTGGAACGACTGGTCTATTCCCAAGCTCCACGCTGAAGGAATCTTTTAGAACAGTCCCAGAAACCACGATTACTTTGACGCAGCTCGAAGAACTAGACCATCTTATGGTAAATCTGGGTTACCATTGGAAACAGTTAGTCTCAAAGTTTCAGCAGCTCCAAGTAGTCGATTTGGGGGTACTTGAAGGTAGTGATGAACGGGTTCTCGCAGCTAAGCCACGCATTCAGCTAGCTCAAATGCTTGTGCAAGCATATTGGCATGACCAGTTACCTCTGGTTGACGATCTATTATTTACAATGACAAACAGGAATCCAGGAGTACCGCAGGTACGAGCATTTGAACTTGGATCAGCAGCACTTGACAATTTTCAATCGCGTATTGTTGACGAGGCTAGGAATGCCTTACAGCAGGCTCAGCGAAGAGCGCAAGGATCAGAGATGACTTCGTTGCAAGCACGTGTTCAGACGCTAGGAAGTATCTCGTCCGAAAACTATGATGAGACAATACCCGATGATAATTACGATATATCTCAATGGCCACCTCCGTTACCCGAAATTCGAGATCCTGTTCTTCGCCTTCAGACTCTGACGCACAGATCATATGTCCAAGATACGCTCGCAACAACCAAGAAAGACAGACAGCGCTCCGACAATGAGCGACTGGAATTTAAAGGTGACGCGATTCTAGATTTTATTGTGGCTGAGATCTTGTATGACGCGTTGCCAGATGCAGATGAAGGACAGTTAACAAAAGCAAAGTCAAGCTTGGTCTGTAATGACACGCTCTCCGAATTTGCGCACACGTACGAATTGCCGAAGAAAATACGAGCTCATGTTGATTCCGACATTTTAGACAAGAATTCCGAAAAGAAGCACAAAATTGTTGCTGACATGTTTGAGGCGTACATAGGTGGCGTCTCAGTGGATAGAGGATATGGGGTGGTGCAAAGATGGCTACTGCGACTGTATGAACCTCTTTTAGACGATCTGGTTAGAGCCCGGCGCTCGGCAGAAGATATTGACAAGAACGCCAAAACAGAGCTATATAAGAAAATCGGAAGCTCGACACAGCGCATTGCATACGAGAAGAGCCAGCAAGGTGATGAACTTGAGGTGAAATGCGTAGTGGATGGCGAGGTATTAGGGGTTGGCCGCGACAAATCCGGTAAACTAGCAGGTTGTCGAGCTGCTATGGATGCCCTTAATCATCCAGAATTAATTGAAAAGTTTGCTCAACGACGGCGTAATATAACACGCACTGCTCCAATTACAGGCTCTGGTAAAGTAATCTAATCTCATATTCTTTTATCAAAGGTCTTTTGCTGCTCGTTCGTACTCTGCCCGCATCGCGATTAGTAAGTCGAATATTTTCAGCAATGGCACGGTCAACTAGTGGAGTCTCCAAGAAGCGACGGCCTCAGAGGAAAGCTCAAAAGCAAAGGGATAAAGAGAGATGGAATCAGTTAGACAAACAGATAGAGGACCAGGAGAACGAACATGGTTCCGTTTTGGCCTCAAAGCGATCTAATGAAGCGCAGGCAGCGGTGGCTGCTTTGGCCCGGCCCTCTGTAGCCTCAAATTCTATCAAAAAAATTAAACAGGAGAACAAGAAAATGGCTTCGGATGTATTAGATTTACTTGAAAATCTATAATGCCAACAAATATTAAATTGCATTCAGTTGTGAGATGCCTTATCGGAAGTCTCAAATATGCTGTTACCAGGGGACACTTCAGCACTTTCTGTGTCACGTGCCGCATAGCGATTTACCCGGCTTGTCTTCCCTATAAGACTTCCCACCCACGAACCGCGAAGGTTTTCAGCAACAAGCTGATATGTACGCATGTTGAAGTACATCGATCTCCTCGAGCGTCTTTCCGTTGGTTTCGGGCATAACTAATAATAGATACGCATACGTTAGCATCCCAATTCCACCAAAGAAGCCAATCATAAGACCTGTGTATGTCATTGCATCTTGCATTCTATTGAAGAAGTACGTTAGGACCCACGACCAGAAGTACAAGCAGGCTGAGCATATCGCCATACTCTGGGCGCGTACGCGCAAGGCCTGCACTTCGGAGGGAACAATCCAGGTATATGTCGCGAATCCTCCGTATCCGAGGAAGTAAATAACCACTCCAGTCAAAATCAGACCAATTGCTTTGGTTGTGTCTGTATCTTTGTAGAGATATCCTACACCGAGAAAGATCAGCCCAATACTGAATACAGGCATCAGATTTATCCAAGCGCGACGATTCACCTTATGTCCGAAAAGCACTGACGGAATTGTTCCTAGAGTGAGTGATCCAGCTCCGACCATACTTATCAGAACAGACTTACGTTCATCAAAACCAGCAGCCCGCATCAATGGGCTGAGGTAGGTAACGACACCGTTAACACCACAGAGTTGAGATCCACCAACCAGAATGAATGCAAAGACAAACGCACGACGATTCCTTGCACGTGTGAATAGTTCTGCCCATCGCTTCCAAACAGGCTCGCCAGCAGACACCTCATTCTCATATCTGACAAGGTCTACTAGCTCGAGAAATTCAAGCTGGTTGTTGCGGTCATTGTTATCTCTGAGACTTTTCCATACCCCCCAAGCATGCCCCACACGCCCAGATGCCACTAGCCAACGTGGTGATTCAGGCAAGAAGCAGAGACCAATAAGAAGAACGGTAGAAAAGACTACCGAAGTTCCAAGCATGTAGCGCCAATTGCCCTCAGAGATACCAAAGAACGCTCCATCGGCAGCATATCCCAGGACTTCACCAAAGGCAATCATGAGCTGATATATCGACACCAGGTTTCCACGGATCCTGGGAGGAACGGACTCAGAGATGTAGATACCGACACAGCCGCCTTCGATACCAATACCTATTCCAACAAAAAATCGCGCTGCATAGAGCATATGTACATTTCGAGCCCCTGCACACATCATACCACCAAGCGTATACCAAAGACAGCTGATGATGAGGGAGTCTCTGCGACCGAAGAAATGGTTAAGAGGTGTCATTATCAGTGATCCGCATACCGCGCCCAATGACATGAGTGAAGCAATAAGAGACATTTCGCTTCCACCAAGAGGGATATTGAAGCTAGCCGCAATTCCATATTGGGCACCGGAGATAATAGACTGGTCAAGGCCAGCCAAAGCACCTGAGCATGCACCAAATATGCCAAGGATCATTACAAGCTGCGATTCCGATTTAACCCGTAACGGGAGTCTAGCGAACATGATTTTTTCCCACGTTGTCTCGTTCTCTATCGACTCAACTTCGAGCTGGTCGAATTCAGCAATTCTTTTGTCGAGATCGTTTGCGTGCAGTTTAGCGAACTCGTTAAGATCCATCTTCATAGGACCATGGTCCTCAAAGATAGACTCTGGTTTATCGATCAGATCAGTCATATTCAATAGGTGGGTTGAGCTCTACTTGATTCCGAGACTACGTACTCTCTTTTATGGGGTTGGAAAGATCTGCAATTTGCATATCAGCCTGCGTGTATAGTTGGGGGAATAACGCAAATCACGAATGATACTATAGTATCAACGACTCCAAAATAGGATAGCTTGTAGTATATTGTGTCGGTTTTCACACTTGGAGTAATAGGTTTGCATCTAATAACTAAAAAATTTACAAATTTGTCACTCAGGGAGGTCTCCTTCTCCGAAAAATGATGGATGATTTCGACCCGCTACCCCGCATTTTCTTAGCAAATAGATTAGGCATCACAGAAATGTCCCAGTTCCAAGAACAACGGACCCTTTTCGGGGAGAATTTATCCACTGTGGCGAAAGGCGGGTGGGCATGAAACAGATGGGAAGCGCCGCTATCTAAATCTGGTAAGAAGCCAAGTTCTATCTTTTTCTATATGTTTATAAAGAAGTTGTCGAATCCTTTAAGCCTGCTGGAACGCCTTTCCGGCCCCAAAATTGCAGACGACCTGACTCATTATTCTCTCATCGTTGTCGGAGCGGCGGCAGGTCGTGCCAAGCCATGAGTGTGCCAGCTATTTCCGAACTTGAAAAGGTGGGGTAATAGGTAAGTAGGAAAAGAAAGGGGTGAGAATTCACTTGTCCGGCTCCGAATATATGGGCTCTTCGGCAAATTTCTATGGGAGCTCCATAGCAGAGCGCTGCCTCATATGCAGCGTCTGCTCACTCGGAAAAATTCCGAGTGTCACCAGACTGTTCTCAGGATTTTAGAGTTCTCAAAAATTTAAGTTTCTGCATAAATAATACCGTCTAAATGATGATTACACGCACTACGGGGGTAATTATGTGCTCGCTTTCTCGGAGATAGACATAACACTGGGTGTATCTGAGCTAGCCTTGCTCTCTACGTCTGAACCCGCGTTCCTCCGTTTTCTGGGGTTAGCGCGGCCGATGACTCCAATCCACGACTTCTGCATGTTTTCGGCAATAAGTTCGTGTGTATGCATATTGAAGCAGTCATCGATCTCCTCCAGGGTGCTACCATTGGTTTCTGGCATAACAAGCAAGAGGTAAACGTAGGTGAGCATGCCAATTCCACCGAAAAAGCCGATCATGAGACCAGTGTAAGTCATCCTTGCTGACATTCTGTTGAAGAAAAATGTGAGAATCCATGACCAGAAGTATAAGAATGCAGAGCAGATAGCCATGCCTTGAGCGCGCACACGAAGAGCCTGAACTTCGGCGGGTACAATCCAGGTGTACGTTGCGAAGCCGCCATATCCAATGAAGTAAATGACAACGCCCGTCAAGACCAAGCCAATAGCCTTGTCTGTATCCGTGTCCTTGTAGAGATAACCAACGCCAAGGAAGATCAATCCAATGCTAAAGAAAGGCATGAGGTTAATAAAGGTTCGGCGTTTAATCTTATGACCGAATAACACAGCAGGAAGTGTACCTAGGAATAGAGCACCGCCGCCAACCATACTGATAAGAACAGATTTGCGTTCATCAAAACCGGCGTTCATCATGAGAGGGCTCAGATAAGTTAGAACACCGTTAACACCACACAACTGAGATCCGCCAACAAGGATGAAAGCAAATATGAATGCACGTCGATTGCGCGCGTTGGCAAATAGCTCGAACCACCGTTTCCACACAGGCTCACCAGCTGATACCTCTTTCTCATATCTAACCAGGTCTACGAGTTCGATGAATTCCATTTGATTGTCACAGTCATTTGTATCTCGAAGAGTCTTCCACACCTTCCATGCACGGCCAACGCGTCCAGATGCTACGAGCCAACGAGGGGACTCAGGCAAGAAGCATAAGCCAATAAGGAGGATAGTGGAAAACACAACTGAGGATCCCAGCATGAAGCGCCAGTTACCCTTAGGAATTCCAAAGAAGGCACCATCAGCGGCGTAGCCAACAACCTCACCGAAAGCAATCATGAGTTGGTACACGGAGACTAGACTGCCACGCAAACGAGGTGGTACAGATTCAGAGATATAAATGCCAACACAGCCTCCCTCGATACCAATACCAACACCAACGAAAAATCTTGCAGCGTAGAGCATTTCAATATTGCGTGAACCTGCACACATCATACCACCTAGCGTATACCACAAGCAACTCACAATAAGAGTATCTCTTCGCCCGAGGAAGTGATTAAGAGGTGCATAATCAGCGAGCCGCAGACAGCGCCCAACGACATTAATGATGCAATGAGAGACATCTCGCTGCTGTCCAAAGCAATGTGGAAAGAAGAAGAAATACCATACTGCGCACCTGAAATGATAGACTGATCGAGGCCCGAGAGAAGGCCCGAAAACGCGCCGAAGATACCAAGGATCATCACGAGTTTGCTCTGAGACGTTACTTTCAAAGGAAGTCTAGCAAACAAGATTTTATCCCATTTGCTTTCGGATTGCATGGCCTCTGCCTCCAGTTGCTCAAACTCAGCCACTCGCTGGTCGAGGTCCCCTGCGTGCGTTTTGGCAAACTCATCGAGCGCCAACTTGCCAAAGGTGTGGTCCTCATGAACCTCTAAAGGTGCCTCAACGTGATCTGCCATTTATGATACCAGGTACGTCCAGGGGATATTGTGGGGGCTTATGTAGTTGGTGGACCCAGCGTATTCTCCCCAGATTTGCGCTATAATATGACTAACATATAAGCATATCGGAAAAACTTGCCTGGTCGGCTAGGTGATTTCATGCTTGATCTATCCAGTCACAGTCTAATCTCCTTCAGCAAAAACCTGCAAGAATTTATTGTGAGGAAACTGGTGTGATGCTCCCATAGACAGCCTTGTTTTAAACTCCGATATCGTGCATTTTTCGGATGAAATCCAGTTGGATCCGCAGATTTGCGCGTCAACCCCGACTTTGTTGCCCCGCACTCTGTGACGTAACTTCGCGGGGTAGTAAGAAATTTTCTATACCCATGATAAGAGTTTTCGCTCTCGCTCTAGCTGTCAGCACAGTCTGTTGCTGCTTGAATTGCAGAATCAACGTTTCAAAATCATCAAAGTTGCGATAAAAAATGGTTCCGACGGAAAAACTATGAGCATCCGCTGCGCCAAGCCAGTGACTTTTGCTCTTTGATTATTAAGGCTTTGTCATAGAGATGACAGATATAGCACATTACTCAACAATTGCAGAATGCAGGTGGAATGGAGTGGAGTGGAGAAGCTACCGACGTGTATATCGTGCAGATTACAATTCATCAAATAGTTAAAATGGTGGTGCTAGCGTCTCTAAATATAGATCGTTGGGAGTGTCTTTCGCGGACGGAGAGCCCTGTGGTGTCGATGGTCTCTGCGGCAAGGGCGGTGCATCACTTAGCTGCAATTTGTTAAGACCGGCCGCAGGTGGTCTTGTATTACGGTCTACCCGCCCTTTAACTGCTAAGCGATCTGGGGATCTCGAAGATCGTCTGGCTGACCGATTAGGGGACCGGCTAGGAGACCGAAATGGTGACCCTTCTAGAGTGCGACCAGGAGAACGACTGGGAGATAAATTTGAAGCGCGGCCAATTCTTCCAGAGCGCAAAGGTGAGTTTCTTCGGACAGTGTCTACCAGACCGCCGACCCCGGTGCGAGTATATACACGACCCTCGCGTTCGGGGTACTCCGGATCTCGTTCAACCTCTCCCATGGTGGTTTTCTTGACCTCTTCTACAAATGACCAAAATTGGCTACCAATGCCATCTACCACTCGTCTTCCCATGTCCAATACATCCTGCTGGGCTCCCGGGCTATCGAGGACTGTATGGTCGCTTGGCGGCCGCGGGCTGGATGTGGGAGGAGAGCCTACAAGGGATGCGAGATTTTTCGAGCCATTGCGCTGGAAGTAATTGAGTTCTGTTTCAGCATTTGACAGTTCCGCCTTGATGCGTGCCAATTCTTCCCTAAGCTCCACTACCCGGGCCTGCTTTGCTGCTAGCTGAGCAAGATAAGCGGCAACCGGGTCTTCAACCTCATTGCGCTCAGAGCCAGGCCTGGATCGAATTCCTGGCTGTCTGCCTCCAGGTTGCGCTGCTGCCTGGCTACTCAGTGCTGAAGATCTTACGCTGGCACTAGAATCCGGACGGTCATTTGGGCTACCAGTCGAAACAGAGGAGGTAGCGGGTACTGCCGCTGTAAGAGAAGAAGTGGAAGCGGAGCTACTGTTAGGGTCTCCTTTCGCAGGGGACTCCTGCTCGGTACTCACCCGCAGAAACGACAACCCTCTCCGACTCATTTCTTGGCCGTATAGCTGTATATTATGTCAGCGATTGTGAAGCAAAACATTCATGAGACTAGCCTTGAAACATGCTGCATTTGCCGGAGTAGTCCTGTACGCTATTCTTTTCCTTTTTACAACATCAGTAGGAGGGTGGATATTATTTTCTTGGTGGCTGGTTCCACGACGCATAGTAATATCGGAAGTTGAGCTACATGGGTTACATCACAACTTTCCCCTGGGTGAGCTGGCTGGGGTATGGGGAGCTCTAGATGCTCGGAATATTCCGCTATCTAACCGCGAAAGTTACTTTATGGATGTGAGTGTCAAGCTCCCGCGAAGTAATCGCAACCGAGAAGCCGGAAACTTCGAGGTTTACACAGAATTAGCAGAGGAGCCCACAGTGTTCCAATACCAGCATCATTCATTCACTGGGAGATCCAGCATAGGGTGTATACCATACTCATCTGAATCAATTGAGTTGATTGACTCTCTTTTATGGGCCCCGCTCTACCTTATTGGATGGAAATCTCAATCGAACACTATGACGTTAGCAGGTATCAACATCGAGCGCGGTGAACTCATCGATAAACCCTCGATTCTTGTTGTGATACGATCCCGAATAGATGTCTCGAAGGTGACAATTATATTCCATGTTCGGCTAGAAGGAGTGCGCTGGCTAGTGGCCACGTACCCAATTATCTCTTTGTTTGTTGGCTCTGGCATTATGTTCCTAACCGAACTTATTGTGGTGGGTTTAACAAGTATTGTGATTTTGAAACTTCTATCAAAGGATTCGGCAGATAGTAAGGAAGTCGTTCTGTATGATGGGAATCGTTCCCTGCCGTCGTCTGAACTTGATAAGAATAACTAGTATGCATATTTATTGATAGCCCTTTACTTTACGTATGGCCTCTTCACGCTTCAAGAGCTGCTGAATTTTCTCAAGCAACGCTTCCATTTTCTGCTGAATGTCATCGTCCGTATGGAGCAGAACCAGTAATGCTGCACATTGAAGCACACGAGCAGCCATATCTTGAGGAGTTTGCCCGCCAAGAGCTGCTTCCACCTCACCTAAAACTGGTAGCAATACCACGTCTCTATATGCAAGAATGAGGCTCCTGTGTACTGAAACGGGGCGCTTGCTTATCGCTCTACGCCCGCCTCGAGCGGTGCGGACTGGCTTCCAGTATTCTGATGCTTCAGCGCTCTCCCGCAATACCTGTCCCGCACCATCAATCTCGAGTTGTAATGGAAGAAATACGGACTCCAATGGGCCGAGTATGCGGGTATAGAATGTTTTCCACGATGCTGCTAGCTTTCCAAGAATGTCCATAGTGCCTCCTGGTAGAATCGCCACGGGCGCAGACTGAAGCCCTGCTCTTACAAGCTCATCTAGGCGTGATATCATATCTGCAGCAGTACCCCCACTCTTAACATGAGCGCCGAAGTGCATACTGACCACAATGTTGACGTCCTCCACAGGGATCTTCAAGCCGTCATTGCTGAATATTGGCTGAACTCGTGACCGTACTAAACTCCACGAGCTTGTCATAAATGCGAAACATTCCTCAGCGCTTTTAAATGCATGTACACCTACAGCACTTCCAGACGCCGGCGCTGGTGCAGGCTGGAAGCTGTATACACTGCCCTCAGAGGCTAGCTTTGAGTTAGAGGCGCTTGAACTGAGTATTTGTGCTGGTGAGTCTCGTTTAAGAAAAGTAAGATGCGTATGATGTTTCGTGGAAGAGCTCTCTGCTGTCGGAGACCCAATCGCTGCGATTCTATCAAGTTCCTTAGAACTGCCGCTGTTAGCAATAGGTGATCTTTCAGATATGGTCAATGATTTCAAGTCTGGCTTCGATTGCCTAAACATTTTTGATTTCAACAGCGGCGCACCGGCTAGTTCCTTCTCTCCATGATGACCCAAGTGATGGTGTTTCTTCTTCGCAGAAGCAGTGGCGTGAGCGGCCGCTTTTTCAGCGGTCGACTGAAGCTTTGCTCCAAATGCAGCAAAATTGTTGCGACTCTTCTTTGTGGCTGTCGACCATTTGGGTGCAGTGGCTGCTGTGGGAGTGCCTGTACTTACAGTGGACGCTAAAGAAGGCGAGTCTGTTCCAAAATCAAAGTCAATGGAGTAAGGAGATCCCCAGCTTCCACTCTGAGTTTTTGGCGTTCCTCTGAAGTCAATTTCACTTCGCAAGGTGTCGGCACTAGACGACGGAGACATGTGCTCGGCCATCCTGGTCCCCTCTACCGTGATTACCTACTTTGTGCGTGCGATCTCCCTTCTCCAGGTTGTGGGAAACCGCGGCTTACTTAGAACCTGCTCTTAAGGCTACTGTCGCGTAATCTAGACAGCGCTGGGTCGGGATGCTCTCGGAAATCATACTGCTCGGGGCTATGGCCCTTTTCTGCAGAGGATTCCTCCCTCCTACTCTGATGGAAACTGGGTTCAGCGACGAGGTTGTGGTTTCTCCAAAGTTCAATCGACTTGTCTTCGTGATCATTGACGCACTTCGCAGTGATTTCATGTTTGACGAGAGTTCGAAGATGGACTTTATACACTCCATGATCAGTCAGGGATTTGGTCTGCCATTTACAGCACGATCAGATCCTCCTACAGTAACATTGCCTCGTTTGAAGGGACTAACTACGGGTGCAGCGCCAAATTTCCTTGACGCGGTAGTAAATATCGCCGAGAGCGATACATCCAATGTTTTAGCAGAGCAGGATTCTTGGGTCGAACAGGCATTGCGCCACAACAAAACGCTCCACATGTTTGGAGACGATACTTGGTTAAGGCTATTTCCAAACGCATTTGCATCATACGAGGGGACTAGCAGTTTTTATGTTGCCGATTATACTGAGGTTGACAATAATGTCACCCGACATCTCGACTATGAACTCACTCATCAGGAAGAATGGGATATTTTAGTCCTTCACTACCTTGGGCTAGACCACATTGGCCACAAGGGAGGACCACAGAGCCCACTGATGGGTCCGAAGCAGCGTGAAATGGATGATGTTATCCGAAGGATTTGGTCTCATTTGGATGAAGATACTTTGCTGGTTGTTGCGGGGGACCATGGAATGAATGATGTAGGCAATCATGGCGGAGCATCTGCAGGAGAGACTTCAGCGGCTTTATTTATTGGCTCTCCAGCGTTCCGATTCGATGGACTGGAAAGCCCCGTTGCCCAGGACAACTTCGACTATCATTGCAACGTTCAACAGGTGGACATTGTAACTACCCTAGCGATGTTTATGGGAACCGCTATTCCCAAAAATAGCCTGGGAGTTTTCCTGCCTCAATTTTTGACTCTTTGGTCGCCTGAGGAGAGGCTCAAGATCCTAAGTGCTAACGCTCGTCGACTCCAGACACAGAACATAACCATAGACGCCCTTCGCGATAAGCAGGCCGATCTAATGCGGTCGACCTCAGCACATGTTCTTCCATTGATGGAGGGTGGTGTTGCTGTGATGCTGTTTGTTGCAGCTACTTCGTTGTTCCGTGTACAGCGCATCCGACAGTATGGTGCGTTACTTATGGGCGTTCTCTATTTTGCAGCCATGATGGCAAGCTCTACCGTAGAGGAGGAGCACTATCTGTGGTTCTGGCTAACTCCAGCACTTGAATGGGTTTCGGACAGCGATCGCAGCCTTCTAGCTGCAGTTGTTCAGGTCTCTTGTCTGAGACTCGCGCGAGGATGGCATGGAATGGGAGACAAGTGGGCTAGTTTCAAGGGCACTAGCGAGTGGCTCTCCTCTCGCCCTGAGATGATGTGGATGGTTCTGCTTGCATATGCAATGACTTGGGCGTGGAGGCAGCGCGTAAGTGCTTATGCGTGGCCTGCCGCCTTAGCCTTCCTTCAGTTCAAACTTGTCGCATCTGCAAGAGCTGGGGATTGGGTACCTCTCGAAGGGTTTGAGAGTGCTGGAACACTGTGGCCAGCACGTATAGCGTTTGGTGCTGCGCTTATCAACTGGTTGGCTTCTCGTGATCTCAACGCGTTCGAACTTATTCTTGCAATCCAATCTCGCTCTGAAAATGTATTTCTTTTTTCAATATATGCGCTAGCACGACGGTTTACGACAAGCTCTACTACACCGTTGTTGAGCTTGTGCTGGCAATATGCGTCCTTCTTTGCTGCTGGCGGTTCGAACTCCATGGCAACGCTGGATCTAAGTCAAGCCTACAATGGTGTCTCTGACTACAATATCCCTGTAGTGTTTTTGATGGGCTACCTATCTAACTGGGCTGGTCCGATTTATTGGGCGTTTGTGCGCCCGGCAAAACCTGCGCTTCTGGTGTCGTGGTTCTATTCAGCAGCGGCAGTGGGGGTTTGTGCAGCATGCTTAATGCTACGCGAACACTTGTTCATTTGGACCGTATTTTCACCGAAGCTGCTGTATATGATCGCTTGGCTAGCACACCATTTGGTCACCAGCATTATTGCCTCATTCTGTATATAAGTTGCACAACCTTAAGAAGCATATTCCCCTATGTAGATTTATATTCAATGAAACGGTGAATGTTTTCGACTGCAGTTGCGATACGATCGTCGTTACTTTCGACAGATTCAAGCAACGTTGTGATACGGGGCTCTACCGCTAGGACAGCTCGATGAACGCCTTGATTAACATAAAATTCTGCAATTTCCAGCTCGTCACCTCCAAAAAGCTCAAAAAGCGCATCCAGAGCATCCACAAGTACGAAAGGAGACTTTGAATGCGTTAAAAGCCGAAATACAAACTCTGTAGAGGGCTCAAGAAGCTCGGTGGTTTTACCTAAAACTGAAATAGCCGCGACCAGCGCACGCAAGTGTTCATCAGTACGGCGATATCCTTCGAGAGAATCTGTGAGATAAGGCATAACAGCAGATGCAAGATCAGCGTCTTGTCCAAGTTTCGCTGCCAGGGCACCAGCTACACCTAGAGCTGCTTCTGCCGCTGTTTCTGCTTCCATCTTATCAGATCTATTAGGAGCATGCTTGAGAAGAAGCACAGTGGGAGAGACTAGCTCACGAGCGACATCCTGAGACCAGGACTGGGTGGCGTTTAGATTCCAGCAGACGTTGTTAAGTGCGGATGCAGCTTGAAGGCTGATATCTGGATTTTGGAGTGACGCAACTAAAACGGGGATGGCCATTTCAGTGTTAGAGCTGGACGCTTGCGTAGCAGCGTCACTAAGAAGTTCAAGCGCTACTTGGGCTGCTAAAATTTCTTCATTGGGTATGCGGTCTAACAGGCTGATGAGCTTCCCCACATGTCCACTAGCATCCTCATTCTGGCGAATGTTAATCCCGAGTTCAAACACATCGGCA
Source organism: Wickerhamiella domercqiae (assembly GCA_001599275.1). Lineage (NCBI taxonomy): Eukaryota > Fungi > Ascomycota > Dipodascomycetes > Dipodascales > Trichomonascaceae > Wickerhamiella > Wickerhamiella domercqiae. The sequence goes on from BCGM01000001.1 coordinate 1,018,957, forward strand.
CTCCAGCTAGAGACTGCTGAATTACGATGTATTTCACCAACTGCCATGAAATCACAAAGATAATATATAAACTCCAAGCTGGAGACCACTGCCTGAGGGAGAGTGCACTCTCTTATAACCACAAGAGCTAATGCGACCAGCGCAGATGACTTGGACAGCAGGGATTCCACTTCTTCTTCCCTAGTCAGGGCCAGAGCAGCGCTCAAGCCGCACAAATTTTCACTAAGCTCGTATATCACATGAACCTCCGTCCTGCTCAGTTTGCTCAAATTGTTGCTGTACATCTCGGAGACACGTGCAGCCACAGCATTGAGAGGCACCAACGCATTTTTTCTCACTAGTTCCAGCGCAGTATCAGGATCTTCCAGGGCCATGTTACGTAGAACGCCGAACCCTTCCGCAGCCAGTTCTAAAGAATTGTCAGACAACGTGTGTGTTAAAAGCGTATCTACGAGTCCATGTTCTTTCAGCAAGATTCTCATACGTTCGTCGTCGATCAAGGTAGCAATTGCACTGAGAGAGACGGCGCGCTCAGCTAGCTTCACGGACTTTAGCCCTTCAATGACCGGGAGGATCTTTTCGGTAATATCTCGCCTATCTCGAGGGTTATGCGATTGAGATTTTGCATCGCGGTCAGCTGGCTGTTTCTTAAGTGAACGACGTGTATGCTTGTTTTTCTGCCTCTGTTTTGCCATAATTTGTATGATCAAGCTGAAAATTTCAGTTAACGTAATCAATCACTTTAGCACCAGACTGTAGACAAGAATGTTGAAACTGGCAAGAGACTTGCAACTAGCCGTAAGGCTTACGTGCAGATACTCTCAGACAGCATCTAATTCAATTTCTACAGAGGCAGCTACTCAAGCCTCCGCCAGTGTAGCCTCCTCGGCGCCGAAGGTAGTTTCAAGTGTGCCCGCAGGAACGCGCCTCAAAGGCTGCAACGCTCGAAAAAATGGTGAAGATCCAATAGCCTTACCGGATGACGAGTATCCGAGCTGGCTGTGGGAGGTTCTTGACCCCGAAGCTCAGGCTCGCAAGCTTGAAGCCAATCCTATTGCCCTCGCGCGAAAACAGCGACGTGAAGCCAATCGCAAGCGCATTAAACAGAGAAACTTTTTAGCAAAAATGGGAAATTAAACTGCACATAACTTGAATTTTTTTGCTCTGCTCAAAAGTTGACATCGCTAATAGCGAGAGCTGAGAGCCCATGGCCGCGTTTAGTCAATGGGCTATATAAGGAGCTATATTTACTTGAGCACATTACTCCTGTGACGTATTGGTGGGGCTGGTCCCGTTCACCAGGTCGCCAAACGTTTTTTCGGCCAGTTCCGCATCCTCCTTATACTTGGGATTTAGCGCGCCGTCTTTATCAAGCTGCTCCCTTCTTGTTAGCATTATACCATTTGAAAACATATAACGTGAAACTTACAATACGATCGGTCGGAAAATATAGAGCCCAGATGCGATTCCGATTCCAGCTGCAATCAGTGGTGCCACTTTATCTTTCATAGCTGGAGGAGATGAATAGGAGTAGCTGCGTGGAGTATTTAATCACAGATGCATGTGTAAGCACTGTTTTTCAGAGTCAATGAGGAAAACAGATAGGGACAACCGACTACTCTTGAGGAAACCAATCTGGAATCTAGATAGTAAAATTCTGAGACTCTCTAAATAATTAATTAGCTTGCTGTACTTTTGGCCTCATGTAGTAGTCGCGAAAGTCGATGTTGACCGTAAGTGCAGTCTCATCTCCGACATCGCCAGGCTCTCGTCGCTGGTAAACAAGCAGCCATCGCTCCCATTTTCCAAATCGCTGCACACACCTATCAATGTATTTCAACAGTTTATGCTGAGGAACAGCAGGTGGGGGCTTCTCGTAGTCTACAGGTATCCACATTGCCAGTCTGCCTGCAACACTGAGGTGGTTCGCTGCATATTCCATAAGGTCACTGAAAAGCTGTGGAATAGGATATGGCTTCTTGGTTGCACAGTATGATCTTCGACGATGTGCTAAGACACCTTTGACTATGACGTTCTCTTTGCCTGCAAACTTCTCAGGTTTTGCCGCCCCACACATTACGCTTCGTTCCCGAACACCGTATGGGGGATCGCATATTATTGCATTATATTCCAGTGGCCGTATCGCATTGTGGGTAAAGTCCATTTCTGCGCAAACAGCTAGACGATGAGACAAATGGTATTGATCGAAGTTACCTTCATAACCTGTGAGAGAGCGAAAGTCAATGTCAGTGGCAAAAACTATAGAGCCAAAATGTGCTGCTGCTAGTGGGAAGCTACCAGTGCCTGCAAAGGGGTCTAAGACAAATCCGCCCGGTAGGGTGTGAGCGATGTTAGCGGTAACGAGGGACAGTTCGGCATCGAATGACGTAGTTCCAACATTCCTCCTCTTTTTTAGATCCATCTCGTCCATAGCCGAACGGCCACTTTTTGCTACGAGTCGACCAAACCAGATGTAGAGCGGGGGATCGGTGGGCCGCAGACGATCATAATGCTCTACGAATACCAGAGATACATCGGGGTTTTTCATTTTCACTGGACCGGTAAGGATGTCATCTAAGTATGCAAGGTCGTTGAAAACGTGTCGCTGGCTATTCATGTCTCTCGTGCCAAAATATGTTTCAAATTCAAATCTGAAACTGCGACCATTCATTTCGCTGAAATCGAAGCGCTTATTCTGCGAATGTATTTCTTCCATAGACTTCCCTTGTGAATATATTTTGTAGATGTAACGGACTAGGATACTTCGCGACACAAGTTGAATCGCATGTTCTTCAGAGGGTAGCTCCAATTCCATATAAGGCGACTCGTCGGAATACCCCGAAAGGTCGAGACTTATGTCGTAGAGTTGAGCAAGCGCTCTTAATTCTGCGCAACGAAAGTCTACGTGCTGCTGTGCGAACAACACCAAAAACTTCATGGCTGCGAAATTTATTATGCATAATCACTATAGTATGAGGCTTGTGGCAGCTCCAGGTGCCACGGCCATCTCAGACACTGCTCTCAAGTTAAAAAAAAAAAAAAAAAAAAAAAACCTTATTTGTGACTTGACAGTGTCGTCCAAAGACAAGGACTTGCTGATACTATAGCATTGAGAAGCCCGAAGCACACGCGCCGCTACCTGGCCGAAAGAGTATCTAGTATAGACAGTGTTTAGTCGATCTACTAACGATTGGCATCGCGTTTGAACCTTGCTCAGTGAGATATAGTTTTTCATCAGGAAGAATGCCATGCTATTCCAATTCACGGTTCCGTGAACACGGCAGTTGACATCAATTTCAAGTTCTTAAATTGTTTTCACGACTGAAACTAAGTGCTCGTCAAGATTACCAAAAAGTACACTAATAACAACGGTTGTATTTCTATTTCTTCGAGGTTGAGGAATATAGAATTTGGTAGAATTAAAAGATCTAGTAATGCTAAGGTGTTGAAACGATGGCTGGGCATCACTACTGACATTAACATTGTACTTCCTGTAACACATCTCCATCTCTTTGAGCCTCATATTTGGTAGAAGTAACGTTATCTCCCAATGTGATGGGCTCATGCTGTGAAATTATGGAGTCAAGGTGCTCTTGATATGCGGCAAGGTGCAGTTGTCGTTGTAAACACAGGTCATGAATACGTTCTCGCAGGACGGGTAACGATAAAAGACACATTTGCGACAACTCGCGCTCAATTTCAACGGCAACTTCTGGAACAGACCACAATCGGGTGATGTGAAGGTAGTCGGCTGCGGAAGCGGCACACATGCCTTGTATGTACGGGTCCACCAATTCTAGCCATGCATTGAAGTCTTGGCCCGTGAAAACCGGTATCTTATAGGTCGCCAATTTCCTTACCACCTCAAATACTTTGGGACTTGGTTCTGGAGTGAGGCAAGTGTCACCGCGTTCTTCGGAAGGAATTTGAAATGACGATAAAACGCGCTGTGCTTCCTGCCTCGCACGGTCCAAAATCGCAGCGGAGTGCTGAGCGGCTACTTCAGCAAAGCCTGACACATGTTTTTGTATAGTACTCTTGTGATCAATTTGCATCTCAGTAAAACGTCGCACCATCTCATTGATATTGGCACCCGTCGGCAGCGTCGGTAAGGCAGAAAGCATTGGTAGCGCGGTTAACAAGCTAGCAGATGGCTCAATGGATTTACTATCACTCAGGGAGTTATGTGACAGCGCAATGTCACCATTGTTAGCAACCAGGGCCCACTCTTCATCTTCAATGGAGCTCATACTGATGTTCTCTGCTAACAGGCGCAAACCCTCAGGCTGGGAGTTAATGTGAGCGGGCTGAGTAATTAGCGCTACTCACCCCAACGTGTGGGACGGTGTACTCTCTGCACACGGACGTGCACTGCCTTTCAAGCCCGTCGAATTGGTACGTATCCTGCAGTTGGTCGCGAATTATGGTAGAAACATTAATTTAAGCTTTCAGAAGCCGAACCATGGCTTAACACCGACATGGAAGTAGAACTGCTCCACTAAGCTAAAGTGTGACTAATATAGCATCTCGTTTGCTGCCCGAACGTTTTCTGACTACGCGAAAACACCATGTCAAGGGCAGACGAAGACGACGATTTTTTCGCCGACATTTAGTAGTATCCATCCATACTCATGTGTATATGAGTATATCTCCGAGAAAAAATCAGAACAGTACTAACATCGTAGTGGCGATGAGCCTAAGAAGGACGTCAAGCCTGAGGAGGCAGAACCGGAACCTGCTACCGTACAGACCCCAGCAGCAGAATCTGCGCCGGCAGATCCTCGTTTAGCTCTGCTAAATGAGAAGAAAGACGACGTTCCTCAGACTACACCGGCACCTGTTTCAACTGTGCCGCCAGTCGCGTCATCAGTTAGCACCTCTGCGCCGCCAGCAGTGGATACAGGCTCGCAGGCCCCTCCCCAGATGCCCCAGATGCCACAAATGCCACAAATGCCACAAATGCCGGCCGGAATTGATCTTGCAGCTCTTTCAAAGCAGTTTGAACAGATGCAGAAGCAACAGGCCGAGCAAGCGGCGGCAGCCAAAGCGGGTCATCAGGAAGGTGGCGGCTACTATGCTGGTAACATCTACATCCCGGCCAAAGATGAAGGGAAGATGTTTATCGGTGGACTTAATTGGGAGACTACAGATGAATCTATGAAGGCATATTTCTCGCAGTTTGGTGAGGTCACTGAGTCCAATGTCATGCGTGATAGTGTGACTGGTCGGTCTCGTGGCTTTGGGTTTTTATCGTTTAAGGACCCAAATGTAGTAACCAGTGTACTCCAGCGTGAGCATTTCTTAGACGGTAAGCTCATCGATCCCAAACGGGCGATTCCACGCGAGGAGCAGGATAAAACTGCTAAAATTTTCGTTGGCGGCGTAGGCGGAGATGTAACTGAAGAGGACTTTAAGAATTTCTTTGAGCAATATGGCACTGTCATTGATGCTCAACTTATGATTGACAAAGACACGGGCCGTCCCCGTGGATTTGGGTTCGTAACTTTTGATAGTGACAGGGCAGTTGAGACTATCGTATCGCAGCAATTTCTTAATCTCAAGGGCAAGGCTATTGAAGTAAAGCGCGCCGAGCCTCGTAGTCGTGAACAACGTGTAGCTGCGACGCCGATGGGCTATCCCAGCATGCCTAGTGCCATGCCAGCCGCTATGCCTGGTGCAATGCCCGGGATGAACATGGACCCTACCATGATACAGCAATATTACCACCAGTGGCAGACATATATGAGTCAAATGCAGGAAATGATGCGCCAAGGTGGTGGAAACCCAATGATGGGCTACCCCCAACTCGGCCAGGAGCTTCAGCAAAATAGTGGTCAAATTCCACAGGACATCAATAGTTCAAGCTCAGGATCTATTCCTCCTGGTGGCCCTGGAGGCTCAGGAGGCTCAGGACGTGATGAATCTCAGGACAGGGATTACCGTCGTGAGCGCAGGAGAGGTGATGAGCGACGCCGCTCACGTTCTCCTGGCCGCGGGGACCGTGACCGCCGGCGGAGGCCCCCTGGAACTCGCGACCCTCGTGACAGGCACTACAACCGTTAAAAATAAAAAAAAATACGTGACGAACCAACTAATTTCGCAGTTGGTGATATTCTTAAAACCTTCAAAACTTTTTTTAAAAACTAGCGCTCGGACCCCCCCCCCCCCCCCCACTCAGACCCGCTCGAATATTACATCACTAATACAGCTTCTTTAAGAAGCCTGTAACGTGGAGGTACTCAACCTTGAGATAACAATATCGAGAGAGTACTATGTCTCCAGAAGAGAAATCCTGCTGGTTATTGGTACTTGCTGCCACCTCTGCAAGTATATCAGGAAGTTGCCTTATATATGTTGATGCTCTATTCCGGAGTACCGGCCACGACTCGTCTATTATGCGGTCATCTCTGTTCATCAGTTGCGCGCTTGGCCTAAGCGGTGGTACGCTTCTAGTGACGGCTCTGTACAGTCTCATGCCCAGCGGCGTAGAATACATTAAAAACTCGGGCACGAGCAAACAACTAGATTTGGTGGTTCTCCTTGCCTTCGCTAGCGGATCTTTTGTGTGTCTTCTCTTTAACACAGCTGTTCACTCATTGACATCGAAGAGTATCGTTCATTGCGCACACACTATAGATGAGGGACCAAAGACTGGTGAACTACACCCTCTCCTCCAAGGAAATTCACAGCATGACACACAGACATACTCACATGCCACTGTAACAGAATCTCTTGAAAGAAGCCACGATGAAAGTCTAGCCGAGGCACATACCCTTTCTTGTACTGCACCTGATGCGCACAGCCATTTCCACACTCATTTGGAGGCAAATTCCTTCCGTCATCCAGATCCAGAGCAATTGCAGTCTCTTGGCCCAGCTGCAGCATCCTCGAGAAGCAGCGTTGACCTTCTTTCTATCGGATTACAGACAGCAGTAGGCATTGCAGTACATAGAGTTCCAGAAGGTTTTCTTCTATTCGCAACAAGCAGAGCTGATAGCTCTTTGAGACTTCCGTTAGTGTTGTCGCTCTCAATCCACTCCTTCTCGGAAGGATTCACGATCGCTGTCCCTATTTACGGTGCTCTGGGATCTCGATTCATAGCATGGGCGATTGCAGTTATTCTTGGTGGAGGAAGTCAGCCTCTGGGAGCACTGCTTGCTGCTCTTTGGATGGAGGACCAGGATCTGCAGCCCTTGGCATATTACAAGTTTGGCGTGGCAATGCTTGCGACGTCAGGATTTATGGCTACTATATCAGTCCAGATGATTACCACGGCTGCCATAACAGAGGGTTCCCAAAGAGTCGTGTTGTACATGGTTCTGGTGGGCATGATGCTAGTACTTGCCACGAGGTGTCTATAGTACAGAGGTAGACATACTTTTGCAAGCATTAATATTTACGTACATATAGACGATCATAGGTACAATTACATATATATACATTCTCTCATTTTTGAAGTCCACCAGCACAAGAGACAAATACCTTGGTCTCGTATTTTCACGCTCCCAGAATTTTACTTGCCTCGTTGCCCCCATCTCTTTTCGCAACCACTAGAGAAGAGAAGGTGGATCGTTATTACAAGTATTAGTTGTTGCAGGTCGCGACTCAGGCTACTGAACACCACCCCTTGGAAATCTTGGATGCTAGAGATGGGTTCCGCGACGACTAGTCTTCATCGTCACTGTCCGGCTCTAAGGCTGTCTCCTCCAAATCAGTGAGAGGGATGTCAAGATTGTTCTTGTCCAAGGTTCCGAGTGTCTTTCTGAGTTCAGTGCAAAGTCCTGCTATAACCGCATCGGAAGCAGACTGGACCCAAACTGTGAGATCGTCGATCCAAATCTGACGATAAACAAAATGCAAGTCCGATTCAAATGCTTCAAGAAGGCGTACCAGAATTTTTAGTGCGCCTCGACGACCGTGCTCGAGCACTGTAAGGACATCCAGCCAGACGGTCTCGACTAATTTCCAATGCCTATATAGAGGAACACATAGCGCCCTCAGGGTACAATCCTTCACAACATCCTCCACTCGGGTATAGTCATTAAACAAGAAGCACATGCAAGGTGCTAGCTTGCCTACGGTCCAAGCACTTTCTACCGTTATGTCTCCCATATTTGTGCGCTGATCGTAGCAAGCCCCAAAAAGTAGTTGCAGAAGAGCGATATAGACTTGCTTAGGTCGACTCACAATATGCTTCCGCTGACCCAGACGCACAATACGATCTTTTTCTGCCGGACTGAGTTCAGTCTCGTCCGGCAATTTCCATCTTATAATTTCCTGTATCTGACTGTCATCCATAAAATCTGCAACGTAATGATCAGGGTCAAATCGCTGCAGTGTTTGCTCATTTACGAACTCACGGCTGCAGTGATCGTGCTCGGGGTCCAGCACCTCATTTACTTCGTTTCCATTGCAGAGAGATAAACCAATTGCATCCTTGTACCTACTATCAAATCCGTATTTTTCAGTACCATCAAATATGTGTGGTTGGCTTTGTTCTATTTCCCAATCCACGTCGTCCTCCTCATTATCAGAGCCCTCGATATCTTCCGGCCGGCGTATCTCGTCGATCACAGGCTTGTGTTGCTTTTTCTTGGCTAGCAGCTTTGAAAGCATATCAAGGTCTTGGAAATGCTCTCCCTCATTTAGTTTCGCAACTTGGCAGTGCACTGTGGAGGTACTAATATCGTAGGTCGAGGAGATTCGCTCATCTTCAATTACCTTTGCGGGCAAACGAAGCCTCAGATAATATGGAGGAAGAGAAAATACGAAAACGTCGTCATTTACCTCGAATTGTATCAGCGATGCCTTGATATATGGTGCTCGAATATGAATATAGAGAAGCTGATCATCTTGTGTCACTTCGAACTGTGGAGTAATCATTTCTATCGAACCTTAGGTAACATGCCTTCGAAACTATAGCTGACCCTTTACGCACAGCGATGAGCGCTCTATCTCCTTCTGTGGGTGCTTAAAAGACCTAGAGACTAATGAACTGACACTGACCCTAAAGGATATTGAAGTTGTTGGTGACTTCAAATATTGATCATTTAATTAGCATCAGAATTGAGACCTTGTCTGCAGATCAGCAGAGCGTAAAGCTAGTCTGAACTCTCATGATTGGGCTGAACGCTTGGGCTAGAGTAAATGCCTCCGAAGCGAATTGGAAAAAGTGAAAGTATAGAGAGTTAGTGCTATCTTGAAGATAATTATAGTTTTTTTATAGCCGGAAGCCGTGCGAGCTACCTGGCTCGGCATGGGTCAGGAACACAGTCAACGATCACCAATGTCTCGAACATGACATCGAAACTGGCAGAAAGCACCAGATATTTAAGTACGGGAAAGTACTTCTTGAATATGGAAAATATATGCAGTGCTATGTAAACAGCTGGTGTCTGTGAGGAGTCCCAACGCAAGCTACTTGGTGTGGCAAGAGTCTCAAGTCTATTTTAGTGATCCCAACCAAAAGCCACCAATTCATGAGCTTCATCCCGAAAGCTCGAATCTAAAATCTTGACTCTATTCCCATGTGCTCAGCTCCGTCAACAGCTTGTAGCCAGCCTCAGATCGCTCCATGATGATGGGCTTTGCATTGGGCAAGTTTTCTAATTTCTCAAATTTCTCATACGGCCAGTAAAACCATCTCATCAAGAATACGCGTCCCCATATGCCATGGCTAACTAGAATAACCACATCAGGCTGGTGGCGATCAAAATGACGGTACAAAGTATCAAAGAAAGAGGAACAGCGGTCGTAAACATCTGCGGGACTCTCTCCATTAGGGATACGGTAAAAAAAAAATCCGTAAATATTACGCTCTTTTAGAACAGCCTGCATGGTTTCTGGATCTTGAAAGTTACCGAAATCTTGTTCTCGAAGTCGGGGATCTTCTCGAACCTCTATCTCATTGTCTGGAAGCTCTTTCAAAGCCTTCACTATCTCGTCTGAAGTCTGTCTTGTTCTTTTACATGGCGACTTGTATACTGCAATCTTCTCTCCCTTTTCGATCAAGCTGCGTATTTCTCGACCAGCCGCGGCAGCCTGATCGATTCCTTGGTGAGTCAATTTGACTGCGTGGTTTGGCACATGACAATGAACATTCCAGTCGCAATTGGCCTCGCTCTCTCCATGTCGAACTACAATGACTAGCCTCGGAAGATGCGGCACAGCCATCTCGGGTTCGGTCGAGAGATGCTAGAGATGGAGCAGCGAGGAATGGTCCGATTCTTACTCAGATTGCCAACCCTTCCGCAAGGCCAGTTATTTCACTTCGCTGCAAATTACGCGCTTAAATGCGAGCGCCGCCAGCTGCTCTTGAAAAGAGCGCAATTTTAACTCTTCCAATGAAAGGTACACGGTATCGTCATACTAATACATGCTGCTAAAATTAGGTCACAGGGTAACATTACGGATAGTCTCCATCAGCTCGTCATCGGATGGTACGCGCGAGTGCTGGAGCTGATATATAATCTCACTGCGCGATCCAAATAGCCACGCTTCGTTTGTGCGTAATAGCCCCAACGCAGCCCTTATTAGGAACGGTTCTCCTTCAAATGCTAAAACATCGATTACACGAGCCGCAGCCTCGGCGCGTGCTAATACAGAGGAGACACACCCGACAATCATCAAATTCAGTAGCTCATGAGGGATTAGCCCAGCTGCAGTGCAGTGATCAGCTAGGCGAGGGAATCTGTCTCTGAACACCTTTGCAAATGCAGCTGAATTGGCTGTTGCAACCTGCTCCAGCCCAGTAAGTACAGCGTGAGGCATTGTACCGGGGCCGAGAAGATGTAGAAGAGCCTGTGCGCTCTCGTTTTCATCTAAATACAGCAAAAGCAATGCTGCAAGACTCGCCACAGGCTGCTGCTGGATCACTCCTGGCACATTTGCTAGATAGGTTCCAACCACCATTTTAAGCGAGTCATGAAGTGGGCGATTCTCCTGGAAAATTGCGAGCTCTGGCCAAACTGCCTCGGCGTCAAAGTTTAGCGGATGACTTTGTAATGTAACTTTTGGCCCTTTCACAAGCTGTAGGCGCCATACAAAGCGGCGCTGTGATTCCGGCACTCCGCGCCATTTAAGTTCGCGGCTAATGTGTGTGCTACCGTTATTATGAACCCACAGGTGCCATGTCTGGGCGTCGTTCTGTTGCTGCTGGGCTCGCTTTGCCGCAGTGCGCTGCTCATGCTCTGATCGTCGGCGCTCTTTAGAAATTGCCTGTGCAACCATCTTCTCATACTCGCGCAAATGGGCTGCTTCCTCTGCAGGATCCTTTGGGGGAAGTCCTTCAGGTCGCGTAAGAGATGAGCGGCGAGATGAGACCTCATCATCGTCGCTGATGGATTTTTTAGGAGGTAACTGAAGGTTGGTAGCTCGTGCTTCTTCTTCAAGAGCAAACTGAAGGGTCAGATCTGAGGCTTCTGCATCTAACCCTTGGAAGTGGCTATGACGCGCTCTATCTGTGTGGACTCCTGGCACATTGGAGGGGACGTGAGCGGGCCATGCGCTTTGACTCGTTAGCGATTCTTGAGATGCAGCACCATATGTTAAATCACCGCGCGACGAGCTTCTGGTAGACTGCCCGTATTCGCTAATAGAAGGTAGTGATGCTGATGAGCCACGCTGCTGTTTCTTGGGCACTGTTTGTGCTACTGGTGCTTGCGGTGATCGCAGCTGAGATGTGTGCTGGTTTTGGTGCTGCTGTTGCTGCTGTTGCCGATACAGGGCTGGGCTCATTGGAACGTTGAACATCAGTCCACCACTTGGCCAGAAATCTTCACCTTCGTCGTTCTCATATTCCTGCTCGCGCTGCTTTCGAGACCGGTTCGAACGAATCGAAGGAATTCTTGACAAGCTCGCCATTGAGGTTGTGTCGATACCCATACCGAATAAAGTACCCGGTGTACTTTTCCGACGTGGCGATGCCATCACAGAGTTTGGACTATACATTGCTGACCCAGAGGAAGAGATGTTATAAGAGTGTAGGGCTGGGCTTGACATAGAGGACATTGAAGACCGCAAGCTGGACGTATCACTTGTTAATGTGGGTGTACTCACATTGGACATGCCCGCATCCTCATCTAAAGAATCAGAATTCCTTGGCGAGCGGCGCACCTGCGGTGCTGGCGTTGCCGAATGAAATTTGGGAGGCGGGTTGTCTGCTAAGGCGACCTCTTCAAAGTCGCCTGGGTGGCTGAATCTAGCCGAATCAACCATTTTCTTGTTCCCACTACTGTTGAAAAGAACGTGTTGACAAGCTTACCGTCTTTCCTTTGGGGTCTGTCGCGAAATCTGACGCGTCTGTCCGCGGAGAGAAGAATGGAGCAAGGAACTCTACTTCTGCGGAAGTGAGTTGCGGAAACCAGTAAAGATTTTCCGTATCGAGTCCCACTGTGTGTGTAAACCGAAAGAGAAAGGGGGCTGCAGGGTTAAGTTAGCAGCCCGCGACTTCGTGTGAAGAAAGCGGTAGAAAGTAAGAAGATCTCTCCACTTGCCCCCTTTTGCTGAAATTTGTAATCACATATGCAGGGCGCGCAGGCGGATTCGTTTGCCGCCCGGCTTCCGCATATGGATAAGGTGCATACCGGGCAATCCGAAATTGCATATGGCGCTCCAAGTCAGAGTCTGTCGCCAGCTCGTAATAACTATATATGCCAAAATTATATTAAAGCGTCTTGCCTCCGAGGACCAATGTAATGTTAATTCTACGTGTGGTGACGCGTGGCTGGGTTTTCCTATAATGTCAGCTATTTTTGTCCAGCATTCCATGCCTGTTTCGCGACTGTTTGTAGCAGATCTAAGACAATTGCCTACCCTTGACATGCTGGCAAAATACCTTCTTTGTGTAGCACGAAAGGATGCGTCAATGTAATTTGGATATGATCCGTAATTGGCACTATTGTTCCGGCATTCCGATTTGATCGGACCACTCGCTGACAACGTATCTGGCACATGTCAGGGTTAGGGTGTGAAGAATATCTCAATTCCTGTTATGAATTACATTGGCCTTCTCTCATACCTTCAAGCCCTAGAAGGCCCAGTACCTCAAAATATATACTTTTTGCCATCAATTGACTTGCATGATACATTGCATAGACCATCCCACTTTCAGCTGAACAATGTGCTCAATTTAAGATGTGTAAGAGCTTAGCACATGACACAGCTTTCGATTTATAATGGCTTATCATATGTCACAGCTCTAGGACGTGTAATATCTTAACACATGATATACGACATGCATAGCTGGCTTACTGTGTGGGATGAAATGTGTAATGGCTTACGATAGCACTGGGCAGCATCCAAAGGCTAATATAGCTTGCAGCTCATACCTAGCTCATACCTAATGTGTATACCCACAGTAATACCAGTAGAGCGAACTCGAACAAGGTTCTTATCTAAATAGTAAAGCATAGAGAGTCCGATAATTTCGTTATCTACACCGCCCTTCGATTTGTTGGTATGATATTCCTGAGATACGGCCATACAGCCTCTGAATTACGCACATCGCACCCGACGTTAGAAGAGTAACACACGTTACATAGCATTTCGCTGAGTCAAAAGGACTTTTTTGGGGCTCGACAAAATTAATTCATTTTGACCATGCCGTCGTCACACGATAAAGAAAAACCCTGGGATACCCCAGATGTCGACAAATGGAAAATAGAGCCTTTCAAGCCGGATGATCTGAAGTCTGCTACGTCGTTCCTAGAGGCCTCTAGTTTCGCGACGCTCTTCCCTAAATACCGTGAAACATACCTTCGCCAAATTTGGGGCGATTTAACAAAGGCATTGGATGCCAAAGGAGTCTCTTGTGAACTCAATTTGATAGAGGGCAGTATGACAGTGAAAACCACTCGCAAAACTTGGGACCCTGCCGCCATTTTGAAAGCGAGAGATTTGATTAAATTGTTAGCAAGGAGCGTGCCATTTCCACAGGCAGTCAAAATTTTACAGGACGATATTGCATGCGATGTGGTGAAAATTGGAGGGTTTACAGCGAACAAGGATAGGTTCGTGAAGCGACGACAACGGCTTGTTGGCCCTAATGGCAACACACTAAAAGCCCTGGAGCTTTTGACCAAATGTTACATTCTAGTTCAAGGCTCTACCGTTGCCGCAATGGGTCCCTACAAAGGATTGAAAATTGTACGTCGAATCGTTGAAGATTGTATGCGGAACGTTCACCCAATATATCATATCAAAGAGCTGATGATCAAGCGGGAGCTAGAGCAAAAGCCTGAGCTTGCTAATGAGGACTGGTCTCGATTCCTCCCACAATTTAAGAAGCGGAACGTTGCAAGACGGAAGCCCTTCCAAGTCCGCGAGAACAAGACGTACACACCATTCCCGCCTCAGCAACAGCCACGTAAAATCGACTTGGAGATTGAAAGTGGTGAATATTTCTTATCCAAAAGTCAGAAGGAATCTCGAAAATTGGAGCAACGCAAGGTCGAACGACAAGCGCACAAGGAAGCCAAAGATCGAGAAAAGGCAAAGGATTTTGTACCTCCTGTCGAGAATTAAAATAATAATTTAACATAATGCAGCAATTCAAAATTGAGTAAAATACGCATCATATTCTAAGAGTTCTGGAATTCTCAAATCATGGTAATTCACACCAGGGCCTGCCGTCGCGAATCTGATATCGACACAACGCTTTCTCAAGCCACAACGAGATCAATCCCGCAAAAACAATACCCATGGAGTCACTTATAGACACAGCGCCCATGGCAAATTCGCGATCTTCCTTAGCAACTGACTCACTCACTAGCATGAAAGTATTGACATAGGCCAATCCTCCAAGTAGGCCCTCGTACACTATAACTGCCATCACCAGCCAAATATTGGGTAGTACCATACAAAGTGACTGTGTTATTGCCCATAAAAGATTTAATCCCTGCAGAAACGATGCGATATGGAGCTGGCGCAAGCGAAAAAAGGGTGCTGATGACCTTGAAACGAAAACACCAACCTGATAAAGCGTACTGTAGGCCACGTAGACATCCCTAAAGCTCCGGAATGGCATATCCTCAAGCGGGAATAAAAGAGTGGGTGATATTCCTTGGTTGATAATATACTCACACACGTAGACCGTTGTCAATGGAAGTATATAGGGCATAACCAAAGACCTCAGTTTTCTATAAGTGTCGCGGTGCAGACTAGGGCCAACGGCAAGGTTGCTGTCGACCAATTGTTGGCGAGGAAGTGCCCAGAAATAGAGAACTGCGATAGTAAAAGGCATGACGCTGAACATGATCAGCGTCCTGGCGGTCGATATGCCAAACCACGTGGTCATCATCATGAAGACGAATGATCCCGCAAGACCCGCACCACCGGTTCCAGAGCTCCACCCGTGTATTGAGTCTGGGCCATAATAATGTGATAGTTGCAAAAAGGTCAGCTCTCCAAGTCCTCCTGAGGCCGAGGCCAATGAAATTCCTCCTATTCTCACCAAAACACTGTCGAAATTGGCTATACACTGCATGCCACAAAAGCTCAGAAGTATCAGACTCAAGATTCGTGTATTGTAAGTAATTTTGTGAATGAAGAATGGAGCCGTCACTTTCAATAGAAAGGACGGAAGGACGTCGGCGAGAAGCACCACGCTCTTCGGTGCATGTTGGCCGACCAAATCTACTGCAGCACTCAAAATCACCACGGACAATAGGTTATTTAGGAGGCCAAACCCCCAAAATATGGCAGTGACACGTGCGTGCCCCATCTTTTGGATGTTTAAGCTGCTAGATAAGCTGATTTTCCCGCGTACAAGAGAGCAGATAGATAGTAAAAGGATTGAGACCAGAAAACTTCGGTATGCAATTAAAAACAGCGTCTCCTAAATTTGCTAGGGATTACCGTCTTCTCGTTCGTGGTGTCCCGTGAATAGGGCCCCTTTTCCTCATCCCCATGCACATTAACAGAACAAGATGAGCTGAGTTAGAGAAAATGCTAAATCTATGCATGTAGGCGATCCAAGCTGATCTGTGCAATTCATATTATCTTGAGTACTTCCTAAAGAGCCAGGCTCCAAAAGCAGGAAATCTCTATGATGATGTATATGGCTGGGATACAGCCACATAAAAGCGCAATTTACCCAATTTACCCAATTTACCCAATTTGACTGATTAACAAGGTGCCAACCAATAAGTAGCACCAACAGGGTATATATTTATTATCTATCAGTTGAATATACTTTTAGCAATCGCATGGTAGTTATTTGGAGAATGTATACCCGATCCCAAGATTCATTGAACCTTTCGTTGGCGGTGGTGGTGTGCGCTCTCAATCCTTCTCTCTCCCAAGAGTGGACATAACATATTTGAGCGCACATCTCTCGGAACACTCATTCGGTAACGACGGTCGTCTTCGAAACGCTTTCAAAGGTTTCGCGTGATTTGTAGGGACCATCTTCATCTCTCTAGAAATAGATATGACTCTTTCACAAAGATAGCTGGGCTTTTGACAGAGCGACAAGAGCCACAGCTCGAAGTACGTGTATATAGAGGCATATAGAGAATTTAAATATTCAGCACTGTAAGAGCTATTCCTGCGAACTCGAAATTGTTTAATTACTTACATTCAGAACTGCAGGTGATATCTCAGAATTTCTTGGGTTCTGACCTATCAATTTACTTGAGAGCCCCGTCCATCGTATTTAATTCTAGATCGACGGCCCGTCATCATTAGCCGTTAAAAGCGTAAGCAGGACAGCAATGGGGAGGGGGGAGGGTGGTGGTTATATAAGGCCGCGCGCATCGCTGTCTATAACTGCAACACCACGAACATATAGAGATGAGCGCGAAGACGTTACCGGCTTGGAAGGAGCTACAGACCATTTATGACAATAAGGGCAAGACTCTCAATGTCGCCGACGAGTTTTCGAAAGACTCTAAACGCTTTGAGAAATACTCCTACACTTTCACAAATTATGATGGCTCCAAGATCTTGTTTGATTTTTCAAAGAATCGCATAGACGATGAGATTCTCGACAAGCTACACACTCTTGCTGAACAGGCTAAAGTAACCAGCCTGCGCGATGAGATGTTTGCTGGTGACCATATCAACATTACCGAGAACCGCGCTGTGTATCACGTGGCACTTCGCTCCCATAGCTCGGAACCAATGAAGGTAGATGGCCAAGACGTTTTGCCTGAGGTTAAGGGCGTTCGCGAGCACATGAGGGAATTTTCTGAGGAGGTTCGCTCGGGTGCGTGGAAAGGCTATACAGGAAAGCAGATCACTGATGTGGTCAACATTGGTATTGGCGGCTCAGACCTCGGCCCAGTAATGGTTTCAGAGGCTCTCAAGTACTATGGGGACGACACTAAGCTGCGCGTGCACTATGTATCTAATATTGATGGCACGAATATTGTCGAGACTCTGAAGCCTCTCAAGCCGGATCAAACTCTATTCCTGATTGCATCTAAGACTTTCACTACTGCGGAAACAATCACAAATGCGACTACCGCTAAAGAGTGGTTCCTCTCGCATGGTGCTAAGCAGGCTGACATTGCCAAGCACTTTGCCGCGTTGTCAACGAATGAGGAGGAAGTGACGAAGTTTGGTATTGACAAGAAAAACATGTTCGGTTTCGAGAACTGGGTTGGTGGTCGATATTCTGTTTGGTCCGCTATTGGCCTCTCTGTTGCTTTGTATATAGGTTTCGACCGGTTTGATGAGTTTTTGAAGGGTGCCGAGGCTATGGACAAGCACTTCAAGGAAGCTCCAATCAAAGACAACATCCCCGTTCAAGGTGGCCTTCTCAGCGTATGGTACTCTGATTTCTTCGGGGCGCAGACGCATCTGGTTGCACCTTTTGATCAGTACCTACACCGGTTCAGCGCTTATCTCCAGCAGCTGTCCATGGAGTCGAATGGCAAATCTGTGGACCGTAAGTCCCAGTTCGTTGACTACCAGACTGGTGCAATTCTATTCGGTGAGCCATGCACTAATGCGCAGCACTCGTTCTTCCAGCTACTGCACCAGGGAACCAAGCTCATACCTGCGGACTTCATTCTCGCTGCGAAATCCCACAACCCCGTTCGCGAGAATCTCCACCAGAGAATGTTAGCGTCTAATTTCCTCGCCCAATCTGAGGCTCTAATGGTTGGCAAGGACGCTAAAGTTGTCAAGGCTGAGGGTGCCCCAGACTTCTTGGTGAATCACAAGATCTTCAGCGGCAACCGTCCTACTACGTCTATCCTGGCCCAGGAAATTACTCCTGCCACTCTTGGAGCACTCATTGCCTACTATGAGCACTTCACATTCACAGAAGGTGCTGTTTGGAACATCAATTCCTTCGACCAGTGGGGTGTCGAGCTGGGCAAGGTTCTAGCCAAGAAGATTCAGAAGGATCTGGAAGCTCCTGGTAAGACCGAAACTCATGATCTCTCCACGCGTGGACTTATCAACCAGTTCAAGGAATGGGAGGCCTGATTAAACTCTTTTACGAATAGAATGTGTATCTCAAACGTATGTCATTGTCTACTTTATTGTATGTCTAAACTTGTCCACCATCTGAGCTAAGCTACGTTTCGCTCAAACTGATATGAGTCAGTATGCTATCCAGGTTATATCGAGGCGTTCCGTTCGTGTGTCGACGCTACACAACAGAATCACCTGAAACTAGGCTCAGACGGTTAGCAAATCTGGGGAGCACCACAAGACGGCTCGAGGATGCTGTCCCTTGTCTCCTTCGGAACCAATTGCCTCCTGATCTAATACATCCGACCATCAAGTTCATCGTTTTTCCGGAGACCCATTGGCTTGAAGTTACGGGAAGTACTGCCTATCGCACTTCTACCAAGCTCATTCAACTAGCGATCACTACTCTTCTTTTGCCTACCTCAACACAGCTGTATATATTGAGTATGAGGATGGATGAGGCTCAGCAGATATGTGACCGGCATTTGCACATAAATTGGCGGACGGTCAGTCCTGATCGTGAGCCGCCTCCGGCTGAGAATGCTCAGCACATATGGGAACCTGGAAGGCTTATTGAGAGCCTCGGTGTTCTCCTTCCTGATGAATATCCGGTTCTAGCTGGATCATTCGAGTTTGGATTCACTGATGAATGCTCTCAGATAGACCTGCATATACTTCGCAATGTTGAATACATGTCGCGGCCAGACTCTCAGCTTATTTGCCCATAAATGTATGTGTCTATATGTATATATCAAGCTTAGCCTCTAAGTCATCCGGTTCCAAACAGACCTCTGGACATCTTAGTGCAGCGACACTTCTCAAAAAATGCTTTACGTACGCGGATGCTATGTATTTTCTCCTAAAAGAGTAGTGTGGGTTGAGCAGGCTTAGAAGGAAGTGGCATGTCGTCGTCATCATCTGCCCACGACGTGGATGCCAATGACCCTGATGGTGGCAATGCGTTTTGGAGGTCATCAATAGCGAATACGGTGTCACCATCGTAAGCCTCATCAGAGCTGATGCTAGTTTCATCCTCTTCAATAAGCGCTGGTGGTTCCAATGTATGGCTTGAGCGGCTGCGCAAGCGGGAACGACGGCTGGTCATGAAAGGAGCGCGCCAAGCTGGCGGAGTGAACTGGTTGTGGCGGTCCCAACCATTAGAGCTAATGGGAGCCATGCGCTGAGTATGAGCTGTACGTTGAGTTACACTTGAAGGAACACGGAAGGGTTTGCGATGGCTCAAAATAGGCAAAGCTGCATCTGAATACGTAGTTGGAGGGGTCATGATATGCTCAATTTCGTCATCAGTGGTCCATGTATTGATTGCGAGCAAAGCTGTTCGCATAGCCGAAAGAGATCTATTTGCAGGATCAATTGTCAAGCAGTGACGAAGCACAGCAAAAACATCGCCGCTCAAGCTCGGGAAAATGTCGTACAAAACCTCGCGACAGCTGGCATAATCAGCAAACAAACGATCTTCAGGGCTTGCCTTTTTGAAAGGGTTGCGTCCGAACAGGGCGTTCAGTAGTACGATTCCAACAGCCCATATATCAGCCTGTGCAGCGTCATATACGCCTGCAGACTTGTCAAAGCATTCAGGAGCCATGTACTGCTCGCTGCCGACGCCAAAGTCCTTACATTTTTGGCTCAATGATGCCAAGCCCCAATCGCCAAGTTTTACTAGGTCATGCGCGCTTAGCATCACATTTTCAGGCTTGATATCTCTGTGGTATACGCCTTGAGAATGACACCATTCAACCACATCAATGAGCTGCAACACGAAGCTCCTCAATCTTTCGCGATCGCCTGTCAGCTCGCCCCGTCTAATGCACTCATGCAGATCTCCTTGAGAGCACCATTCTAAAACCAGGCACTGGTCTGGTGGCCCGTCGTTCCTCTCATTGCTCGGCTCTTCAAAATGATCTACCATTTCTACCACGTTCTGGTGGTGGAGTTGCTCGTGAACTGTAATCTCCATCTTAGTGGCGGCAACCAGGTCCGGAGAATCCTGGCTAATACGTTTCACTGCGAATCGACGGCCTCTACGGTCCTCAACTAGGGAGACCACACCATAAGAGCCTCGCTGGACCACCCGCACCTCATGGTAACCGTCCATGATGATATTTTCTATAGACTCCCAAGGGCAATCTTTAGCCTGAGAAATCGATAACAGAGACTGAAAAGTGGCGAACTTGGTAGTATCAATCGACTGTTGAGTAGGTTGGGCGGATGGGTTGTAGTTAGATGCGTCAACACCAGCCTTCTGCTTACATACTGTACTAATCGGTCATCCCAAGCACGTAGAATTACGGTAGCCAGTCAGTGTTGTGTGATGATGTCACACGTCGTGGCACTTTCTAGAATGTTGGGTTATCATCTCACACCCTCGCATGATAGTCTACGCGCGGAAAAGTCGAGTCTACAATTCTAGATTTGCATTGAGCAACTATTTTCTTATCTGAGCAGGACAGACTCCGACACCGGAACTAGGTTTCTTGTTCGGAAAAGTTGCCGAGGGATTGGCTTTCGTAAGCGCTTACGACTCTCTCCTCCCGCGTTTAACCTCCGAACCCCCCCTTCCCCCTCCCCCTCCCCCCTCCCCTTGTCAGATTCCCACTGTTTAGCGATTTCCATCCTGGTTATATGATTCCAGCCATATTTATTTTTGGGTCGTACGCTGCCATGACGCACTGCAATTGTTGGAAGAAGTGAGGAACGTGACGTATGCTCGAGCTACTGGGTAGTAGCTGCGCATACGTCTCGCTCTCACTCTACATTCTTGCGGACTCTGTGAAGAGCTTGTGCGTACCGAATTTCTATTCGACTTCTTCTTGACGTCCAGTTATCTATGTCTTGGCCGCTACAAATGATTCTGTTGGATGCAGAGGCTTAGGGTCCTGAGTACGAAAGATGCAGTACGTTTATGTTTCGCGGTCGCTTCTTTACCGCATGGATACTGTGAACAGTTGGAAAACCAGATCACAGATGCGCAGTACGATGTAAACGGTTCTCCGATGTGGCCACTAGCTAACTAAATTTCAGCCAGGTGGAGTCTTGAACAGCCACTAACATTCCGAGATACCGCCTTCAGTCCTAAGTCATGTGCTGTTTGTTTCTTTTTTTCTGACGCTTGGATTTCGCATCTCATGGCCCTTCACAGCAATGCCTTGGCTATTTACCGAGCTCAGTGAATTTTCCGGGCTCCAGTGATAGGAATGCATCGTGCACTGCTGGTGACGTGTGGAAGTTAATATACTGCATGCGACTCTGGTATTTTGTGAAGGATTAGGGACGTCTACAGCTCGTTACTGAGTGTATCTGAGTAGCCGGCAATACGTTACACGCGGCTTCCCAACGAATGCACAACTATATTTACCGCATGTCGGAATTTTTGTTTGATAACTTCAACCTGGTCACATATTGACTTCAACGGCTCTTTGAGGCTTCTAAATTGCTATGAGAACTTATGCAACGCGTTTTAAATCACTGCCGCTAAGGCACTAGCGACGTAGACTGCTTACTTACCTATTTTTTACTCGTATCAGGAGACCGGGGGACTGATGGACGCCGAGATAAAGGCCGCGATGAACACCAACCCGGAATTATACGGGTTGCGTCGTAGCCATCGTAGTAATGTACGGTGGAGCGACAGTGAATCTGATAATGAAGCATCAGCATCGCAGGTATCCTCTCGCAGTCGAGGTAGCAAGAAGCGCATCAACTCAGATGACGAGGACGAAGATTTCAGCACTATGGATGTTGACAGCGATCACAATAACGATTATGGGAGTAGTACACGTCGTGCAAATTCTTCTCGGGCCCCGGCAAAGCAGAGAACTCGAACAAAATCCAAGCTTGCATGGGAGTCAGGCTCTGAGGAAGACGAGGAGTCTGCGGAAGAGTTCGAAGACGAGTTCGACGATGAGTATGGAGAAGAAGGACGTGACTGGGAATGGGCTGAGGTACCAGATGAGCCTACCGGGCCCAGCATCGAATCTCTGCTCGATCATCGTCTCCAACTTGGTGTAGAGGAATCTGACGACGTATGGCTGAGGCCCAAGGAATATTTCGAGTTCCTGGTAAAGTGGCAAGACCAGTCACATTTGCACAACTCGTGGAAAACCTGGGATGATCTCGCTTCGCTAAAGGGCAGCAAACGCGTAGAAAATTACATCAAGTCTGCACTAATACAGGATCATGAGGTGCGCGTGCACCCTCTAACCACCACTGAAGACCTAGAGGCAATGGATATCGAGCGTGAACGAGAGCGCGAAAATCTAGAAGAGTACAAGACAGTAGAGCGAATTGTACTCAGTGAGCGGCGCGACGGAAGTCTACAATACTTTGTGAAGTGGAAACGACTGTACTATGATCAATGCACGTGGGAGAATGCGTCCGAGATTGCTGAAATCGCGCCAGAGGAGGTTGAAGCTTTCCAAACTAGGCAGAATTCAAAAATTTCCCCACAGCATTCCGTGACATATCCTGCAAACAATCGCCCAAAGTTTAAAAAGTTGATTGAACAACCAGACTATATTCACGGCCAAAACACTGATGGTGAGCCGATGATACTTCGCGACTTCCAGCTTACCGGTCTTAACTGGATGGCTTTCCTCTGGTCACGCAACGAGAATGGTATTTTAGCGGACGAGATGGGGTTGGGTAAGACTGTCCAAACTGTAGCTTTCTTGTCATGGCTCATCTTCTCGCGCAAGCAAAATGGTCCACATTTAGTCGTCGTCCCTCTTAGTACTGTCCCAGCATGGCAAGAAACCTTTGACGCCTGGGCGCCAGAGCTCAACTACATCATGTATCTTGGAAATACTGCGGCTCGTGAAACCATTCGCAGTCATGAATTCTGGGTCAATCCTGATGCTGCAACATTACGTCCAAAGTTCAACGTTCTCGTAACAACTTACGAGTATATTTTGAAGGATCGTGCTCAACTCGGCTCCTTACGATGGCAGTTCTTAGCTGTAGACGAAGCACATCGACTAAAAAACTCAGAGAGTGCGCTATACGAAGCTTTGTCCGACTTCCGAGTTGCCAACCGACTGCTCATTACTGGAACACCACTTCAGAACAATATCAAGGAACTTGTAGCTCTCGTCGACTTTTTGATGCCTGGTCAGCGTCTCATTGATACGACAAATATCGACTTTGATGAGCCAGATGCTGAGCAAGAAGAATACATTCGTGATCTTCACAACAAGCTACACCCATTTATCCTTCGCCGACTCAAAAAAGACGTCGAAAAGTCCTTGCCCTCTAAGACCGAGCGGATTCTCCGCGTGGAGCTCAGTGACATGCAAACTAGCTATTACCGTAATATTTTGTCCCGCAACTATTCGGCACTGAATGCAGGGGCTTCGTCAGGGAACCAAATGAGTCTCTTGAATGTGATGGCGGAGCTGAAAAAAGCTTCAAACCATCCATATCTATTTCCCAATGCTGAAACACAGTTTAACGCATCTTTAAACAGAGGCGAGGCTGGTACGTTGACTCGTGAAGATACTTTACGTGGCATGATAATGAACTCAGGTAAGATGGTGCTTTTGGACAAATTACTATCCAGAATGCGCAAGGACGGACACCGTGTACTTATTTTTAGCCAGATGGTTCGCATGCTGGATATTTTGGCCGACTACCTTACAATTCGTGGCCTGCCTCATCAACGACTGGATGGAACAGTTTCTGCCCCTCAGCGACGAGCTGCCATAGATCACTTCAACTCGCCTGATTCGCCCGATTTTGTATTCTTACTTTCAACGAGAGCTGGCGGGCTTGGTATCAACCTGATGACGGCAGACACTGTAATCATTTTCGACTCAGACTGGAATCCTCAAGCAGACTTGCAGGCAATGGCGCGGGCACATCGTATAGGTCAGAAGCGACACGTCATGATCTATCGATTTGTTTCCAAAGATACGGTTGAGGAGCAGGTGCTTGAACGAGCCAGGAGGAAAATGATTTTGGAGTACGCTGTAATCTCACTTGGTATTAACCAAGAGTCATCTGCAGGTAAGGCAGCTCGCCGTAAAGGGCAGTCAGATCCCTCTTCATCTGAGCTCAGTGAGATCTTGAAATTTGGGGCTGCTTCAATGTTCCAGGCTAATCAGAATCAAAAGAAGCTTGAAAATATGAATCTAGATGATGTGCTGGACCATGCCGAGGACCATGTAACGACACCAGATCTTGGAGAATCTCATCTTGGAGGCGAAGAGTTTCTCAAGCAATTTGAGGTAACAGATTACAAGGCCGATGTGACTTGGGACGACATTATCCCAGAACAGGAACTAGCTCACCTCAAAGCTGAGGAGCGCGAGCGAAAAAATGAAGAATTTTTAAAACAACAAATTGAGATGTCGTCAAGACGGAGGACAGCTACAATAGCTGGCCCTGACGATGCAGACTCTGAAGAGGAAGAGCGACCTACAAGCAAAAAGCAGGGGGCGCTCACAGAGAAAGAAGTACGCACGTTGTACCGCGCAATTCTACGATTCGGGGATGTAGACACCCAGTGGACGAAATTGTTTAATGAAGGTCACCTGCCTTCCCGTTCACCCGAGAAGATCAAACAATGTTGCAAAGACATGTTTGCTCGTGCAGAGGAGGTGGTAACAGACGAGCATGCAAGGCGTGCTACTGCATTGGAATCATTAGAAAAGGAATTGTCGAAAGTAGCAGCAGGCGATCAGGCCGAGAAAGCTCGTATACAAACTGCTATCGCTGCAAAGAGAAGAGAACAGAAGAAAGCCATCCTTTTCGATTTCCGAGGCGTGCGCAATATCAACGCTGAGCTCCTGTTACAGCGACCTCGTGACATGCAAGTTCTTCGGCAGCACGTTCCACTTAATGATATACGCTGGACCCTGAGCAAATCGGCGAAACCAGTCAGTGACTGGAGTGTTCCTTGGGGGAATAAGGAAGATTCCAAATTGCTTCTTGGTGCACGGAAATACGGATTTGGCGCCTTCTCGCTAATACGAGACGATCCTACTCTAAAGCTTGGAGATAAGATGTTTTTGGACGCAAAGGATGAAGAAAAATTGAGTGCCCCCCCTGTAGCTTCGCCTAAGAATGCAGCTAACGAGAAGAAAGAAGCTGGAAATCGGAAAAAGGTTCCCACTCCGAGTGCTGTGCATCTTGGGAGACGCTTGGACTATCTAGTTCTTGTACTCCATGGTGAAGCTGACAGCGCCTCAACAGCATCGTCTGGAGCCACTGCAAATTCTACCACTCGGAAACGTAAAGCCGATATCAAAGCAGAAGCCAAGAACGACTCCCGAAGTACGTCCCCCGCTGCGCGCAATAGCAAGAAGCCGAAAACCGTCAAGCTGGAGAGTAAGTCCAAACAAGACACAAGAGCAAAGCAGGATACAAAGTCTAAGCATGCTGAACCTTCTACAAGTGCACCGAGACGAGACTCTTCTAGTTCTGCAGGAGCCAATCTCCCTCCCTCTGGCGCGAGTCGAGCCATCAAAGCTGCAGATGATGTTAATGATTATCCAAGTGCCGATGAAGCTGATTGTCAGAGTCGTCTCAGTGCCGTGGACGCAAATCTGCGCCGAATCAAAGAAGGCCGCCCAACAGATATGGACAAGAAAGCTTATGTTGCTCGCTTAAAGGGTGATCTGATTGCCATTGGAGATCATATTGAGAAGGAGTCTCGCCAAGCCGAAGACGTTGAGCGCGTCAAGCGGCACCTATGGTCAAGTGTCCGCAGGTACTGGCCAAGCAAGAAAGTAAAGTCTGCTATGTTAAGGGAAATGTATGAGAAAAAGAAACATGAATAGCTGCTAAAATTTTAGTAAAATGTCACTAACTAGTCTACTGTTCAAACTATTTTCAATGACGCGACCTCACATGTAACAACCGCCACTGTCATTTGGGTTCACGTGACCTGAATCACGTAATCCAGATCTTCTCTCATTAGAAGATTTTTCAGCCTTCCGTAAGTTTTCGTGTTCCTCAGCTTTCGAATTTTGGTCTAAGGTCAAAACTGGGAAGTAAACCACAAACTATACAAAAACCCACGTTTGGATTTTTCTCTAATACAAAACCCATTCCGATCAATTCACTAACAATGGCAACTGATTCGTCGAGCGCCCCCAACCTTGAGCAGCTCTCCATTAAGGACAACAAGTCTGAGACTTCTCCCCCCGCTAGCCAGCAAACTGAGAAGGAAGACTCTTCTTCCGCTCCCAACTCTTCGTCTCTGTATGTAGGCGAGTTGTCGCCGACTGTTTCGGAGGCAATCTTGTTTGAGATTTTCAGTACCATCGGACCCGTTGCTTCCATTCGTGTTTGCCGCGATGCCGTTACTCGTGAGTCGCTGGGATACGCGTACGTCAATTTTCACAACTCTAATGATGCTCGTAAGGCGCGCGATGAGCTGAACTATGCGCTCATCAAGGGACAGCCTTGCCGCATCATGTGGGTGCAGCGAGACCCCAATGCCCGCAGGAACGCTAAGGGCAACATTTTCATCAAAAACCTTGATCCCAGCATTGACAACCGCGCCTTGCATGACACGTTCAGCGCATTCGGAGACATTCTGTCCTCGAAGGTTGTCACCAACGCGCAAGGAGACTCCCTCGGATTTGGCTTCATTCATTACGCCGAGCCCTCTTCCGCTGAAGAAGCTATCCAGACTGTAAATGGAATGGTTCTTAATGGTCGTTCCGTCTATGTTGCTCACCATATTCCTAAAAATGAGCGCGAATCTCAAGCCGAGAAGCTTCGTGCAAAGTTCACCAACGTTTACGTCAAGAATTTGGATGCTGCTAAGTATGACACAACTGAAAAGCTCGAGGAGCTGTTCAAGCCTTTTGGTGAGATCTCCTCTGCTGTTTTAACTACTGATAGCGAAGGCAAGTCAAAGGGTTTTGGCTTCGTTAATTTCAGTGACCACCAGTCCGCTCAAAAAGCTGTTGATGAGCTAAACGATAAGGAACTTGAGGGTAAGAAGGTTTATGTCGGACGTGCCCAGAAGAAGTACGAGCGCCAGAGCGAACTCAAGAAGCAGCATGAGGCCGCTAGGCTTGAACGTTTGACCAAATACCAGGGCATCAATCTCTATGTAAAGAACCTTGAAGAAACTATCACCGATGAGAACCTTCAAGAGGCTTTTGCACCATTTGGCAAGATTACCTCTGCCAAGGTGATGACCGACGACCAGGGCAAGAGCCGTGGATTCGGATTTGTGTGTTATTCTACCCCCGAGGAAGCTAACCGTGCTATCGCTGAAATGAATCAGCATATTCTCGGTTCAAAGCCCCTCTACGTTGCGCTGGCACAGCGTAAGGACCTGCGCCAGACTCAGATGCGACAGCAGCTCTCGGCCCGCAACCAATTGCGACTTCAGCAACAAGCTGCAGTCGCGGGTGGCTTGCCTCCTCAGTTCCTTGGCGGTGCACCTCCTCTCATGTACGGGGCACCTGGTGCATTCGCCTCTGGTCCTGGTGCGCCACTATCTTCTGCTGGTGGCCCCGGTGCTGCTGCAGGCGGTCGCGGCCAGCGTGTTCCTTTCCCGCCCGCCGCGCTAGGTGTGCCTCCTATGGGTCAGTGGCCTCCTCGTGGCTATCCGCCAGCAGGACCGGGTGGCCCTGCAGGTAACGGAGGCTCTACGCCTCCAGATGGCCCTGGTGGCGCTGCTACGGGTGCTGCAGGCGGCAAGCCCGAGTCTCTTGAAGAAGTTGTCAACAAGGCTCCCGAGGAAGCTCGTAAGCAACTAATTGGTGAGGCATTGTATCCTAAGATTCTTGCGTCAGATGGAATCAATGATGCTGAACTTGCCGGCAAAATCACAGGAATGTTGCTAGATATGGACAACAACGACCTGTACCAGTTAGCTGAAGATGATGCTGCTCTGAAAGAGCAAGTCGACGAAGCTCTACAAGCTTATAACTCGTTCTTGGCGAGCCAGCAGTAAGTTATATAAATAGTTATGCTTATTCTTCTTAGTTCTCTTCTTTGTTTTTCAAAGCCTCAAGCCTTGCTTGTGCCTCCGGCTTTAGTTTCAGAGGCTCGCTGGGCTGAAATCTGACGCGGAAGGGTCTTCGCTCGTCAGTAGAACCATCGTCGATCCTGCGAACAAGTTCAAAATCCTGCAGCATATACAAAGTAGCCATCGCTCCAAATACAACACCTAGAGAGATCGCCCAGAACCTCCCTTTCACCGTTGGTCTCCTTTGTCTTGGTGAATTCATATTGGCAACGACGTGAGTCAGGTGACTACGGTTATGAAGTGTGGCAATGTAAGCAGTAGTCGGAACTCCACGACAACACGCAACGCCCTCCAGTTCAGATTTAAGTCCCGTGAAACGAATCTTCTTGCGGTGCAATGTCGTTGTCGAAACGGATAATTAAAGAGACTGAAAGGCTTCAGAGTGATCCTGTTGCGGGAATCACAGCAATACCTCATGACGACAATCTACGGTACTTCGACGTCACCATTGACGGCCCAGCGGAGACCCCTTACGAAGGTGGTGTATTTCAATTGGAGCTATTCTTGCCGCAAGACTATCCCTTGGAAGCGCCTCGTGTCAGATTTTTGACAAAGATATATCACCCTAATATTGACCGCCTAGGGCGAATCTGCTTGGACGTGCTTAAAAAAAGCTGGAGCCCTGCGCTTCAAATTAGAACTATTCTTCTGTCGATTCAAGCTTTGCTTGCTGCACCAAATCCTGATGACCCACTTGCTAACGATGTAGCTCAGATCTGGAAGGAAGACAATGCACACGCAGTAGCTCAGGCTCGAGAGTGGACTCAGCTATACGCTAAGGCAAAACCAAACTCAGATTAAGCTAAGTTATTTATGTATGTGACAAGATAAGAGTAATCGCTGCTGAATTACAAAATCAAGCTTTTCGTCTACACGAGAACTAGCTAGTTAATGCCATAAGAGTGTTAACGAGGTCACCTCCGTGCTCGCGAAGTGCCTTCACTGCTTTGGCCTTGGACGTGTTAGCCTGATCCATAATCATTTGAATCTTATCTTCATCAAGACCCGTGGTGTCCACTTCAGCATCATTCTCTTCCTCTGCATCATCCTTGATGCTCGCGTTCTTGACAGCAGCCTCGAGGTCGGCTGTCACGGCTTCCGGAGACTTGTCGGCAGCACCAGGAGCGTCCTGGCCCGTCATCTGTGCTAGCTGTTGGCCAAGATCCTGCTGCTGAAGGCGGGGCTCACCTAGAACAATGTACGAGCCATTCGGAGTGCGATAAACATCCGGCTTCTCAATCACAAAAGCAACACCACCGCGCTTGCGTACAACAACGCGGGTAATACCATCGACCTTCTTAATGCCAGTCCCTTTGAGCAGCTTCAAGGCTTTCTTGCTCTTTGAGGAGACGGAAACGTCAGCTCCTGCTTCGATGGTGTTCGGTACTTCAGTATCAGCCATTTTAGGATTTGGTCAGGTGCTATACTCGTGATAGTCACGACTCGACAAGGGTGAGTGGGCAGGCAAATGATGACTACATAATTTGCTCAAATGGGGCCTAGGGCTATATATGTCATCGAATCTGACAAATGAGAGCCATAGTCAGGAAATTGCTGAGCCTCGTTCATATTTAGAACCAGAACGGGCACTTGAGCAAGGCTTTCCAGAGCCAGCATTCCTGAGATCGTCTTTATAACTTGAAATCACTATTTTTTTTTTTAAATATAATTTATACTCGATGGTCTAATTACTGGTAGCCTCACTGTCCCCAAATGGGTAAGTAAGTGCGACGCCTCATGACTATCTCGATGTGAGGTGTAAGCCCGCATGTTGCGACGTACATGTATGCGCCTATTCCAGCGTCCTCACTTTTGACAGGCAGCTTCGCTAACGGCAAAAATGAGATAGATAACTCCAAAGTATAGCAAGATCGAAAGACTCTGTCTTCATGAGCACCCCTGCGTGATCAGAGTCAAATTAAATTTGGTCGCATGATCCTGAATATCTAAAATAGTAGGTGCCTCGAGCAGTCTCTAACGTTAAGGGGTTAGGGTGACTTGCTAGCGAGGGCATGAGTAATTATATGGTGGACCAGATCTAGGTTCCTTGAAGCCTAACGGACTAAGCATAACTAGAAATCATCGAGGGCCCAGCCACTCGCAGGTGGCTGGATTTGATGACAACTCTATCAGTATAGGCCACACCAGTACCACTACCGTCGAAAATTTGAGACTTCGAGAGAGACATGATCAGGGGACAGAATTTTCTTAAGATGCGAAACCTTATTCGAAGATATATTTACATGACATTAGGTCACGGGCAAGGGTTCGAAAAACAATCTAGCGCAATCATCGAATAAAAAAAGCATTGGTAATCATATATAAGTTCTCAGCACCTCTCGCTTTACGGCCACCTGCTTGTTACACAGACCACAAGGTCATCAACTCATTTCAGTAAGTTTATCCACACTAACGTGCAGAAATCGTCCACTCTTTCTTATTAGGGAGGTGAACGGTCGAATGGGCAGTCGAGACACGGCTAAGGTAGGGGCTATAGTTGGTTTTACGTCCCAAAAAGCTCCGGCTGAAGGTACGGGGCCATCTAAACCACACGAATAAAACACGAATGCACATAGTCGCGTCAAAATTTATTTGATCTCTTCTCAAATGTTGCTACGGGACAAGTGCTCACCACATCACAGGGACGCTGTTTGCATTCCACCCAGTCACGACCACAACCGTGGTTTGTCAAGCCGAGGTCGTGGCATGAGTTACGCATATCCCCTCTGGTCTCAAACTTGCTCCACCTGAAACAGTACCCACCAGAACTTCAGATTTAACGTGTTTTGAGGGCTGTAAAGGTGCAAGAACGTGTATCTGTATTTTATGACCAAGGTTCTGAATTTATTCTCGGCCACTAAGTGCGGTCGACCCGTCTAGAACCAAAAGGTTCAAAATTCTCGTGCCAGATTTAGATACCCCTACCCTGCTGAGTAATAGGTGTTGTTGACCGAAGAGCCGTCAGTACCTTTCTCCCCTTTTCTATCACGACATTGTCATTCAGTTATTTCAAATTATATCTGTCTACTTGAACTGTTGATTGTGATAGAAACCCAGTCGATCAGTTCATCTCACTTCCAGGAAAAGAACGGCCTTTGCTTCACGTTATACCCTTGTTTGCGAAAGCAAATATTTTGACGCAGAGACTAACCTCCTTCCAGACTTCGTCACTCCTTTGAACTCAAACAACTTCTTTCTTTTGCCAGTGCAACCTGTGTGAACATCCAAAGAACCATCAAAAATGAAATATTCTACAGTTAGCGCACTTTTCGCACTCTCTGCAGTCGCCCACGCTGAGGAGCACCACCACCACAATGATAAGCGTGCTCTAGTTACCCAGCTCGTATACCAGACTATTGTTGTCGACCAGTTCGGCAACCCTGTCACCTCCGATGTGGAGGAGGCTGTTTCTACCACTGCGGCGGCAGCCGTAACCACTTCGCAGGAGACTGCCGCAGCTTCTACCTCCGAAGCTTTGGCTGTCTCTTCCTCTGCAGCTGCTGCTGTAAATAACTACGCTCAGCAGGCTATGTCTATTGCAACAACTTCTGACTCTTCGTCTGCTGCTGTGGCCACCACTTCAACTGCTGTGACTTCGTCAGATTCCCCGGCGTCGTCATCTTCCTCATCATCTACTTCTTCCTCCTCGGCCTCTGCTTCGGCTACTGCTAGCTCGTCCACGTCTAGCAGCAGCAGCAGCAGCAGCGGCTCTGGTGGTTTGAGTGGTGATCTGTCTAACGATGCTACTCCGGACTCCTTCCAGGATGGTACTATCGACTGCTCAGACTTCCCTGAGGGCAATGGTGTCATTTCTCTTGATTGGCTTGGATTTGGCGGCTGGAGTGGTATTCAGTATATAAGCGGTGACAGCTCCAGCTCAGGATCTTCTTGCTCCGAGGGTGCCTACTGCTCATATGCTTGCCAGCCTGGTATGTCCAAGACACAGTGGCCCTCTAACCAGCCCTCTAACGGTGTAAGCGTTGGCGGTCTCTTGTGCAAGAATGGCAAGCTTCACCGCACCGACACGTCCCAGGATTCTCTCTGTACATGGGGTGTTGGCTCTGCAACTGTCCAGAGCAGCCTCAGCCAGCAGGTTGCAATTTGCCGTACTGACTACCCTGGTACAGAGAATATGGTCATTCCCACCGTTGTAGAGGCTGGCAGCTCAGCTCCACTCACCGTTGTTGATGAGTCCACCTACTACCTCTGGCAAGGCGGCCTCACCTCTGCTCAGTACTACGTCAACAACGCTGGTGTCTCTGTCGAGGACGGCTGCGTCTGGAGCACTGCTGGTAGTGGCAAGGGTAACTGGGCACCGCTCAACTTCGGCGCCGGTATGACCGGTGGCAAGTCGTGGTTGTCCCTCATTCCGAACCCTAACAACAGGTCTCCGGCCAACTTCAACGTCAAGATCACCGGCGACAATGTCATCGGCTCTTGTGTCTATGAAAACGGTCAGTTCAATGGCGGCTCGGACGGCTGCACAGTTACTGTGACGTCGGGCCAGGCCGTCTTTGAGCTATACAACTAAATTTTCATCTTCATCTCTCTTATATATATATATCCGTATGTTATCAATCTTTTTGTTGGTCGTTATAATTCGTAACTTCTTGTTTATCATCACATGCCGAAAACTGTACTCAGTATTCCTTTGGCCTTAACATTAGTTTCAGGTTTTGCTTCGACATACTCTGCTAGCGGCAGGGTCCCGATAAAATGCTCATCGCCGAAACCACCCACATAACGAATACCGGTCGGAATGAAACGTACCCACTTGGTCGCATGGAATCCGGGCTGTCCTGGACACCACGCACGTGCGTCAGGATGCAATTTAAAAAATTGCTCCATTTCTGCTTCAGATGCCTCTTGGGAATAGTCCAATTCGCCAAATATGACTATACGCGGATTAGCAGCCACATCATGAGGAGTCACTTGACCAGGAGCGTCACCCTTGCGAATAGACAGTGAAGCAGGCGAGCCACGGGCAATGTTCTTAAATGGCGTCGACATATCCACTGCAATCATCAGCAAAGACGCATCGCTTGCCGCGGTGTCAGCATAGTACTCTGGTTGTCCAGCTGGCATGTTCTTGAAGGAGCCCTGCTGGTTGACAGTATTCAGAGTACCAATCGAGTTCTCATAAACAAACTGACGCGCCTCCTGAACAGCTTCAGAGCGCGATTGACCCATTGCTGGCAGTCAAGATATATAAAGGAGAAGGGTGCTTAGTGAGTAAGGCACCAGCGTAGGTTGATGACGCGTCGTCAGCTCTGTGCACGGTGATAATCAATTGCCTCAATTGAGACCTACGTACAGATACATCATCTAAGATTCTCTTTTTATGATTGCCGAGCTTATTTGCGATCGAAAGAAGCAGCGACATGCGGATTGCGGCCAAGAGCATCCGGTTTTTTGACCTTGTAAATCCGTACAAGCCAGTTTTGAGTTGTGAATGCCTCTTCAAGAATATCGAGAGAAGGTGCATTCTCGCGACTGAGACGCTGATTCCGCACACGGTCAATGCCTTCACCAATCTCAGCAAAACGGTAGTACGACATCTTGTACATAAGTGAATTTCGCATTGCTTCTGACGCCATATCGTCAACGCGGTACTGGCCACGGTTGAAGTACGCGCTCTCCTTAACCTCTTCAGGCCAGATACCCTCAGAAATGCGTACCATCCACAAGAATTTGTTAATGTCATCACCGCTGAATCCTAAAACACCGCCAAACACAACTAAAATGTAGTCAACATCGTGCTGAAGGAGAATCGGATACGCAGTGTCCTCATCCATACACATAGCTTTGCCCACAGTGGCAATGTGTGTGTTATTCCACGTGTTGTTATCAACAAGAGTGGTACGGTCTGCCATGCCGCCAATCTGGTAGCCGTAGTCCCACCAAGACATTACTCTTGCGTCCTCTGGAGTGTTCATACGAAGCCAATAATATGCCTCCCGGAAATCATCGATAAGGTACACTGAGCCGTCGGGTAGGTTGGAAGCAAGAACGACTGAAGGAGAGGAGTACGCGTTTTGCGTGACAAAATCACAGTGAGTAACAAACATGTAAAGATAGCCCACAAAAGAGCCCACAACAGCCAACCGTGCAAAACTAGCACCGACTCTTAGAGTCTTCAATGAGTTGAAGAAGTGGCCAGTCCTGGAATCCACAGGCTTGGTCGTTGGTTTGCCCACTGTCGAATACAAATCAAATACCGAGCTAACAGCGAGGCCACCACACACACAGATAATTGGGGTGAGGGTGAGCATGAGGCGTACCATCACGCCAGCAAAGTAGGAGCCAAGAACAGAGTATACGAGCACAAATACGTGCTCATCACGAAGCTCCTGCAGAGCCAGGTACACTCCAACCGGGAACAGCCAAATCAACATCTGCGTATCAAAGAAGAACGAGGGCCATGCTGTTGGTTGATGTTCGGAGACGGAGGCAATAATCGGTATATGGATTTTGGCGTACTCGGTGTCCCATAGAGAGTAGAAGCGGCCAGTCCACGGGGCGATGATGCCAGCATACGTAAGGCCAACTAGTGCGGCGGCGGCTAGCACAACAACTGCTGAAACTGAGCCTATAATTGCAACCTTGAACTTCTGGGCCGACACTAAGGTGCGCACATACGCAGCAAAGGACACTAGCTGCAGCAGACCGAACACCCCGAAAGCAGCCATGTGCTCAGAGGACCGAATGGGCAGGAAACCCACAAATGGAATCTGCATACTTGCAAGAGTTCCCAGTGTATACCAAGTACAGTACGCAGTGTAGAGTTTGGCGTGGTAGCGGCCCATGAGGAGGAGCACAAAGACATGAAGGGGGATTATATTCGTTATGAAAACATATCCGCCCCACGCTGAAACCATGTAGAAGTAGCTCACGGCACAAAGTGCACCATAAGAGGCACTTCCGAGCTTAACCGCCTTGATCCACAGGTAAAATGTTGCCATAAGAAGAGTTATAGCGATGGCCTCGTTATCGTAGGACCCAGCTACTGATCGCGAGATGTATCCGGGCGCCAGTCCAATAAAGAGCGCTGCTAACAATCCCGCAGTTCCGTCTTTGAGTTCCTTCGTTAAAAGGTACGTGAACAAAGCGGTCACGCCAGAAAAGGCCGGTGCAAACAGAACGCACACGTTGCGGATATCCAGGGGTATTCCCACAGAGCGAAGTAACGTGTGGATAACGTTAGACGATACCATGAGACCAGGATAAAGTGTTCCCCCTGTTACGCGACCTAAAGGGTACCATGTCCGGTTGTCAAACCAGTTCAGAAACTTGTAGAACCCGTTGGCACTGAGATACTTCGTAGCACGGAAGTTGAACCAAGGATCAAATTCGTGGATGATACTTTCGAAGCGAACGACAGAATAAAGTCGCATAGCCACGGCTGCGGCGGCCACGAGCACAAGAATCACCAGGCGAAGCAGACCCAGAGTCGGATTCATCCTGCGTAGATTACGTGGTGTCAAGCCTGGTAGGACTAATAAAGCATGGCTAGGTATGGACCTATACGAGGTACTTGTGGCTCTCCAGAGAGGAGAAAACGTGTCTGATCACTTGATTGAACTTCTTTGGAGGTGGATGGCTGAAGGTCGAGACCATGACGCTACTGTGCTCGCGTCAGAAGTCACGTCTATCCTAAGCCCAAGAGGCCGTCTACCGTCGGAGCTGCATGCTACTCTTGATGCCACAGCCGTCCTCGGTGACTTCTCAGCAGGTCCAAAAATTCATTTATTCTCTCTACTGCGCGATCGCTCTTGGAAGTCGCCCGTCGTAGCCGAGCTAGTGCACCGTGTCGTAGCTGACTTTGAACGCCGCAGAGTGCGACTTCTCGCATTGCGATATTCCAGAGTCTCAGCAACGACAGCAGAGGCATGGTGTGGTTCTCTGAGGTTCGTTCATGAGGCTTTTACTGTCGATGACCAGCATTATTTTGTGCGAATTCAGTCTCCTCCATTGTCAGCCTCAGAAATGCAAGAGCGCTCCCAAACTACAAATTCACGGGAGAACGCTGTCCATACATTGACTCGTGCAATTAAATTAATCTAGTTTATTACTCGTACTTCTCAATTTGAGCCTCAACGTCGACGAAGTTAGACTCTGATAAGTGGCCTGATATATAGAGAAGGACAATCATGAAAGTTCCAGCTGAGCATAAAACAATGTCATTCCACAGCTGTACACTGTTAATGCGTAGCGGCGACGCCAGCGCCGTCGATATTGGACCACTCATGTCCGAGGGGAGGCTTAGTCGGAGAGTGGTAGCCACGCTCAAGACATAAACTCCGACGATGGTGGAAATAGCTAAAGGATCAATTGATGTCGTTGCTGATTGCCTCAGGGATTTCCTAACGCGATAAATAGTTCTGAGAATGCCGGACAAGGCAGCTATAAACACCGCCCCTGACACAAAGACACCGATCATACGCAACCAGCCTTGAATGTCCAGAGCTGGGTATATTCGAGAGGCTGTAGCTGCCAACGCAAGTACCAGCGCATCACGAGGCCCACCTTTGATCTGAGCTTCTGCTGTGCTAGGTCTTAGAATAACCCACCAAACCACACGAGCGTAGCCATTCAACAACCTGTACGTACAGTATAGGGCAAACCCCATGTAAATGACGCGGTGAACTCTTCCCAGCGGTGTTCTAAAGTAGTCTGCCTGCTTAAGGCGCTGCACGGTACATTCCTTATCAGCTGACAGCTCGGACCTGAGTTTCTCAAGTGTTCCTATTTCATCTTGAAGCTCTCGCAATCGTACACCCGGAGATCCGGGTCTTAGAGCTCCGAAAAGCTTCCCAACAAGGTTCGTGGATGAAGCGCCCCGGCTTGATGCACGGCTTGAATTCTCAAGACGTACACGGTTAAGTTGCAGTTGCTTATCGGCAAGGATTTCATCTGTTCCTTGTAGAGATGTGGTAATGTGCTGTACATCCGCCTCTGTCGTATTATTCTTGTCCACAAAAGCAGCATAGGGTACCGATACACTTGATATTCCGCACAGCAGAGCCATAGTTGTTATTCCAGCACATGTCACAGTTGCAAGCAAATCTTGCCTTAACGATTGCCACCGACCCAAGTCTACTGTTGCGGGGGCTCTGTCAACAGGCAGTTGCAGGCTAGCATAGTGGAAGAGTACGAGGTACACCAGGTACAGCAGTATTCCGAAGCCCTTGAATCGTAAGTAGCGAGTCGTAACCACAGCAGGTACTATGAATCCTATTAGAGCAAGCAAAGACCCTGTCGCTACTCTCCAAAGCAGTGCTCTAACTCTTGGGTCTACCCATTGCAGCACCTCGCAGATCACCAGCTCAAAGATCACAGCAGATGCGCCCAATATCGCCGCCACAATTCCACGCAGTAGTAGTCCCAGAGTTGAGGTGCCATATCGTAGCGTCTGCCGTGCCGTCACCGCAGCAATTACTGCAACGGTGCCTACAAATGGCACAGTGTCCATCTGGATAAATTCATGATTACATACGCATATAGTTTATTTAAAGGAGAGGCTGCGGTAGTAAACTGAATGCCAGCAGTGATCTGTCAAGGACCGGGCGTAGCCGTGGGAAGTGTATTTAGTAAGATGCTTTTTAACGCTAAGCTTGGAAGAAATACGTCTCCTGTGCCAGCAAATTTATGTTTCGCCGGTTTATACTAGATTGCTGGTCCTCCATAGTTGTGTAAAAATAAACGGCAATTGTGAGCTCGTAGTCAAGCAAGCCATCTCTTTCATTTTTGAAGAATCTCACACCAAGTCCTGCATAGTTCAGATGCTAGGAATAGAGTCATCCTCACAGCTGGCGGTGAAGCGAGGTAGACGGGCACTTGTGTGGCGCGAGTGAATTAGCTGCCCCACATTGACTTTATGTCAGCGTTCTGCTTTAGGCTGCGGGACGGACGGCTCTATGTTTCTGAGGCGACATCGAAAGCGCGTTCTTTTTCTTATATGCATAAATCCGGTCGTACCGCATTCACCGACTCTGTCGATCAGATCTCCATTGGACGCTTAAATTGCCCATGCGCTCTGGCATAATATGACACCGGCTGTAAGGCTCTCTATGTGGGTTGAGCTTGCCGCCCCACACGTGACCGATCGTAGTAAGCAAGGGTAAGTCCTTCTACTCACACAGCCCCCCCTGGGAATCCTGCTTCTGAGGATTGCTTTCAGAGCTGGAACGATAAAATATAAAAAGGTTGGATAAGGCGTCAGAAGTAGGGCAGTTATGAGCGAGACAAATCCGTTTCGACAGTCTATGATTCTGCGTGCGGAATCCCCGCTGTCAGAGTCTGATATCGCCCAGTACAACCCCTTCCGGTCTTCCACACCGAGCTCTCAGACATCCCAAACGATGCGAATTTCGCCACCGTCACAAACTCAGCCTCAAGCGCCATCCCAGGCTCCAGAGGGTAATCTCTCCTATGGATTGTCGCTTTCTTCAGCTGCTGAGGGCAATGAGACTTTGGCTCCGCCTCCGTCGTATTGGGAAACCGCCAACGGACGAAGGCACTCTGACTCAAGTTTACCCTTATCTGATGAGAAGAGCCGTCTTCAGGATCATGATGCGTATCGTGAGGGCTACGAAGAAGGATTGCGACGTGAACGTGAGCGCCAAATCCGTCGCAGACAGAAGGCGCAGCAAGCGAGTCGCAGGCATGGGAATGACAGTGAGCACTATGGTGACGCAAGTGAAAAGCCTCGTTCATCTGAACGCCGATCTGGCGAGCACCGGTCTTCGGGTCAGCACACCAGCAGCTCCGGCCGCCGACGCTCTAAATCTGAGTCCTCAAAGCCTACTCGACGACATCGCGACCCTTCGCTAGATGTCATTGACAAGATGGATGTCACGGGCCTGTTTGGTCCTGGTACTTTCCACCATGACGGCCCTTTCGATGCTGCCACGCCGGCACGTAACAACGCGACACGCGCTGGAAGTACTCGCCGGAGGTTGCTTGCTCAACATCCACCCATCGACGCATTCCCTATGGACGGCCCGAACAACTCACTGGCTGTCGTGGACCCCCAATCAGCTCGATATCGAACTGAGGAGCAGGTGTACGGTCGACCGGCTAACGTCACCATGGCTCCTCCAGAGACAATGCCCAGCTTCAATCCTAAAGATCGGACGCAGCCTGTACATGGCCAATCCACGATGGGCCTAGGATCGTCGACATTTTTGGATGGTACTCCTGCGTCAAAAGATGCCATCGCTGCTGCCGGCCGGGAACGGTCAGAGTCGTTGGGACGATCGCGATCTATACTGCGTCGCCACAGTACCCGTCGTCGTGGTCCTGAGCAGCCTCGCCATACATTTGAGACAGGATCAAGTTATGGTGTTGCTCCCAGTCCCCAGACTTCTGTGACTCTAGAGGAGTCAAAACCAACAGGGCTACTAGGTCGGGTCAAGTCGTTACGGGGTAAGCGCTAGAGAAACGTACTGAACCTTGAAATTTTTTAAATCTTCATACCATAATTGCTTGCAATGCATCGCTAGCACTAATTGTATCTTCGCCAGCAGTGACCAGATATCGCTACTATATTGTTTCCACGCTCACCGGACATAGCATAGCCAGGTTCCAAGCGCTGTCTCGGGTGACATAATTTTTCAGCACACGGATATGCGGTTGGCACAGGCTAGCAGTCGATTAGCAACCTCTGCCATATTCAGGAGAGGATATGCTACCGCTCAGGGACTTGTTATGCCAGATATTGGCCTTAATCCCGGTGACGCAATACCAGGTCTTCTTTCCAAGGAAGCTGTTCAGATAGCATGGTTCGACTACCACCGGGGCCTGTTGAACGAAATCAACGTCCTTTTGCAGTCTCAGCCTCAGTTTTCTATCGATGAAAGTACTGCACAGCTACTCACTGAGTCGCTATCAGCTCCACCTACGCCGCCAGCCCGACGCCTTACAGTCCTCCTCAGCCAGGCATACATGAATGAGTTTTTCTTCCGCACCTTAAAACAAGATGGTCACGAGGAGAAAGCAGACATCCCAGAAAATCTATCTGAAATACTGAATTCCGATTTTGGTAGCCTAGAAGCCCTGAAGGATACGGCAATGGCCCGGGGAAGCGCTATATTTGGTAACGGAGCCGTTTGGCTTGTCGGACATCGTCACCATAAGCGTCTAGTGAATACTTACAGCTGGGGCACACCGTTTTCGCATGTTTCAACTGACGCGGCACCGTCGACTAGTATGGCAGCCGTGTTTGAGACTGACGAAGAGGTCCGGCCACAGCCACTTTTGTGCTTGAACGCATGGTCCCACATCTACATTCCTGACTATGGAGTCGCTGGGAAACAGCGCTATCTTGAAAACCTTTGGAAAACAATTGACTGGAATGTAGTAGCAAAGCGAGCCCAGCCGAAGAACTTCTCTATTATCTAGAAAGCGGGCGACTCCTTGCTTGACTCGCCCGCACGGACAGAGAGAACGTTGTGTGCAAGTGTCAAAATGTTAAATTTGTATATATACATATGCTTCTAAATATGCTTTTTGAAGAGTAACTCGTGATGCGGCCGTAACGGCGGATGCTCTATTGGGTACAATGTTCGTGCACGCACGATTCCAAACCAGTAATTCACAGCAAATATTCCCACGGCACCTACAAGCAGCGCCAACATAGACCGCAGGGAGAGTGGCTCCACAAAGTCGTTGAATATCTCGGCAAGAGTTGATGCTTGTGCCCTCAACCAGGGGACGCTGTAAGGATCTCGATCCATCGTTGTCGCCCATTCTTCACATTTCTCAGCAATGTGAGGGGCCATTGCACCAGTACGACATTTGTTCCTCAGAAAATTATAACTAGCCCAGTCGGCATCTTGAATGATACCGGCCGCCCTCTCATTGACTTTGATGTTGACATCCCGATACAATCGCATGCAAAGCCAAACAATGACTGCAAGCGTTAGTGTATTGAAAAAAAGCTGGAGATATGTGCTGAGAAGGTAGGGTAGATTATGATGCCAGGGCGCCGGGAGAGGTAGTCTTATCTCGGACGCATGCCCGAAAAGATCATTTCCATCAGCTGAGGATGCTATAGCCATGCGAGCTCCAAGTTGGGTCGGTGAAAGCGCCGAGAAACTCCTCTCATGGTCGCAATTCTGCGGCACACAAGGCGCACTCTCTATTGATTTCTCTTGTCCTTGTGAAAGCTGGGAAGCCTGGGGATTCTGCGATATCTTTGAAGTCTCGCCGCCGTGGATTGGCTCTCCTACTGCATCCTCTATCTCTGGGAAGTCCATTTCAACCTCTACGGGTCCGTCTAGCTGCCTTTCTTGTGCAAGGGGAAGAAGCGCCTCATCGTCCTCCAAGGGGACGTCCTCCATTGTTACATCTGCATCACACGTATACATGTCAGTGTGGGGTATTGCTTCTTTAAGAGCTTTGAGCTCCAGCAAGTCGGATGTTGCCCACCTCAAGCTGGACAAGTCATACGGATCTCGTCGCATAAACTTACTGGCTTAATTGTTAAGCACGCCAGCACCTGCGTGTGTAATATAGCCAAAGTGTCGCCGATCTTGAGTACAGTCAAAATGCTAGAGGCTGGGTAAAAATAAACTATACAATAATTAAGTGCTCTAAAAAAAATAGATATAGGAGTAGGCGTGTTACATCAGAACAAACTTGCGGCGCACTTCTGTCACCCCTTGCGACTTGTACTCATCCGATCGCTGAGGAAATCCTTCCATTGAGCGCGCATATGTTGCAACGGAGTGGGCTACGAGTCGAGAGTTAACCATCCAGGCATCATAGTTGGGGTTGTCAAGGTTGTCACAAGCCTCGTGATAACATTTATCATATGGTACTTCAGCATCCCCGCCAAAAGTTCTGGCCTCCTCGGGCGTCTTCAGTACCTCAGCACCCGCATCAATGCCACTAGATGGCACACCTATTTCAAGAAAACCTGCGTAGTCACTTCTCCCATCAAAAGGCTGCAAAACCCACGGTAAGCCTTGACTGTTATACCAGTCCTTGTACAGATCTCTCAAAGCTGCTGATCCCGCCGGGTTCTCGCCATTAGCGTCCTCGGAATCATAAATCTCGTATACATAATTAGGAGATGCCATCATATCATAATCCAAAAACATCCGGATCTTCTGCGCCTCGCGCGGCAGGATGTTCTCAGTGTAATAGAGACTGCCTTTAAGACCCAGCTCCTCAGCGGACCACCAGGCAAATCGCACTGCATTTACAACCTCAAAATTGGCCAGCTGCTTAGCGACTTCGAGAAGTGTCACTGTGCCACTTCCGTTGTCGTTAATTCCAGGTCCAGCCCGCACTGAGTCTGTGTGGGCTCCTGCAAACACCACATTGTCATGATTACCACCTCTAGTTTCTGCCAAAATATTCACGGTGGGAATCTCCTCAACCGTAGCATCCACATCGATACGGACAGCGCCTTCAGGTCGGGTCAAAGCCCACTTGCGAGTCACGGCCAAAGTCGCAACTTGATGTCCAAGCGGCGTCCCCAAGTCAGCGCTTACCAGGTCATCATCGTCTCCAGCATTTGGATCCCAAATCAGAACGGCTTTGGCACCAAATTGGCCAGCAGCCTCTGACTTCTCGCCAAATGTGCATCCACCCCGCTTAACAAGGGCGATTTTGCCTTCGATGCCATAGAAATCGGAATTTAAACATCCCTCGCCCCGCACATCAACTACCTCGGCTTCTATTATGCCGTCGGTAGATGGTGTCATTTGTAGAGGGCGTACGTTTACCTCGCCCTTCGTATCGTTGACTGAATACGAGTCAATTCGACCACTTAGAGCAACAAATGTTTGTGCTTGCAGATCGTAATAGTCTTCAAGCTCATATAGCTGATCCCAGATGTAATCTAGAGTTGCATTATGACCAGCTGTACCGATAGCCCTGGTTGCATGCCCCTCCTCCTCCACACTAGCCTGTGCTGCATCCCATAACTTCTCAGCGCCGGCTCTTAATGCCGACTCTTGGATGGTGGCTTGTAATTTAGCGCTGTCGATTAGGGTCTCGCCCAAAATTAGCTGTTTTTCTTGCACGGGAGCCGCAGAGCATAAAATCGTTAGTCCCAGGCCGAGACCAAGACCGCAGCCTAATCCCACCATAATAATCTATCCTCGATCAAAATGGGACGGGCACTGATCGATGACACTAATCGATGACACAATGCATATTTATCGCTATATCTGTAATCTAAGTCGAGCATTTGCCCACGTGACCTATTGCACCGGGGGAAGAGTACATATCCTGTGCGGAATTGGCAATTTACCAGTTTCCGCCCCATTGATTGACACTTGACGGAGTTCTGGGATCGCTGCTCTTATTAACTGGAGCCTCCACTGCGGTACTGTTGGAGTTGTGTTTTAGAATCCCATCAGAGACTGGTCTCGTGGGCTGCCGTCCTGGGCGCGAGGATGGCCTAGCGGTCATCAAAGTAGCCGCCAAATTCACATTAGAGGGCTTGTGCGATGAAACGCGTCGCTGCTTTTGCCGGTTGACGATGTGATTTAGTGCCTGCTTTTCGCTGCCTACCTTTTCGTCAATCCATGAGTCTACAAACGCAGGAAGCTTTGCTTTGGTGCCTGGTGCACTTAGAAGTGAGAGCTCTCTGTCAACTCGCTTCCTGAGAAATGCCTCGATCTCATCGGGTTGACTCTGTAACAGAGTTGGATTGCCGCGAACCTCTGAGTCAATAACCGACTCGACCGTGCGAAGGAGCCGTCGTCCTGTCTCAGTCTCCCTGAATTCAGTCACAATTCTCTCTCCAAGAGCATCTACTTCTGGCCCTAAAGACGTTTTCAGCCCGACTTCATCGGCCATCAAGCCCTTGGGATTTCCGATATGAGACCAGACGTTTATTATGCAATGCTGCAACCGATGAGCCGAGGAGGACTCAAAATCTAATAGCTC
This sequence comes from Wickerhamiella domercqiae, assembly GCA_001599275.1. Classification (NCBI taxonomy): domain Eukaryota; kingdom Fungi; phylum Ascomycota; class Dipodascomycetes; order Dipodascales; family Trichomonascaceae; genus Wickerhamiella; species Wickerhamiella domercqiae. Next base: position 1,063,295 of record BCGM01000001.1, read on the forward strand.
AGCGAAATTTCTCAGGAATCATCGACCTCTTCAAGGCCCTAGAGCATTTACCTGATCCGATTTTGACGCTCGTTTCTTACTCTTACCTCAATTACCGCCAGGAGCCTAGAGATAGTGGTCTAGATTGAGCCAATTTAGTAGTACTATTATTAGTCAAAGTTGTTCGTGATCCGCTTAGTTGAACGCAGCCGCAGCCGAGAGGGAGCAGTGACTTGTTCCGCCACCGAGTACCTATGACGTAAACACCCAACCCACCACTTGCCATCCGGTACGGGCTCTGAAATGACACAAGAATTGATGCATGTTACGGTGCGGCGAGCAGCTTGCAGTGGCTCAGCAGTCGATGGTAATGAGATGCCACCTTTGGAGCTGGAGGTCTCTTCTTCCCAAACAGTAGGTGAGACCAAACGCCAAGTCCAGGAGCTAGACAGCTCGATTGCCGTCGATAACTTATTGCTAGATGGCGCGAAGGTCGATGACAACTTGCTACTGAGCAGTTTCAGCTCCACGACTCTTATATTTACAGCCGAGCGCCGGACGCTCGAGGTAAGTGCTGCACCCGTCAAGCGACGGAAGCGCTGTTCATTCCATGGATGCACATCGCTACCACTGCGTGGCGTGGGAGATTGTCAGAGATGCGAAGGTCGCTTCTGCTCTCGTCACAGACTCATGGAGCAGCACCAGTGCCGCGGACTTCAGGGCTGTAAGCAGCAGCTGCATGAGCGTAATGCGCTGCGTCTTCAGCAGCAACAGACGGTTCAGAACAAAGTCTAAATAATTTCAGCACGAGTTGACTATCTCTACTATGCTGCGCCTAATGTGGACACCGTCTCCACAGCTGGCACATTCGGCTTTCTTCTGTCATACTATCAGCTTGGGTTTCACTTAGTGTCCAATTAATGGTGCCTGAATAGAGCTACCGTCGGCGCTGTTTTAGAATGTAGTCCCACTCACCATATCTTCTCATATCCTAGCGAGCCATAACAACCATACCATCTACTTTAAACTTACCTCAGTCGGAGAGCGAAGAGAGGAGACCACCGCAGCGGAATCGTCGGCTAATGGGTAAGGTTTCCCTTACCCTATCTAATGACTGCTATCAATACAAATTTGAGGTCGGATTAGTTCAAGATTCTAGTACTTTGTGTACTGCCGAGAGCACGTCGTCGGTTATATATGTGGGTTTTGTAAACAAATTATCGCCGTTTTTGTAAACTCCCGACCGCACCAATACGCTTTTCCATCCATAGCCATTGGCTCCTGCGATATCGCTGTGCTGATTGTCTCCTACCATGTATACCTCAGAGATTGGCTCAGGGCTCCACTGCGCTAACAGACGCTCAGCATATTCGTAAGTGATGCGAGTAGGCTTTCCAATAACTGTGTGCTCCAATTCGTGTCCTGTTACCCCTTTATAGAGGCTGGTGACCATGGTGATAAATGCGCCCTGTCCGAATCTAGGCTGCTTATAGTCAGTTACCCATTGCATATCTTGATTGCTGAAGTTAATAGGTATGGAGGGACGCGACCCGAAGCTACGCTCTGGGTTCCGAGTGCCTAGAACTCCATTTTGCGACAAGAGCAAATCAGAGACAAGCTGGCAGTCAGCTGTAGCATCACGAGGCTCATGAAATACAAAAATAGAATCAAACGGCTTATCTTGATTCAGGAATGGAATCGCACCTGGCATGCGCGCAGTAAATGATGGATAAGGTAGGAAATTCGGAATCGATTGGACAATGTCCATCGGTATCACGACGTCTTGGAAGCCATACTGACGCGCCACCTCACGGCAGCTATCGTTCTTTCCTCCGACGACTAACACGCGATCATTCTTCCCGACAAAATCTTGGAATGGTGTGTGAGATTGGAGAAGCTGCTTCGGTGATATGGCAACTTCCAGCTTCTTGGACAGGTTTTCGGCACGCGCTGCCTCCGTCATGCCACCACCATTGGTCAACAAAATCCATGGAATCTTGTTTTTGGTAAGAAGATTCAGTGCTGTAGCGGCTCCTGCTAGTCGCTGGCCTCCTCGGATCAAGACGCCATCTATATCAAAGGCGAACGCACGCATGCTCTTGGTCCTGATGACAAATATAGATAGTGGGCGGGCGGACCGTGCCTAAGATAGGATGTTGATAAACTTGAAGATTGATGTGATCTATAGCTACTATATGCCATTTAGATCCCACACGGTGACTCCTAAACTTTTGTGTCCCCTTCTAAAAGTTCAATCTTTCTATTTTGATATTGGGATATTAATGTACATGGTCTGTTCTCATAAATGATACGTTGTGATTCTAAATTATCGAGACTATTCCACAATCCATCCTTCAGCGGGATGCCTCGCCACAACTTCACAGGCGTTGCCTACTACCAGTAATCCAGGAGGCCGACTTCCTTCTGCTTCCAATGCACTAGCAATCGATGACAAGCGTGCTCTAATGATCCGCTGATCAGGACATGACGCACGTTCGATTGTGGCACAAGGCACATTTGAGTTCCACCCAGCCTCGATAAGGAGATGGACAATGTCTTTAATTCGGTGAAGTGCCATAAGGAAGATCGTCGTCTGGGTAGGTATATACGGCGGTGCCTGTGGTAGGCTCCCGGCCCGGCCTGTGCCCGTGCATATAAGGATCTGGTCCGCGACACCACGATGAGTTGGCGGAATGTTAGCCAATAATGGCGCTGCTAGTGCGCTGGTAACACCAGCTATTAGCCTGGGCCGAAAGCCGTGCTGCTCGAAGAACAAATACTCTTCTGCCCCACGGCCATAAATGTAAGGATCTCCCTGTTTCAAACGCACAACATACTGACCGTTTCTTAAAGCAGCCAGTCCCTTCTCCATAAGCTCCTCTTGTGCACGCTCAGCGTTACCAGGGAACTTCCGCGCGATAAATACAGGAGTCTCACGCGGTACTAGAGATAGCACTTCTTCTGGCACTAACTTGTCTGCCAGCACAAAATCAGCCGCATTTATTTCTTGCAAAGCAGCTGTGGTTAATAAACCAACACTACCTGGACCGGCACCTATAAGAACCATTTGACCCTGCCCGGAGTCTTTCTCACAACTCCGGTCAGTGGATTGTAACGTTTGCTCCAGATCTCGAAGATGCAGGGTAGCCAGTCTCTCTAATGGGTAATATTCGACCATTTGAGAGAGCCATCGCATTTTATTAGGGATTTCCGTGCCTGAAACTAGCTTGTTGAGCTGTATAGACTGCTCGGCATCGTCATCAGCGTCTTCATCTTCGTGGTACTCCTTCATCTCGTTTCGTAGGCTTGCAACGTTTCGGCAAATCTCTGTTATATTCTGAGGCAGATTGGCAACCAACGTGCGCTTGATCCGACTTGCGAGACGACATCCTGATCCGTTTGTTGTAACAGCTAGCTGGAATGGTTCTTGCTCGAATGTGGACGGAAGACTGAATGTACACAACCCAGGGCGACCAGTGACATTAATAGGTACGCGTAGTCGTTTGCATACTTGAAAGATGTCTACTAAATGCGCAATGTTTGTATCAGATGACGGAACAATGAAAACGCCATCCACGACGCCGTCAACTTCTTCGCGCCCACGGGTAGTTAGATCATTGGGGAGTGGCAAGTTTTCAAGTACAGCCACACTGGCGCCATGATTCTCTAGCAGCGTTTTCCTTTTTGCAACAAGTCCCGATTGACCACATAACAGAAATACCTGATCCTGGATGTTCAAATTTGCCAGCAGGCCCATATAAACGTAGAGCGCTTGACTCATCCTTCCGCCAATTTCTGCATCCTATATATCTCGTTGCTGATTGATGATTGTTTATCTATTCGGCTACTAACCAAAAGCCGAAATTTCTAATTAACATGCAGGCTATATATTTTCTGGAGCAGGACTTGGTTCTACAGAGGACTCTGGAGATTTAGAGCCTTCGAGGAGTTTTCGCATAGGTAAAATGGCTTCAAATGCTAGCCTCCAGTCTTTAAGTTCAAGCCACTTAAGTAAAATTTCGAATACGTGGTTCGTAGTTAGCACTCGTCTGCCGCTGACTTTGATATGCTCATCGATTGGGATCCGAGCTGTAGGAATACCCATTTGAACTGCTTTATCGTAGCAAAGGTTTTTGTAGCGACCTTTATCTACAATACCCCCTATGATGTACGTGTATCCTTCATGTAGCTCAGTGAGCACATCAGGAGAGTCGCTGCTAAGGTAAATCATTTTGTCGCTTTTAGTGAATGGCGCCTCGGTGACAACAGTATTATGCCATCGTAAATGATGTCCTTTGTATGCTTCTTTCAAGCGTTCGTCTAAACGGCCGTCCACAGAGGCAAAGACAAGTCGCACTTGGTCAAGTGATTTGCGATTAGAAGCGTAGCAGAGCTCAAGTTGCCTCGAAAGCGAAAGCATTTCTCCACCCTTCATGAGATCATCAAATGCACAATCGAAGACGATCTCTATATCGTGTATCTCTGGATCTTCCGGTAGTCTGCGAGGTCTGGTCGTGGCATCCGAGGCTGCGATCGCCGCTCGCCGCCTGTCCCGCTGTCGTACTCTGAGTTCCCGGCGCTTTGTCCGCCTTGTTTCTATAAACTTTTCATGGTCATCTTCCATTTTCTTTCGTTTGAGTTCACGTTTGAACGCTTTTTTGGACATCCCTTCAGGGACCTCAAGAGACCCGTTAACGAGCCGTTTCTTCATCGCTGTTAGAATGGTTACGTCACGCGCTCACCACTGAAAAGAACAGCTCTACTATTTCTGGCAGCAAAAGTCAAATTGGCATCCAAGCCAGTGCCAGAATCAATTTATTTCGTATCGAACTTCGCAGATATGAAAGTTCGGAAGTGCCAGCGGGTGGTACTGACGAACACAATGATCTGATTTAGTTTCAGAGAAGGAGATTTTACAATAAAGCTCGTAGCACCACCAAGCACTAGCCCAGCATTGGACTATAGATCAAGACCCGACATTACGTACCATTAAAATTGGGCTATATGTAGTGAAATAATTATTCGCTGGCTGCCCTCCTCATCTCTCCCTTCTAGATATTTCGTCATTGAATTGAGAGAGCCCGTAATCGCCTCGGCGCCCTAACCCAAGGAGGAGGACTAGATGATGATAGTCGGCTGCTTGCGTAGTCGAATCCCCTTAGTCTAGACCGATGGCACACACACGAAGGACTGAAGAATTATCCACGCAAAAGTCAAAGCGGGTCAAAAAGGCCCTCGGTGTGGGTGACAATGTACCAAAAGTAACCCTAAAAAACCAGGACGGTGAGGACGTTCCCATTGGCGATCTGGGCGGAATTGTAGTCGTGTTCTCTTACCCAAAGGCAAGTACACCGGGCTGCACAAAGCAAGCAAAGGGTTTTGGTGAGCTTTACGAGAAATTCAAGGATATCGGAGCCAAGGTCTTTGGTCTCAGTGCTGATAGCGAGCGGGCTCAAACGACGTTCAAGAACAAGCTTAAACTCAATTTTGCTTTACTGAGCGATCCAAGCTATGAGCTGATCGAACCTCTTGGCGCCAAGAAGACACCTAAAGGTGTGATTCGCTCCCACTGGGTATTTAGAGATGGCGAAATTGTGTTTGCAGAAGTTGGCGTTTCCCCAGCAGCGAGCCCTGAGGTATCTTTAGATGCGGCCACATCCGCCTACAACAAAATTAAAGAGGAGGGCGGAGAAGCGAGTTCTGAAGATGCCAGTAATTCTAAGGACGAACTAAAGTCCAAAGTCGATGGAAGTGATAGCACTAGTGAGCCGGAGAAGGTAGAGCCTGCTGAAGATAAGGGCCCCGAAAACAAGACTGAAAGCGACTCAACTAAATCTACAATGAAAAAAACAACATGAATTGTGAATTCAACTAAACTGAGTAAATCGTCTGTACTGCGCTTCTCGGCGCTTCTAAATGCTGGTTCTGCCAACCGTTTATGAAAGGGTTGAGGGCCTGACAAACGTATCGCTAACGAAAACGACACCAAGAAATGACGGCGAAAGATGCAGTTCTGGAGCTGATGGCCCGACGAGATGCTATGGATATCGAAATCAACAAGATACGTGCCAAGCTCGATGAGCATGGTGTGGGAACTAGTGGGCCACTAGTCGGAGAAGATGGGTTTCCGCGAAACGACGTTGACATTCCTGCTATCAGGAATCTAAGATCACAACTGAGCTGTTTGGAAAATGACATGAAGGAAGTCTATGAGGAGATTCGTCAGGGGTTGACCTCGGCTCTAGTTCCGGGACGACCGCAAACATCCGCCAGTGAAGTAGATGAACTGGAAACGAAAGGCGACGGTGATATCGAGACCCAAGAAGATGCTTTTTGTTTTGTGGCGAGCGTCACTGCAGGATCACCCGCCGAAGAAGCTGGACTGAAAGAGAGGGATCAAATTGTCCAGTTCGGCCGCATTAATGCTAATAACCACAACGCGTTGCAGTCGTTGGCGGGAGAACTTACCAAGGAGAGCGTCTCTATTCACCTACTTCGTCATGGCGAGCATCTTACATTACAATTGCGACCCCGTACAGGCTGGGGTGGCAACGGTAGCTTGGGTTGTCGGATTCTGCCGTTGGTCAGGCTACCCTCCGTGTAATGTTGACGCAAAGTGAACTGTGTCCTGAGCCTGAAGTATGTAGTCTTCTTCCCCTAAAAGTTCCCAGTCCGTATCATTTATTAGAACTAGTATCCCCGGCCGCACAAGGCCGTCTTGTAGGAACAAAGTCACGTCACCGTCGAGTTGCGCAGAAAGATATTCCAAGAGCCAGCGAAGTGACCCCTCAGCAGGGACGTCCACAAAAAGACAATTTCTGTCTCCAAATAGAGCCTCCAACCCGCCGGAGAACTCAACCTTCATCTGGGGTCTAAAAGTTTAATATGGGCGATGATCTTTCACTTATATAACAATGAAGATCTGGTCAGTGCTACCGCTGGTGGTCGCGGCCCAGCAGGTCGCTGTGGATTTCGTGCTCCCGCAGACTTCTGAGGAGATTTCTGGAATACAGAATGAGTCCCCGAGCGAGGTTCGTGTTTCGGTGAGCAACGGAGAGCTCGAGCCTATTCATATTTCTGAGCTGGTGGCTGTGTGGAAGACGCAGGGCAAGAAGCGCTCCAAGCCGTACCTGAATCTCAGCATTCCAGTGGATCAGATTGTTGTTGCAGGTGAGGATTCCGAGATTACAGTACAGCCTACATATTCGCTCCCTCTCGGTGAGTACCTGCTCGACTTTGCGATTGAAGGACAGATCGGGGAGGATCTGAGACCTTTCTCCGCCTCCTCGGACAAGCAACTGGTCGTAAAGGTGGTAGACCCTGTAATTATTTTGTGGTCTCCGTCTCTTCTAGCGTCCGTGGTTACGCTTTCGGTATTCTTATGGGGCGTGTGGTGGCTAGCCACCAACACGGCAACTGGCTGGATCCGTGCTAACGTACCTTGGATCCTACCTAAAGGTCTTAAGACAGATGTTCGCAAGAAGCGCGACTAATAATTCAGTATATATGTACAAGAGTTTTTAGCGAGATAATGGGTTCTCTACCAGTCTGATAGGAGCTCTCTTGGGACGAGCGGCAGGCATCGGAGGAGCAGGCACATCTTTGAGCTTCTCTGGAGTGTAAAACTCCTGTTTCATGAATTCTACCTCGTGGCGGAACTGCTGAATGAGCTCTGGATCTTCACGACAAATCTTGTCCACATTTTTCTTGGTGGTGGCGTCGAGCGGGGCGCCCTGAGCTTCGAGTCTTGCAACCACGCGCGCTGTCATAGCCATGCGCATATCTCTACGACCGCCTACAAGCTCCAGGATAGCCTGAGGAGCGTTGTCGCCCAATCTATTCTCCAGGCGCAGGACACGGGTATATCCACCCTGGAAGCCCTGATAGCGTTTGCGCAAGTCGCCAAAAAGCTTTGGAAGAAGGATATCTGGTTTGTAAAGCTTGTTCATGATGCGCTGCCGAGTTTCATTGTCCACAGTTGCTGGGTCCACGCGGATGGCCCTCGTTATGATGCGTTCCGCAGCAGTCTGAGCTTCCTTGGCTTTTGCGTGTGTCGTTGTTATTGACTCGTGCTCAAATAAATTTGTGACTAGATTTCGCAGAAGCGACATGCGGTGGCCCGCTACTCGATTCAGCTTCCGGTGGACCATTTTTTGGTCTATTACCTAAGATAGAGAATGACGGTATATAGCAGCCATACGCTAAGAATCGCTACTTTGCCATTGCCTACCGGCCCCAATTAAAGTTGACCTCAATATTGTAAGTGAGTATGTGTGGAACTGTACATAGGTAGATAGTGTTTACTGGCTCTCAATGACATCGGCAATGCGACTTAACCATGAGATGTACTCTTGGTTTTCGCGGAAGCTCGAGTATTCGGCGACGAAGAGAGCGAGACGACTGTCGATGTTACGGCTCTCCAAGAAATCTTGAACGCTCGACTGCACACTGGGATCAAGCACAGTGAAAGGAGGACCCTGGTAAGAAGCACGGCGTTTGTAGTCCGCTTCAGCGCTCTCATCAGTAGCTAAAGCACCATCCTTATAGGGAATGATACTCTCGACTACAATGAGGTCATCCTGGGCAACAGCCTCAATACTGAGAGCGCCTGCGGGACGCTCAACGACAATGTTGAGGCGGATCGGAGCCTCGAAGTCGGTCTCCTCTTCGACATCCGCATCAGCTTCAGGGCCACCAGCGGCACCCTCACCCTCCTCATGCTCTTCATCGAGGATGGAGTCGGAATTGATTACATCCGAGATGTTGAAGAAAACACGAATGGTCTCGTTACCGTTAACACGCAGCAGCTGCACTTCCTCTGCACCTTTAGACTCAACAATCTCAAAGCCCTGCGAGGTAGCAAGATCCTTGAAGCGCTGAACCTCCTCGTGTTCTTCCTCGAGACTGTCTTGTTCAACTTTCTGTTCGGCGCGGAGAGCTGCAACTAGCTCGGCATCCGCCGCAGAAGGTGCAGGATTGTCGGTAAGACGAACAATAGAGCTTCCAAACGAACGCACGCCGATGAAAGAAGGTCTCACGACCGAGCGGGCCATGAGCCGCGGCGCTAGTGAGACTAATGAACGGTATAGCATCGTTGAATATACCTGAAATCACCTAGGTTTTCAGCTTACCAAGCAGACAACCGGTAAAGCTTATTGAACGACTAGGTGTGCGCTGCGTGCACAGTGAACGCCTGCCCAGGGGGATAAAATCGCACTGTGAACAGAAAACTATCCGATAATTCGTTGGAGTTAACGGAAATGTGAGTCTCGTTTCTTCGATCGGACATTTGCTTTAGCTACCATAATTGTCTATTTTTTACCGATAATCTGGGTGGCCAAGAGAAAGCAGATGCAGTCTTGTAATCGCGTTTTGAGGCGTGCAAGGCTGACCTTGCATATTATGCATAAGCGTAAAAGCCAACGCCCTAGTGTTGGATCGATTGGAGCCAGTCGATCCTTGCTTTGGCGTACAATTCCTGCCATATATAGCGATAGGTATATAAGAGTAGGATCTTGAGTTCTGAAGAGACTCTTCTGATATTCGTCCCAGCAGAAACGCAATACCATACTTTTAGGGGCGTACTAGCGCTATGCACGCGCCGACCACTTACGCATAGCTTTGGAATTCACTCACAGCCGCTCTCATGGTCTGATATCAACTTTACCTTACGCGTGGTAACTTTCCATTAAAAAATAACATAGATATCACTATAAGAGATAGTTTTTGCTTGGTCTTTGCCCCACTGATTATTCCACAGCAATCTGCAGACTATACCCAGCCACCCGAATTGTAGCTTTTCCTAAACGGACATCACGTGACAGAGTACTTACCTCAGGTGTAAACAAAACCACTCATCAGCTCCTGATTCTCTTCACCCTCTCTCAGCTCTTGTCATGGCTCCGTCCATGCAGCGTCCTAGAGCTGTGGATGCGAGGGCCCGCAAAGTTGCAGATGAGAATTCGGCAGCATATGCCCAGAAACAGGCGAGCCAGGGAAGTATCACTGCTGCCTCTGGAGTTATCAACGGTGCCCGCCGGGCCCTCCAAACAGTTACGAATACGGCGGCCGGTCGAATCTTCGCTGAGCCTACCTCAGGGATCGACAGCAAGTTACGAAGACCAGTTGTTCGCCCCTCTCATGGTGCCGCCCACGATGCCGCAGTTGCAGCGGCACAGCCTCAAACACATGTACCTGAGCCAGTGTACAGCGATGACACGATTGACGACGAGGAGCACGCTACAGAAGACATTTCTATGGAATATGAAGATAGTGTTCTGATGCATTCCGCAGCGCACGAGCTAAAAGAAGGAGATGCTGCAGCAGACTTCTCGGGGTCGGAATTCTTCGATCAAAGTGCTATTGCAAACAGTATTGATGGCGCGGATAGTGATTCTGAAGTAGGGTTATTCGATCCTGTCGACATGTACCAGGCAGCAGCGGCACGTCGATTTGCGGCGTCACGCTCAGTATCTAATCCGAGCGCGATCTTCCCGGTAGACAATGCAACTTTCCGGGCAGAGCGTCGGGAGGCTGCTGACGAGGTCGCTGCCACGCCAGGACTGCTCGATGAACAAGATGAGGACTGGTTCGACATTGGTATGGTATGTGAGTACAGCACGGAAATCCTAGCTCACATGCGCAAAATGGAACTGGCCCTGCTGCCAGACCACGGCTACATGGACAATCAAACTGAGCTAAACTGGCAATTACGCCGTGTATTAAACGACTGGATCGTACAAGTGCACAACCGCTACAATCTACTGCCTGAAACGTTGTATCTGACTATGAACTACATCGACCGGTTCATGAGCGTGAAGGATGTGGCCCTGTCCAAATTCCAACTCGTGGGTGCAGTGGCACTATTTCTAGCAGCGAAGTTCGAGGAAATAAACTATTTGAGCGTTCAGGAACTTCTGAGCATTGTGGAGGGTCAGTATCCATTAGACGAGATTCTCAAGGCTGAACGATACATGGTTGACATGCTTGACTTCAACATGGCGTTCCCGGGACCAATGAGCTTCTTGCGGCGCGCTTCTAAGGCAGACGACTATGATCTTGACGGCCGCACTCTGGCAAAGTACCTGCTTGAGGTCACACTCATGGACGAAAGATTCATCTCAGCCCCTCCTTCTTGGACGGCTGCGATATCCCTGTATCTCGCTCGAGTAATGCTCAATCAAGATGAGTGGACTAAACGCCATGTATTCTTCGCTGGATACACAGAGGCGCAACTTTTGCCTGGCGTTGAGGTTTTGCGTGAATGCCTTCAGGATGCTTCCCAGCATCATCGTGCCGTCTATGAAAAATACAGTGAGCGCAGGTTCCGAAAAGTTTCGTTATTTGTGCAGGACTGGATTTCTCACTAAATCCAGTGCGCGCTGTTTCCTCATCCCTCATTTTTGCTTGCTTCACCCGAAGAAAATAATTAAGTAGTCTGTACTATATAATAACATGTACCATAAGACCCACCAGCCATTTACGACATCGGGTTGAACTTCTTTTTGCCAATATCGAATGGCAGATACCGATACTCAATCATATGTTGGATCTGTCTCTTCATTGTAAGGAAGAAGAGAATTACAAAATAGATCACCAGTATGGGCCAAAAGACCTCGATATCGGTCCATCTGGTCAGTGTTAGCACAAATGCAATCACGATGGCACGAACGCTCATATACCAGAATTCAAATTCAGGCAGACGGCGCATGAACGGCCGAAACTCGTCTTCTTCTTCGTGGCTCGTCGTGTCTACCGGATCTAGAACTCCGCCCTCTTCCGCCGTACTTGACCGCATATCATCCTGAGTCTGGGGGTCGAACTTAGGGCTGAGGAATCCCAAAAATATATTCAGTAGAAATATCCACAAGCCGTAGCATACGACATACCAACCATGACAGAATATAACGCGCAGGTTGAATAAAGTCAGGAGAACTCCAGCAGCGATCCATCGGCGCTGAACGAACGGAACGGCTCTATCCAGATACGTCTGATACAGCTGGAGAGCTTTCTGTACCTGTGCAGGTACATCTGGCGCGCCATGACTGCTGCCGTCGTTTAGATCCATGAGTGTCTAAATGACTAGAGTACACGTAAGACGCGTTTCGCGCACAGACTAAGCCGCCGAACCTCAGCTCAGCTGAGCTTGTCAGCTGGTGGGGGTGGCTCGGTGAGTAATAGGACGTACATTACTACTTGACGTGAAATTTGAAAATCATATTTGACTCATATTAGTTTTGCACACAAATACTCATCATGTCTAGTGGATGTTGTCCGTTGGTGAGTGAGTACCCAGTTGGAAAATACAAACCGTTCAAACCTGTATATCTCCCTGATCGCCAGTGGCCAAATAAACAGCTGGATAAACCGCCGCGCTGGCTTGCTACCGATCTAAGAGATGGGAATCAGAGCCTCCCTGACCCCATGAGCGTCGAGGAAAAGAAGGAGTATTTCAACAAACTGATTGAGATTGGTTATAAAGAGATTGAGGTAGCTTTCCCGTCTGCGTCGCAAATCGACTTTGACTTTACTCGTTATGCAGTTGAAACGGCACCGGAAGATGTTGCCATACAGGTGCTCAGCCCCTGCCGAGATGCTCTCATTCGCAGAACAATCGAATCGTTGAAGGGTGCGAAAAGAGCTATTGTGCACCTCTACCTTGCATCGTCACCTCTTTTCCGCGACGTTGTATTTGGTTTAAATGAAGAAGAGTCGTTGAAACTTGCAGTAAGATCTGCCGAGCTTGTCAGAGAACTAACGAAAGATGATCCCAGTCAGCAGGGGACTCAATGGCAATTCGAGTTCTCCTGCGAGACTTTCAGCGATACTCCGCTCGACTATTCTTTGCGGGTAATGGAAGCAGTGAAGAAAGCCTGGGGACCTACCGAGGATGTACCAATCATTTTCAATCTCCCTGCAACTGTTGAGATGAGTACACCTAATGTGTATGCGGATCAGGTGGAGTACATCAGCCGTAATATCTCTGAGCGCGAGAAAATCTGCATCTCGCTTCATTGTCATAATGATCGCGGTTGTGCTGTTGCTGCGTCCGAGCTGGGCCAGCTAGCTGGTGGTCAACGCATCGAAGGTTGCCTGTTTGGTAACGGAGAGCGCACAGGTAACGTTGATCTCGTTACTCTGGGTCTGAATTTGTTCACCCAAGGCGTTGACCCGCGTATCGACTTTAGCAATATCGAGGAGCTCGTTGACCTGACTGAACGTATGAACAAGATTCCAGTTCACCCGCGTGCACCCTACGGTGGCGCTCTTGTGGTCAGCGCATTTTCGGGATCCCATCAGGATGCCATCAAGAAGGGCTTTTCAAGATGGGAAGCAGCAAATTCCCACAAGTCCGATAAGGCCCAACAGTTGCATTGGCAAGTTCCTTATCTGCCCCTCGATCCTAGCGACATTGGCCGTACGTATGAGGCTGTTATTCGTGTCAACAGCCAAAGTGGCAAAGGTGGTGCTGCATGGATTATTTTGCGCAATCTGGAGTTAGATCTTCCTCGGGGACTTCAGGTAAACTTTTCTAAACACGTTCAGTCCGAGGCTGAATTCAAGGGTCGCGAATTGCTCTCTGATGAACTCATAAATCTTTTTGAGAAGCAGTACTTCCTCACTTCAGGGGCAAATTACAAGTATGACATCGGCGACTACAAAATCAAGCATCTTGACAAGACTCAACGTGAGTTCCTGGGAACTCTTGTAGTAGGCGATAAAGTTCTCGACATTTCAGGAGTCGGAAACGGCCCAATTTCTTCGTTCCTTAACGCGCTGGAGAATAAGCTTGGCTATTCGCTCGATGTCGAATCCTACGCAGAGCATTCCCTTGGTAAAGGTTCGAAGACAAGGGCTGTCAGCTATCTTGAGATCACTTGTACTGCTAATGGCAAAACTACAAAAGAATGGGGCGTTGGCATTCATGAAGACGTATCCAAGGCATCTCTGAAGGCAGCGATTTCGGTTATTAATCGTCTCGACCTCATTTAACCTTCAGAGAGTATTTTTTTTTTCAAATGTTCAATATAATTTACAGGTGCTTACGACAAATATAGGGATGTTGGAATAGCTGCGAGCAATATAACGAGAGCGACGCATGTTCCTGTGCTTACATACTCTTTTACCCGGTGTCTCGCAACGTGCATACACGACGCGTCGGCGGTCCCCCCTCCCCCAGTCACAGGCTCCAGCGTAATTTATATATAGAAGAGTTTCTATGAGGCTTTTGAGGAACAAGTTACTGTGTATTATTTTTATGGCCTAAAACACTGATTATAGTTATTCCGATATATTAACGTGGGCGTACATTCGAGAACGTAATCGCAATGTTCTCCTGTCCGGTCCTTCTCCCCAACTATCCCACTCAAATGCTTCGTCTTATGCGGGAAAATGCAGCAGCGCTGTGGAGCTGACGCAGGCTGCGGTTTGCTCCGCTAAATACTCCGGCGCAAGTGCTGGATATCCAGCTTTCGGAGTCGCATTCTGTAAATAAAATTCCTCCGAGATCATGCAGATGTCGGTCTATTCATATTTTTCAGCTATCCAAATATGGGAGTAAGTGAGTTCGAAGAGCAGCCTAGCACCTAGCCGACCCATTGCATAGCAACAATTTATGGTGAGTTTAAAAATATCCAACGTATGTGATGTAGGTTCATCCTCTTCTTCCCGCCCATGCAGGCTGTATGGTCTCCGAACCGAAAACTTCTAGATTAAAAGGTCGTGGGCGGAGCTGCTTACGCGCGTTATTGACAACAATAATGGAAGCTCTGCGGCTGCGGTGTATTTGCATAATTCTCCCAGCAAATTGTGGGTTTTAGTCACACTGAAAATCTCTATATTAGTGAGGCCCTTTGATAGGTAATAGTCATTGCGAAAGGTGAATAACTTACAACAACACCACGTGGCGAACTATTCCTTTCTCTTCACGCGCGCCAGTAATGGTCATGACAGCATTGTGGACACACGATTATTGCACGGTATGCGACAAGCAGTGCCTACCGGATTGTGTGTACTGCTCTGAGGAGTGTTGGAAGCTTGACCAGGCAGAAATGGCTAGGCGCCGAGAACATGATCATCCCGTTGCTGTAGCAGACGTCAGGGCTCGCGAATCACCAAAAAGAGATTTTATGTACGCCTCTCCCATGCTCAAACCTCTGGCTGGTGGTGCATCACCTCCTCTGTCTCCGCTGCTGGTCAGTGAGCAGCCAGGTGAACCTCTGCAGGCAGAGGAACCCTTAAAAGTTGAACTTCCGCAATCGAAATCAACCTACAGACGCTGGCTCGCTGTTACAGGCGAAGTTTAATCAACTAAAAAGTTTTCATGGCCTCATTGCTACTGTTCGTCGTCCAAGTGGTACTCACTGTGAGGGTTAGGGTGAAATTTTTTCTATTCCCCTCTCCGCACGTGTTCGATGTGCCTCATTCTAACGGCTCTCCTTATTATGTGATGATCATTCACCATCAACCATCTTGAGACTTGGATTTTTTGTAGAGTTTTCTGAGATGCGACTGCCAAAATAAAAAAAAATGGATAGAGATCCTCCGAACCGACACGAAAGACAGCATTGTTACGAAAAAAAGCATACCTATTTCACGATATTATTATTAAAAACTACGAACTAGTAAGAACTACAAAACAGCCGCGATCAAGCTAAACGCTCAACTTAACATCTTCTGCAGTCACATGGTGCTTCAGATTGCCTAATGTCTTGGCGACAGTTACTTTGACAAATTTCTCAGTCTGTTCGGGCGCGCGGCCAACAAATGTTCGAGGATCTAAAAGAGCATCTAGATTCTTCGCGATAGGTGCAAAATATTCGTCCTTCCGAACACGTTCCATCAAATCATTATCACCACCATCTTCTTTCACGACTCGGGCGGCCTGGTGGGATAGAACGCGAATGCGTTCGTGGCATTCTTGACGATCACCTCCTGCTTTTACCATAGCCATAATAATGTTTTCTGTAGCCATGAATGGTAGTTCTGAATTAATGCGGCGCTCAATGACCTTCGGGTAGACGACCATTCCACTGACAATATTCTGAAGGGTCGAGAGAACAATATCTGCGGTCAGGAAAGCACCAGGGATACTTACGCGGCGTATAGCCGAATCATCAAGGGTGCGCTCGAACCACTGCACTCCAGCAGTCGCAGTGGCTTCTGTGAAGCAAGACTGCAAGTGGCGGCTCAGAGAGCACACGCGCTCGCAGCGCATAGGGTTGCGTTTGTAGGCCATAGCTGAGCTGCCTATCTGTGACTTCTCAAAAGGCTCTTCAATTTCCTTCAGATTTGCTAGTAGACGGATATCGGTGGCCATTTTGTGAGCAGTACAGCCTAGGGAAGCCAAAGGAGCAAGCGCGTCGACATCAATTTTTCGTGAGTAGGTCTGGCCAGTCACGGGATAAGCGAAGTCGAAACCAAGAAGCTCGACCACGCGCTCATCAAGAGCCTCTACCTTATCATGGTCACCATTAAATAATGTCAAGAACGATGCCTGAGTGCCTGTCGTGCCCTTCACTCCGCGCAAACCCAGATCGTTACGAGCCCGCTGAAGATTGCGCAAGTCCCACAACAATTCCTGTAACCACAAAGTCGCGCGCTTGCCCACAGTGGTCAGCTGTGCAGGCTGGAAGTGAGTCCAGCCAAGCACAGGCATGTCCTTGTACTCGAGGGCAAATTTCGAGAGACGGTCAATAACGTTGACAAGCTTCGGAATTAAGATATCGAAGCCATCACGTAGGAAAATAAGATCCGCGTTATCAGTAACAAAGCACGAAGTAGCTCCCAAGTGGATGATACCGGCAGCAGCAGGTGCCTCCTCGCCGAAAACGTGCACATGAGACATAACATCATGACGCACAATAGCTTCTTGCTTCGTAGCAGCCTCGATTCCTTCATCGGTGATCTCGAGGTGCTCTTTCATCTGTTGCAATGCCTCGTCTGTGATTGCCGTGATACCAAGCTCTTTCTCGGCGGTCGCTAGCGTGTACCACAGTTTGCGCCAGGTAGAGTATCGGGTTTTCGGAGAAAACAGACTGGACATCTCTTTGGATGCATAGCGCGATGACAGTGGCGTCTGATATGTGTTATAGCTCATCGGGGGCAGGTTATGTCCTTTAGAGTGATTGGAGACAGGAAGTTTTTATCCTTATATATATGTAAGCGCGCGCTACCTTGAGTCTGTCGATCCGAATCGATGAACGATAACTTAGCTTTGCAGTATGTAGTATATGGCCGTACCGGCAATGTACTCGAGGAGTTTTCCGATTTATCTACCTTGGTTGCTCACATTATCTAAAAGTCATGATAGAGCTATGCTGGGGAAGGGTTTTGATCATATCTACCTTGCAAATGCCGATGGGCCTATTCAGCGAAGGTGACTTTTTTGGTGGATTTTGCCTTGAGCCGTAGGGGGCGTTGTGTGTGTAGGAAAGAACCAATTATTGTTCCAAGTGCACATCCAGAATAAGCCCCTACAAGCACGGTAATTGGCCATTGTTGCCATGGCCGATCCCAATCGAGAGCTATCGGGACAGCACCTATCCAGGCACCCAATGCAGTTCCGAAGGAGCCACCGTATGCTTCGGACCATGGTAGGTCGCCAGCTAGTGCTCGCTTCCACTTCGTACCATTAAGGCCAATTTGACACGCAAGTGGTTGTACGGCAAGCAGCGAGAGATGCGTCGCTGCAAGCAGAGACTCGGATATGTACATAGTTACTGGCGTGCCAAAAAGAACCATACCTAGGAAAACTCCGGGTGTAACCAGTAGGCTGAAAATCGTCATCAGGCTAGCTGTCCAAAGGTCAGCGTGCAAGGCTGCCCGAAGAAACTGCAATGCGGCTAACAACATGGCACCTTTCGATAGCGTAGAGATCATATCCGCCTCAAGAAGAGGCTCTGCGGCTACAAATGCCCCAATAATAAACCCAGCAAGCATCTGCAGTCGTGCCTGAAAGCGATCCTTAAAACAGCTGTCAGCATGGTAGAGAAAACCAGTAACCTTGATAGGGTTGCAGACACGTGACTTCACTCAAGCCGGTATATCGACTCGAGTTCCAAGCACAAGCAAAGCTGCATTGCTGGATGCCAGACTTTTATTATACATAGATCTGCTATATAGTACATTACAGTTGCATAACGCTGCGTAAAGCTCGACGAATCTCTTCTAATCCATACAGACCTAACCGCCGAGAGTATAGGTATTGCCGATCCAGCGGCAACGACCAGAACATTTGAGCGTACATCAAATCAATTACTTGGCCAACGTCGGGCCCAAGGAACGCGCGATGCATTCGCGGATTTAGACAACCTGGCAGTTGCTCCTTGTCCATCATTTGCTGGGTAACAACAAATAGCGCCCTATACGTGTGCTCTTCAAGTGGAGACACACTTACAAGAGCACCATCAGCTGTGCCACCGACCGAAATTAGGTCGTCATGTTTGGGATGTTCATATAAAGTCATCGAGTTGACCTGCCTGCCAATAAATATGCTACCGCGCTGCAGCAGGAGCCAACCGCCTTTTGTTGCCGGAAGCTCAGGGTCAAACCTAACTAATTTGAGACGACCAGTAACATCAGATACAGCCAGATAGAGATCGCCGCGGCTCCCACTTGATACAAACTCCAACGCATTTACTTTCGTATCCGTGGTTGTTGGAGAATGTGAATCTTTTGATAGCGCTTCAAGGCGTTGTGGTTCCAGCATATAGTTTATCAAGGTCAGACCACAAACAGCATCTCCTAGAGCAACCAAATTGCGCACAGACTTAAGAGACTCCACATAAACTTGCGCGTCGAAAAATGCCACGACCTCTAGGCGAAGCTGCGTTGTGAGCATGTACACATGTATCTGCTGCGAATGCCCAACGACAAGTCGGCCCATCGACTCAGCGATTCCGGACACTGTGCCTCTAAGATGCTCGGAGTGAACTTCACGCAACCGTACTTTCGCTTTTGCCCTTTCAGCACCCACCGTTGAAGGTTGGTACACACGCACCCAACCATTTGTTTGAACTGCATCTTCGCTAACATGATTTTCTTGCCCGTCCTCACTGATAGGAGTTATGTGCTCAGTTGTACCGACCACTACCAGCTCACGTCCAGTCATATCTCCTAGTTCAAGTGCTTTAACCGTCACCAGCCGTTCGGTTTCGGGGAGAGCTACGCTTTGAATATGACGGAAGCCTGGCATTTGCAACACGTGAAGCTCATGATCGCAGCCGACGAGTAGAAGATCAAGTTTACGATGATAGGCAACAGAACGTATATCTTCGGGCACCTCATGTCGGAGTAGTGGGAGACCTACCGTGGTGACATCGATATCATTCGGAATATCAGCTAGATTTACCCGACCAGTCTCGTCAGTATACGCAAGGCCCGTGTTGGTACAGCTGATGTCTACAATTCTTCCGCCTGCATGTTTCACTGGAACACATCTGTAAGGAGTTGTCTCGTCTCTGATTACCACAAAGGATTTACGACCCCGCAATAGAAGACCCCAACGGTTATTGATTCTTATCACAGCAGGCTCAACATGAATAGAGCATGGAACAGTGTAGGCTTTAAGCAGACAGCCGCTATCCATAATCTGATATAGTACAATCAAGTCGTCAAACCATAAACCTACCACGTCATCAAAAAGATAAATGGCACGTATTTCAATTTCACTTTCATCACTCTCCGAGGTATTATGTGGACTTAAAACACGAGGTAGGTCCGTGACATCGTATCTCTGAGTCTGGCCGGAGAACCAGTGCAGAAGAATCGAAGCTCCCCCAAGAGATACTGCAATTTTAGTGGGGTCAAGAGCTACGAGATCCCCATTGACATCTGAGGGGATGGCCAAAGGCGTAAGCTTTGGCGCTCGGTATACATCTAGCGCAGACTCCGAGAGAACGAGAATCAAATCACCGTGTATTTCCGCGTATACAGCATCGCGTTCGAGCCGTAAAGTCTTTTGGAGCCGCCACGCTCTGCTATGAATAGTAATTGAGCGTGGCTGGACAAATAAAATCGCGTCGTTGCTGCCATATTTAGCAAGTGCCAGAGTGGGCTGATCGGTACTTACCCCAGCAACGTTCTGGAGACGAGAATATTTAGGTCCCGGAAACATTAGAGTTTTAGTAGCACTGGATACAACAAGGAAGCCTCCGACAATCCATACTCCGGTGATACTCTCCAGCGAGGGATGCACCGTGTAATATGGCCTGAGGTCAAGGCTGCGCGATATGCTAGAGACCACTCGGCCCGCACTAGTCGCAAAAGAATTGGGCATAGTACATACGGATGTGATAGAGCCCAGTGATTTGAGCGACAAAGACTCGGTGATGTCGAATGATGCAGGTTGGGAATGTTTTATTTGCGTCAGACCACTAAAGAGCTCTCCAAGAGACTCGTTCAGCTTATCGCCAACCTCAGTTGATTCGTGAGGGCTGTCACTCAATGTCACTGAAAAAACTCGCGTATCCGATGTTGCGCTGCCTATAAGTAATTTGGTTAAGGAGGCTGTCACACAAGTTGGATCTCGAGGGCCAGACAAGCTAAGCGATTCAATGGTCCAATCGGGTCCACACGTGGCTCGAAACAGACTACCGTCCCGTAGCGAAAGTATCAGGTCTGAGTTTTGAAGTACTGTTGCTTGTGCCTCATCAAGCGGCCTGCTACATATAATCTCACTCTGGTAACCCATCGAATCCACTCGCACCAGTCGATCTCCTAGTCCATAGACAACATATCCACCGTCCTTCAGAGAAACAATTTTGTTCGCATCCCAGCCGAACTTAGTTGACGAGACTCGTATAGGCGTTGGAAACATCGAGTACACAGCCACTGCAGTCCCACCACCCGTTCGTTGTTCCAAACCCGGCCAAGTACGCTGCTCCTGATACAAAACAGCTAGTTGAGGCTCTGCATAGCCTTCTAGAAATGCCAGATCTATAATATTAGTTACGTCAAGAGCATCCGTGCCGACAACTGTGCTGGGAGGAGGTTGCTCGATTATCCCAGAAAGATTTCGCTCAGGTTGCCGAATGACAGCGAACTTATCGTGTTGAAAGAGCAAAATCATAAGCCTTGAGTCTGCAGCAAACTTTGAAGAGAATTCGGTTGTGTCTATCGGCCCACCTAAGTCCTTCTCGAAGTAATGTATGCTGAGAGTCTGAAATTCGGAATTATGTGCGTCCCATTCCAATACGAGCACTTTAGACACCCTAAGAACCAGTATAAGGCGATCTGGGCCGTTTGGTTGCTCATTTTTCACAACCGAAACGTGTGTGACTTGGCCCTGTAAAGGAAACTCTGCTTCGTGTCTCAGCCCTCTGGTGGCTGCAGATGTATAGAGCTGCAGTAGTGAGCTACCACGAACTACTACAAAATGCTCGATTCCCTCTACGAACGAGCACGACACCGCATGAGTGACGACTGTAGGCGGCGTCCGCTCTGCATATAGGTGCATCCAGGGGATATGCGTAATGACGAGGTACACCCTATATGTGCCGTCATCCGCTAAGAACTGTCTCGCAGCAAAACGAATTGTCTGTCGCCTCTAGAGCGTTATAAAGTCATAAATGCAAAGAATACTCACACCACGATTCAATAACGAATTACGCCTAGAATCTGAACTCTATCCTGAGAAGCTTAATTTTCGCCGATAACGGCACAGATCGGCATTCCCGCTTTATTTCACATCAACTAGTAGTGATTAATCTTGAAAGTTACTGCCAATTTTGTCGAGATGCCTGAGGTTATAAGTACCGCTAGCAGTTTTATGGCAGGAGCAGCAGCGGCCTGTATGGCTGTTACTGTCACTAACCCTATCGAAGTGGTTAAAACACGCCTCCAACTGCAAGGAGAGCTCTCCACCCGTGATGCGAAGGCTCCCAAGATATACCGTCACGTCGGCCAAAGCATGCGTCTGATTTTGCAAAAAGATGGAATGAGGGGTATCCAAGCAGGCTTGACACCGGCCTATGTCTACCAAGTCTTTCTTAATGGCAGTCGGTTGGGCCTGTATGAGCCTATGAGGCGGCTGGCAAATGAGGCTTGCGGAATAGACCCCAAGGAGCGCAACTACGTCGTCGGTGTTGCAGTAGGTGCGGCCACTGGAGCCCTGGGTGCAACTATGGGCTCACCATTCTACCTAATTAAGGTCCGCATGCAGTCGTACTCGCCGACCATTGCAGTAGGCGAACAGACTCATTATCGCTCAATTATGGATGGTTTCAGGACTATCGTGAGTCGCGAAGGATTTCTGGGACTGTATCGTGGAGTGAGTGCAGCCTGTGTTCGAACTGCTATCGGCTCAAGTGTCCAGTTGCCGATCTACCATGCCTCGACTCAGATAATCAAAGACTCCGGAATTCTTTCCGCAGACAACACTGGTGCTCGGACTCTTCTCGCCAGCATATGTTCCGGTGTTGGTGTTGCAGTCGTTATGAGCCCTCCTGATGTGATCATGACTCGCATGTACAATCAGCGAGGCAATCTTTACAAGGGTCTGATAGACTGTTTCGCTAAAACTATTCGAGCTGAAGGACCCCTAGCACTTTATAAAGGGTTCTCTGCAAACGCCATGCGGATTGGCCCACATACAGTCCTATCCCTCACATTCATGGAATGGACAATGGGAGTCGCACGATGGCTGGAGGGAGTTCCTCTTTCGAACTAGATGGCATTACGGTCGTGCTCATCTTGGAGCCGTGGCTCGATATGATTGAGCTCAGTCACTTCGCATATTTATATCTCCAGACTTACAGAAACTTTTGGAATAGACTATAGATTTTACAGTGTGCCAACCGTCCTTCAGACTTCATGTCCAAGAATCCGACTGAGTCTCGTTCCGACTGTGAGAGTTACTAATTGAGAATCTTTCCGTAGTATGCTTCTACGGCGGCGGGGCATACGGCTTGCAAGCACTGCCACCAAAAATGAATATCCCATTACAACGTTAGAAAATGGCATAAAAGTGGTCACTTCTCCCTATCCGAGTCATTTCGCTGGCATGGGCGTGTACATCAGTGCCGGCTCCCGGTTTGAGCCTCCAGACTTGTGGGGAGTCTCTCACATTATAGATCGGCTGTCGTTCAAGTCAACGTCAAAGCGGTCGCAAGAAGAGATGGAACAAAAATTGCTCACCCTTGGAGGAAATTACACATGCTCTTCCTCGCGAGAGACGATGATGTACCAAGCCTCGACTTTCCATAGCGATTTTCCTCAGATGGTGGAACTGATTGCGGAGACTATTAACAGCCCAGCCATTACTCCCGAGGAAGTGAAAATGCAGGTGCACAACGCGGGTTACGAGATTGACGAGATTTGGCAGAATCCTGAGCTCATTTTGCCCGAGATTGGGCATCAGACCGCGTTCAAGGGAGGTTTGGGAAATCCTTTGTTGTGTCCCGCAGATAGACTGGAACTAATGACGCCAGGACTAATGTGGCAGTACCGCTATTCTCTATACCGTCCTAGCCGTATGACCTTGGGCTTCCTGGGGGTTCCTCATGCGCGGTCAGTGGAAATGGCGGAACAGCATTTTGGATATCTGAAAGATCCAGCAGATAGCGTCCCAATTCCATCTGGTAAGAGTGAGTACATTGGTGGCGAACGGACCATTCCTATGCCGCGTCCGATTGGCAACCTACCTCAGTTCAACCATTGTCAAGTGCTATATCGCGGAGTAGGAATAAATGACCCCGATGTGTATGCTGTGGCGACCCTACAGACTCTCCTTGGCGGTGGCGGCTCGTTTAGTGCTGGAGGTCCTGGCAAGGGAATGTACTCGCGATTATACACACAAGTGCTAAACCAATACGGTTATGTCGAATCTTGCCAGAGCGTGAATCATTCCTATAGTGATGACGGCCTGTTTGGAATCACGTGCGCGGCTATCCCGCAAGCAGCGGAATATATTTCATATATTATTGGCTCACAGCTAGCACTCCTTTTCCAGCCAGGACAGTTGACCTCTGAAGACGTCAGCCGCGCTAAAAATCAACTTCGCAGTCAGCTTCTTATGAACCTTGAAGCTCGTATGGTAGAACTTGAAGACGCTGGCCGCCAAGTTCAGTTAAACGGACACAAGATGGCTGTACAGGAGATGGTTTCAAATGTGGATCGTCTCACCATTGCAGACCTCCAGCGTGCTGCTGAACGTGTGCTCACGGGGTCGGAGCCAACGGTTGTTATGCAAGGACCCCGGGAGTCATTCGGCGACGTTCAGAAGGTTCTCGCAGAATTTGGTCTTGGCACCAAGTAGAGCAAAGAAACAAAAATTCAACTGTATATAACCCAATAGAATGACGGCTAGATGCCTCAACTATATACAAATTACCCGCACGATTCGTTTGGTGAGCACATGCTTTGATGCGTCATGCAGCGTGAGAACCTTCGCCCAGCACTGCCATCAATACAGCAATGACTGTCGCGGTACATGTATCAATTCCAGAAAGCATCAGAGTACTAAAACCAAAACTGATATCTCAAGGTGCCGAGGCACTGGTATTCATTGCCACAGGATCCGATGGTAAGCGGTTTATAGTCAAGTATCGACTTGAAAAGCGATGGCGCGTGTCAGAACTTGACGCAATGGTACGGAGGCGTCGCACTAATCAGGAGGCTCGTGTGCTCACCAAGCTCCCATCTGCCGGCGTCCGCTGTCCTAACTTGCTATACGTTAATGCGAAGCATGGAGTAATCTATATGGAACTGATACACGGGGCTACACTAAAGCAAGTAACGTCGAACTCCCAATTCGACGAAGTGGACATGCTCTATCGGCAACTGGGTCGCATGATCGGGCGCATGCATCATCTCAGAATAGTGCATGGTGATTTGACAACTTCGAATGTTATGGTTCAGCCATCCAGAGACTTGTGTCTGATCGACTTCGGCCTAAGCTCACAGGATGCTTCGGTGGAAGACAAAGCAGTTGATCTGTATGTCCTAGAGCGCGCTATAGAGAGTACACACTCAGAAGTCGCTGGAGAACTCATGGAATCGCTATTGGCTGAATACAGAGATGAGGGATATGCTGTAGGCGATCCACGAATAGATCAAGTGATATCGCGTCTTGCTGTAGTGCGCCAGCGTGGACGAAAGCGTACTACAGCAGGCTAATGCAGGCTAATGCGACAACATAAACCATTTATAATGTTAATCCTTCTAGATCGGCACTTGGAGGCTGGAAGGCCACCGGTGGGGAAGCCTGGCTGCTCGACTTGCCGTTGGCTGGTGTCTGGGACTCCGGCAGCATTGGTTGCAGCATCGATCCGTCTACATATCCGGGCATTACCCTCCTTCTTTCCTCCGTAGCACGACTCTGAGCGCCTTGGAACCACTCCTCGTAAGCTTGAATTCGGGTTTGCCGCCGTTGCTCAAGGCGGTCAAGGAACCCGCTATTGTCTTCGATAACTTGATCCAATTGATTAAGAGGCGTGGGCTCCACCGTCTTTGTTGGAGAAAACCGGTCTGGAAGTGCTAAAGGAGCATATTTTTTACCAATTTCCACCCTCACTTTCATTTGAAGCCGGTCTGCTCCCTTTAAGTATTGGTCACGTAAGACACCGGATTCTTTATTGAACAAAAAGAAGAAAAGCAGTGATGATGTCCAAAATAGGAAGAGTCGTGTGACAAGGTCTTGATCATAAACGGACGCTGAGCTTACTCCTATACTTTATTTAGTTATGCCTTTAGTTTCTTTATCGTCTTCCTCGGGCTCAAACTCGATGTCGCCAACCTGAGAAAGATCCGCTTTTGTGAGTTTTTCACCTCGCGCCGCCAAGATATCCTCAAAAGATTGCTTTCCTTGGCCAAAGACTTTTAGGTGATCGGCTATTAGATGTCGATTTTTGCATGATGGGCACTGTATCAACACGGTGCCATGGTGGTAAGCCTGTTTAGACACAAGGTGTGAGGAACGTTCATGGCATGCCTTACAAGTGAATGTAAGCTGATACGTAGGTTTATCAATTTTGCCAATTTGGGACGAATACTGTCGCCATGCCGGCGCCAGGCATCGCCTTGTGAACCGCGTCGGAGCTGCTACTCCCCGTAGTAGTCCAAACATAATCTGTATGTGCAATAATATAGCTTATATATCGGGTGCCTAAAGCTGACGTCTCAGATAATGACATCTATATTGTCAATCGTCAGACGAAGATGGGCTTCGGTTGCGGATTTCGTGGGTGCTCAATATTTCATTAATTCAATTCAGCATATGCAGAACGTGGTGTCGCAAAATGATAATATTACATAGCCTAACGCGCCCGCCGGCGGGCGCCCATTGGGTATAAAAGAATATGACGGTGCATCAGAAGTTAGTAGCCGCGTTGTTAGTGTGGTACTGGTCGATCGTTGCTTTGAAAGGATCCTCGTCTGCAGGAGATCCAGACTTCAAGCTGGGGCTGGATTTGCGTCTTCGCCAGTACCACCAGCCGCCCGCGGCAACGGCTAGAGCCACAGGGACACCGACGCCAACGCCAACGCCAATTCCAACATTGCGTCCTGTATTTGAGTGGCTGCCGCTATTTTTGTTGCCGCCGTTGCTAGTTATTGTTGCCTGTGCAGCTGACGACGACGAGCTAGTGTGGGAGTGCGACATCGAGGAAGACGAGCTTGACGAAGTTGACGTCGGCGACGTAGAAGAGGTGCTCTGAGTCGGCGTCATTGTACGAGTCAGGACCTCTGTAACAGTTTGCCCGTCTAGGCTGCTTGTCGCTGTGAGAGTGGTCTCCTCAGCCGTCTCCGACGACGTGAATGCACTGCTAGTGGACTCTACAGAAGAAAATGACGACGACGAAGAAGAAGAAGAAGATGCCAGGGGAGATGAGCTGCTAGTGGAAGTTGACGCAACTTGCGACGAGCTATAAGCAATGGAAGAGGTTTGTGCCTGGGATGACACTAGCGATGATGCTGAAGTCGATGAGACTAGCGAGGTCGATGGCAAAGCCGAAGCTTCAGCGCTTGAAGATGCTGAGGAGGAGATTTCGGTTGACAGCGACGTGGAGAAGGCCTGTAGCGCGGTCTGACTAGAATACGCCACTGCGCTTGATGGGGCCTCAGATCCGATTGCTTGTGAGGCGACCGTCGAACCTGAATCCGAGGAATTCCCCCCGTCCCCAGCTCTAGCGAGCAAGACAACATCGGAAGCCTCTGATGATGTGATTTGCTCAATCTCTGGCGACGTGGTCAATGAAATCAGCTCAGTCTGGATGCTAACTGTCGCGCCTTCAACTGTTATGAGAGCAGAGTCCTGTGGTCGAGTACTGAGGCCTGCATCAGCACGCGGCTCTATATCTGCCCAAGTGGCGCCAGTAACAAGTGCCCAAATACTCAGCCTCAGGATTCGCATGTTACTATCTCAGTCGCAGCCGAATAGCTTTTCTCCTTTTTTTTACTCCCAACGCCTCACTTCTCCCTCTGCTGGGTAAGGGGACTGTTATTACCCATTATTAGTGAGTGTCATTTCTATATTAAGATCATGCGATCTCCGACGATTGAGACATCGGTAAACCAGATCCGAGCGTTGGCAAGGTGGAGTTTCCATTCAGCTCTCAAAATATTAGAAGAATGCTAACATTGTAATGGGAGCGATCAGCTATTTGTTGTCCTCAGTCCTGAGCAGAACAGAGTGCAAGGCAGATAAATGAATGATGACATCAGCGTATGTGATCCTCCGCGTATTGAGGCCCGTACGCTAAGCGCGTCTCCATGCCGGTCTGGTGATTTTCGTGTCCAACGCATAGTTCTCGGCTGCGGCACCCTGAAGACCGCGACTAAATTAGTGACTGATCAGAACAAATTAGATTTTGCATGCAGAATACAGAATACGATGTCCGGAAGTAGAATCAAAAGGTTAAAGAAGAGAAAGAAGAAAAGTGGGTTTCTGTAACTTGCTAGACTCTCAAATTAAAGGCTATATAGGTCTGTGCGCACATCGTTCTTCTACTCAAAATTGATCCCATTGCGCAGATCATGATTCAGAGAACACGACCAGGGCCCAGATGAGACAGAACAGGAAGTAGCAGAACAACAAGAAGTATGCAGCAAATTTCATCAGTGCTTCAATGCGGTGAGCCCGAACAGTGCGGAATATTTCAGTGGCGTCGAATTTGAACCCCGTAGTTTTATATCGATACACATTCCAAGCGGTGATGGGGCAAACTATTAGTGTAGACTTGAAATCGCCAATAAGAATTAGCACCGCAGGAACAACTGCCTGTACCGCTGCCTCGGCCGGCACCATCCAGTCCAGCGACTCGCACAGCTCCATCGGGTTCACAAAATCCGACTCAAGGTCCGAGCACATCAGGATAAAGTACAGCTGCACCAGCATCTGGCCGATGCTCAGAAACGTGATACAGCCATAGGACAGCGACGATACAAGCAAGCCCATCTACGCAGAAGGCGATACCAGGATGTGATTACGTTACTGTGATGCCTCCCACCCGCATTGCTAATCCACACACAAGACCCTGTCCGCGAAATTCGGTCCTTGTTTCTACTTATTTATTTGAAGGTTTTACCAGAGCTTAGCAACAAACGTCAAGAATGTGCTCTTGATTCCAGTGTAGAATTTCGATTTGGAGTGTTGAAGTCCCGAAAAAAAATAAACTGAAAATGTAACCGCACCTGTAGATAAGAGCTGTTTAAACAGAAAAAATCACCACCTGGCCGTCGCCAGAAGTCGAAACTTGTCCCTGCGCAAACGAGCGAACAGTGGCAATTGCGTTTTGATGAATCGTCGGCAGCTTTGTGGTCTCATTCTGAGTGCCCTTTAAATCAAGCTGGCGGAACATGTGAAGCGCGGAGTTCTGCTCGTCGGACGCGCCAGCGTTCTGGTCACTATGTGAGGCTGGATCATCAATACTCCGCGCGAATTTCCAACCATTCTCCGATCCCTCGAACATCACAGGATGATTGTCAAAGCCACCCGCCACAATCTGCGATTCAGAAGTCCAGGTGAGACTGCGGAATGGCAGGAAGCTCGTGGAAATCTGGACAACAGCCCGAGGGGGTTGGCCGGGGCCACCGGGGTAAGCTACAAGAACCGAGGAGTCGTGTGTTGTCCAAGCGAGCGCATCGCCACTAGGGCTGAATGCAACATCGTGGACCCAGCTATCGGTATCATCAGCAAAGTCGCCGCACAGCGTCTGGAACGGCAAACGGTCTCCCCATAAAGTTGGCTCAGGCTTCGCGTCAACCCCCTTGACATATCCAGAAAACACACGGGCATGGCCATCTGTGGATCCCGCAGCGAGCAATATAGAGTTTGGATGCCATGCCACGCTAAGTACCGTGCTCTTGAGCGGCTTCTTAATGTGCTTGGAGATCCACCAGTCATTCTCAGTATCGTACCAGCACACAGCAATGACTCGTGCGCCGGAGCCAACAGCAAACTTAGAGCCATCCGGAGACCACCGAACATACGTAGCAGCACGATTTATGCGCAGGAGTACTAATGTCGGCTTCCAAGTGCCGTCCTGCTGCGCTTGCCATACAAGAGCGTTACGGTCCTGGCTGCAGGTTACAATTTCGAAATTTGGGCCAATGTCCACAGAGGTTACAACTTTGTCGTGACCCTGGAGGTCCGCACCTCGCTCGTACTTGCCTCTGCCGGCTTCGTAGTAGAGTTCAACTTCGTTACGGCGGGCAACAGCTAGCAACGAGTGGTCAGCGCTAAACGCATGGTCGGTTATCGCAGCAGGGCCCAGTTTGATGATCTTTGGCGCCATTATATCGCAGTGAGTGGATATGTGTTCTTGTTGAGCGTAGGAGCTAGGAGTCTCTCTCTACTAGTCCTTGTAGTGGTGGTGTTCGACTCTAGTCTTTGGCTTAGTCTACGGCTTAGTCTCCACTTGTGATTGAGTATGAATAAGTGAGAGAGCCAAGGTGGATTATACAGTCGCTGACTTTATAATCAGTAACCTTTCTTCGATCTTTGTTCTGGAGGATACAGCGGGCGCGCTCGCTTAGTGAGCCGAGAATTTCACACATGGCTACTACCGTTTTGCCGCCTCCGCAGACCACAGAGAACCAAGATGGCACCACCACAGTAGTTGCTTTCAAGTGGAATGAGGACGGACGCAAAGTCAAGGTGACTCGCCGTATCCGCAAGACGCTAGTACCCGCAGCCGAGGCAGATGTGATTGCGTCTCGCCGTAACTGGGCTCATTACGGCCTCGAGCAAGGCACGAGCTCTAAATCTTATAAGCCTGAGTATGGCGAGGAGACGCAGCTGAGACTTGTAGCGAAAAATGCAAAGCCGAGCTCCAAGGAAGCCCAGGCTCAGGAAGCACACGCCCCGGTCAAGAAGCAGGCTGTCATGACGAATATCAAGTGCCGTACATGCAAAGGTGCTCACTTCACACACGAATGCCCGTACAAGGATCGTATGGGAGGCCTTCAGCCCGACGAAGCCGAAGGGTCGCCAGTTCCGGGCGTGTCCACCCCGGGCCTGGGAGGCGCTGCAGGAGGCGCACCAGGCAAATACCAGCCGCCATCACTGCGTGGCGTTCCCGGGGTCGGCATGGGAGGACGTCCGGGAGGCTCGTTCGGTGAGGAGAGAGATGAGTCTGCTACGCTCAAGGTGTCGAACATTCCGGAGGATATTCCGGATCAGGCTTTGCGTGAGTACTTTAGCCGCGCGGGCCGTGTGGTTCGCTGCCACGTAGCTCGCGACCGCGAGACAGGTATGGGCCGTGGATTTGCATTTGTAACCTTTGAGACAGTGTCGAGCGCCGAAAGCGCCCAGCGCGCGTTCGATAAGCAGCCCGTCGGCCATCTTATCATGAACGTTGAGTTCTCGAAGAAGAACCCGCCTCGTAGGTTTTAAGTGACACATGCTTATTTAAATTATTTAACTCGTTTTGCAATAAGGATTATTAGACGCAGAGAAAGGGGAAAAGAAGAAGTCGTTCCGAACCCAGAGGTTTGCTGACGAGATACTGGGTGCCTTCGAGTCGGAACTATAAACTGGGTCGGTGACGATGCGCAGCTCTCTAGCTTATAGGCAAGTGTTCCGCGTGCTCGGTACCCCTCCCGCAGCATTGCAGTTATCATTAGGCCCAGAATCTACAGCTAGCCTGCGGAATGGTGTGGTGTTGAGTACGACTGATGCCAAGCTGAACCTGTCAACTGG
Source organism: Wickerhamiella domercqiae (assembly GCA_001599275.1). Lineage (NCBI taxonomy): Eukaryota > Fungi > Ascomycota > Dipodascomycetes > Dipodascales > Trichomonascaceae > Wickerhamiella > Wickerhamiella domercqiae. The sequence goes on from BCGM01000001.1 coordinate 1,094,412, forward strand.
CCACATTCAGGGTCCGGCCGACATCATTCTAGGTCTTCGCGGTGAGCCCGCTATTGTTAATACGTCAGATTGGGTCTTGAAATCGGCATATGTGGCTGCCACCTCCCAGGGCCAGAGTGTAGCGACCGCCCGCAGGGGAGTATTCCGAGTTGACGTGCCCAGCGACGAGTCACTGATCGTCAAGCAGGATGCCGTGGTAGGATACACTTCTCCCGGCCATGTTGTATATTGGGAAAGCCGATTTGATTTGTTCAGGGCTTGGTCCAAATGGATGGCGACATCAGCAGGCGCAAGGATAGCATCGTCATGGGATTTAGCAACACGAGTCTACCAAGCTTCCGCCCTGCAGACTCGTAAGACGTACAAGTTTCTGAGAGGCCTATTCACTTCAGGCTCAGTCCCATCAGAACCGTTGCCTTCGCCGTCCCCAAGCGCAGTTACAAGTAAACTCGAATCGTCGCCGCCTACTGTCAGGCGGCCGAATCCAACCCTGGATAGAATCAGCATTTCGATAAAAGAGGCCCGGGCCGCAACTAGAACCGCATACAATTGGACAGCGTCTAAATTGTTCTACTGGACACATCCGCCAAAGCTGCGATTCCAGGGACCGTGTTCAGTCCTCATCAAGCCTTAAGGATTCACAAAATTTAGTTGGCTAGAAGATAAACTGGTAGACTACGCAAGCTTCTTAATCCTCTGCCGCAAATTAGCGATAATGGTGCTTTTATATAAGTTTAAAACGGGATCCGATTGGCCCCAAATATACCAATAACAAAGTCGCTATGCTACGCTCCATACATCCTTGCCCTCCTTCTCAATCCATTTCCCTAGGTCTCGAACCTCGCGATCCCAAACGTTCAGAGTCTCGCGCGTCGTCTCTAGTTGAGCCCGGCTCAGAATCCTCGGCTGCAGCCACGTGATAGACACTGTCTCCGCGATCTGATCGATGGTGCCTTTTAACAGCCCGATTGAGAATGCCTTAATTAGGAGCACCTCGACTCGGGCCCCAGCCTGAAGATGGGTCTCAGCAGCAATGGAGGCAAAGTCCAGCGTTCGGTCCGTCGGAGATCGTCGGAAAACGCACTCGCAAAGCGCCATGAGACATATCTTCTGTTCCAAAAATGGAAGCGCCGCTTGAAGAAGTGGTGTCTTGGCCAGTGTGGGCCGCGCAGATTGGAATCGTGCAATGTCACCTGCATTCACGGCCTCTACCAGTTGCATCAAGTCCTCGTGTGGTGTTCCAGCGAGTGTACCAAGTATGGGATGCAGAATGAGTTCTCCAAAGGTGTAAATCTTGTCGCCGAGAAGGGCAGCCACACATAAGTCGTAGGCTCGTTGCTGCTGTATCTCCAACGGCATATCTTCAATCTTGACACATGCTAAGTACAGCAGAGCACTACGATAATAGGACGTATACTCGCGACGAGCCTTGTAGTACTCGCAAGCTGTCCCATAGAAACAAGCAGCGATCACCGGGTTGGAAATCTCTAGGTCGTCAACCAGTTTGGTTGCCCGGTCCAGAACTTTCTTGGCTGCTATCTGGTCACCAAGCTGCAACTGAATGGCTGCTACGCGCAGCTGGCCGTACAAGTGCACGTCACGAGTCTCCTCAGTGTCTACCTTGTCCACAATAGGGCGAAGGAAGTTGAGAGCATCCTGTGGAGTCGAGCACTGCTCAGAAGCTGTGATAGCCAGTGACACGAAGGCCAGCTTCTGTATATTGTCCTGGAACTTTGAAATAAACCGTGTAAATAGAGGCATTCGTACCGTGGCGCTCGACGGGTCCTTGAACAACGCCACGAGAGTTAGTGTCAGCTGATGCCACAGCCGCCGCTCGAAATAGTCCTCCATCTCGAGAAACTGCGGCTGCAGTTCTTCATCGACTTGAAGCCGCAACGCGCCGAGCATCGATTCCACGTCGTCCTGCATTACTCCGCTGCTCAACACACACACACACACACGCTAGGTTGATGAGCCTGTAAGTCTTAGTCACGGGCCAGAGCTGCGAGCGGCCAAGCCATAAATCTTTCCAAAACCGACTGCGAAAAATACAGCTTTGCCAGCTGCTGCAGCTCTACGGAGTTATTTAACACCAACCGTTGAGTTTTTTCCAGGCTAATTTTTCGTTACAGTAAAACTATCCATTACTAGTCGATGGCATATTTAAAAGATGTTAGAACAGTTTCCAGCCGATTACGAACGCAATCAGGGCTATGGCAAATGCTGTCGGTAGGGGGACTTGTTGGCCATTCGACAAGGGGCAGGAAAATTCGCTGCCGGTGCTTTCCTCGGGCATTTTGTCGCCCTTCAGAAGAGTAGACGAGGATCCATAACTGGTACTAGAGTTGGGACCAGATGTGGCGCTACTGCTTCCATCCTTAGCCCTGCTGCCCACAAACGATGCAGTGCCCGAGGCTGACGTGGCGGAACTGCCTGTGGCAAGCTTGGTTTCACCCACAGAGTCAACTCCGCTCTTTCTCACATCATCTGAGGCACCAGCCTGACCGTTGGAAATGCCTCGCGAAATGCCCTTACTGCCAGTGCTGGGCTGGCTACCACCAGAAAATCCGGCAGGTCCCGTCGAATTGGCAGTTGACTCGCGAACATCATTCAGCTTGCCAGAAGCCTGCTGCTTGGCGCTGTTTATATCGGCTAAACTGTCGCTAGTTCCAGTGTGAACCGGCTTTCTGCCAATGTCAGACACAGCATTCGAGCCAAATTTGGATGACTGCAAAGTCTGGCGCCCTTGTGCTGCTTCAGGTGCCGATTTCGAATCATTTCCAGAAGACTGGTCTCCACCAAAAATGCCTCCCACCGTAGCGCCGATGCCACTGGCAGCCGCACCAAATGCACCAGATGCCGCAGCGACCGAATCCTGCGCTTTCTGAGCGTAACTCGAGCTGTCCTGGCCCGAGAGACTGACATTAGCATCCTTAGATTGATTGCTACCCTTTAGACCTGATCCAAATCGATTGTCAGCCACTTCGGACTCGTTAGCTCTCTCTGAACTAGCGCCGTTTGCAGCTCCTGCTTCATCCGCGTGGTGTTTCTCATGCTTACCCGCAGTCTCTGGTGCCGGGATGTGGCTCGTCGTGTGGCCGCCGTGGTGCTCCTCCTCTGAAGAACCAAGGTCTCCAGACGGACCGTTGGGAAGGTTGGAGTTAGCAAGACGCGGACCTGTTTTAGCAGTACCCTCATCCACTATCTGACTCTTACGAGGAATTCCAGGGGTACCTTGGATATCATCAACAGTCAATACCGGGCCCTCACTGTGAGGAGCGCTGCTTCCAGAAGCATGCCCGATAGATGCGTGGCCAGTGGACCCAGATGGTGACTTTGCATGACTGACAGGCGAGGAGGTGTCTCGATATGGCGTTGTTGGGGAGTTGGTCGACTCTCCGGCCGTTGCTTGCACTGCAGCCCGTGTATTGACAGGAGACACCGGTCCCGCAGCTGCTGTGCCCGCTGCAGCGCCAGCACCAAGCGATGCTACTCCCGCAGCCTCGCCGTGGTGCTTTTCAGACGCTGCTGAAGCCGACGATGATGCTTCGCGGTAAACCACTTTGATCTTCTTCGAGCGTATCAGAGGTGCGCTCGCCTCGTTGGATTCGATTTGTGTCCACAACTGGCCGACGGATGAGGCAGCGTGCAGAGTCTCGGTATCTGTGGGAACATAAAGAATCAAGAACTTATCTTTGCTCTGCTCGCCAGGGGCGACATCCTTGGCCTGACGAGTGATGGCGATCTCAAGCGACTGACCAGCCTCAACAGCAGCTGAGTTCGGACGAACGCAGTATAACTTAGGGCTGGTGGTCTTGACCTTGTATACTAGGATCTCATTACCCGTGTTGGTGATAGTCAAGGGCTGGTGCCGAAGTTCCATAAACGGCTTCTGGAATTCTAGCTCCTGCGGTGATATTTCAAGTGCCATCTTACTTATAAACTCTTCCTTAGCGGCGTAGTTCAAATTTCAATCCTATACGGCCGTGCAAGCAGTTTGAGTGGCTACCTTGCCCCTGATGGAAGGTGTATCGTGGTAACGTAAGACGAGGCAGTTAGAGGGGTGGTGCCGGGAGCAACATTACCTGCAGCTGCAGGTGTTGCTCATCCGAGTGCTGCCGTTCCGACCACATGTTGTCGGCTATAAGCAAAAATTTAGATAGCTATAGATAAAATGCTTCGTGTACCTCTATGACTGCAAATATAAATAAACGTCGCATCCTCATCTGTGGTCCAGCCAACAGCACAAGTCTCAAGTGACTGAGCTAAGCTAAGAGATACAGCTTGGTCATCAGTAGGTTTGAATCCTATACAGCGTGAAGTACGGCAGAATACTGCAATCTTATAACCGATGCATGGTTTCCAAATAATGTCTGGACTCGAGAGGTGGCGAGGCCGAATTACTAGATCGTCCACCGGTAGCTCCCTTAAGTATTTGAGCTGTTTTTAGGTCGCTGACTCGCTTATGTCACGCGCGCTGTCAGCTATCTAGCTTGGTTCTCCGTAATTCTTGCGTCTGAACGAGGACTCACGGCGCTGCCTATCTGAGCACCGCGAGGTACCGATATCAGTCTACACGTAGGAAGGATATCTCGAATTCTATATCAAAATCTGCCGTCGCTGGAGTTTTCACGGCGGGAAAGAGGTCTAGGGTTATGCACTTTTGAGACATACGGATTGTAGGGGCTGCTTGCTGATGTCACGTGTGCGCTCGCTTTCAGCCCTGAGGACATGCAGCTGTTATAAATCACGTTCATATCTGCGCCTAGCGTAATAAGAGGGCTGATAAATCATAGGTACAGTAAGCAGAGGTATTGAGGGTGATGACAGATTTTTGTACACTTGATGCCAAATAAGACGAGGTGCTAAGGAGTGTTAGTCAGAAATCGTAGCTGATTCCCAGACCAATCCTTGGCATTTGCACCCTTTTTGCCCTCTTATTTAGATGTTGAGCCTGGGCTGGGATGATACGATTCGTCCTGCTGGGACAACTTCATCTGCACTCCCTCCGTCGCCGGAAAACAAGCGTAAGCGACGCTACGCCGATGATAGCATATCTCCGGGCCCGAAGCAGTGTGGCTGGGCGTCATCAGCACCGGGCCAGCGTGTGCTAGCGGCTCCAAATGGACAGGGTGTTCTAAAACGAGCGAGAACTTCATATCAACCCACGATACCGTTGAAGCGGCGACTGGAAACAATGGACCCCGTCGCCGTTATGGACCTGGTGGAGAGCATTGTCGAGCGGCATCCAGAGCTCGCGCCCTCTATAGAATATTTGATGCCAGAGCTGACTGTAGAAAAGGCTCTGACATCGCTGCATCGTCACTACAGCGAGGTCATGAATGGTCTTCCCTATGCTAGAGACAGTGAGGACTCTCTGAGTGAATACGCTTTCCTTAGGGTCCAGCCGCAACTCGAAAATTTCTTTATAGCACTGGCCGATTATGTGAATGCGTTTCTACCTCCACATACAACTGAAGTGAGCCGCAGTCTCGAATTTATCCATGGGGCTACTGAGCTGGTGCACATGCTTCCGGAATGGTCCGTTCCAGAGAACAACGCACTTCGCAATAGAGCATACTCAGAACTAGCCGTGGCGTGGTCCCGGTGTCTCGAAGAGACTCGCGGATCGTTGGGTTATGAGATTCTAGTTGCGCCTTGGGCTCATCAGCTTGCTGCCCACAACGAACGTGCTGGAGGTCGCCTGTCAATGGCACTTGAGCGTGTATCTTTACTCCATGGCGGTCACATTCGTCCCGTCACCGACGTTGTTTGTTAGTTGCATTACTATTTATTCATAGCTAATCTGCCATTTCCCTCTCAGCAAATACTCCAGCGGCTGTTAGCGCTCTGGGCGTCACCCTGATGTAGATTTTAGTGGCAGCTAAGCGTCAAGGGCTCCGCGAATTAGATATTTCTAGAATTATGCATTGACTGTTGTAAAATTTCCACTCAATAATGATTACTTACCTCTAGGCTCTGTAGCCGCTCAACATATTTTTCAGACTGAGCGGCTGGAGGAGTTCTCCGCTATCTCTTTATCTCACCTCCTTTCGCTTGTCATGTTATAAGCAATCAGGCTCACCGCCGTTGTTTCGATTGTGTAGTCAGCATCGTTATCCCCCCTCCCCCGCGTCTCAATCATGGCGATTGGCGCGAGCGCTCAGCGCGGGCGATGGCTTGGGAAATTGCGGGGTAAGTCGCTGCTGTATTTTACCAGCATATTTGTCTCTCTCGGAGTATTCTTATTTGGATATGATCAGGGCGTTATGTCTGGGATCATTACCAGCGCATACTTCAATGACTATTTCAACCAACCGAGCCGCGCTCAGATCGGAACCATGGTGGCTATTCTGGAAATAGGCGCACTTGTGTCCTCGCTTTCAGTTGGTCGATTAGGGGACATCCTTGGACGCCGTCGAACAATTTTCTATGGTGCAATAATATTTGTGATTGGCGGTGTGTTTCAGTCGTTTGCTTGGGCAATGTACGTGATAATCATTGGCCGTATCATATCTGGTGTAGGGGTTGGCATGCTATCGACAATTGTACCTGTCTACCAGTCAGAAATTAGCCCTCCGCATAACAGGGGTAAGTTTGCTTGCATTGAGTTCACGGGTAATATTGTCGGCTATGCGGTTTCTGTATGGGTGGACTATTTTTCCAGTTTCATAGAAAGTGATGCTAGTTGGCGACTGCCATTGCTGGTTCAATGCGTGATGGGCCTACTGCTCGTGATAGGCGCTGTGATCATTCCTGAGACTCCTCGATGGCTCATCAACAAGGATCGCGATGCGGAGGGGATGGATACTTTGCTCCAGCTGCACCCAGTGGCAGAGAATGAGCGGCTAGCTCAGGAGCAATTTGACGAAATTAAGGAAACTGTTCTTCTGCATCGCATGGAAGGCAAACATTCATACTCTTACATGTGGCGACGGTACAAGAAGCGCGTCATGATTGCTATGTCCTCACAAGCATTTGCTCAGCTCAATGGTATTAATATCATTAGCTACTATGCACCCTTGGTATTTGAACAGGCCGGATGGAAGGGTCGCTCAGCAATTCTTATGACGGGAATTAATGGCATCTTTTATGTTCTATCTACAATCCCACCATGGTATCTTATCGATCGCTGGGGACGGCGACGAATCCTCATTTCCGGTGGTTTGGTAATGGCCATATCTCTTGCGCTAATATCTTATTTTGTGTATTTGGAGATTCCGGCTTCTCCGTTGCTCGTTGCAATATTTGTGATTATATACAACGCCTGCTTCGGATACTCGTGGGGCCCAGTTCCGTGGCTTTATCCTCCTGAGATTTTGCCGTTGTCGATCCGGGCCAAAGGTGCGTCGCTGTCAACGGCTTCGAACTGGGCGTTCAATTTCCTTGTCGGTGAGGCAACACCAGTTCTGCAAGAGAGTATGGGCTGGTCCATGTACCTCCTGCCTGCATTTTTCTCAGTTTGTTCCGTCATTCTTGTGTACTATGTATATCCTGAGACTAAAGGTGTCACGCTGGAAGAAATGGACTCGGTGTTTGGCGATTACACGCTGCGCGGAGACACTGAGTCTATGATTAGCCATGGCCGCCATTTACGAGACGGCCAAGGACATCATCATGTTAGTGCAGCGGCAGAAGCTCGTAGTGGCCAAGGGGCTCCAGCGTCACCAAATACTCCGGGCAAAAATTATGCAGAGCCTCTTCTAGGAACGGAATGAAGATAACCCGATTTGCTGCGAAAAATCTTCTCAACGTTTCTCAATGCTTAAACCTCATACTATTTTTTCTTAAAATAAATATCTCAACACCATATTGTGCGAATGCCGGATAGATGCTCTCGGAGTCTTACAATCTAATCTAAGTCGAAGAGCCGATCTCATCGTATTGTAGGCCCCACTCATGCCATGCAAGAAAAGAAGACGGTACCAACTGATGGCGGTACTCCAGAATCCACTTGACTATAGTACTGCTGTCTGTTTCGAGTGAATTTTGACTTCTTTCCGTAATAAACTCGCGCAGCCCAGCTCGATACGATTGTTTACTCACTTTACCAACCCGCTGCTGGGCCATGTAATTGACGAGCGTACTTGGCGCCACTGTGAACTCACGGAAGTGGATGTCTTCACAGGAGCTATCCAGGCATTCTCTGCCAGATCCCTCAGTCGCACAATAGTATCTGTCCTCAATATCTTTCACGAAGCAAGCGTTGAATGTAGGCGACATAGCCAAGAGCGGAGTGTGAATATTAGTAGGGCTAAACCGCCAGCTTTCGAATGTCTTCAAGGGCCATTTCATTAGCGGCTCCTGCAAATGCTGTTTATCCCGACTCTGGGGGTGATAACTTGCTTCCAGTTCCAACATTGACAGGTCTTTTGATAATGGCTGGGCCGTTTTCAGCACCGGGCGCTGAGCTTCTTTGTTCTGAGAGGCGCCAAAAGGTATGCTCTTATCAACATCTGCCAGAGAGCTGCCATTTTCATCGCGCGTGCCGGTCGACTCCAAAGGATACTGAGGCGAGTCTATTTCCATCTCCTTAAGTTCAGATGCCGAAGATGACTTGTTGTTATCTGAGTCTCCACCCGAATCTTCGATCTCTTGGGGGAGCTCTATGGTATCGCGCTCTTCTGGTGACATTGGAGCATGTGTTTGGTCCAAAATTTCGGTATTAAGTTCAGTTGCAGTTTTAATTTCGACCGTGACTGCTTCCTGCTGGGCCTGTAGTTCAAGAATATCGTTCTCAAGTAGTTCTTTTCTTTTCAATGCGATCTCTAGTTCATGCTGTGCGCGCATAGTTTGTTTCTTCTTCTTCTCAACCTTGCTTCGCAGCTTATCAATGCCAAGTGCACGCTGTTGCTGGATTTTTAGCGCGCGTTGACTTGCAAAAAGGTTGATATTGGACTGGAGCTGCTTCACTGACTGCTGGTGTTTAAATACGCGCTGATTTGCAGCAATTCTTGCCTTGAGACGAGCTACTTCCGCTCTGCGAATCTCTAGCTCACCGGGTGTTGGGAGTCCTTCACTCTGCTGAGGCACATTTTGAGGAGGCTTGTGGCTTTTTTCGATAGGCTCACTGATAGATTTTGGCACTGCGCTCATATTACTTGAAGAAGGGGAGGCGAATTTCAATTCGACGCTTGTGTTGTGCTCTGCGACGTGGGGCGATTCCCTTTGTACAGAATCAGGTAATCTCATATTCTGCGACAGATACGAATCATTGTGGTTCAATAATTCATGCCTCCTGTCTTCGATATGGCTTTTGTCGCTTGGAGGTTGATGTGAGGGACTCGAGGCCAAAATTGCTGCTGAGGAGGAGACCACCTGCTGTTGAGCGGGACGATGTTCTGACACAATAGCTAGCCCTGAATTCGGCACACTGGGTGATAAAATCTCTGGCTTGACAACTGATGATGGTCTAGAGAAGGGCGAGCCTTCTGCCATGCTCGTTTTCTGTTCTGTTCCTTCGTCCTCTCGACTCACCGACTCGAGTTCGGTCTTTCCGGCTTTCCTGAGAAATTCCGCTTCTTCGCCACTGTCACTGCTCTCCTCCCCGTCATCGTCTGTATCACTCAAGTCAACAATCATGTGACTTGCAGAGGTTAATTTAATTTCTCGTCCCTGTTGATGGAGATCCACAGGCAATTGGGGAGGAATATGTAAATCGAGAGAAACCCAAACTCTCTCTAAATAAGATGGCGGGATCCCCGAGCCCAAACGGATCTGCTCATACGAGTACCCTAAAAAGTGCAGATCAGCAGCCGCCTTTCGGGCACGTTGAAATGCAGAATCAGACAGCTGTTTCCGTCGCTCTAGCTCTCTGCGCTCCTGTCTAGCTTGCTCTTGCTTTATTCTCAGCTCTTCGCGGAGCTCTGCGGGCGTTTTAGCCATCACGTTTACCGAACCACCCCCCAGGCTCTAAAGTGGGTCTATTAACCGCGGTATAGTTTATGGTCCACAGCTGACTACACACACTGATTCCTCTGCGGAGTCTGGTAAATATCAGTGCGGTTGCAAATTGCATGGACTAAACATTAGTGTCAACATAAGGTAGACCTATAAATACTGCTAGAAATTCATCGCTAAACCGAGAAGTTGTGAGTTCTAGGCGTCTACTCCGGGTTGGGCAGTCGCTCAAAGCAAGCTATATATTTAGAGCCATTGTTTCGCTCAACCTTTTTTCCTTCCTCAGTTTCCACAGTCATTAGTTTAACACATTCGTCATTTTCTTCCCATTCTGAGGACATTCGCCTGAAAAGAGGATGGGCTTGTAGGTGTGCAGCCATCCATTCGTGTAAGTCAAGCACATCAGTAATGGTATATATTATACCTCCCGGACGGAGAATAAACGCATATTCGGACGCTAAGCTGGAAGTGACAATGCGTTGATTATGTTTGCTGGCCTTGAAATGTGGGTCCGGGAAGCAAAAGAACAGTTTTTCAAGTTGCCCTTGCGCAAAGTAGTTGGGCATAAATTTCATCGCATTCCCTCTGAGAACAGCGATATTACTATAAGCTCTTGTCGACAGATTCTGTCGTCTCAAGGCTATGATACGATCAGCAACATAATCGGTGACTTGCTGTCGAAGTTCCATCCCAAGAGAGAGCTTGTCAGGGAGCGCCTTACCCAGAGCGACCAACAATCCTCCAAACCCACAGCCAATATCAGCTATGGTAGGGCGAGCATCCGGATGTCCAGGATATAGCTTCAGCCAATCCATATCATCAGGCGATAACGGATAGTCAAGCTGGTGGTCGCTGAGCGGATTGGAGTGTGCCCGCTGGCGATAGAAGCGCTTCTGAGGTAATTTAGCGCCATCTTCAGCATCTTCAGGTAAATCGAACTCAACGTTCTGCAACCGCCGGCGCTTTTCGGCCTGCTCCTCGCGATAAGCTTGACGTTTTGCCCTTCTACTGCGAGCCATCAACACCCAAAGTATATACTGCCAAAGGATGAAAAATTTATTATCTAATTTGGGCGGGCGGCTCGGACATTCAACTTTGAATGAAAGCCTATATACATGAAGTAAATGACTCAAAATAGGTCAATGATGTGGATTAAATGAGGAAGTTTTCTAGGTCAACCTCGGTTCCATCCTCCGATACCTTATTGAATGACAAAAAGTGAACCGGTCGGTGTAGCTCGTGGTAAAATGGTAAAGGCCGGCCCACTTTAAGATAGGCCTGGGCACGTGGATCCCATAGCGCTCCGATGAATGCATGATTCCAGATATCGTCTTGAGGGACGAACATGAAGCCTTTCAGACGAGGCGATAAAATCATTTGGGCTATTTTCGCAAACTCGCTGGCATCATAGTTTTGCGGTTCGGAACTGATAAGATCTCTGTTTTTGGCCCCCCACTCAATACCAGTCGAAGTCGGAAGCCATCCTGTTACTGAAACGCTACCACCACTGATAGTAAGAGTCAGAGCCAGCATTCCATCCTTCCACCCGCGCTGAGAAAAGAAGGCCAAATCCTGAGGAGAGACACCCAATCTGTCTTGAGTTTGAGTATGAACTATTCCAAGAAGTTCAAGGTCATCATCAAGTGCATCAGGATCGGGTGCCAAAGATACATTGTTGGGTGTCCCCAACTGAGGCATGACTGCCATGGCGCATAGTTCCTTTACCATGGAATTGTCCGTGGAGGTCCGCCCATATAATAGAGCCCCAACTTGAACACGGACGTCTGCTGATGCGATAAATTGGCGAAGCAAGTTTCTAGAAAGAACGTATGTCGTGACAGTATCATCGAGCTCTACCTCGGGCTCAATCCACAGATTTCGCGCTCTTTTATGCAGAGTTGACGAAGCCAGCATTCTCTGGCGCCACGTTGCTCTTGACGAAAATTTCTGCTGTTCATACTGTGAAGTAGTAACAACAACCATTTCGTCGCCGCGAACATTCTGGGCCCGGTGCTCTTGAGCGGTTGGACCCACTCCTTCTCCAGCTTTAGGCTGCTCTTCCACAGCCTTGATCAGCGCATCTTGTCGCTCCTGTGATGGTGTCTTTATAGGCTGTCCAAGGATTATATCGCGAATTTCGGTCTGTGTGAGTGCTTGTGGGTTCACACCGCTACGTTTGGTGTAGTCGCTGAGCACTGCGTCACTCAGGTCATTCTCCAGTGTTATCCAATCAGCACGACTTAGTGAAGGCCATAAGTGACCAGCTTTCGTAACGCCTTCTCGAAGTAGTAGCTTAGCCCGGTCTGGGGCCACTGCCAGAGATCTTAGTATTAACATGAGCCGAGAAAATGCTGTCGCAGGTTCAATAGCGGTGTCTGTCCAGTCGTCAAATAGATTGAAGACTGCCATTTTAGACTCGGTTGCATCATCAATATAGCTTGAAACGCTAGGAACAGACATCAGCGACTTGAAAGGAAGAATCAACTCTGATTGACGGACCGCTATGTTAGGAAAATCCAACATATGAACTTCCAGAGGATCAATCAGCCCTCGGGAAGAAATTATCAGCTGTTTAGGTAGTCTCTCCCGAGGTAGAGATCGCAGTAAAGATGCAACTTCCTCAGCAGCTTTCCACTTACCGAGAGCTGTTCTCCGCTTTTCTCCTGCCCAGACAGATTTATGCAAAACTTTGAGATAGAGCTGGCCCTTTCTGGGGTCTACAATAACCACAGCGCCATTAACGGGACGTGGGGCGTAGTTTCCTTCGGCTGTAAGATGTGTAGTGACACGGTACACAATACTATCATCAACAAGCAGCACAGATGCATCGTCGCCTCCAAACAAATCTATGAAGTTTCCCGATGTGAGCCGAGGTTGAATTGGCGCAGCAACATGTAACTGGAGAGCCTTGCGGAGTCTCTCCCGCAGAACAAACAGAGCGGGATTAACCCGCATTATCTTGTTCATTGCTTCGCGTACAAGTAATTTAAGGCCTGGTATCCAGTTCCCATAAGCATCCCACGTGTTATATGCCAAATCAATGCATATCATTACTCCTGTAGCAGATGGGTACAGACTCAGCCCATCTGTGGTATAGTCTAGAAACTTGGCACGAGTGTACCGAGTTATATCGTGTGAGTCAAAATCGCCGTAGCGAAGTTGCACGTCAATCCAGAACTTGTCAGCTGTTGCAAAGTCCATCGAGTCGCCTACTGGTGGCGCCCCCACCAAGGATGGGGCAGATACCGGCCATTTGTAACTGCTAGTTATCGAAATATCTGCGGTCGAAAAAGTCATCCTGTACGATTTACGAGGATGAATCGATTCCTTAATGACTTCGTCTATCTGCAGAGCATCCATCTCACGATCAAGTACTTGGCACAGATCCACTACAAGTGATTCATGTATCTTCTGCCACAAGTGCGCGCGGAATACTTGAATGTACGAAATCTTGAGTGTTGGAATTTTTCCGTGCAAGAATATGCCCGTAAGATCAAGCTGGACTAAGAATCCCACGTAAACGTTTGCTCTATTGATTGTTGGAGACCACCATAAGGTGAATCTACGATTGGGAATCTGCGACAAACCAGTACGCTGGGCGTTGGTGAGCTTACGGCCGGCAAGCTGATCCTCGAGGCCACCGCCTCGATCCCAGAACAAGCCTTCCCAGGACTCAAACCCAGTTCCTTTGAAAAGAGTGTGCTCAAGAATCGCGTCAATACCACCTAGGGCCTGAATCATGTCTGTACGATACGAGGAAATATTCCACAAGCGACCATCATGTCGCGAGTTAACCCAAGCAAAGGGGTTTGATCTCCTATTGGAGTGCATGCTTTGATATAGGGAACGCGCGCGGTAACCTCGATCATAAGAAAGAGTTTGTCGTTCTTTTTGGAACAGGGTGTTAATCCGCGGCAATCCACGATCCCATAAGTCCTCCATCTCATCTAATCCCATGCGCCGGCCATCCTCAAGAGCCTCAGCCCTCTTTTGAGCATACTCAGCCCACACTCTTTCACTATCTGCAAATTCAGATTCCCAACTCTGTACATAACGAAATAGGTTTGGTATAAGCGCATCCCCAATTCCGTTTTCGCTAAGACCTGTCCGGAAATGTGTCACCTCATTACCAGATGCAAATCGACGATCAGATGCAGGAATTAATACGTGACTCGCGCTGAGCATACCTAGCCCTCCGAGTTCTTCAGGACTGTAGAACACACATGGGGGGAATCGAGAGGGCATCTTTGAGTTGAGTCCCATCTTAATTTTGTTCTGTATTCTCGTTTCGCATTTTACAATGACATCAAAAAGTTCAGGAGTACCCACTGCAGCCTCACGGAAGTAAACTACTAATGCAGTGAGCTGAGTGTTCCACCGCTTGGCAATACGAGTAAATGCTGTCGCCGCAGATGACATGAGGATCTGACGCACCGAGTGGTAGAATCGATCGACTTCACTTTTACTGGCTCGCAGTGCTGCCACAGCTATGCGGTCGCCCGATAAATCGTCCAGTAGCTGCCAAGCACTCTCAACAGGCGGCGCCTCTTCCAGTCGCGACCGGGGTGCTAAACGAACGTCGAAACCGCACATGGAGAAAGTAAGCGCAACATTGTCAACACTGTAGACTGAGACAAGAGATTTTTGCCATGAAATTGACGCTATGCTTGCAGGAACACGGCCTTGAATCTCAGCAAATAGACCCCGACCGACTGACATATCCCGACGAACCAGTCGCATGCGCATATCAGGTGGCCATGACTTCGCAGTAGGGTAGGTTTGATACTCCTCGTCGTCCACTAAGGACGACGCTGCACTTGCAAGTTCAGCTGCTTCATCGCGCGTCATGCGAGCTACCATCCAGACCTTGTCAAAAAATCGACAGTACAGCCGAATTGGATGTGCCCTTTGTATGCCTCGAGAAGCCCATTTTGCAAACTGGGGCATCTCTGCAGCCATCTCCGAAGCACGGTTAGAACCGAGCAAGAGTATATCTATGCACAGTCCGTAATATTGAACCACGAATGAGGACCATAAAACGCCTTTCAAGATTCCCACCTGATTTACATGGGACATATCTTTGTACGAAAGAACAGAATTCAGTCGCGCTGTCATGTAGTCTGCAAGCGTAGGATCTACCACCAGTCTCAGAAGTTTATTGAGCAACGTGAGGTCTGCTCGCTCCACAAACTTATCAATAGTGAACTGGAGGTGTACAAGAACCTCATCGCGCCGCGTGTCCCACGCATCCGCAAGATTGGATATTCCCAAGCACCATTTATGCACAAGTGCCGGTGGAATCTCGTCATCGCTGGGTTTCACCCAGTTCGGGAACAGCCCATGGCGATCAGCTTCATGCCACAAATAATGGTCTAAATAAGCATCCACTATCTTCTCCATCGAGTCAACAGTATAGAATGGTGTCAAATGGTCTCCCCCATCCTTCAATTCGACTGAAACCTCTCTAAACACGCGTTGCGTTAGCAGGGCTCTCTTTATCCGCGTGAGACACTCTTGCGGGTTATCATACGCCTGCTCAATCAGAGCGAGTTCCTCACGCTGTTCTTGATTGAGGCGTTGTGACGAAGTATATTCGTCTCGAAGACCCTCGAGAGCTAGCGTCAACAGTTTGGTGTCATTCCGATAGCCTGGACCGGGAAATTCGATCTTTTCATGGAACCCTCTACCTTCCAACCACTTAGCAGTAGCATTGTACATGGCTACTGCTTCTTCAGCTTCGATCCAAGGGCCATTGCGACCATAATCAGACTGTCGGCTTTGTTCCTCTTTGAGCCAAAGCCGTGTAAGCCGGCCGAGATTCTTTCGTGCGGCGACTTTGTCTACAGTGGCTCCCCGATCTAGCCTCGCTCTTGCGATGTAAGTAGCCCGCATCCAGGAGTCCGCTTTAGCTCGTATATAGCGCTCTATCATTGCCGTAACAGCCGGCGGCATGCCAGGCACCTCCCAGGGAATATTTGCCTTCCAGCAGCGCCAAGCCTCTGCCAGGTGCTGTAAAATAACACGAGTCCTGGACTGTCTCAAGCTCTCCGGCATCATATCCAGTATATCACGGAGTACCGCTGCACGAAGCTCAAGGTCAAATTGCGAGTCTATACGCTGCCGGGACGTGCGGTGAGGCAATGCTTTAGAAGACCGACCCTCAAACTGACGGGTGACCAGGTTTCCAAGCCATCTTTGCAGCAATGGCAGCGTCCCTCGTAGCCAAGCCAGCCATATGCGCCACATTGGTTGCCAAAAGCCACATCCAGGACCTTTTCCGACGCCGCCACTATTAAATCGCTCGTATATGATATGCTTCAAGTCCTTGGCTGCTCCAATTTGATGCATCACCTTATACTTGTATCGATATATACCAGTGAGCTGGCCCATATGGGAAAAGCTGTACTGGATCGCATCCGCGAGTTCGAATGCATCGATATTCCTTAGCCGAAATTGCACGTGCACGTCAGTGATTATCTTCGTAAATTTAAGCAGTTCTCGCAGCAAGTGAAAGGAATTCCCCAGGCGGGATCGCTTGCGTTCTTTGGTGGTTAGCGTCCTTGTAGGCTTGAGATTCAAGTTATAGTCAAGATGGAGGAAATGGAGGCCCCGCTTGTGAAGCAACAGCTGAAGTATTTGGTAACCTTGCCGACAAAGGATCAGCGCTGCTTCCAACCAGTCGATTTTAGTCTCGGCGAAAAATTTAGTGCTCTTCAGTGCTTGTATAAGTCGTCTCTTCTTCGCCTCCGGGCTCTGAGTCTTGGACTGTAAATTTCTTTTGACTACTCTCTTGAGAAGTCTACGATAACTGAGCCTGGCCTTGGTGGAGACCGAATGAGGGGGTCTTTTTAGTATCATAGGCTTCAACAACGCAACATCTTCAGCCCTACGAGTTCTTCCATGATGTTGGCTACGACTGAATGGGCCCGGTGCTTGCCATAGCTCCAAAGCAGCTCTTAGTTCTCTGGCAGGAAGTTGTGGTAAGGAAGTAAAAAAAGGCACACCGTCTAGTTTCTTCACCGCGCCTTTATCACTTTTAGAGTATTCAGTGAAAGGCTCTATAGAGCGATCGGCTTTAATCCATGGCTGTGGCGGTGGTACGACTGAAGCATCGGCTACACGAGGGTAGGGTGCTAGTTGGATATCTGATTGATTTTTTAAAACTTTCCCACCATGTAGATAGGGATATGCAACGCGCGTCTCCGGCCGAATTTTATTTGGTCTGAAAATAATTCGTCTGGGATCATCAAATTCACCAGCATCGTCGCTGTCTTGCTTTGTTGTTTGATCTAAACCGGAAAAAGTAGGTCCCCGAGACACAGTCTCATGTAGGGCCTTTGCCGTCTTAAAGCTGGATTGATCAAAGGCATACTCAGTCTTTTTGAGCCAGCGAGGTAGAAGAGGTCGAGCTGCAAAGTAAATTTCTGCTAGCTGAGCTGTCTGTAAATTCCATTCTCTTCCTGTACTTTCCACTGATTTAAATTGTGTTGGTACCGCCTCAGGAGAGGGTACGGGAGCGATGTGATCTAGCCAAGTTACTGGTGGCTCGTCGTCGTCGAACGGAGGTAGACGCATCCGCCGAAAGTTGGCTCGATCGTGCTTTTCTTGTCTCATAGCCGTCCACATCTCACCCCATTGCGCTGTGTACACAGGTTCAGCGACTCGTGGGATTTCATCGACGAATGATATGGCGCCTGTGATATGATATACCACCCGCACAAGTTTCTCTGCCTCCCAGGGGTTAGGCATATTCTCCAACAATTTGAAAATCGCATGCGGTAAGTACTTGAGGGCTCCAAGATATGCACGCTTATCTGTATTTGCTCTTGAGCCGCCTTTACTGACGTGAACGTCTAGTATCTTCCTGAGATTATCCGGAGACAGTAGTGATCTCTTCTCGCGGCGCCTTCTTTTTCGCGGCAAGCTAGTGTCAGTCTGCCTCTTCTTTGATTGGGAAGGCCCCAATTTTGAGCTTAAAGAGGCACGATCCTTCTCGGATGGTGCCTTAATCTCTTCAGCCATTTGATCTGCTTGAGGGGGAGGCGGCGGGGGAGGCGGAGGAGGCATTGGCGGCAGTAAACCAGGTTTATCCAGAGTAGACTCTTCAATTTCCGGTGCTAGGCCCGGAGGAGTGCTGGTGAGTGCACCTGGAGGTGGCGCGAGCGGTGTCTCTGGAAGCAGCCGCGTAGATAGGCCGGGGGGAGGCGGGAGCCCTGGCGGTCCAGGGGGTTGTGGTTGAGCATGTGAGGCGCTCTCTGTAGCCTTTTCCATATCTGGTGATACATTAAGACTATTACGAGGTGCTCCCCGCGACTTGCGCGCCATTCGGCTACCTGAGCCAAAATAAAGATTTAGACTGATTACGCTATAATCGAATCCATCGAGCTCTAGGTGTAATTCCTACATTCTTTCTCTAACACACAAAACAAGCTCGTCAAATTCGACTCAATTCTTGCAACGGCAAAAAATATTATTGACTTTCGTTTCAACTTAAATATTATGCGGCCGTCTCCGCTTAACTTCTGCAGCTTATTAACTTGTGCGACTCTCCCTTAGCTGTTAAACAATACCCGACATGTCCAAAAGTGAGAATCACGATAGTAACTCCGAGGAACAATCTGCCAGCAAAGTTCCCGGAGTAGTTGAGGTCCCAATTGTTCGAGTTCGTGACACTGGGTCGTTTCAACCGACCTACCACCCCAATGGCATGTCCTTTTTGGAAATGGGCCATGGCCCGGTAATTCCAAACCACAATCGTACGGGCGGAGTCCGGCATCATTCGCCTATACAGTCGAACAATATTACTGAAAAGTCTGGCGAGAAAGACAATGAATAGGTACATAAGGATTAAGATCTTACATATATCTTTGCTGCTAGTTGGCGAGGCTGCGGACCCAAATTTAATGCCATTCCCATGCAGCTGTACGGTGTAATGTTCATTGTAACGTCTATATGTCACATGCTTGCTTTACGTTCTCAAAATGCCGCTGCTTTCACCTGGCGGTAACTGTCGTTTAGTGTAGGTCATCATCTCCTGCAGAACCCAGAAACGACCCAACGATTACGAAAGAGGACGACATCATACCCCACACTCTAGCTCTTCCTATCCAGGCACTACCCAGGAACAACCCAGGCACCACCCATTGTTAAAGAGACTAGATGCCACCAGAAAGCGAGTCGTACGCGCGAAGGGTGGAAGACTCGGATGACATACTTGTCAGCGTTGCTGCAGCATCGATTTCAGCTAATAGCAGGGAAGTAACATCCAGCGAGTTCAGTGTCAAGAGGCCGGGAACTTTATTCCGCTCACACTCTTTAGCACAGTTGGCCCGAGAGCATAAGCGGCAGAGCATCGAAGCCAACGATACTCGCAAGTTTTTTGAGCAGCATGGTTCTTATAGCGACGAATCTGAGCTTGCTCTAGAATCTCTATTTAGCACACATTCCCGACCCCAGTCCCGGTTGCATTCCCGGTCTCACTCTCGGTCTCTATCCAGGTCAAGTTCCTTATCTGGCTCAAGATCGCAGTCCAGGACATGCCTGGGCTCTCATTCAGCATCGCTTGCCCCATCCGGGACCGGTTCTCCGTCACCAGAGAATCTTCTTGATCTAGCTCATGACTCAAGCCAGATCGCGAAAACCGAAAGCAGACTCGAGGAGAGGTCTATCATGTTTCGCACTGGCTCACGGATGTTTTCACAGTCTGAATTTGAGCTCGGGATTGGCGGGGAGTTCTTAGAGGCGCGTCAGGCTATGTACGAGTCGCGACATGTAAGACTGCCACCTCACTCGTATCCTAGCTCTCGGTCGCACTCTCGAAGAGGCTCATTCCAGGCTTTCGACGCTCCCAAGGCTCTCCCTGATATGGACTCTGAGCCTGACTTGTACGACAGCTCCAGTAGCGAGGACACTGATGCGTGGACAGCGCTAGCAGAGAGTAAAGTCATCGATTGGGTCGACTGGGCACTTGGCTTGGGTGGCCCAGATTCACTCAGCGGAATTCGCGAGTTTCTCAGCGAGTCCAACCGTCCCGTGACACTGGCAGAGAAGCGCCGTGTGCGTGAACGTTCTATTCTGACCGACCCAGCATTCCTCATAGCAATTGCAACAGCTTTGATGCCGCCAACTTACGATTTATTCTCCCAATAGTACATGAGCTTTTGAAGCATACATAATTTCGTCTAGCTGAACAAGTACTTAGCATGCAGTACTTGCGTAATGTCTAGTGACCCTGATGCCGGAGGATCGCTTATAATTAGCGGCACCCAGACCTTGGTACCCGAGCCTTCTCCGATGCGCGGCTTGCCATTGTTGTAATCTATTGCGACGCCTGATGCTTTAATCAGAGACCACGGCGTCTTCATGCCCATAGCGTTTCCATCCCCTGCTGCCGATGCTAACTTATTCTCAACTTCAAGTTCCCCAGGAAGACAAGCACTAGCTGATCGGCCGCTACGAAGCCACTTTATCTGTTCATAAAGTGGAGTTTCTCGTGCAACTACACATAGTTGATACTGGCCATGGTAACGAGCAGTCCACTCATCTTTAAGATCCTGAAGCAGCGAGCGTGCGTGGAGCAAAGCAAACTGTGAGCGGGTCACAGCGGCTAAAGATTCCACATCTGCAGCATGGGTCCAGAACGAATCATGAACTGCTGCGAATACGCCTTGGAATGCTGCCGCTGTCATCAGCATATGAGCTGCATCGAGTGAATGCACATAGTTTGGAGCCACAGATACGCGCTGCTTATATCCATCGACCTCAGGAAAGTGAAATGGAGAGTCTAGGTAAAAGGTCTGTAGAGATGTTCTGACCACCATCGGCTTAGCGATAGTGTAGGGTTGCACTATTGGTGTCCCTACAACAGGCTGCGTCCAAGCGACAGTTCTCCCTATCCTTGCTGGGTCGTCACCGGCACAGGAGTCAACTATACGTGCCGCATTATCAGTGAGCCATCTTTGAATGCCAATTTGAGTGCTGTACTTCTGCTCGACGACGTGATCGATGGCATCCAGAACCTTATTCGCCTTATCTCCAAACTTCTCGGTTAAGGATCCGAGCCGCGTGTGCCTCGTAGCTCCATAGAACGTCATCATGACGGGCAATTTCGCATCTGATCGGGAAAGTGTTATCTCACATATGTCAGACGCCGCTTTTGCAACCTCTCGATACACGTCGCCCGGAATTTCCGACTCGACTAGGTTCACATGACCAGCCGTAGGGCTATCTCTGGCGAGAGCGGTGAGGTGCTGAAGACCATTACACGTGCCATCGATAGCCACGGGAAGGTGGGAAATATACGACGCAGGATCACCCGATGCTATAGCCGCCGCAATCTCAGCGCACGCTGCCAGTACTTGAAAAGGCTTCGCACCTTCGAGCCACCAAACTGACCTTAATGGGTCTGCAGCAGTATTAACTATTGCTGCACGACAGCGTCGAGCCCAGCTCACTTTTTCTTCCTCGCTGCTACCACTCACAGCTCCATAGACATTAGCTAAATGGATCTCTAGCGAGCGCAATCCTCGCGATCCGAGGCACCGGCCTTCCCAGAATTGATGTAGTGCTCGCAGCGAATCACTGCCCATATAGCTCAGCTTAGATGCAGATGCAGGATAGCACCGGCCCCGAAAATCCATATATGCCGGGGAATAAAATCTATGCCCGCAATCGGCAAGCGATCGTGCGATATCAAGAGCCTGGTGATACTGCTTGGCGGTGGTTTCATACCCTTTTCGTTGTTTGCGTCGTTCTTCTGCCATAGCATTTCTTAATGACGGCATGTCAGATACTGTTCTACCAGCATTAACGAGTGCGTCTAGCGTCTTTAATATTATGGGATTGACACGCCATGCACACTCGCTGATGCGATCGAGACCCCTCAATGCCGGAATCATAACACCAGATTCTATTGCGGCTGCAACGGTCGACTGTTGTTCGCTACTACTTGTTCCTGGGGGCATTAAAGTCAGCCGGCGTCGGCTGGTGCACTCATAACCACCGTCTGCAGGATGAGACCAGATCCATGGCCTCGGTTTTACAACCATAGGCATTTGCTCGCTGCTCACAATGGGCTCGGTGCATATCTGTTTTACAAGCGCAGGATTTATCATAAGAACTCCACGTCTGGATGCGCCGTCGTGATAAAATGTTCTCCACAGTGCAGGTCGCAACGTTGGTTCTCCAGTCTCCGGATGAGGCTGCATAAACTTACACTTCTTGATCGCTTGCTCAAGGTAAACACTACCGACCTTGACTCGGTCCTTTGCCGACCACCGCTGACCACCCACGAGAGACCACAAAAATGGCGATCCACGATACCAATATGGCAGACCAAGGCGATTTGCGACTGCTTTCAACAGCACGTCCTCAATAGCAGAACCTATACGCGTGCATGTCGATGTGACAGAATGCGGAAATGTCACAGTTGACATTTCTGTCGCAATCTGAGCCATGATACTAGCCACTGCTTCAGGGACGATGTGGCGCACTTCGCGTAGAACTGGGTATCCAGAAGGGATGTATGCTAACGATTCTTTCGACCATTGCTTCTGTAGAACTCGGAGAAGCGGTGATGGCGACGGGCCCTGGTCCAGCTGGCGTTGCTTAACTTGGTTGAATGCAGTATATTTTTGCTCAAAATCACGTTTCGCTGTTGTACTAAGACGAGCATAGGAGTCGGAGTAGTTATCTTCATCGTCCATTCGTGCGCTCAATATCTCTAGAGGTGTCCTTCCATGTAAAGCTACCTCATTGCTCGCAGATGGGATAGCGCGCCGTATTCTATCCGCACGCTCTGATATAGAATCGGGAAGTAGCGGCATCCTACCAATTTTTGCTGCATATGCCATTGCATATTCCTCTAATGTGTTAGGATCTGCTTTTATATCCTGAAGCATTCTGTTCGCAGCGCTTGGATTTGTAGCTAACTTCTCCATATATTCCCGGGGAAGCGGATCGTCATTTCTGTTCTGCGAAAGGAGTGTATCCACACGAGGTATCCGCCTACCTAATTTTTTTTTTGGACGGATCGAATGCTCACCAGGCTGAGCTGCAACAAATCGAAATGTCTCTGAATCCCACCGAAGAATGGTCCAGCTTGTCTGTGAAGGAACAGTCCATTCCGAATGCGGTGGTACTAATCGTCTTCCTGCCTTGATTCCCGCATTGATAACCGGGGGAGAAACGCTTCGGGGGACGCGTGAAATCCCTGATCTCATCGCGTCACCGCCTACTTGACGCGACTTCCAAAAGATGCTTAATGTGGTGTCACGTGCCTTGCTAATCCACTATCAGCAGCGATCCGCTTGGTCGACTGTCAGATCTAAATGCATTCTCTTTGAATACTCGCGGGTGTGTCAAGCCTCTATTAAGAAAGCCGGTCACAATAAATAATATCAAAAAAAAAGGACGCTAACATTAGTGGCTAGGTTATTGGAGCCTCGTCTTTTTCACGATGCAGTTGATGGCCTTTTAGCGATCGGCTCTGGGTTTTGGACTGCTTCAAGTGCCTGAAGGACACGTCTACCAGAGCTATTAGCTGAAAGCTCTTTATGAAAACAAAGTAGCGCATTATGCAGACGAGTTGCAAGTCCAGGAATTTTGCGATGTAAAAGGGATATCAATACTGTGCTTGCATTACTGTCGATAGAGTACTCGTATGCCCGGGATAGGATATGAGCGAGAGTGCGGGCTCTGCTGGAGCTAATCATGGCAAGCCGGACGACAAGAGCATTTGCACACGGATGCTCCATGAGCATCTCTAGTTTAGCCAAAAGCTCGTCTAGACATTCTTGGCGCTCGTTTCCGGCAGTGGAAACACCGAGAAAGCTTTTGATTGCCGCACAGCCAGCATGAGTTTGAATGACAGCCAGCCAGCCTTGATCGCTGAACTCGTGGACGCCATTATGCACGAGAAGTGTGATAGGGGGATGCTCACAGCTCCATGGGAGGTGAAGTAATTTTTGCCATACATGTGAACCTGAAGGATTTATCATGGTTGGTACCACTGCCGCCAAGAGCTCAAAGGCTATACACAAATGGGTGTCAGGAGGACTAACATCAAGCAACTTTTGTATGACATGACAACAAAATGGATCCATACTATACTTTGCCATCCTTCCATTAAGCTGGGAAGAGAAATCATCAAGATCTTGTGGGGTAGCAACCTGGACCATGCATTGAACTAGAAAATTTCCGAAACGGTGGGTCATTAATTTTGTCACGTTGCGCATGATTGCGCCGACCAGCAGTCCGTATTCTCCTGGAATTGCTGCCTTCAAGCGCTCCTGGAGAAACAATGATGCACGCTGGTCGTTGAATCTCCAAATCCTTTGGGTTATTCCTTCGAAGTCATACTGCATGCCTGCGCTAGGCCCTGTAGGTACGCCAGCGTGAACCACAAAAGACGCAGCATTATTCTTGCCGTCCTCTACCGGAGTACTAGATTTCGCAATTGGTTGAGACTGATACGAACGATGATCTTTGAAGGTGAATGGAACTCCTTCCATGATTACCGTTTGTGAGATGTCAGACCTTGATGCAGCAAGCGGGGTCTCAGGTCTGCTTTCCCTGGAGTCTGACGTCAAGCGTATATCTAAATGTGGTGATGAATGGTGGGAAGTATGGCAAATTGCTGGCATCCTTCCAGCACTGATGATGTCGTCAGCTCCTCCTGACTGTGAATACCCGGCCCTCGGATCACCCTCCGTGCGGTCTCCTGTTAGCCCTATTCCTGGTTCAGCTGCAAAAATAGCTGTATCATTTGAATTTATTGTCCCCGGCTGCCAGTAGGGGTTTGAGTCCGCTCTACGCACGTTACCTGCCCATTGCATGAGATACCCACGGGGCGCCTGCAACCGGTCAATTAGCTTGCGAGAGGGTCGCTCGTATTGAAAAATTTCCTGGCAGAAAGAGGATTCAAAAACAACATCATCGGCATACGACATGCTGCTTTTTGAACGTTTTCCCGCGATTTCGAACACGATTATGTGCCCGAGGGCATATGTGTATATTCCCTAATTGTCGCCCTTGCCCACAGACGAGCGCGATTAGCTAACCAAATTAAACAAACGTTAATCTTGCCGGAATTGAGTATGGCATAAACTTTCGATACATTCGCCTGAGAACCAATCTGCGAGAGGAGTCATACACGATCGTTCGGTTGCTCGCGCTGTAACAAATCTTGTCGCACAGTGGTGCGGAGAGCTCCTCCCGAAATTCTAATCTGGTTGGCAATTATTGAGGGCATCACAGTACGCCTCGAAAAACCTTGAGGTAGTTCCCATGAATGCTTACCGAAAAAGGCATATATTCAGCTTCGGCACTATGCTTTATTCTAAGATGGCCTCCACTCACCTACTTCCAAAACCATATCCATGACTAAGAGATAAGGGTAGGGAAGGCGAGACCCGTAGTGGTCTAAGGAGGACTAATCAGAAGCTCGCCGCCACCGAGCCATTCACGTAGATTTAGGGAAGATGACGGCCTCTATCGTGGTGAAATCGATCAAACGTATTGGAAGTCACCTCAAGCTGTTGTCACGATTTCCAATGCCTCGTGAGTACGTGGATAAAAGCTCCTCTGCTGCTGAGGGGGAAATCAGCGACGACGCTTGGGCCACTGTCCTGTTTACAGCTTTCCTTGTCATCTTAATTTTGGCAATGATATCGATTAGCTTCAATGTGTATCAATGGTGGCAACGGAGCAATCAGAACGACGTTAAACGTGCAGATAGGCTCCATGAAAAAGGCTGCTCCACTGGGGAGACCCGCAAATGGCAATGGTCAAGAGTCGAGCGCGTGAGATATATCTCGCCTTGTCCCATAACAGGAAAGAGACTGTCTGCCCGATCTGTAAAGCATGCGACTCGTGATGGACCAGAATCAGAAATTGATCTGACCAACTATCTTGTGAGCCTTTTCTCCAGTGGCCGATGGAACGAGATCAAAATATATCTGGAGAGTCAGTTTGGGGAAGCATTGCAACTTCAACTTAAGCCAAGGCGGTCTGTGTCAGACATTCGCGCGGTCAAAGTTCGAACTTTATTATGCGATGGCACCGTCGAACTTTTGCATGCGTCGACTACATCCTACAAGCCGTCCTGCTTCTCTGTCCCTGAGGTGGACAAGCCCTCGTATTGGTACTTCGACGGCCGTTAAATTTGCCTGCTTTGCTTGTCCTTTTCCTATCGTTATCCTCTCTTGAATTAGCGAGCGACTAGCCCCAACTAACCTGGACACACGTGATCTTTCTGGTTTGAAGGCAAAGATTCGTTGGTAAGTAAATCCTCTGATAGTGCTGCACCAACAACCCGCATAATATGACATATATTGCTTACATTCGGCTGCCTTGCATGCTGGTCGCGCGCACTGAGTCAACCGAGGCAAAGATGACGAATTTCGACTCGATATGAACTCAACAGATTTCGAGCCAAGCTGACTATAGAACTTCACAGTAAATGAATCAACCTTGAATTGTGAAAACAATGTCTATGTGGCTACACGCAGCGTCATCTATGTAGACCAGGCGCGCCAGATCACTTAATGGCTATTTTTAGAAGCAATCGCCGCTTCAGCGGCTGCAATTCTCGGTGAAGCATATGCATCAGGCATAGCGATGAGAGTGACAACTAACGGTTCAGATCAGGGTACTGCACGGCGTTTTCCGCAGCCGCAGTGTAGCGTCAGCAAGCACTGCGCAGCTCGTGCTATCGTGGTCACCGTGATGTCAAACTAGGTACCTGCGGTTATGGGTGCGCCCTTTTTTGTCTCGTATAGCACGCAAGATGCTTATATTGCTGTATCTAATTCACTTAGGAAATTTATAACGCAAACATCTCTCAAATATAATACGTCAGTTACAAAGCGCTTTAGATTTGATGCAACAACAACAGCTCTGACATTTCGTCATGAGGGCTGTGTCCGCCACCCCTAGCCCTATATGTCATTGACGACACATTTTCTAAATAAGTGATGAGATGTGCATTAGCCCCTTAGATAATAATATATGGTTGCATGTTGTACGCGCATATCAAAAATATTGCAAGTGGAAGCATGGACTAACAAGAGTCAGCTCAGTCTAGAGAAACTTTCCGGTAATCTATTTTGCCGCAGCACTCCGAACAGACTACAAAAAGTAGCTCGATGGGCTTTTCTGTGTGGTTCCTCGCTGTTCCACTTAAGATTCGGAATCGCATGATGTGCAAAGAGCTTCATAGAGATGGCCCCTACGTAAAAATGTCGCAGCTGACAAGCGCCGGGCAAAATCTCCACGTGACCAAATACGCGTTGCCATCCAAAAGCTAGATCTAGCATGCTGCATATACCCCCTCGCTGTAATGCGACATCGCCTAATCTTCGCTATGACCCAGCCGCCAATCAATTCTTTTCCGTGCGGCTCTTTGGGCTGTAGGCATCTCGCTAAGTAACGCTACCGAGGCACCATAAGCAAACACGGTCCATCTGCATGCCCAGAACTGGAGGACAGCAATGCAGAGGTTTGCCATGGATAAATCACGTGCATGCTTGGTGCAGCTTACGTAGAACAGAGCTAGCTAATACTACACATTCCAACAGCTCTAGATGAGACTTCGACTAAAATACCCTGATTGCGTATATTAACGAGTTTCATAGCGTATATATTTGCCAGAGTGAGTGAAAAAGTGCGCGTTTCCGTTGACAGCTTGCTTGAGCTCAAAAAGCGCATGGTCAAATAATTTTACCTTTTCCGACGAGAAAATGATTACCTCGGTAAGCTTTTTTTGGACAACGGCCATAGCATGATGGTTATCAGAAAATTTTTGACCCCTGCAACTAGGCGTCTGGCCACACAGCCCGTGAGCTATTCTTACTAATCTTACCCTTACCCATGATCTACAATTGCATCAAAGCTGCTAAAAGACTCTACTCAAAGCTATCATTCCCTGAAAGAGGGCTGGTGCGCAGCTTTCAACTTGCACAACTTCTTCAGTCTGAGCGATCGGCTATTGTTTCGTTTCTGTGAGTCGTGAACCTCACAAATTATTTGTGATATCGCATGTACCCTGTCGAGTGTGATTTTTCCGCATAGCAGGTTCGAATTCCAGCAACAACTACAAGGGGAGTGGATGCATTAACCCTTTTATCTGTGGAAATAAATCTTGCCAGCATATATTTCGGACAAGCCAAGTGTTCTCTGTTGACATGCCAAGTCCCGGGGACGGCAGTGGCACGCCAAGACAAAGAAGTAACACGCTTGCTTCGAGCCCATCAGGTGGCGGTGCCCCTGAAATCGCCGCGCGGTTATCCCCAGGTCGTAAGGAAATATTGAGAGATGGGCATCAGTTGTCAAACGTGCCTGTACCGTCTGCTGTGGACAGCTGTCCACCGCAGCGGCAGGTGGGTTCTACAGGTGAGAGTGGCCACAGTGTACCCTTTCTAATACCCCAAAATGAGCATTCCGCGACCAGATCAGATTTCTATGCTACCATGGACGTGGCATCCTCTGAACCTCCGCTTCTTCAACAACATCCCACGGGGGAACCTCAGATAGGTTTCTCTCTGACGCAGCCCGGCGCACAGCAAAGTAGATCACTAGCAAATCTTCAAGATTTTCTATCTCATCCAAGCTCTCAAGGTGCCAGTACTGGTCCCGATCTCCAAGAGCGCAACCCTGCTACTTATGGAGGCGAAGTCCACAACCGTCAGAGGTCTCTCTCTGACCAAATCGTAAACATGAGAGAAGGTATTGGTCTGCAGCCTTCAGTATTTTATCGAGGTTATTTACGGACCTCCAGTTCACCTCACATATCGCCGTCGCTCCAGGACGTCCCGCAAGAGCCACATTATGAGTCGAGTAGCCCTGGCGAGGGTGTTTACACGGATCTCCAGTTTCTGGATTTTACAGAGAGCCACTATAACAATAGTTCTGAGAGAGGATTTTCGATTTCTCGCCCTCGGGGACTAGGCATGGCTGCGGCTCTCCACCCTGATCCACGTGTTGGCTCTAACATAGAGCCTAGCCGTTATGCAGGCTGGCAGCTGCATCCTTCCCTCGAGGAAGTTGAAACAAGGTGGAGTCAAGGCTCGCTAGCAGAAGCTCCTTCCGGGACAAACCTCCCATTTGGACCTAATACAACCGAATCACCTATTGGAGGAAGCGTGGCAAGACAGGTCCCTCGCAACATGGAGACAACTTCCAGTGCATCTAATAAAGGGCCCATTAACCGTAGTCTGTCAAATGCTCCACTTAGATATGGACCATCAGGAGCCAGATACCCATCCGCAAACGCAGGTGAGGCATTCGTGACCCAAGACGAGCAAGGGGTAACTTGGCTCGAGTTCGGCTACAGAAGGGATAAAGTGACTTTGGAATATCGTCTCAGATGTGACTTTGATACTGTAGACGTCTCGCGCCTGAGCAGCGACTTCCGCAGAGAGAACTGTGTCTATCCCAAAGCTATGGTCCCGCCAGAAGAGTATCAGGGCCATCGTCAGCAGTACGAAACGATGTGCAATGAGATAGGCTGGCGTCTTTGTTTCTTGAATCCTGAAATCCGCGGAAAACGAGGGATGATACAACGTGCAGTTGATTCTTACCGCAATACCAGTGAAGATCTCAGTGTGCGCTCCCGCCGTGCACGGCGGATGGCCCGGAGAATGTCTCGTGAATTGCCCGTTGTAATGAGCACGGTGCGTTCGCAGTCTTCTGTCTCAAAGGAATCTGCGCAAGCTGGGGCAACGCAGCGGAACATATCATCCCAATCTAGCCGGATCGCAGATTCCTATCCTCACAGTGAATCGAGGGCTGAGAAGGAAGGGTAAAGGAATACTGCTGAGTTAATTAGAAGTGGAAAACCAACCTGATGGGTTATTCAGGTACTAATTGTTTTCTGAAACTGACCCAGTAGTGTTTCTCAAGGCATATTAGTGAGACTTTTTATTCTGAGACTGGGAATTTCCAAAAAAAAAAAATTGCATACTCGACTAAACCATTCATAGAGCGCAAAAGAGGCGGCTTTTACGTTAATTCACAGGATATTGATATTTTCTGAGTGCATTTCCTTCGAGTGTAGATCCGGACAATTATAGTACATATCCCGCTGATGTGATCTATTGGTAAGGGGTGATAAATTCGAACACCTGCTGCAACAAGATAGTTTACGCTCGCTGGGTTGCGGAGCAAACCTCAAGCCTTGACTAAGCGGCGCTTCCATACCGCCTGTTCAGCTTTTACCCTACCTGGCAACTCTAAGCCAACTCTTCCCCTGATCACATTCTCGGTCTAAGTGGGCTCGTGTTAAAATCTTTTTGTCTGATACTTGCACGGCTCTTTTAATATGTTTCGCAGACGATCTCGCGGGCATTACGATAGAGGCAGCTATAACTCTGGCTTGAGCACGCCTTCTGCAGCTGCAGCGGCGTCAGCGTCCATGTCACGCAGCGCTGCTTTATCGTCGAGTGCAGCAGCTGAGGCGTTACGGCGCCACTCACTGGACCAGTCTGGCGCAGATGCTATAGCGTCATTTCAGCCCGACTATTCATACGGACAGCGTCGGGCATCATCCTTGACGGCTGCCCAGACTCGTGCATATCAACAACAAGCAGCACCACCGTCACGAAGCTATCGTGTTGTTTATAATCAGCCACAGCAGCGTGCAATGACAGATAGAAGTAACTCTATGACGAGTGGCCGGACAAATTCTCTCTCTAGCCAGTCTGGCCGCACGAATTCGCTGACGAGGACACACACGGTTGTTAATAGGGACATCAACGGACGCACTCTTAGTCTAACAACCACCACTATCCGGCAGATGGGCTCATTCGAGCTTGTTTCAACAAAGGAGACCCCAGTCTCATCGCCGCGAAATATTCGTCGGACTTCATCACATGGGTCTTTGCGACGACCCCAGCCGGGCTATGGCTATGAGGAGAGTATCCATTCGATCGACTCCGAATTTGGTGTTATTCCCGAGGAACCCGAAGCTTTGCCCATGGTACAAGAAGATGAAGATTATGCTGAGGAAGAGTACAATTATGGAGGTCAGCGACCAGGATCCCGTGCTGTAGGCCGTTACAGCCCTCCTCCACCTGCTAAACCTGCACTACGAGCAGGAAATAACCACACAAGAGCGCGCGCTGGATCTGAAGTATCAGAGAATGGGAGCATTCGTACAGGACCTCGGGTCTCTTTTGGTGGGGCTCCGAAGGAATTTTTTTACGAGTCATACACATATGAGGATGATACGCCTGCACAGGCTCATCCTGTAGCAGCAGCAGCAGCAGCCTCTCGAGCCCGAACTCGTCCAGCCGATCCTGTGTCATATCAGTCTATTTCTTCCAATGCTGCTGCTGTATCGGCAGCATCACGACTCGGCCCAGGACTTTCAACGCAATACCAACCATCCCCTCAACCGTCGCAACCATCCGCACAACTGCGGAAGC
This sequence comes from Wickerhamiella domercqiae, assembly GCA_001599275.1. NCBI lineage: Eukaryota > Fungi > Ascomycota > Dipodascomycetes > Dipodascales > Trichomonascaceae > Wickerhamiella > Wickerhamiella domercqiae. The sequence goes on from BCGM01000001.1 coordinate 1,125,734, forward strand.
GCACGTCGAACCAGAGTCTTTCAGGTCGCCCATCAACCGTAGCATATGTATCTCCCCAGCAGCATGAAGCTCTGCCACCAGTCCAGAGACAGCTACGGCCCGTTTCGTTGCCTCAGACCCATCAGCAGCAACGTGAATTGTCAACGCCAGGGTTGGAGTCAGCGGCTGTAATAACTGCGGAACACCATATCCAGCGTCCAAATTCACAGCCTACTGCGGTGCCGGTCTCGTTGGAGTCTGAGCAACTAGAAAAAGCAGGCGAACCTGTGTCACCAGCTTCTTCTGAGCTATCTGTGTTAAGCGGAGATGACCACAGCGTCTACTCAGATGCGCCTGACTCCCCAGAGGAAGCTGAAAAACTCAGAAATCGTGGACCGTCTAACCGCCCAGGTGTTCCAGCCAAGTCTGCATTGCGCCAGTCGTCAAGTGGATCTGCTGATATTCACACCTCTACCCATGCGTATCGTGCTTTAGTCCAGCAGCATGCAGATGAGCTGGCTGACGGCCCAGGTGTTTTGGACGATGGGGCCTCGGTTGCGTCAGATTCTTCGTTCAAGCGTGAGCGTCGCCGTGGCTCACGTCAGGGTGGCAGTATGATGAACTCCCTCCGTAATAAGCCACCCGCACCATCGCCAAATAATGCCACGGCTGCTGGCATTCCACAGCTGCAGAGCCCGCGAGCCACGCAAGGATTCCGTACGTACTCTTTGAGAGGCCAAGATAGACCGGATCCTCGTGCGTTGCTTGCCACGAACAGCACTGAGGAAGGTACTCCTCAAAGAGAAAAGCACAGGTCTTTCGGGGGTTTCGCGTCTATGCGTCAACCGCCGTCTCCAAAGGCACAGAAGGCTCATAAGGGAAGTGGTAGTGACTCCGGTATTGCTAGGTTCCGGTCCCGTATTGTTGATTCCGACTCGGATGATGACGTTCCATATCATGGCGATCGCAATCGATCTGCCTCGACGCAGCCAGCTCGCAGCAATGGGGGAGGCAATGGCAGTGGCAAGATCACACTTCGCGACGTCTTCAGTCCGAATTCTGATGCAAAGGTACTACTTGGTAAACGGGCCAGCTCCGATAATCTAGCTCGGCGGGCCCCTCACGAAAAGAAGCCAGGCGTCCTGAAGCGGCTTTTTGGACGCATGAAGAGCTCAAAATAGGAAGGAAATCTGGATTGGAATGTAATATATATATACTTTTTTTAATGCAAGAGAAATAGTCACATCTTATGAAGAGCTCAAATATCCAGAAGCGCATGGTCATCTGCAGTTGCATCCATTGAATCAGCATCTAGATCCTCAGGTCTGCTGTCGGTAACTTCCTCGTCGACGCGACGCCTTAGTCCCGCTGCAAGCTTGACGCCGTCGCGGACGATGGAGTCCATCATAGAACGGAACGACGTGATGTCACCCTGTGTCAGATACCCAGTCCCATGCTCGGTCAAATGAATAGATGCGCGAAGTGTTTCAGTGAACAGTAACTCAAGTGTTTCGTCTGCAAGCACGACCATGCGGAAATGGGGAAGCCCCAGACCTTCCTTAGACGACTCTTCCACTGTCTCTGGAATCTCAATGAGATCCTGAGCAGTGGAAACCGCAACCTCACCATCATCACTTATATTCATAGCAACAGGCTTGAGGCTTGTCACCTCGAATACGCGCTGGATAAAGCTGGACACAGCCCCAAGGTAGCGTACACTTTGCTGCTGCTCAATACGATCGATCAATTCTCCGTCTTGTTCTTCCTCTGGCACTTGACCAAGCGCGACAAGCGAAACAGGATCTAACTTAGCATTGTTTCCAGCGGTGCCTCTGTGGCTGTAAGGTCTAACAATGAGCAAGAAAGCGTCTGCCATCTCGAGAATAGCACCATGCCCAAGCTTTCCGGTTCCTTCATCGTCAAACAAATTGAAGAACCAGTTCAGCATCTCCATCATGTCAGGATTCACAAGCTCGTCCAGACCAGATATGACGTCTCCTAAACCCAACGCACCTTGCTCACTAGAGTCCCATTTGCGGAATAATCTACGGACAAAAGGATGGTACTCAACTTCTTCCCTCGTCACATATTTAGGCTGCATCCAGTCACACAATCCGGATAGGAAAGTGACAAATTGGTGCATGCTGAGTTCGCTCTGTTGGCCCCCAAGACCTGGCCGCGACGCTTGTATAGCTGCGTAGAATTTGTCGTACACGACTTCCATCTCTTCTCTGTTCATGTGTCGAGGTTTATCGATATTACGCAATTGTGTGCGTTTTGAAAACTGTTCAATATCACTCAAAACAGAGCCTTCGTATTTACGCCGATGCTCAAGAATCATGTCGTCGGTGACGATAGAAAATTCCTTGAAAGCAACCACCATGAGCTCCTGGAACTTTGTTACTTGTCGTGCACGTTGACTTGAAGCCTGTGGATGTGCAGGTAGATCTAGAGTTTCAAAATATTCCTTGAGGATGCCGATCACAGACGTATTGTCCTGAGCTTCCAATAACCTCTCACCATTCACTCGCAATATAGCCAATGCCACCTGGAAAAGCGTGCGCGAGCCCTCCAAAAATATGATGTCAATTATCCGAAATGCATATACCATCGGCATAGAGTTCACAAAGAGGGACAGGAACCACGGCAGCGATACCACACTTAGAGGCACATCCGTACGGCTAAAGTGAGCCCACAACATCGGCATTGTTCGATCAACCAAATATTCGAGGACTTTTTGATCTAGCAGTGTTCCATACATTGTGCGAGAATAGTACCCCGGAAGGATCTCTTCAGTCAATGTGTGCAAACTCCAAAATGCTTGATCCTCGGTCTGATAAATTAGCAGAGCAGCGGCTACAATGTTCATGGCCTGGCAGTATCCGACCTCGGGGACCATTATGCTGTAGGCTGTAAGGACACGACGCAAGCGAGAGATTCCCTCAGGCGTTTGATATGCCCGGTACTCCGGCAGAGACCGATTGAGATCCTTCTCGATTTCCTCGATGGCAAGAGTCCGCTTACCCTCAGCTTCATCTAAAAGTGAGCTGTACAACTGAGCGGATTTCATCCGCATCTCAACGCTTCCACTACAAAGCTCCCAGATTTCACCACGAAGTTGATTCGGCAGCCCCACACGAATGAGTTTATAAAAACCTTGCTGACGGACCATGCCTATGTTGCGACCGTGTTTTCCAAAGTATTCAAGCCATAGTCTGATTTTTGACTTATCATGTAGTTTGCGCGGGTCGCCGGGATAACCGAACTGACGGCCTAGACCCCCAGGTGGCGAGGAGATAGCTACCTGGTCGACTTTGGACTTGGCATGCTTTTGTTTGTACGCTTGGACCAGATACTCCGAGTAAAATGTCTGTGAGATTTTGCGCAGCTGCTTCGCCAATGGTGCGTTAGTCTTAAGATTCTCCTTAAGCACTCGACAAAAGTACTCACAGGTAGAAAACATGCCTTCAAATTGTATTATCATGGTTAGATCTTGGTACAGTTGAACCCTTAAGGCAAACACGTTAGATCTGGAAGGTAGTCGATCAACACGCCTGATGGTAACCAGCGGAAGTGAGAATTGCAATGCTCGCGGATCATCGTAGCTCTCGAAAACAATGAAGCTCTCACTCAAGAATAGCTTGCCATCGAAGACATCCTCAGGGTTCACATGGCCACTCTCCATATCATCTGGAGAGCACGCCACTTGAGCGGTGGCTTTGGCCATCAAAGCCTCTGGTTGTGGAAGCTTGTATCGCTTGCGAAAAAGCTCATCTGGCGTGAGTTTCCGTGAGTATATTGAGCCCCCAGGTGCAGCTTCCTCCTCAAAAAGACGCTGCGCTGTCGACTTCAACGCGTTGAGCGTGTCGAACCAGCCCATGTTGCGCCTGGACGCCTTTTGGAGAGATCGCTAGAGTAATGTGCGTAAGCACCATCCCATATTCAAGGCGCTCCTGTATCACAAGGAGAGCTCACTCTATTAATTTATGCGGGAAGCCTGGCTCCTGGCTATGTTAATCGATGTTACCTTCATGTAATCTGATAGAGATCTAAATATTATTGTGTTATATCTGAAGATAGCCGCTGTACTATTAGCTGATGTGGCATCACCACAATGCGTGTTCCCGCATACAGCCGCCGCGTACTCAGCGGCTAAACTAAGAAATAGAGCTAATAATATCATTGAATCGATGACGTATTTATGACTAATTATAGCTGGATGGAACAAAGCTCACAAGAAAACGTGCCGCCAGCGCTATGTAGTCTGACGTAAGCTATGCAGACCTCGCCTGAGAGACAGGAGTCATCAGAAAAACAAGCCGCTTATGCGGAACGCCTGCATGGCGGCGCGGAAATCACCCGATTCGTTCGAATGTAACATGCTGATCTAGCGAGTTGTGATCGTCTGAGGATATTTGCAGGCATTAGCTGTGAACTCCAGTCTCCTCTGGGGTATTGAAATGTGCTCGGGATACTTCCCGGGGGCTGAGCACACTATGCGGATCCTGTCGGCATCGTGCATTGCGGTTAATTTCGGAGCGTACCCAATTTTGACAGCCACACTGAAATCGCTCTTTGAGATCTGAGTTAGCTCGTGTATCAGAACTATAGACATTTAGAAACATCGAAACTAATCTTTCGAGACTTTAAAGCTTCAAGAATCAAACGAAACCTCATCCGTGTGTTCTCTGGCATCAGAACTACCTTATGTAACCCGGTGCTATGATCTATTGCCGATGAAAGCTAAGCTGGCATTCCGAGATATGGGTAAGGGTTGTGAATACCGATCCCGGAATGGCAAAGTTGCGCTCGGACTGCGGTGCCGGTAACCCCTGCTTGAGCCTAGTTCTTAAAGAAACACAGCCGGAACTGGAACTGGAGCTTTCGTTTTACAATCTACCCGAAATTTGCCTCACGCGCGGATCCTTCGCCCCTGTAACGTAATGGTGTAGCCGATCGGCGTGCCTAGCCAGGGCAAGGCTAGACGGCTGGCCAGTTACAGAAGTCGCTCTTTTCGCTAGCAACTTTTCTTCCTCCACAGAGAATTAGCTCGCCAAATACTTTTCAGGCTTCTTTCAGGACGGCGACGGTTTTCCAGGATGGCGCGAGGCCCGACGCGACGTGGCAGGTTTCGGTGTAGTAAATGTGACAGGGTATTCAGCAGAAGTGAGCACCGAGCACGTCACGAGCTATCCCACTCGAGCGAACGACCATACCAGTGCAATCGATGCGCGTCCAGCTTTTTTCGGAGAGATCTTCTGGTTCGCCATCTACGTACAGTTCACCGAATACAAGTCTCGGCATATGCACCCCTCCCACCACCTTTCGACAACGAAGAGGAAGCACAGCCGAAAGTAAAATCTGCATCTACCAGCCCTAGTGCTGGTAGTGTTTCACCGTCGTATTCTGTACTTCATGACGATCCCCCTCACGCATCAAACGTTCAGGTGCCGCCTTCAGGTTACCGAATAAGTGACGCTCTAGCATATGCGGCTGCTACCGTGGCCCAGCATCCACTCGGAGCGGCTGGGACTCCTTCGGCTTTTCATCCAACAGTTCTCCGGACTGGCATCTCGCGCCCACTACATACAACTCCAACGTTGTTACACGATGAAGGCGCTGCAGCGTCCCATAATGACTTTATGCATCTTTCGGGAAAAGCCTATGAAAACTTGCATGCTCCATTTCAGCAACCTCATAGTGCCGTGCCAAATATGACGGGTGCTCCGTTTGTTTCTAGTGTAGTCGCTCCGACATCGTTTCCCTCGGCAAATCACATCATTGAGGAGAGCACAGCTCAGCGCATGAGGGGCCCCATGGAGGATACGGACGCGCAGAGCAGGCATCTACTGAATCCCCAGCGACGATGCGTCCCTCAAATAGACTCCACATCAGGCCTCAGAGAGATATATGGCTATCTTTCTCGGCCACCCGACCACATGACCGATCACAACGATTCGGCCAAAATTTTGCCGTTCCTGGCCCCAACTCATACTCAGCTCAATCTTTATCTGTCGATGTTCTTCAACTTTGTTTATCCAATGTATCCACTCATTCACTTGCCAACGTACGTCCCCGAGCATGGCGAGCCCGCTCTTCTTCTCGCTATTTGTGCGGTAGGGGCCCAGATAGGATTTGAAACTGTTCATTCCGAGCTTCTTGGTCATAGTGCACACCAATTGATTCTCAACTGGATGACTTTAGGTTCCGAGGCACGAGCGGCTTCTTCCCTACAGCGTCAATTATCGTGGATCATTGCAGTTCTATTGATTGTTCATCTTGAGAGTACACATTCAGATCTCTTCGATGGAGAAAACCCTCTTCTTACGTTGTGTGGATTTCTCACTCAGCTCTCTGAGGAGCTGTCTTCTCAGTATCCTCTGCCTTACCACTGGACAACCCAGAAAGAGTGGATCGTGCATGAGCAATTGGTGCGCACATATTGGCTCGTCAAAATTACGACGACAAATTTAACGTCTGTAATGGGTTTACTTCCTCAGAAACTTTTCAGCTCTGTAGAAACAGTTCCTGTTCCATGTCACGACGATTTATGGGAAGAAAATTTCTTAACGCCGGACTCGTGGGAGAAAAGGCTTGAACCGCCTTTACTCTGGAGAGATGTTGTGAATCTTATTTTCGAATCAAAGGTGGAAAACATTCCGGAGCTGGCGTCGCATTTATCATATTTCCACTTATGCATTGCATCGTCATACATATTCTCCGGATTTCTGGACACTATTGACCCTGGGAAAGGACCGTTGGAAAGCCAGAGCATCTGGCTTAGTACTTATATCCAGCGATGGAATCTATTTGCCGACGAAAACAACACAGGCCCTGCCTTGTCTTCAAATGGTACCATAGCGTCGTCGGCGTTACTCCAGCTGGTGGCCGTGGTTGCACCTTTGATAAACAGATCAGAGGCAATTGACCCCTTAGATGTGCCAATGCTGTCTATTCAATACGCTATTAGCTCACACCCGATGATACTGATGGGGAGACTGATGCTGTCAAACTTGAAAACTCGTGCTGTCATAAACATGTCCGGATTGGACGTCTCCCTGCGAACTCAAGACCATATTTATATTGGTCGTGCAGTGGTCGATCTTCTGGAAGGTGTAAAAATGTCGCCGATCTTTGATGAGTTGCTCAATAGCGTGATCGGCAATTTGGATATAGTTCGCGTGCCGCTGGCTATTGGTATGCCACTTTTCCAAAGTTTTATCAACACCCCAGCTCTAACGATGTTTGTTATGTCTCTTTGCATGGGAATGGTACCTTCGCTAATTACACTACTGGCATGGCTGTTCAAATACGAATCTATTTTAGCAGAGAACCAGTCTAGTAGCTACCCATCATGGGAACGCCATTTCAACATTTACCAGTATCTCGAGACTTTTTGCGCAAACGCAGGATGGCATCGGTCATCGACATCGATGGCAGCTACACTCATTCGCTTTTTTACCTTTGCGACACGCACAATTGATGCCTGGGCCATTCCACGTCTGATGGCGATCACACTAGAGGCTGTTGCAAGTCAGCTTGGAATAAAGTAATGCCAACGAACATTTTAGAGCAAATTTCAAGCTTTATCTTCTAGTATATTAGTATATCGCCGAAGGGCTGGTATTAAATTGTATTTCTCGAAAACCTCATCATGGCTCCCAGCATCCAGTGGAACTAATGTTGCAAGGCGATTTTGTCGGACCAACCACTCAGACTGCCTAGCGGAGAGTAGCTCGTCCCCAGAGGAGTGCACAGCCGTTATTGGACAAGAAAGTCTTGACCACATAGGTGTTGCTGATTCCCAGTTTTCTACCCCGCCGAAGGCCTCCTCAACGAAGTATCTGTAGGAAGGATATTCATCGATAAGCTCAGTTAGCGAGTATATCCCCTCTAGGCAAATAATAGCCTTACAGTTGAAAAGCGGTGCTACCTGGCCCGCTATGAAAGCTCCTGCACTGTGGCCCAATAAAACTACTTTATCCGGCCCGTAATCACTGCATATTTTTCCAATTTCAAGAGCGACATCATTCATGTGGACAGGATGTTGCACTGATGGGCTCAGTCGATACTCAACTGATGCCCATCCGCTAAAATAGGGCGCTAGCAACTCAGCAACGTGCCTGCCCGATTCTGCCGTGACTTTAGGATCACGCCATGCTCCACCATGAATGACAATGAGCCAAAGGCCCCCACTAGACCCGGAAACAATCATATCTAGAATATAACCTAACACAGCACTCGGATGAATAAAATAATATTACGGCGATTTTTAAGCCACGAGGCTCAGACGAGCATTCGGGTTGGTTACCTTGACACCGAGAGCCTTGGCACGCTCAACGATGGCAATGCGCTTGCGGCTGGACACGTTGTGAGCAATCTCGGCCGCGTAAGTCTTTGTCTGGAGAAGGAGCAGATCTAGTTCACCAATGTTGGCAACTACAAAGGTCTTCAGACCGTTCGGTGCAACGTCGCGAGTCTTCTTGTTGTTACCGTAGCCAATCTTCGGCATCACGATGTTGCCGCGGAACCGCCGGCGGACCACGCTGTCGATACCCTTGGGCTTGCGCCAGCCAGAGTTCGCCAGACGACCATAACGGTCAGAGTGGTGACGCTTAAACTCCTTGCGGTGCTTCTTCTGGATCGTAGAGGGCTTCACGAGAGGGGCCATTTTGTATGTTCAACGACGTCCAGAAGTGCAATAACTCACTTGAACGAACGACGCTAGGTGTAAGCGTTGGAAATGTCTTTCCTGAAATTTGTCAAAGCCCTACTTCATTTGATGACGTACTCTTAAGGTCTAACCCTAGTTTCTAACATATGATTTGCAAGGCAACTCCTCTTAGTCAGAAGAAGGATTAGTCAAGTAGGCGGGCGAGGTACTTATCGGCGTCATATTAAAATGCTCTATAAGGCGCTTTAGGACTTGCGCCATCGTAATGGAGAAGACCAAATTGTTGCCACTTGTACACCAGGTTATCTCACTCATATATCTAATTCTGTAGATTGCAAAATTTCCAAGTCTTCCCCCAAGAGATTCCATAATACAACTACCCGGCCCAACATGGAGTTTAACATTATGACATTAAAATGCTTTTTAGCCTTCCAATTCCAGGTTTTCTCGTTCATTCAAATTCCGAGTTCATTGGTCTCAGTGCTATTTAATTGTCCTGGGTGAAAGGCACATAAGATACTAGAACGCTAGTCTAATAGTCATCAGCCGAGCGTGGATAGCTTACACAGCGGACCCCAGACAGTCGCCGAAATGGAGGACAAGCTGTATTTGGAGCGAGCTCCTGCACCTGAGGGCCGACCGCGACCCACTCAGGATCTAATATCTCTGTATGGATTGAAAGACCTGGCCGCATCGGTAGCACGTCAGGATCCAGAAACGGGGGAGAAGAGGAAACTGCGAAAGTCATACAAGGGTCATATAATGTTGTTGCCCGGAAAGCACGGCGTCCCCGATGCGGGTGAAACGCCTTGGGGCCTTGTTCCACTAGCATTACAGCCTTTTGTCGGCAAGCTGGATTCGAAGTTAAGGGTGAATGACGAAGTCTTGAAGCAGATTACATTTGAGCGGTCGCAAGCCGGTGTGCCAGGGTTTGACGCTAAGCTTTTGGCAGCCCCAGGTGTCCAATCTACGGCAGCAGCTGTGCCTGTGATATCTCAGAGCTCGTCCAATTCTCCTGGGGGTCGGAAACGGTCGTCATCTGGCTTGGCACCACAGGAAAAGCGTAGGAAGCTATAATACCCCGCTACTTGCACTCATTATCAATTAATATTTGGCTTCTTCTCATAATCTACTCGAGCATATTTATTGTCAATAAATCTAAGACTACTCCAGCGCATGCTTTAACTTGTCAAAGAACTTAGGCTTCGAAGTGTTTCTTGACGACGACTGCTTTGAAGACGACGTTCTAGAGGACATTGATCCCGTTCTGGAAACTGAGGAGGGGCGGGCGTGAACATTTCCGGAGCTCGTAGACGTTAGCCCGGAACTTGTTGCCGAGGCGTGGTTCAACCTTGCAGTTGGGATCCGTAAAGCATCAAGGGATGAACGGGCGCTCTCCACACCAGTAGTAGTTGCCGAGAGTTGAGATGACACATGCGCTGGTATCTTTGAGGGTGATGTCTGTGAACCAGGTGGCAGCTTTTGTGTCGAAGAGATTCTAAGCTTACTCGGCGTAGAGCGGCCGCCTTCTTCTTTCTCCCCAGCCTTTATGCGATGTTCAGGTACCAATACAATTTCCCAATCCTGCTTCTCGCGGACTCCGGAGGTAATCAGGTGACCATGAGAATTACCGGACCTATCCTTGTGACGTATAAACCGATTGCCCAGAATCGAGCCTGCTTGGCGCAAGAGAATCTTCATCACGTCGTGCTTGAGCCGCATTACAAGGTCGAGCTTTGTCCACATCTTATTAGAATAGGAGATTGTAGGTAATATGATATTCACATCCTGGAGATCTAAAAGATTGTGGGATGATCTTCCTTTGTAGCTCAAAGAAAGGCGTGTGCTGTTAATGGTGAATTGTAAAATGTTCATATAAGCAGATGCACGTGTAACCATCTCGGAGATCTCACTATTCTGATGATTACTTGCGCCGAATAGTTTGGAAATCCTCTTCTTGAAGCTAGAGCGATCTTTTCGAGGTGAGGCCTTTGTCTCGCTAGAGTCGTCAGAATCTGAATCTGACGAAGAATCGAGAGCTTCATCCTCGTCAGTACTGCCTTTATCGTCATCACTAGAGTGATTCTTTCGAGATTCCTTGATTGGAAATGCGAAATCCATCAGTTTGTCAACAATTTTTTGCTCAAGCTGGATATGCATAGGCTTCATGTCGACATTGACGTTCTCTAATATGGAGATGCCACCAACAGGGTCTAGACTTCTCCATAATAATAAAAATGAATTCTCCTCTGGTCCTGGATGCGGCGGAAGAGTCTCTACCACATCGGGATAAACGGCTCCATCGAGACAATTACGACCGGCAATCTTGCGCACGGTTGCGCGATTGATGGTAAATTGGTCGCCAGATCTGACTCTGGTGTAGTGGACGTGCCCAAGCTTGAAGTCGATAAGTGGGTGACCAGTCTCACCGAGTATTGAGAGACCCACCTCGCCAATAAGGATTGACCATTTAGATATCCTGTCAGTATCTGTATCCATGGCTTTGCGCAAGCCCGCCTTGAAGGCACGCATCAGTACTAACAGCTCAAGAGTAGCTTTACGGCCTTCACGCTCTAGTTTCACGATTGCCACTTTGACTTGCGGAGATGCGTCCTCAAAAAATCGGGTCATGAGTACTTGATGGAATTCCTGGACGAGTCTTACATCCTTTTGCAGATTCAACACAGTCTCAAGTGAGCTTGTGAAATCTCCTGTAAAATCTGTAGCGAATACCACCCGATCAATTGCCTCTTCGCGTTGCTTTACCACAGGGTCCTTGTAAGCCATCAAGTCAACACCAATCATATACGCCGTGAACGCCTGCACTGAGTCCATCCTCACCTTAAGACGCGGTGCGTCTACTGTCAGTCTGGCACAAGTGGTGTGGGCCTCATTACACAAATCATGAGTTTTAAGACCAGCTTCGTTTTCGTCAGATACACCAGCAGCAACATCAGCCTCATCGGATTCTTCAGCCAAGCTCGACTTCTCGGAGTCTGCTTCTGAGTTTTCAGGAGCTAGACTTGCAGCTTCGTTAGCACGATACTTGTTTGAAGTGTGCGTGGCTCTCGAGATATGCGAAGTATGGCTTGCGAGACGTTTGAGCTGGCTTTGTTGATCCTCGCGGCGACCCTCTACGTGAAGATCATTGGGCTGATCGAAACGAATAGCAACATTCGCCTTTTCGAAAATAGAGAAATTAACCAATGCCTTATAGTCATAGCAAAGTTCCAAAGCAGTCCAAGGAGGCCAATTTTGCTCCCGCTCTTTCTCGTCCATTGAAAACAGCGGCTCTAGGCATAATTCCGCGACACCAATCTGGTTGATATCTTCTTCGCCTAGAACATAACAGCCAGTCTCTTCGAGCAATATACCATACCTCTTATCAATTTCATCTGACTCACTAGACGTGTTTGAAGTCTTGTCAATCACAGAAATGAGCTGAGTTTCCACAGATCGAGCAACCACAACTGCACATTTAGTAGGGTTCTTTTCGCTGATGAACTGGATCTGGGGCGTGAATAAAACGACTGAGTATGATTTCTTTACCGTTTCGATTTCTTCGTCTTGCACTGTAACAAGACTATGGAAGAATTTCCTGAGCCTCGTGTTGAACGCCTCAGAGTCCTCATTCACCGATACTGAAGTCTGTATTTTCTCGAGTTTGCATTCATACTTCTCTTGGTCGCCTCCCGTTTTTTCTTTAGAGTCCATGAATTGCTCTTGAATGTCAGCCGGAGAAAGTACATCTTCGGAGACAGGAGATTCTGGGTTGTCTTGTTCCTGTCGGAATGCCTCTACTTTCGCGATTAGCTCCTGTAGGTATCGCACCGCAGGCTGACGGCTGTTGTAACCAATTTCTTTTTCTTCTTGAAGTGAAATCTGCAACCGGTACAAAAGGTTACGGACGCTGTCATTCCATTTCACGTGCATTGAATGAAGGACAAACCTGTTATCAAACATATTCAGCATATCTTCGGGCGACTGATCCTCTTTATATTGGTAAAGAGGGCCATCTCCAGCAGCCTCGGCCCGTGCGCGGGCCTCCTCATTGGCACGTGTAAGTTCTTCTTCCTCCTCAGGACTGCGAGTAAAAACTTCGATTGGTCCAAACATCTCATCTTTCAGACCTGGACTGACATTTTCCAATGGGTCGTCTAGCTTTGCATAGTGAACGTGACGGTGTTCGGCCAGTGCTGAATGATCTTCCTCACGGGCCTTCTCTAAAATCCTGCGCTGACGGTCTTCGTTAGACTTTAAGCGATCATCACAAGCCCAAACAGCACGGTCAAGTGTCTCAGAAGCATCTTTGCCCAGCTTTATAAGTATCTCGAGCTGCCTCGCTTTCAGCTCAACACCGGGGCCTGCTTCCGCCGAGTAGCGCAGAGACTCGAGAGAGGTCTCGAAATCCTTCAGCCGCTCTCCAAGCTCACTCTGACGCGCCAGAATCAGCTGTGCCTGAATGTTCTCCGGATGATGAGCACTCAGCAAACACTCGTGAGCAACTTCCGAACCGAACTTCCTTGCAATGGGCCCACCATCATACACTGCACGTGCTGATGAATCTGTATGGCGGAAGTAAGAAAATCGCGGAGCGAATACAAATGGGTGAACACGAACGGAGGGGATCCCATCGACAAATGCACGATGCCCCAGATCCTGATAATCACACATATCAATCCAATCCTCGGCGTTGACATACCGAGGACCATACTTGTGGCCGGTGTAAGCTGTGCTCGATGTGGCTCCGCTTGGGCCACCGCGCGACGAAGATGCATGTCCTGAAGTGCTTCCAGAGCCAGATCCATCAACAGAAGAGGCTGAATCAGACATGAAGCTGGAGTCGTATTCCTTTAGTTCCTGCATCTGAGCCCGCGTAGCCGCACTTTGAGTAAATTTAACGTCAATAGCTCGCAAATCCAGATTATGTATATCCACTTCCCCAAGAAATGCGTGCATCCGCCACCGTTTAGACCCCTCTTGAGGTTCCCTGCGCAGATGCAGGTCAAAAACAAATTGATCTGCGCGAGCTTTCAGCCCAGTGCAGCGGTTATGCGATTGCAGAGCGTTACGATGGTCTCGCAAAGCATAGAAAAATGACAATGAAAGAGGGCTGAGAGCAATTTGGAATTGCATTCCGCTGAGCGTAGCACCAAACCCAGCCGGGGCTGGCTTAGGTGCTAGTGCACGGTTCGATATAAGAGTTGGTTCTGGATACAGTGAACCAGAACGAATTCTTGGGAATGCTGTCCCTCTGAACTGTTGCTCCCAGGACTGGAAATGGGTGATCACGTTGTGGGTTAGATGAGCACTGTTGAAGACTTCTGTATCGCTATCAACATCCTCTCGCAAGCCATGTCCCACAACGCCAATTGCCATGAATAGATAATCAGATCGGAAGCCTTTGTACGCATCATAATTGTCATAATCCTCGACATATTCGGGCATCGACAGCCGGACATCATAGTGGTGCCGGAATTTGGAATCGCGCTCATGGCCCTTTGAGTTTTTCTCGAACATCATGCCGAGCTTCCACTGAGGGGCATTGCCAAAGCTGAACACCTTTTTGCCAGTTCTCTGCAGCGCAGTGTAGTTGGTCCGGCTGGGGAAGGCTCGCTGAGCTGGGCTCCGATGTAGGTACTCGTTTTCAGCTGCCATGAAGTCTGGGACAACTGTATCAAATACGTTTGAGTCCACAACAATTAGATTCTTTGGATCATCGTCTGGGTTCATTTGAACATGCACGTCATCTCGCCATACAAAGGCAAAACCTGCGTCTGAGTTCAGAAGGGTATAAGGATCACGGCCACCTTTGAGGAATAGATAGAGTGTAGATTTTGGCAGCTTGAAATCGAGACGGGCATGAAGGACAAGTCGTATCTTGTCCCAAAATCCAAGCTTGGGTGAAAGATCTAAAGGTGGTTTGGAGAACCCGCTGAATCCCATTCCTACACCATGGAAACCAGGCTTATAAGAATTGCACCAGGTTACACGGGTCGGAAGTTCAGACTCTGCCCGGAACTTGAGGTCAGTGTATGTCTTAATTGGAGCAAGAGTACGATGTACCTCGATAACATCGTTCGACCGGTGATTGGATTCACTACGCGGTAAGCGCTTAAGAGGCACGAAAAGACGACGGATGTTGCGCTTGTCTGACACAAGCTCTTCGGTTATCACTAGATCGCCATGCATTCTCAAAGCACAGTCTTTTTCCGGATCTTGATTTCGCGCTAGACTTGGAAAATGAAGAACAGGCAGCGGATAATCTAGCAAATTCACCCTCAAACCACCATGCGCCCTAAGGTCCAAGTACATAGGGATCCAAATAGAGAAGGCAGTATCCAAGGGTAATCCTTTTCCGACATCGTGCATGAACTGATGTACACCTTCACTTGTACCCTTAGACGTTTTGTCAATCACCAAGTCCACGTCCCGCAAGCATGCATTGAATAGAAGCGGTTTCTGGCTGTAATCCACCATCATTTCCTCCTTACACGTTTTAGGATCGAGCTTTTCTGGTGCCACGTCACTCATCGTCTTCTCCGCCCCTTGGTGCTGTTCTTTGCGCGCAGAGTTGATTGTACGAATCCAGGAGTCGCTGAAATACCTTTTCAATCGGTGTGCGGCCTGTTCAAGGGTAGGAAATTCACTATCAGCTTCACACCCATCTTGTAAATCACGGTCCTTGACGAGTTCTCGATCATCATGAACATTGTCGAAAAGATGGGCCAGCCTCAGATCGTGTTCATCATCGGTGGCATTGACCGGGCTCATACGAACACCATTTCTTATGCACTCGAACTTGGAAGAGGCCCAAAATTCAAGCCATGGGTGGCTTTCTTGGATAGATGCTTCAGCATTGTCAATCCCAACCTCAAACGGCGTGGTAAGTAGAGCTTCTATCTTCTGCCGCAACCACATCACATGCTTGACTTGCCTCTTATGCGCGGAAAGTCTATCCTCATTAATGTCACCTCTCTTGTGATCAGAGTTCGTATGACGATGACCATGTATATGGGCATGAGCACGGACGGCATTAGCACTAGCAACTGCTGTCTTAGTAGCTGAATGCATCAGCTTCCCAACAGATTGGGTGGCGTCTGAAGTATTATGCGCTGCATGTTCCATAGAATGTTGAATTTCGTGCATGATACCGGAACTCTGCGAGGGCCTTAACGTCGCGTCGTCTCTAGTGGTGGAAGCTGCTGTACTATGCCCAGTTCCTGAGTCGCTAACAGAACCAGCTTTAGACCCATTCTGTGACGATTCCTTAGGTGATATAACCGCCAATAAGCCCTTTCCTTTCTTACCATCCTCTAGCTCTCGGGTGAGAGACTGCTTGAGGCGGCGTACAAATACTCGCAAGAGACTGCGGCGGGAGGAACCCTCTATGAGGTTCGTGCGCAGTATGAGGCTGAGGTCGCCTTCAAAGTAATCATCCTCGAGAGTAAGCAAGAGTGCCTTACTCTTAACATGGATCCGTGGCAACAACGGAAGCTTCGAAATCTGATGTGGGTCTAGCACAAAGTCGGTATTGCGCGTTTCCGTCTGTATGATCAGAGTACGCCATGCCTTAGCCAGTGTAATACTATTATCGATAATGCGATAAAGCTTGAACTTGTAAGGTACATTGATTCTTAGTGATGCGATATCGAAATGTATCCTATCAGTTCCCGCCGCCGTCTTCCGAGCCATTGCTACCTCGACGTGTGGATTCACCATCGACACTAAAATACACCAAGCAGGGGGATGGAACGGGTGTCGAGCGTAGAAGCGTAGGGCATCCGCCGTAAGCGTTGGGTTACTATGAGGCTCTCGGCTGATATGACATCTGATAAGCTCGAGCATGACCTTATCGTTAGATGGTAAATCAAGTTTGAGACGGATATTGATCATTTTTACACTGACAGTATACTCCTCAGGGCTCAATTCTGTCTCATTCGTTACTCCTTCCAACGCGGCTGGGTCCTTTTCCGAAGATGCTGCTGTGTTTGCTGTGGGATTTACGTCAGAGGGGATTCCCTCTTTCTCTGCATTATGCCTTTCACTGTTTTCATCCGGCGCATACTCGATTTTATCACTTTGCTGTGAGAGCTTCGTATCCTCATAGATCTCAGCCTCTTCATCGATATCCTGTGCATCACGGCCAAGCGCATGATCTACCATTTCGTGAATGACCATCACTGCCAGTAGCAAATTAATATTGAGAGAATACACTGCACTAGGCAATTCACCGTGAGTTTCAGTGATACGTTGGCCTTTCGCGTCAGTCTTAGTTTGAATTTCAAATTTAACGGATGGGGCATCCAAGACACGGTTTGCTTGTTGCAGATTTTCGTCCGTAAGATGGTGAGCCCAGAAAACGCTATCAACTTTGTAGAGACAGATGTTCTCGCCGCATAAAAGTATCTTACGCCCATCGGTGCCGTCGTGGCCACCGCCTGCACCCCTCTCGTACATTAATACAAGGCGACTGGCAGCGATCTTTGGTCCGAGAAGTTCGGATGTCTGATTTCGGAACCGATCACTGGCTATCGCCGCGAATGCATCTGAAGATACAAGCCGTGCTTGCCGAAGCCACGGCGGTAGCTTCCTTAGTGCTCCAACATGTCTACCAGAGTGAGTCTGTTGAGACGGAGATTTAGGAGCTTGTTCAAACCCGGATTGCAAGCCCTTTAGTCTATTTACATGCCGGCTTTGGCGCAAGCTGACAATAAGTTTGCGAATCTGATCGAAAAGCTCGAATTTCATCATTGTGATCTGCAGCCCGTTCACATTAACCTCGACTTCAACACTAAGCTCCGGTTGAGTCTCGACATGAGCCTTGAGCATTAATGACTCTAAAGCCATAAGATCGAATCTTGGTGTCACGTCACTCCGATACCACAGCTGTGCATTGGCGATATCAGTGGATGCGTCGACGAGATACATGTCCTGATCATTAAAACCAGGTAGATGTCTGGAAGTCACGATAGAATGAGTGCGCTGACATCCTAAGGTAAACATAGCATCCTCCCCTACCACCATTCTGAACGCCAGTTCGGTCATGGTCAGCATGACGTCTGTGCGTGGTAACAGGTTCTGGAAAGGCACCCTAATTTTAAATTGGCGTCGTCCAGAGGGTGTATCAGGCTCTTCGACATGCGTGGCATGATGCGCTGTCTTACTGCTCCAGTCATCAGCTATTGCCACAAGTACATGTAGATTCCGCTCTTCGATATTTACGGTAGGGGAATGGACAGACCAATGACTTCTGACCATACCTTCATTTCTGTCGACACCGTCACCCTGGAAGTAGCGCAAAGTTTTGGAAAAAATGTTGCCTCGGCTCAAACATGTCACTAGCGGAATGTACAGAAGCTCTTCTTGAATGGCGCCAGAATCGAGGCCAACGTTGATTGACGCAACAGCGAAGATTGCCTGGTGAGCAACATCGCTTCTGTCCCACAGCAGTTTAAAGCCTGGGCTCCGGGGATTCATACGCGAGAGATCAATGATGGCATCCTTCATGGAAACAGCAAAATTGGCACCCACCAAGGGCACACGCATTAATTCTATAAGACCCAGCTTTATCTGAATTCGTCGAAGCAGGTAAACGGCCATAATGCCTAGAGCAATTATTCGCCGCTTATCTTTCTCCGAGAAAACTGATACTTCCTCATTGACCTCCGGGTCAGCAAACTTGACACGTTGTTCCCGCACGGATTTAAGAAGGGATGCCAACGACGCCACCTGCACTGAAATCCTTTGACTTCCAAGCATCACATCAAGCTCTTTAATTCTCATCTCTGTGAGATTAAGGACGCCATTGACATCTATCACAAAGTTCTCCAGTACATGGTGAGGATTCTCATCGTCAAGAGACTGGGCGGCGTAAGTATCGCCTACGTTGATCTTTGCTGTAAACGGTGTCTCATCACGGCCCAGCTGGTATGTATCAAGCGTTCCGACAAAATTTGATGATCGCAGATTTGGTGCATTCCGTAAATCTAGCCGTACGGATCCTTGCGTAAATACAAGGGTCAGCAAGCCTGTGTATGTGATCGACGCACTTTTAACGACAATATCGAACATTTTCAGATGTTTTGCAACCCACCGCGCTACAAATAGTACGCTTCTCCGAGAAGAAACAATTATAGGAATGCCGCGAAGTGCCGCAATGCTGGGATCAAAGCCGAGATCACTAGACTTAGCGTCGCCGTGGCGTCGGGATGTTGATGCGGTAGAGAACATCACCTCAGTATCCACCTTAACCTCGCAGTTTAATAAAATAAATGTGACCCAGCCTGGCTGCGCTACTGTAGGCCGGTGGAGACTTACACCAAGTTTGCCAATGCTAACCTCCACGCCTTTGTGAGGGGAGAGCCATATGTGTCGCAGGCTCAGGTAGCCGATTCGCTTAATAGAAACACCAGTGAAAAGACGGATAAGAGCAAAAATGACGAATGTTACTAGCCAAAACACTGCTAGAATAGATACAAGCCGAGACACGACCAGCATCTGAAGTCGTCCATATTGCGACAACAGTGATCTCGCGCCGCTAGCACCAGTGCTGCTCAGACCGCTGCCCAGCCTATATAAGTCATCGAGCGGTGAACCGTTCTCAGCGAACGGTGTCATCCTCAATCACAGCAATGTGGGGCCAAAATGCTCAGGATATCCTCCTTGGAGCACACGACACTACAATGGGTAAGGGTTGAAAGAGTCCGTAAAGAGCCCGTCGCCCCGACTTCTGGCCAGCCATTGCTTAGTAGTGCTCGAACCGGTGGAGCGTCCCATTCGGAAGATGCCTATTCAGCGGATCGACTTTTCCGGGCCGCATGGCCTTGACGGCCACCTTCAGCTCGGAAAAGTAAAGTTTTCCATTTAACTGGTCTATACAATATTGACATCGAACATCTATTGGATAGAAGATAGATTTTATATATGAAATTTCAGAAGACGACCTATCATTTAATGAAAAAATCATCAGCAGCCATTTGTATCCTATCCGCTTCAGGTTTTTCTTACGGCGTCATTTGAGGGGATGCGTTTGTCACGCATTCGCAACAGCAACTACAGCGGATTCTTAATACCTTGGGGTCATGATAAAGCGTAATAGGGATCAAACTGCTCAGTGCGTAATATGTACGAATAAGCGGCGATGACCAAGCCTACGCCTAAATTTCTCTAATTAACAGCCGTGTGTGTCCCGCCACTATCTCCCGCGCTTATGAAAATTGCTATGTGTAATGCACAAATGTAGTTATGCATATCCTGGGCGCGTGGGGACAGCAGGGAGATTTTTCAGCGTTGAAAAAATTAAGATCTGACAATATGGCGCCTAAGAAGAAGGGCCAGCGCATGGCGCTGGACGAGTTCCTGATGGACGAGTCTTTCGGCGGCTCAGGTGGCGGCTCCGGTTCGTGGGCTGATGAGGACATGCCGCTCCCCTCCGCGGGCGGGGACGGCTGGGGCCTGGGTGGAGCTGGCTTAAGTGCCCCGCCCCTAGGGGGTTCCATGGGAGGTCCGCTCAGTGGTCCTCCTCTAGGTAGCTATGGAATGGGTAGCGCACCGCTGCCTACGAGCCCGCCTTATACGGCACGCGTCAATAATCTGTCATTCGATGCTAATGATGCTATTCTTCGCGAGTTTTTGGTGGAGCGAGGTCTCCGTCCGGACAGCGTACGTGTCTTGAAAGACAGCGAAACTGGCCGTGCTCGTGGCTCGGCATTTGTTGATTTCGAAGATCTGGAATCGCTAAAGAAGTCTCTGACGCTGCGTGATGCCATTCTCCAGGGCCGGCCCATCCATTTTGCCGTGGCTGAACAGCGCGGTAATCGCGACGGCCCTGAGCTCAACTGGCGGGCCGGCCGTCGCGAGTTGGGACCCATGCAGGAGATGGAACCTGAGCTTGACTGGGCTGCAGCCCGTCGCTCCGGCCCGCCTCTTCAGGCTCCAGCATCTGAGCGTCCGGGGATGGAGCGGTTCCGCCGTGGCCCTGGAAGCAGTGCCCCTGGAGGAGCTGGAAGTGGCTTTGGCAGTGGCGCTCCTCCGCGTCGCGAATACGAGGAAGAACAGCTCGACTGGTCTTCGCGTCGGTCGCTGGGACCCTCGCGTGGTGGACCTGGTGGAGCTGGTCCCCGTCGTCCTCGTGAGCCTGAACCTGAAATTGACTGGTCACAGCGCACGGGCCCTCTCAAGCCCCTGCGTCAAAGCCGAAGTGGTTTCTCCGAGTCTCGCCGCGGCGGTCGCGATACCGCAGACCAGGCCCTGGAGGACTGGGGACGGCGCCGGGTAACTTCTGGCTCGGCTCCTGCGCCCAAAGCCCCCGTGTCGAAGCCTGCTGCTGCAGCGCCGGCGCCGCAGTCTTCAGGTTCAGACAAGTCGGCAAAGCTCCAACATGGATTCGGTGTGCTCTCAATTGAAGACGAGGAAGATGATGAAGACAAGCAAGAGGCAGACTCCGAGCCTAAGCCGGAGGCTAAGTCTGTTGGTGAGCTGCAGAAGGCTGAGCTTGCGAAGAAGGATGATGGGTCGTGGACTAAGGCTTAAAAATGTGGATAGCTCTTAAATTATGTTTAAATATTTTATTTCATTAGCTCAGGTATTCTTTCTTGGGCCGAAGGAGACCTCCTTATTCTGTCTGCACTGCTAGCTGCTGTAGAACTGAACAAACCCAGCTTCCAGTTACGCATATCTCGCAGCGGCACACCATGTCGCGGGAGCCCTCCGAGGGCCCACGTCTGGAATCCAGCAGGGATGAGCCTGTCTTTCGCCGCGACCTACGCGCTGCGGAAGCAAGAAATGCTGATTGGCTGACTGGCTCGGAGAAGATGTGCCGCGAGGGCTTGGAATCCTCCAGTGATCGAACTTCAGCCTCACGCGCTACCAGCACTGCTTCCGCCGTGGCCACTACTATCCGCGCAGACCTCTCTGCAACCCAATCGACCCGTACTGCCTCGAAAGTACCCCCAGAGCAGGCTCTGCGGTCTTTATCAATGCCTGAAAGGGAAGATCCGAAGGGACAAAGACCTCCACAGAGGCTGCCTTCATTGAAAGAATATCAGCCGAAGCAGGTAATAACGCTGTTAGCACCTAAGCCAGCGACTGGTAAAACGACCGCGGCGCTGGATCATTCTCCTGCTGACGATTTTGCATCGACCCTGGGTCATTCAAACCACCGCTCGGACCATCATAGTGCCACGATAAATAGGAGACGAAAGTCGAGCAGAAATTACCAGAGTCAACCTGAGTTAGCGAAACGGCCCAAACTAGAAGTGAAATCTCAATCACCTGTCAATTCTCCCCGTGAAGAATCTGTAAAATTGCGGCTCTGGATCCAAAACCCACGTGAGCAACCCCACAACGAGAAACCCAACGAGAGCCAGCAGCTATCTCAGAAATCGGATTCAACGTCGCTGCCACAGCTTTGGAGTAGCCATTGGGTTAAATGGTACAAGGATACCCGCGGAATATAGCATGTGTGCTATACTTAGATAATTTTGTTTACACCCGGCAGCTAATTCTCCTCGATGTAGATGCGGAAGGGAAATAGGCTATTGTTGTGCCTATTGTTGGATTATTTTTGCCCAGTCCCGGTCCAACAGCTATTAAAAACTAATTGATTTTCTACCTTTAATCTTATCGCTCAATATATATGCCCACCTCTTGCAGCAATGATGCTACATCTGAGCCACCGAGCCACCGCTGATCCAATAACGATCTCGCTACACGGGCAAGGAAAGGGGGGCGGCGGCGAAAACTGGGAGGGCCTTTGGGGAGGGATGAGGATGTTTGTCATCAGGGCGCTGCCTATATACTACTCATCGTTACCTCAGGCTGCTATCGGGGGAGGCCGTGGACAATTTGGAGGCGAATTTTTTAGTAGTACACGCACAAATACTCTCGTTACGACTCAACAGCGTCCGTAACAGTGCCCATAAGCAATGGGCAACAATAACTCAAAACCTAAACGGCAAGACGGTTTACCGTCATTCAGTCGTAGTGATACTCAGACGTCCACTCGCAGCGCACGTTCCGGACGGTCTGTCAAGTCGTCTCGGTCATCCCGATCGCGACGGTCAGTAGGTGCGGACGATGTGAGCAGCCAAGGGCTCAACCCGTCCGCCACAGCTCCTGCTGCAGACGACGAGGGGAGAGCATTAACTAATGACCAGTCAGGAGAAGGCGAGGATGCATATCCATTCCCTCAGCAGCGAGGTCTGGAATCAATTTTGATGATTCGAGATGGAGACGGGAACCTAGGGCCGTCGCATTCCTCAACGCCGTTCACAGAGCAAGGGCCGAGCTCGGCTGACGCTTCAAGTTCCAGCGGCCCGAGTTCGACTGCAGGCATCGCCGGCGCAGATGCGTCGACAAAGTCCTCGAAAACAGATTCCACTGCAGTAATAAGCAGTCCAGACAGTGTGCGGGCGCAACCCCAGCAGCTCGACGTGCCGGTGGGTCATACAGATGATCTGCCCTTCAACATACCTGTAGCGTCCCCTCGGGGTTCCACGGTCACCCAGCTCATGGGAGGTCCAGGAGGGCCTGTCAACATTGATGATACGATTCAGTTGCTGCTTGATGCAGGGTACAGTGGCAAGACTCCGCGAACGTTCTGCCTAAAGAATTCAGAGATTGCGGTCATTTGCCAGGCTGCGCGAGATATATTTATGGCCCAGTCGTCGTTGCTGGAGCTGAGTCCACCTGTAAAGGTTGTGGGCGACGTACACGGACAATTCAGTGACCTCCTGCGGCTGTTTTCAATGTGCGGGTTCCCGCCGGCATCGAACTATCTATTTTTGGGTGACTACGTCGACCGCGGGAAACAAAGCCTTGAAACCATAATGCTTCTACTGTGCTACAAGATCAAGTATCCCGAAAACTTCTTCATTCTGCGCGGGAACCATGAGTCTGCCGGCGTCACGCGCATATACGGGTTTTACGACGAGTGCAAGCGAAGGTCCAGCGTCAAGAGCTGGAGAACGCTTATTGATACGTTCAACACTCTACCCATTGCAGCTGTAGTTGCGTCCAAGATATTTTGTGTACATGGTGGACTCAGCCCTTCCCTCAGCAGTATCAACGATATACGGTCCATTGAGCGGCCCACGGATGTGCCCGAATATGGGCTTCTTAACGACTTATTGTGGTCGGACCCAACAGACGGACCAAATGAATGGGAGGACAACGAGCGCGGCGTGTCATACTGCTACAACAAGGTGGCAATCAACAAGTTTTTGTCCCGGTTTGGGTTCGATCTTGTATGCCGTGCGCACATGGTTGTCGAAGATGGCTACGAGTTCTTTAATGATCGGTCACTGGTTACGGTATTCAGTGCACCCAACTACTGCGGCGAGTTTGATAACTGGGGAGCTGCAATGTCGGTATCGGAAGAGCTACTGTGTTCGTTCGAGCTGCTCAAGCCGCTGGACTCGGCACAGCTCAAAGAGGAAATGCGCCGCGAGCGTAATGAGCGACGAAATTCACAGATGTCGCTTTAAATTTGCTTAATGTCGGGATAGACGCCCTGCTCCCTTTTGCGGCTTTTCTTCTTTGTTTTGCCGACTTTCTCAGCTTGCCTAGGGCTCTCTCTCTCTATTCAACCATTTCCTTATTTATATACATTGCTAGGTTCGTCATTATATATATAACGTTTCACACACGGCTGCAATGGGTAAATCTAGAACAGCGTTGGTGGCTGTAAACAGCTGCTGCGGAGAAGATGCCAGCCGTGCGTCCGTATCCGTCACGGTCTCAACAGCATCCGTTCTGAACGTAAGTCTTTCAGTATTGTAAGCTGCTAGCGCGATGTAAATGTATGCCATTAGAGCAAGCACATATGCAGGAACAGCCAGTGCCCACCAGCGCGAAGGATAGTACTCGATGCCCAGGCCCTGCTCGAGCCATGTAGCAGGCAATGCAGCCCATAAAAAGTAGAGGGCCAGAGCAACGCCAGCCGCGGCCGATAGCGCAAAGCCGCCGTACTCCGCACTAGGAGGGCGCGCGGCCATGTAAGGCTGAGGCTAATAATGCCAGCTGACTACTGTGATGCTTACAGCTGGGGGGACACTATTTAATTTCTATACAGCATCTGCACTATGGAACATCGTATCTTAGTTCTTGGGCAGATACCCGCTCAGTAGGTAATGTTATTCCGATGCAAAAAACGCGCGCATAGCTTCTGCAGCGCCCAGTGTAGTGCCAAATATGGGATTCAACGGCCGCAAGCGGTCTACCAGCGTGCTCTCGATGCCTAAATCAAGCCTTGAGACCTCCCAATCAAATACGGAGGGCCCAATGCTGTAGTTAGATATGGCGTGTGCTAGTCCGCAGAGCGCGTAGTTCGTGTGATAGGCATCCGGATAGGCGCCAGGCTTATCTCGCAACCCGCCATCGTGAAATTGGGCACACTTCAGCACAAACTCGGCGAGCTCTTTTCGGCCGAGATAAACGCCGGAACGTAGCTGAGCTACAATTGGCCAACACCCGCCAACCCAGTGGCTGTAGCACGCGTCTACGAGCTTGTTTGTGCGCCCATTAAGGCCCCAAGCATCGCAATCTTGACGCCTGTTGAGCCAGCCCAGAAACCTGTCAATGTCCACGAACTCCTCCACTTTATCCGTTCCCTCGGCAAGCAGAATGGCTGCGAGCGCGCAGAAGGCGTAGCCGCCATGAGCTTCACCAAATGGCTCGTTGCCAAACCCCCCTTCATAGGTCTGGCATTTGGCCAGATAGGCTGCTGTGCCCTCAACGAGCCCTGGATCTTGAATGTCACATAGTCTGATAGCCACCATAGCGCAGTATGAGGCCCTTGGATCTGTCTCGCCATGCTTGCATACACGAAATGAGCCATCTGGCCCCTTCAGCGTCCATAGCCACTCTCTCAGCTTTACTCGATCGACGAGATTCCAAGCCTCAGGCACACCCGCTACTGCGAGAGCAGCCAAGGAAGCATAGGTGCCGGCAAGGTGACCCGGTTGGCCGCTTCCGCCTCCGAAACCACCATCAGGGTGTTGACACGCAAGCACCGTCCGGGCTGCATCCTCCTTGAGGCTTTGCGTGGCTTCACCAAGCATGTCCAATGCATTCAGAGACCAGTACACTAGCCACGGCCGCGAAGCATCCAGCGAGCGGAAGCTCTGAGGCAGACGGCCAAGCATACGACGGCAGAACGCTATGTGGCGATCGATGAGCTCTGGCGCTGCTTCACCTAGCAGCGCAACACAGTCTGCAGTCACTTTTTCATGCTCTTGTACTGTTGTACTGAGGGTCATTCCGCCTTCACAGAACTGAGGCCGGTATATCGGTAGGGTTTGGAGACTACAAGGCTATCTTAGTCAGACAGAGATCGGCGTATGGGCGGGCGAGTGAGTGCTTTTAGATGTTGATTAAGAAATAGACCTGTAGGTGCTCAACGTTTAGCGATTAAGAAATGCAGAATCAGTCCTCTATATAGACTGTTAAAGATCGTCCCATCCGAACACGGCCTCGCGGACTTTCTGCACAGTCCACCCTGTCCACGATTTGGGGGTCTCCCGCTGCCGTTCGGGCACCGCTAGAGGCGCTATATCCGCGGACTGAGACGAATACTGGGGTCGGAAGAGCAGTGCCGGAGCCGGTTTAACTAGTCGATTTGAATGTGGCGACGAAAGCGACGTCTCCTCGGCGGAGCCTGCCGTATAGGTGGGAACTGGCGAGGCTAGCGAATCTGTTGCTGCGGCCGCCGCCTCCTGAACCAGAGCTGGCGTGTCGTCATCGAAAGTAACATCTGGCAATATGGAAACTTCTGAGCTGTCTGCAAGAAGCGAATTGGTAGCGCTAGGTAATAGCATCGATGCATCTGCAGCAGAGCTGTCACTGCTGGGCGTACCGGGAACACATCCAACTACGTATTGTCCCGGCATAACATGGCCATTTTCAGCTAGCGCACGTTGAGCCCCAGCACGCGTTCGGTAAGCTAGTCTTAGCCAGTTGCGACCACACTCTATGGCAGCAGGCCGTCGGATCATTGTCGTGGACGGACTGTCGCCGGAGTGCGGAGAGTTTTCAACAATTTCGCCAAACCGTGCGAAATGCTGGAGGACTGCTTGGGTCATCCCCGGCGGAAAACCGAATACCACAACCGAATAACCCTCGGGCCCTGCGGCAGCCGCACTCGATGTGGCACTAGCCCGCCGTCGCGGCGTTGATGGAGCTGCTGGGATACCGGACGGGCTTACGCGCGTGATCGTAATGCTTTCGGTTGGCGGTAAGTCGTCGTCTTTAGCGACAGTGCCGGTTTTAGCTGAAGATGCCGGTGCTGGTGTTCCAAATCCAGTCGGTCGCGATGGCGCGGTTCCTGCTCCTGAAGATGATGCTCTCGCAGACTCCAATAGAGGCTTTGCAAACGAGGATCTTGAGGTTCCTGGATTCAGATGCGATGGCACGAACCGGCGACCGGCCGTTGTCCACTGTGGATCCATCGCTCTTGTGTTTAGTTTTGGGAACAAGGCGGCAGTACGTAAGCAGGGCAGTTCCACCTACGCCTTAGTTCGGTCATCGCTGGGAATCAATGCTCTAAACACTTGTGGTAGCTCGCTGAGTAATCCAGATATCGCCCCAGCTACGGCGAGTACCTGTCTCAAGATACCCAAACAAACAAGTGGTGGCATAGCTTTCAGAAACTGCAATTAAAGATAGACAAATGTATGCCCGTGCTAGTGCTATAGAGGTGCTAATTAATTGCTGAGGCTTTCTCGTAAAGAGTATCAACCACCGAGGACATGTGCTTGATCGTCTCCAGCGACATCTCGTATGTCTTATCAGCTGTAGGCTGAGGGTACACATATAGCCAGCCATTTCCTTGGTCAAGAACACCAGAAATTACTTTATCTAGAATCATCTGGCTCAGCTTACCCTCGATCTGGGCCATTTCGAGACCGATCAAAGACGCTAAGTGTGAGATCTCCACGCATGAGTATGGCTCGATCACCTTAACCAAGTTTTCCTGGAACAGCTTGTCGTAAAGAGCAGTGAAGTGCGAGCGAATGAATGGATCTGCTGCAAGTTCATCAGGGTACTGTTTAAGGACAGCCTCAAATTCTTTGAGTGAGTGCTCATTCGATGCCCGCGACATCGCACGCATGGCATCGATATCCCGGCCCTCATATTGCTGGACCGTCTTGTGCGTCAGCAGCTGTTCAACGTCGGCAGCGAGATTTAGCATGATCTTGACTAGAAGTAAGTACTTCAGCGAGCGCACTGCCTGAGGGTTGTTCAGAGACGCATAACCCTCGAATGCTTCGTAGAAGTAGGAGAATGCTGTCTTGTAATCGCCGTCCTCCGCTTGCAAAATACCCGACTGCTGGTCCAGCTTCGCCTGCGTGACTGTTGGCGTGTATATGGCATTGGCGGATGTTCGTGCACTCGTTAGCGACGCCCGCGCCTTTGGTAGATTTCTCAGCGCGTGATACACTCGGGATTCCAGCAGCTGGACTTCCACTAGCATCATCTTGTCGTCAAGACGCTTGAGCTCTCTGAGAAGCGACTGTATCAACTCTATGGCTGGTTGGTACAACTTTTTCTCGTAGTATAATGCCACCAATCGCACCTGCAGGTTCTGACGCAGGAAGCTGCGATTCTCCCGCACTGTCCAATCCACAGCATCCTTGATGGTTGTGATCTGGAGGTCGATCGTGCCCTCGATTTTATCAAGGTCTTCAATAAGACCTCGGATAATTTTGGCAGTCTTGGACTTTGCGTACCCTCCTGTGACCTCACGCGCAGTTGCTACCAATTCGCTTAGCTTGTTTGCCTGATTAGTATCGCGATACCAGTTACCAAGAGCAACAAACGCAGCCTCCTGGTTCTGAATAGCCTTTTCACTCTTCCCAGGATCAGTTTGGACGAGTTTCTGGTACTCTGCCTCCGCGGCGGGGAAGCCTGCTTCCTTCGCCGCTTGCAAGCTCATAGGCGCCACTGTGCTGCTTAGTACACACGCCAGGCTCAGAAGGAGAGTAAGATCTGGTCTGTTCGAGATATGCGTAATGGGGTGGTTGTAGTGAAGGTGCTAGTAGTGCTAGGGACGCCATGATAAATTAGTCTAAGATGAGAAAAGAGCGACGAGATTGATGCTCGTCTGATCAAGGCGAGACGCAGTATTTCTCGTAGACAATTTCAACCTGATTTCGAAGCTCAGATTTACGTGCATCGTTGCACCAGGACCCTTCAATTCCATTCATGGCGATCTGGCGCCATTGCTCGAGCGTAAACTCGAAATGTTTATGAACTTCAAGGTAATTGTCAAGAATGTAGCCACCAAAATATGCCGGATCATCAGAATTGATAGAAAAGGGGACTCCAGCTTCTAAGAACTTGGCAATAGGAAGCTCGCCAACGTGTTTCACCACCTGCAGTTTTACATTCGACAGGGGACAGAGCGACAAAAGCGTACGATTCTCGGCAAGTCGCTGCATGAGATCGGCATCGTGTTGGCTGTTGACGCCATGATCGATCCGTGTGACGCCAAGCTTGTTTATAGCGTCTACAACGTAGCTGGCAGGACCCTCTTCTCCGGCGTGAGCTGTGAGGCCAACCTCAGGGAACTTAGTGCTGATAGTCTTGAAGCATTCCTCAAACAGGTGCGGAGGAAATGGTTTCTCTGCTGAATCGAGGCCGAGGCCATGTATCACGCCTTGCTCATACCACTTAGCTGCAGCCTCGACTGTCTCCATGCCAGCTTCTGTCGGTAGGTGCCTCAGCAGGCACATGATTAGTTTGTTAGAGATACCATACTTCGCGGTTGCATCTTTACACGCACGATCCAAACCATTAACGACCACGTCTAACTCTATACCTCGCTCAACGTGGCCCTGGGGATCGAAGAACACCTCAGAATGGCAACAGCCATCAGTATGCGCGCGCTCGAAGTAAGCCATTGCAAGCTCGTAGAAGTCTTGTTCGTGAATTAGCACGCTCATACCAACATAATAGTGGTCTAGAAAGTCTTGCAAATCCGTAAAGTTTGCGTAACGCTCGAGACACGACTCGACTGAGCCGGGGAAGAAGTCGGGCAGTGCAATTTTATTTCGCTTGGCTAGTTTAAACACCAGCGATGGCTCCAGTGTGCCTTCCAAATGCAAGTGGTGCTCACATTTGGGTAACTCGGTTAAAAACTCTTTTATATCAACCATTTCAACTTTGCCGGCAAGAAGAAAAAAAATTATGGCCCTGCAAAAAGATTACCTATTAGATATAGCTTTCCCAGCTCACCTGGGATCTGCGATAAGCTAATCTCATGTCAACACGAACGCCTTGAAGATACACTGGAGTCTTAAATTAACACCCAAAGCTTTTATATAAAATATAAATTTCTCACGAGCAAGTGATTACGCCGATTCTAGATCCAAAGATTGTATAGCAGACTGTCTTAACCGCTCATTGAGCTCATCAAGCTGATCTGTGGCTCTAAATAGAGGCCACAGCGGTCGTTCAGGATCGGCGACAAGAATCGCAATTTCCAGAGCGATTTGAGCGTAACGCAAGTTTGCCTCTCGTGCTTCAATTAATATTCGCAATAGCTCCAAGACCAGAAATGGAACATAGATCTGCCGTAAACGACGTCCCTCTGCTGTCCCTACTGACTCCATGAACGACATAGCAGTGTTAACACTCTGTATCACATGTCCTACTGCTTCTGTGGCCCTAGTTCGCCAAGCAACACCGTCTCTGCTTAGGCTGTCCCAAATCATTATATGATTCAGAGCTGTCACGATCTTACTGAACTCGAGAAGCTCTGCACGATGCGGAGTCTGGATCGCAGACCGCCCATATACGAGCCCGAGTCGCATCCGCTCACCAATTTCCAGGGCGGCGCGGGGCAATCCACGCAGGAGCACGGAGTGGAATAATGTACAGAGGGCGCCCACGGCGTCGTCCCACATTTTGGCTGCAGAAAACCACTCAAGGGCAGTCACAAGGTAAAGAGCATTAGCATCTGCCGCCTGAGTTGATCCTAGGGGCCCGTCTATTCGTGCTACCTCGGGGCTGTCGTCTTTTGCAAGCACATTGAGCTCAACTAGTCTGAACACTTGCCGAACCACAGGCCTGATGTCGATACCAAAGCGCTGTGACGCATCAAGCTGGAGCATACGCTCGCCTGGATCGCTTATTTGTGCTATTACCCGCGCATATATGGCTGTGCGCTGCTCTGCGTCGTCGATAAGTCGAATGTATGCGGGTATTAGCTGGAACCGCGGCTGTTCGGGCAACGACAAAAACTCAACGTACGCTCTAATGAGGAATTCAACGGTACTATTCGATGCAGTGGGAACAAACAGCTCCAGATGTAACAGAATTCGCAACAGCCAAGGCTGTCCGAGCAGGTAGTGATCGTCTGTATTTCCTAACACCGCCCGTCGAGCATGGTCGACTAATTCAGTTGCCATTGAATCAATATTACCCCTTATAAGTCCCTTGATCACAACTCGTAGAACATCTTGTCCTTGCAAGGATACCTTATGGTCGACACTAGAATCAACAGCCTCAAGGCCTTCGTCCAAAGATGGGGCTGGGGGAGGGTCGGCAAGCCCCCCAGCAGTACTCCTCGACCCCAACTTCCGCGCCGAAGCCACAACAATAGCGTTAACGTGCGCTAGTAGTTGCGTCTCCCAGTCACTGCTGAGAGCAAGAACAGAAGACACATCGCCGCACAGAAAACCGTAAGCAGCGCGTTCATACTTGGATAAAGACGCAGTCTGACACAGTGCATATAAAGCTCGAATGACGTTACAAGATTTTGGCGCGTCTACAGCTGCCTTCAGCGTCCAGTTGCCTGTCTGAGCGCACACTCGCGATGCCTCGACATCCTCACCAGCCTGCAGTAGATTGAACACGTACCTGAAGACGGTGGCATCTGCTGCGGCATCCTCGGGAGCAATCTGCTTGCCCTGGCGTACCGGAGCATCCACGTCAAGCTCATTTACCATCACAGATACGATATCTGGTCCTCTCAAGGGAACTGGAGTGTGCCGTAAACGGTCCCTAGTAGCCATCCACTTGATTGATGCTAGCTCCGACGGCCTTTCGGGGCGCGGAAGACCTTCTTGCAACCAGGAACGTAATACCTCGGCTACGCTTTGTACTTCCTCTCTTCTAGAGAGCACCTCTGCCAGCGTCCACATCCTCGCTTCAAGCTCCAGGCGCTTAAATTCTGCATCGTTAGATCCATGGTGCTCGAGTCGCTCGAGCGCTCTATCCTTGACACTACCTGCAAAGTCTGAGAGCAGATCTGGCCCAAGGAAAGACTCGGTGGTGATGGCACCCGCAACTGCTCTAGCAAAGTCGTCAACAAGCGTATCCATGTACGCTTATGTAAGCGATGTTGATACTTGGGCGCGGGCGTCGTGCGCGTCTGTCTGCATCGAGGCAAGTCTTAAGAGAGTAAGAATATGAGAGTGTGACTATGCTTTCTTTCAGTTTGCTCTCGCTGGATGAGTATAATTACAAACTATAGTACTAGCTATAATATGTCTCATTTGCGTGCTTAAAAAGCACCCTTGCAACTCACAAAACACAGTATGAGCGATGATAATTACTATCAGTATCGTGAGCATGACATATGTTGAACAAAATGCTACATTAGAATAAATCTCTATCAATTAAATAATGCATTGGCCAAGAACGCGGACATTTTTGTGACGGCATTAGCATGCCATGGCAGAAGCGTAGGCCCAGTGGTAACTCCAGTGGTCTCAGCAAAGCTGGCCAGGCGTCTGAATTGGCCAATGACAACATTGGTAATTAAACGGGATGGAACGCTATGATTTTGGTGGTAGATCATGGAAATCTCCAGCAGATTATACCCCGGACAATCATCAAAGTGGTTGTAACCTCCGACCGGCTTAACGAGAATACCAGTAGCCTGAGCAGGAGGAGCAAGGCCGACGCTACTGGTTTTTGTCGTGAATGCCAAGCCATGTGTTTCTCCTTCCATATTCACTACGATCCAATCATCACGGCCACTGGATCCATTGCCTGTCTCTTGCATCTTTTCATGACTGAAAATATCGGCTGTTTGAGAACGAACATGAAGCCCGCGCGGATGGGGAAGATAAAACAAACACACGTCTATCAGTTTAATCGATTTGGGCGGAGAGCGTACAAGGCGCTGCCATGTCGCAAACTCAGTCAGATCCATGTGACCAGATTTCAAAACAACTATCTGCCAGTTTTGGGCTCCCACTGACGCACACAGCTGTCCGGTACGCTGCCAGATATCTGACAATACTCCAAAAAGGGACTGCTCACCCAGGGATGGTAACCCTGACGCAGATGTCCCTGAAGGCGGTCCTAAAGCATCATCCATCATTGGTATAGGCGACCCCATGCGCGTCCGTGATGTATGCGCCGACAACCTCATGACCTCAATGCGAGTAAGCTTAGCCCATTGATCCGTCCACGCTACGGACACCCAGCGACGGTCCAGCGAAATACTGTAGCTAACATGCATAACTGGATCTTCTTCAAGCACATGCTCCAGAGGGGCAGGTGTATATGAGAGATTGATGGATTGCGAGACGAGATTCGCTAAAGAAAATGCTGGAGTATTATCACTCACCATCGTTGCAGAATTCCCAGACGAATCTGTGCCTGGCCTCAAATTAGTACGCTGAACCCACCTATCATAGAGTAAGAGTGCGACGCGCTCCATTTCTCGTTGCGTGAGAATCACGTCACTATCCCATGGGGACAGGAAGGAATCAAGCGACAGTAACAACCATCGCGCTTCGGGTAACCCTGCCCTCACGGCCTGGTATCCTCGAGCCAAAGAAACAAATGAACTTGAAAAAGTAGATGTTTCTGGGTACGCCATTACCACCGCAACTTCAGTTCCTACAGCATAAGCTGAGAGCAGAATCTTCTTCAGCTGAGCACAGGCAATCTCATATACCTCACCAACACTCTCAGAGCTAGCATGGCGCGCATCGGCCTGAATTTTGAACATGCCTTTGCAAACCACGCTTCCATCACCCAACGTTGGAAGAGTCAGTGTTCCCAGGCCTGAAGCAGAATACAAGTCTTGGAGCGACTCTAGTGAAGCGCGAACATGATTTTGGACACTGGGGCTTGCCAGTGACATGACTATGAGCACTATATCCCGTGGTTTACCAACGGGGTGCAGATCGAGGAGTCGCCAGAATGACAATGCGGAAGCTCTTGCTTTATGGGGAATACCGTTGCGCATGAAATTGTACAGCGGCGAGCTCAGATGAACAAACTCGTCTCTTTCTCTGCGACTCACCCGGTCTTTAGTAGTACCCGCGACACTGCCTTGCCGAGATCGAGGCTGCGAAGACATAGCTGGACCTAAAGGAGTGTCTGCCCGAGTAGGAGTAAGGGAAGGGGTATTCGGTCCTAATTGAGAACCTAACAAGTCTGGCTTTACCGAATCTGCGATATCGGAAACAGAGAGGGGGCGTAATTGTGGGAATACGGACATCAAGCTTTTGCGAATAACCGAATCTCCAGGGACAACTTCTGTAGTTAAAAATGGTGCCGTCGTGAGTTGTCGAAGGGAGCCAGAGTCCCACACAATTTGCGCCATTAAAAGCTGCATACTCTCTGTAGATATGGGCACCCCTGCAACTGGCTGAGGAGGAGTTGACGTGAGAACCAAGTGCCAACTATGCGTCAGTCTACGCAGATCATCGTCTGTGGGGCACCACTGGCATTCTGCTAGTCGTCCATCGCTGATATCATCCCAATCTGCCTCCGCAGCCGCCTCGACATCCATGAGATCCAGTATAGCATGGTTCAACAATTCCATATTATCCCCCTCATCGCTGACGTCGTCTAGACCATCCTCATTCATAGACTCGTCATCACTGCAAGATGGTGCACCGTCATCTCTTTTTTGGTCTTCAGCCGTATAATGAAATCTTCCCCCTTCAACGTACTTGGAGTCCAGCATAGTTGTGTCTAGAAGAACTGGACTGAAGACACCAGAATTCTGGGCTGTTTCAGCTAGTAATTTAGCCCGAGCGCCAGCCGCAGTAGCTTCTTCGCCAGTTGAGACCGTTACAACTTTCGCCTTTGATTCAAGCTCCTCAGTTGGTCTGAATGTTGGCTTTGGCTTGGTGTCGCTTATTTTTGAGTCGGATATAATCTCAGAATCATTCTCTAGAACAGGATCAAGACGCATTCCTGTAAATCCGGTAGAAAGACCGGTACCAAAATTGGAGGCAAATGCCGGGTCAGGAGATTGAAATGGTGCATCAAAGTAGTTGAAATCCGCATTGGTTACATTTTCGTCCACTCCCCAGCTGTCCTCGTCTCCAGGATGAGAGACAGCTCCACCATCCGCTTCTGCAGGCGTTCGCATTGGCCCTGGAGGTGAGTTGTATGAGTTATACATCGGGGTTGGATACATATGTTCCACATCAGCAATCGAGCGCCTTCGAGGTAATGGACTAGGTGGTGGAGCAGGTGGTGGATTGATCGTATGGTGTAGCTTTGTCGCTGTTTCTACTGTAGGTTCAGTGGGCGCGATTGGATTTGATGGCAATTTAGGAGCCAATTCATGTTCGAGCTCCTCATAAGGATCATGTCTGGCCATAGAGGCTTGCAATGTCGACTCTGGCGGTGGACCAGCCACTACCAGGGCCATTGGCCACATTACGACCCGGCCGTCGCAAGAAACTTGTACCCAGGGACTCTCCTCCAAGCGCTCAAGAGAAACAATTGAGGGCTCGATATCCTTAATGTAGAGATAAAACGCTCGCGCAAGTGTAGGAGAAGGTGGATCGTAGGATGTTGAGGTTCCAGCGCCGACGAGTACACACGGCTTTCCACTGGGGAGGATCCACACCGTTGGTGACGGATTCGCAGCCACCGCAGACAGTGGCTGCAGTTGTGAGCGAGTTGCAGTGATTCTCAGCCTAACATTTCCATCAGAGAGGAGAGAGGGCTCAATCTTTATCACAGAGCCATCAAAGACGCTCAGCACGCCTCGATCAAACGGAAGAAACTGATCGCTGCCCTGTCGCAGTAGCTGGACACGACAGAGGTTCTCAAGAGCTGACAGCAGAGTAATATACCTGTTTTCATTTTCAGCGGCGAACGGTGTCAAGAATGTGCCTGTACTGACCGCTGCAAGAGTTCGACGGAATGCCTCTGGTGGATCGGGAGCTGAGACCGATCCGTCTAAAGAGAAGGTGTAGAGATCACGACCGGAAACACAAGCTAACTGATGTTCTTGCAGTAATGCAGCCTCTGCTCTAAGAAGCACACGCTGTGCTGTTTCAGCAATATCGTCGCTTCCTACTTTGTCCAGTCCGAACTGGCCAGAAAGAGGAGTACCTCCCGGAGGCACAGCAGGAGTACCATGCGCAGAGTCCTCAACATGCGACCGGAGAACAAACAACTTGTATGAAACAGAGGAGAGCTTGCCAGCAGCAAACCAGTCGCCGTATACCAGTGGCGCCTCTACGCCCATTGATAACTACCCTGCCTTAACCGAAGAAGGATGGTGAATAGAGAAATAAATAATGCAAAGTGAGCTGACGCGCAGTTATTGTATCTTGATAGGTGATAACTGACCCGGAGCTAGGACCTTCAATCCTCTACTCTCGAAAAAAATCACCCTAAGCACTCCCCGCGGTCGCACGTGAAATGTTGCGTAAGTAAGATAATAGGAACTAGCGGGCAAAACGGAAAACTTATCAATAAAAAGGCTATGCAATAAATATCTAAGAGCTAAAGAGGATCACATATATAGTCCAAATGTAGTCTGGACCCTCTGCTAATTCTAGCGAACACGGAGTCCAGTCACGGGATCAATGATCTCGAGAGCACGGCGGGTTCGGATCCCCAGGGTAGGCGTCGACGCCTGTCCGCTCGACGAGGGCACGGGAACACCAGGAGAAAAGCCGGCAATAGCAGTTGATGATGTATTAGCAGTAATCGAGGCTGAGACAATCCGAGGGGTGGAAGGCTGACTGACCTCGTATGGGGTCAATGCCGGACAGAACTCGGTATCGTCTTCAGGGAAGAAACCCCGGCCAGCATCGAGCCGCATTTTTAAAAGCTCTGGTGAGTATGGTGACGAAAATGTAGGACTAGTTGAACTTGGCCTGCTCGAACCATCAGTATAGTACGAAGACATTGAGGATATTGCTTCGGGCGAACTTGAGTAGTAGCTCATAGTGGCTTTAATCGTATGTTGGAGATATCCCACGAGGATCCAGTCTCGGACCAGAGCACAATCCTGCGGCAGGTCAACTTTGATAATGTGGTTGATGTGAGGTCTGAGGCGGGACTCGCTTTCTATACCGGCCCTTGCCGGATGACTCATCATGACGTGTACAGTCACGTGACGAGCGTAAGTTCGCGAATCCTTCGGGCTCGTGCTCTCGGAGTATATTAATGGGAAAAGACAGGGCAGGCGAGTCGTGGTGATCCTAATCGCGCTTGTTGGAGTGCCGTAATTTAATGCAGTTTACACCGCTTGAGAACTTTGCGCTATATCAGTCGATATTCGCGTAGCCGAACCCGTGCTTGACATTCGACACTGATTCGTCAGTACATGCATGCGGGTGGCGAGACAAGAGGATTACCGGTTCCGTTAGTTTCATTGGTGTCAGCTGTCTGTGATCTCAGCTTACATTTCTAAAACGATGCAGTATGTGTGTCTCAGTCAAACTTAATGTAGCTTGAGCCGATTTACCTGCCTCTTTGTTGGGGCTGGGTGCCTGACGGTCGGGGATGGCAGAGGGTATGCATCTTACTGATCTGTGAGTAATGCGCGAAAGAGGCTTATCCATACCCTGGAGCAATGCATATGTCACCTGGCTGCAGGGAGCCTGCAGGGACGACAGGGGAGCCGCCGCCACAATTATAGGTGTGGATCATAAAGTCAATATTAGAATCCAGAGGCTAGCAACAAATCCTGGGAGTGGAGATATTTCGGCGTAATAGTTAGAAAAATCTATACTATACTCGTGAACTATGCATATAAATAGAGAAACCGGAGGCTTCGTCGGTGGTAACTTTCAAACAGGCGGCAGAGGAACTGGTCCATTAACAGAGCCTAAGTTGGGGCGCGAGCTACCATCTTGCTGTACTTTGGTATTAAGCACAGCCCGGAGCCAACTTTTCGTGCCAGATGTACTAGCTGTCTCTCTTACTTCTTCTGATTCGGCTCCAAGAAAGGATTGTACCCCATTTCCGCTAACCATAGATGGCTGAGACTGAGATTGAGACTGAGAGCGGGATTGGGGCTGAGGTGGAGCTGAGGTCATAGATTGTGGTGGAGAGGAGGCACATGTTTGAGCCTCGCCAAGAGGAGCCATAGTAGCTGGCGAGGATGAGGGATGCGACGCTGCCATTACTGAGGGCTGCGCAGTAGATTTGGAAGAATCTGTAGATGAAGTTGTGCCTAACACAGGGGGAACTGGATGCCGGACGCCTGCAGGAGAATACATCTGCACGGGTGCCATGATAGGGTAGAAGCCAGCTTGTGTCGAGTTATAAGGTACGGTTGGATAGCCGTAGGTAGATTGTGGCGGAGGATAGGCCTGTGGTGGAGTTGTATAGTATAGATACTGGCCACTCGGATCGCGAACAGGCAAAATATATGGGGTAGGCATCGGCGGGTGGTACATTCGAGTTCCTACAGATGTTGACATCGGAGTAGCCATGCTTGGAGATGCACTCGATCCTTCGCTCCGACTCGGTCCTTCCGGCGAGCTAGCACTGACTTCAGTGAGTCCTCCAGAAGAGACACCTTGATTGGTGGCGGTCCTGCTATAAATAGAATACGGAGGTACACCCGGAACCGTATAGGGCAACCTCCCTAGCACAATCGGGGCAGGAAGGACAGGTAGATTTTGCTGTTCCGTCCTTGTAGAAAACATGTTAGCTCGTGCTATTTGCTGGTCGCGGACAGCCTGGTGACTGAAAGGATCATTAGCATGTACAGTATATATGTGCTGCCTCAAGTTGTCCAGTCTAGAGAACGCGCGGCCGCATTCACATTGGAAAGGGCGCTCACCTGTGTGCTTGCGAACATGTCTTGCGAGGTGCTCAGAACGAGAAAACGCCATGTTGCATTTTCCAAATCCAGTACATCGGAACACTTTGTTACCTCGACGAACTCGCTTCAATGGTGGGGTTCCTTTGTCGCCACCATTTCCACTGATATCATCTTCCTTTTCTTTCACGTCATTGTCATAGTTTTGACCACCGCTTGGATCAGACATTTCCATTTCATCCCTTTGGCGACCGTACTCTTCTTTTTCTTTAATGTCAACCTCCGCTTTTTCTGTTACAACGGCAGTAAGTGTATTTGGGGGCTTCGTGGTCAGTTCTGAGTTATCGTTGATGTTGGCCATCTCCGTGATTCCTCGGTCATTGCCGCGAATCTCCGTAATGATTTCCCCAGTACGCGGAATGACGTCATTGCCAAGTTTGCCTTCCTCAACGTGATGGAGGTCAGCTTTCACAGCAGTATTTTCATTGTTGACACTTTCAGTGGTTATATCTTCAGAAGTCGTGATAGATTTTGCTTCTGCTTCGCCTTCTAGCAATTTAGATTCTCCGAGAGCGCTGGCGTGTGGTGGATCTGCTGTCTCACTGCTAGCTGAATCTGACGTTCTTGCGCTGTCCCGTAATGATGCCGGTGGATGGCTCGAATCAGCTATATTGCCTGAAGTAGTCGAAGCTGCCGGCATAACAGCGGGCTGCTGCTGCCCGCTGTTTGACATGGTTAATGGAGGAAGCTAGAGTCAAAGAACACTCAGCGCGGCCTCCCAGCTTATAAACTTTGTAAGCACAGAACCGGGTACCCTATAGTGACGATCTTAAGACAGAGGAGATGATTGCAGTTGATATCAGACACAGAAGGCAGATGCTAATATAAGCACACGCGTAGGGACAGCCCTCACTTGTCTTCTCCAAGTAACAATTTATTTTTATAGAGGATGACAAGTCCCCAGGGCTCTTATTTAGATTGTAGACGTGCCACCAGTCGCCACGATGCGACCAGAACGCCGATCAACTAACCGGTCGGTAGTCAGCAACCGATGCCACCTTCGTACGTTAGCGCGCAGGATCGCCGAGCGGCACGAACGTGAAATATTGTACATGAGTCTCAAGAGCGATTGATAGCGTTGTAAAATCGCTCTCGCACATTCAAACCACCGCTCTGACACCAACGAAGTCAATCGAATGATTTAGAAGTGGTAACCTCCACCTACAGCAAGCTGACACCCTCGTCACCCTAAACGTACTTTGAGCAGTTTGCCTACATCTTGCACCTAGCCCCCTTGGGGTCTATCTAAGCCTTACCTGCGGATGTAGGGTTCACATAATACGCTTGTTAATCAGCGCCAAAAAGGGCGATACCTAAAAATATTCCTTGGGAGCACACGCCACGTATGGCAGCTTGACTACGCTTCTACTGCCGTAATTGAAAGATTATATGCCCCGAGTTATATTGAGATTAT
Source organism: Wickerhamiella domercqiae (assembly GCA_001599275.1). NCBI lineage: Eukaryota > Fungi > Ascomycota > Dipodascomycetes > Dipodascales > Trichomonascaceae > Wickerhamiella > Wickerhamiella domercqiae. Next base: position 1,165,856 of record BCGM01000001.1, read on the forward strand.
ATTATTAAAGAATCGGAGATAGCTGTATTAAAGGTCGGCATTGAGGTTATAAAGTCCGCGACCTTTTAGATTGGGCCGTTGCATCTTACATACGCCTTGGCCTACCAGAGAAGGCTCCAAAAGTTTAGACCATTCTCTTGACCCGGGACCAAATGGCGCGGTTTTGAGAGTTGACATTTCCGACCAGCCCAAACTCTATTCCATATGACGTACTGAGATTGCGACTTTTTTGGCCATTCAAATATCGGCACAGGTCTAGATCTGGATAAAACTGACGGGGAAAATAAGCTGACGGCCCCTTTTAGAGGATATCCCTCCCGCCTGTGTACTTTCGGCTCCCCACCACGTCTTAATTATAGGTTTCTAAACTGAGAATAACTCAGCGGTAGGATCTAATTCTAGATGCTTTCAGCCGATAGCGAGCAGTGCAAAATCAGCCCCATTCAACTTGTGCCCCTTTTCTATGCCGAAATAACGATGAGATAGAGGTGTATATATATACATTGCTAGATTTGGGAGAGAAAGAGGTCGATTTTCACGAAACAGGAGGAGGGCGTTATGATACTGAACGTGACATCTCATTAATTGCCGCACATTTATTCCACTCAGGACCTAGCAATATCAATGGGTTAATCTCAGAGCGTATATGCTTCTCCAGCTGCCTAGGCTGGCTAACACCCACAGGATGCCTGCTCCTGAGGCGACTCCATAGTGACGTCGACGACTTCAGCAGGCTGCTGTGATTTTTGAGGAATTTCCATGCCAGACAGTTCTGTGGCAATCTTCTTGAACAATTGCTTCACATTCTGACCTGTCATCGCGCTCGCTTCCATGAATATAGCGCCTCCGACAGCCTTGGCCATGTCCTCGCCTTCTTGCTGTGTAACAACTCGCTCAGAGCCGAGATCATTCTTGTTCCCGACCAGAACGATCAGTGCCTGTCCTTGTCTCTCGGTCACTACATCGTCAACCCACTTATGTGCCTGCTCGAACGTTTTACGGTCTGTGATATCATAGACGACCACTGCAACATTTGAATCGCGAATATACGAGGGAACTAATGTCCTGAAACGCTCCTGTCCTGCGGTATCCCAAAGCTGAAGTCGAATCGTCCGGTCTGGGAGGTACATTGTTTTGGACATGAAGTCGATGCCCACCGTAGCTTTATATTGCGTGTCGAATGTATCATACATAAAACGTGAAAGAAGAGAAGTCTTACCAACGCTCTGGTCGCCCAGAAACACCAGCTTGTACTTGACGATCTCGTTCGACATAGCCGAAGTGGCCCTTTTCGAGTGATTACGCGATTTGCGCTTCGCGGTGGGTAGTAAACTTAACCCCACTCGCTTGCCCCAGTCGTAGTTATAGTAACGTATAAATTACATTAGGCGGTGGCCCTGTCCTCCGAAAGGATCGAGGTGTTCTATTTGCCGCTCATAAAGTTTACAAAGTCGCCAGAAGTTAGCGTCGTGGTCTCCGTGGGAGTTGTGCGCAAGCTCATGGCAGAGGACCATTTTAGTATCGCGGTAGCTGCGGAAGCCCTCATAGTTATCCGTTCGTATGCGCAGTCGTATTTCAAGACCCTGACCAACATTCAGACCCAGCTTTCGAGCCTCAATGGTACCGCCACCGCCAAAGTCCGTGTTGGTGAGTGGGTCTAGCTCGGTGAGCCGGCCAACATTCAGTTTATATTTTTTCATTAGTGCTTGAACTGCTCTATCGTCACGTATACGCTCCAAGTACTTCTGAGCGCGTTCATGATCGCCATACTTGAGAGCCTCAACACGGCCGAAAGTGTACTCTAGTGGCTCTTCTCGTGCTTTGTAGGCGATACCTCTATGTGTGAGCTGATATGCACGTTTTTCTCTGTCCCGAATTCCTTCTGCTCGTGCCTTTTCGGCAATCTCTACATTTTCCTGTGTTGTCGCGAGAACAAGTGCCTTTTTAACGTCTGGAACATTAGCCTCGTCTGTGAATTTATACGACTTTCCGCCGAGGATTAGCTTTTGTTTCTCAGGAGCTATACCAAATTGTTCCAATACGAATATTCGTAGATCGGCCAATGTTCTCCCATTGGCCTCGAATTCTTCTCTTTTACCGTTACACGCCACAATCATAGTTCTTTAGACGAAGTGGCGATCGTTTGTCCAATGATTATGTGACCCTCCAGGCGTAGCCCTTCATTTCATTGATTCTAGAAGTTTTCTATTAGGTCAAGTCGACGCACGCCAACAGACCTTGAAGAGGGCCTTCTTTTGACTGCGCTGGAGATCTAGAATCTGAGTGACCCTACGAGCAGTCAAGTTGGTCACTATTCGCGATTCCCTTCCCCACGACTTGACGCTTCGTAATCGAGACAAGCCAGCGATGGACTTGTCAAAGATCGCTCGTAACTACGTCGAGCGCCTTATAGAAGACGATGGTAAGCCCAAAATATTACTCCTGGATTCTGCGACGATTGAGATAATCTCATTGGCCACCACGCAGTCATACTTGTTAAAGAAGGACGTGTTTTTAGTCGACCGGCTCGATAACACGGCCCGGCAGAAGATGCGACACCTACGCTGCGTTTGTTTCGTGCGACCTAGCAGCGAAAGTTTGGCCCAGCTCATTGAAGAGCTGCGATCCCCTCGCTATGGATCTTACGCAGTGGTGTTCAGTAACCTTGTTCGCAAAAGCCAACTTGAGCGTCTAGCAGAGGCTGACGATAATGAGGCTGTAACGCTAGTACAGGAGATGTTCCTAGACTATTACACGGTTAACTCAGATTTTCTATCTGCGGGGATAGCCGAGCCAGTGTGGTCTACGTCTCTGACGTCTTGGGAAACCGGTGCGATGGATCGCTCAGCAGAAACACTGATTTCCACGCTCCTCAGCCTCAAATTTCGCAAACCTCAAATCCGTATTGAGGCCAATTCAGGAATGGCACGTAAGCTTTCTACAGAATTGGTCGCTGTCGTTGATCGGCAGGCGAGCATATTCGACCAATTCCCCGTTAAGAATCCTGCACCATTAGTACTCATCCTAGATCGACTCAATGATCCAATAACCCCTCTTCTCAGTCACTGGACCTATCAGGCAATGGTCGATGAGCTGATTGGTATCAGGAACAACCGGGTCGACATTAGCGCAGCCCCAGACATCCAGCCGGATCAACGCGAGATCGTTCTCAGCCAGAGTGAAGACGCATTTTTCGCCGATGTTATGTTCTTGAATTGGGGCGATCTTGGTGCAGCAGTGGTGGACTATGTATCCAAGTACAAGTCAAAATCACAGTCGAACACTAACCTCGATACTGTTGCAGATATGAAGCGATTTGTGGAAGAGTATCCCGAGTTCAGACGATTGGGTGGAAATGTAGCAAAGCATGTTGCTCTAGTTGGTGAGCTGTCACGCCTTGTAGATACTCAACAACTTTATGCTACGTCTGGCCTCGAGCAAAGTCTTGCATGCACAGAGAACCACAATGACGACCTTCGACAGCTCCAGGAGCTCATTAGCAGCCCACAAATTACTACTATCGCCAAATATCGCCTCGTTGCCCTGTATACTATGAGATATCGACGGCACGCAAATAACGCTACAGCGGCGTTACTAGGACTCCTGGAGTCTCACGATCATTCACCTGTGCTGCGACGAGCAGTTGAAAATCTCATGACGACTATGAATAGTGGTAGATTCCCGCAGGAGGATCTGTTTAGCCAAGGATCGCTTCTAACACGAGCACAACAGTCATTGCGTGGTCTTCAAGGGGTAGAAAATGTCCTCACCCAGCATACGCCATTACTCGAGACTACTCTCCAGAACCTTTCTCGCGGCAAATTATCGCGCGACAAGTATCCTGTCGTCTCTGGTCCTACTTCTGTAGATGTACCGCCGCAGGATGTATTTATATTTATGGTTGGTGGCGCAAGCTTTGAGGAAGCCAGGCTGGTTACTGAATTCTCCCGTGCTAATCCTAGTATTCGTGTCGTTCTTGGTGGAACATCGGTCGCCAACTCAGAGCGGTTACTCGAGCATCTTGGAGAAATCCAGCTTTGAGATAAACATAGTTTCAACTAAATCAATTTGTGACATCTAGTGAGGATAAGCTGCGATTGTCCTTAGTAGGCATTTCTTAGTTTGCGTATAGTCGAACACATATCTGCTCAGCTCCCTGATATGGTGAGAGCAAACATCTAGTCCTATTAGAATTTTCGTTGCAGAAGTTCTCTATTTTTTCGTAATTGCCATACAACTGATTGACCTATATTGTTCATGTGTGATGCTCAGCACGATTAATGCTTCGCTGACGGCTCTCTCCTAGCTCCCGTCACTATCCTGTGCAACATGCTGGTAAGAACTTGACTATCAGAATAATATAAGGGGAGATAAGGGGAGATCACAAGTAAATTAAGTCATCGAATAGATAATCTGTCACATGTGTGACGTACGCGGCATATTCCGTGCCCCGCAGCGGTCCTAGTAGATCGAGACTTAGATGGCGGGCAGGGGAGGGCTGATCGACGCTAAAATTACTTAGGGGTTCATCTACAATTCGCAGCGAGGGAATGCTAGCCGCCTCTCTACCAGCTCACTGACCTAACTATGGTATCAGGATTAAGCATGTACATCAGCTGCAAGGTTGCAAACCTTGACGGCGCTATCCCGGGGGAGCTTACTTTGCTTGGGTTTCATGTACCAGGTGCTTCATTACAACGCTTACCAAGCAATGTGAGCGACCGCAACTTTGAAAATTAGTGACGGGTTGTGGCGCCTTCTTAATGAGAAACAGACTTATGTATCTACGATCCAAGGACCTCTGACTGTCCATAGGAAGATTTTTCTCTACTTTTGTTTGCCCTACTACGTGCTATATAGCGACTCACAGCAATTTTCAGTATTCCAAACGACCGCAGCGAGGCCAAGAGAGCTGCACGCGCAACCCTTACCTCATCTCACGCCTCAGCCAGCGCGATGATGACACTACCCGCCGCTGAGTAGGGGGGGGGGGAGGCGGCCTCCATAATCTGCCTCAAGTGCGTCATGTGACGCAACATATATAACAGGGATATCTCCTGTCAGTCTTTGCTGGTAATCAGGTAGAAAGCAATATCTCATATCTTCAACTTATGCAAATGAGCCAGACACGTGCTCGTCGCAATTCCGTCTCCCAATGGCTATTTGGTGTCCCCGCCGGAGTACAGAATCCTAGCACAGCTGGTGTCGATTCGAATACAGCACCTATGACGATAAATATACCGCGTGAGAGAGCAGGTAGTATCAATTCAGTAGGCTCTATGGAAGGGTCACCGACAGAGGTATTTCTCACGTATCGAGAATCTACAGGGGCTATGAAACGTGTTCCTACGCATGACGACAACAACATTCTAAGCGGCCATTATTCATTCTAGAGCCACTCTGTTGCAGTTGTAGTACTGAGGCAGTATTTATTTATTAGTTATTATTTCTTTTACTTCTCTCCGTCCAAAATTGAAATCGCAAGAGCCAAGAAGAAATACTGTGCATTTAAATTAATTTAAAATAGGCCTCGTCGTGACCGCAGCGCGATCTCATTTTGTTCAGCCATTCGTTCATAGTCAAGATCATTGAGCGGTCCGAGGACTCTCCAGTATTCCTGGAATTCAACAGGATCCTCAGGGTCTACTGCTGTATGTCGTTCTTTAGCCTTTTTGTAGCGCTCGCGGTCATCCTCCATGCGGCGGAGAATTGCCTCTCGAGTCATGGGGGCTGTTGCTTTGGGGTCAGGGGTCGAAGCGTGCTGGTAGTTCGTACGAGCTACTTGCCGTTTAGTTCGTATTTGTTCTTTCGTTAACTCTGCAGTGACAGTATCCACGGTTTTGGATGCAACCAAAGAATCTAGTACTGCGAAAGCGTGTTCGGCATTAACAATTCCTGGGATATTTGGGGGTACTGCTCGATTCACAATGTCTGAAATATTCTGAGAAATGAGAATCTTAAAACTCGCCAACCGCTGGCTGGGGGTTGCCGCCACGAACGCTAGAAAATACAAGATGTTGACGCGTTGATTGATTGAGACTTTGGCCAGTTCTTCGAGAACACAGCGGAAAAGATCATTGATGAGGTCACTATTGTCACGAAGAAACTGAACGCCTACTTCTTGGGAGCGTGTGCCAGCATTAAGCCTTCTCAAAAGCTTGGAAAACTGTCCGCGGGCCTCAAAGGCGTCCATTACGCTCAGCGGGCAGCTTTATAAGTCATCCGTCTTTTTTCATTTGAGTAGTAAATGCCCAAGGCTAAAGGGAAAGGAGGTAAAAACCGGCGGCGCGGTAAGAATGACACCGGCTTCAAGCGCGAGCTTGTTCTGAGAGATGAGGGACAGGAGTATGCGCAGGTGATAAAGATGCAGGGCAGCGGCCGTGTCGAGGTCATGTGTTTTGACGGCGTTGAGCGTCATGCTCATATTCGTGGCAAGATGCGCAAAAAGGTATGGGTGAATCAAGGTGATATTGTTCTTGTCTCTATTCGAGAGTTCCAGCCCGAGCAGGCTGATGTTATCTTGAAATACCACCCTGACGAGGCGCGAGCACTGAAAGCTCAGGGTGAACTACCTGAGAACATTACCATCACCGAAAACGACAAGTTTGCTGGTAGCGATGATGAGTGCAACTTCGAGTTCGACAACGACGATTCTGAGGAGGATGACGAGGAGCTTAACATTGACGATATCTAGTGTATATCATGCTTATTCCAGTCTTCAACATTGCTCTAATTTGCGACAGAAAAGACACCCAGATCTGGGAAGGAGGATGATAGTTTTAGGTTTAAAGAGTAGGAGACAGCAGAGCTTCGTGTACACGACTTTCAGCAGAGACACGGCGGCTCTGCCGACCAACATCTTCAAGGGCGAGATCACGCTCGAAGTCAGTGGACAAATTAGGAGCACTGCGTCGGAGCGACATTGATCGACGGTTCATTTGCATACTACGACGTGTCTGCAAACCGGCTACTGTATTGTCCATGGGTACGTCTTCCACAACATGTGACGGCAACAGCCTACGAACATCTTCCGACCGAGAAAGGTTGAGGAGGTAAACGCCAATAAAAATGACAACAAATCCAAGTACGAGTGATATTGAGTTAACAGCATTGGTCGTATTGAAACCTCCGAAGAGAATGAACGAGGCCACAAGCGTGCACGTCGTGAAAGTCACGTAGTACAAGGGGTTGACAATCGAGGTGTCGAACTGGTCAAGGGCCTTGTTGAAATAGTTCATTTGCGTCAGGATGCAGACACCGACAACTAGCATAAACACGTAAGTTGAGAGATGTGAGAACTGGTTGTTTCCAGCAAATGTGAGTTTCAGGGCGATGCCGAAAGCCTTGATGGACATCACGCTGATGGAGCCCACCGTAGAGCATATTGAAATATATACCATAGGATGCTTCCGACCGTATCTAGGCGCAATCTTGTAGATAGAAACCACGGCAAAAATTACAACAAGTAGTGTGTACACGAGGAAAGCGGGTTGAACGGCATATTGAAGAATTTCATCTACTGTCTGCACGTCCTTATCTGGTGGAGCATGAAGGATAATTACCACCGAGCCAATGAGGCAGATCGCACAGCCTAGCTTGCCCAAAAGTCCAAGCTCTTCCTTCAAGAAGATAGCAGCTAGCACGGCACCGATGATAACGCTCAGAGCCCCGAGAGGAGTGACCAAAATAGCAGGAGCAAATGTGTAGGCAGCAAAATTTGCAATCTCCCCCACTGCCATGGTAAGGATGCCAGCCCACCAGAGGGGCTTCCTGAGATAGTCGAAGGAATCTGCCGCAGAGTTTGAATCATTTCCCGCTGCTTGCAGACCTTTTTTCGTGATAATAAAAGACGTACCAATGGCCAGAGAGCTCGAAATAGCAAGCCCGAGGCCAATGTATTTGTCTTGTAACATTTCTTCCAGCATCGTGAGACGCTACGTCGCAAGTATTCCTGACGTCGCAACCTGCTTAGTCGCGAGCGGTATGAAAGCAGATATATAGCGGATCGAGCACACGCTTCGCAGAGGAATGCTAAGCCCCTAAATAACCAGTTGCTCAAACTAGCATACTATCCTAATTTTAAAATTTATGAAATATGAATTGCCCACTCATCTGCAACTGACACGCCTGGGTTACGCAGTATGAGCCCATGCTCCTGCGGGAGGATATCGATGTTAGCGCCACTATCAGCAATGACAGCACTATCAGCGGACGGGACACCATAAATAATGATGCGTTCAATTTTTAGCTCAGAAATCGCTTTAGCATGTGGCTTGTGGACTGGTGTTCCACGTAATGTGCCATTGTCCATGACAACCTCAGTCAGGAGGTAATCAGCAGCGATGGATTTTCCATCGTCAACATACAACTTGCCTGAAGCACGGCCTGATCCATCCACTGAAACCAGAACTGTGTAAGGATCGAGGGCCATAAGCTCCGCTGACCGGCGCTTACGATCCTTGCGGAACACAACCGAACCGCCTTTCGCGTAAAGCGGGATCGTGTCGATAGCCACAGTAACTTCTCCGCCAGTAAAAGGCTGACCAGAGAAATAATTGTACCAAAGCTGGCCGTCGTCAGCATTGGGAGCTAGCACTGTGACTGAAGTGACACCTTCGGCGGTAACCGGCTTTGCCATCAGCGACGAACCAATCATAAACTGATCATCCACAGCTGATAGCGTCTCATCCCCAGGGAATTCCCAAAATAGAGGTCGCATTACGGGTGCCAGTGTTTGCGAGGACTCCCAGAACGCCGTGTAGAATTCAGGAAGCAGCTGATAGCGCAGCTCTAACGCTTCAGCCATGGACGTGTTATACGGGGGCTGAAACAGGTATGGCTCGCGGCGTTTTGAGTCGATGTGGGCATGGGCACGGAAGAAGGGATAGAATGCACCAGACTGATACCACCTAGTGAGTAGCTCTGGGCTGGGGTCGCGGAAAAAGCCTCCAACATCTGCACCAGCAAATGGCATTCCAGTCATTCCCAAGGTCAAAATAGTAGCTGTTGCCTCCTTCAGATAAGGCCACTCTGCCTGATTATCTCCTGTCCACATAGCCGCAAGGCGCTGAGACCCCGCGAAAAAGCTACGAGTGAGAATAAACGGCCGCTGCTGTGAGTCGGAATAGCGATCCAAAAGGGCTGAGTATGTGGCATTAGTGACTGTCTGACCGTACAAATTGTGAACATCTCTGTGTTCCCAGCCGCCATAGTGACGTAGGTCCTTGTATGCCGTCGTCTCAGACCCAGAAAACACAGATGGCTCAGACATGTCATTCCAGATAAAAAGGTTCGGAGAGTCACCGCCAAGAGCTTGACTGCGGCCGTAATACTTCGACCACCACTTCCAGCTTTCAGGGTTAAGCGTATCAATCCATACTGAATTTCCAGGCCAGCAGTGGCCTTCAAATTGGGAACCGTCTACGTTGTGGATAACGACATCATTGTCCCTCAAGCTTTCGTAGACATCATAGCCATTCTCAACCTTGATATGAGGGTCGATTAACGTTACCAGCTTACGCCCTTCTTTGTCAAGTTCGTTCATCATTTGCTCTGGCTCCGGGAAGTTATCATTCCAAGTGAAATACTTGCGTCCGGCAGTGTATTCTATATCCAGCCACAATACGTCCAATGGAATATCATGGACATCGAACTGATGGTTAACATCCAAAAGATCACCGCGCGAATTGTAGTTCCAGCGACATTGGTGATAAGCTGTCGCAAATAGCTGCGGTAAGTCCGCCGTTCCCGTTAATTTGGAGTATTCCTGGAGAATGTCAGAGGGATGCTCACCCAATATGGCATAGATATCTAATTTTCCCGTCTCCGAGATCCAATGCGCGGAAACGCTAGATTTGTCCGTGTACTTGTCTACGTCAACGTAAGTATCAGCAGCATTCATCCAGAAGATCGCAGCTGATGCACCCGGCCGATGAGCTACCATGAGAGGGATAGATCCGTACATGGGCATTGTGCTTCCAGTGTTGTATTCGAAGATGTCAACGTTGAAAAGCCTGTATGGATCAGTATGGTCATGACGCGTGTCTCTCAGCGCTAAGCTGTCAGAATGCTCAGGAATTCCGTAGACATTGGTAAAACCCTCGAAGGTAGTATCAAGGGCAACTGCTTCTGGACCGCGGATCTTTTTGTCCGTGTGTTGATCAAACGTGTCCGTCCAAGCGAGTTTGACTTGTTCAGGAACAGATTCAAGGTCCTCCGGAGGAACACGTAATTCTTCAATGTTGAGCGCCTTGCGTTTGTTCAATACAATCTGTTCCTTTCCGTGACGCATAATCTTAACGAGAAAGGGGCTGTATATAAGCTCGACCTCGATTCCATCACCGAAAGAAACGATCAGGCTCTCCTTCGATTTTTTGACTCTAGGAGGTATAGTAGGCGACCTTAATCCTTCCTTAGTTACGTCAAGAACAAATGGTGCGGGTGAGAACCGTTGAGGGTTCAAACCTTTCGCCTCTGGGATCTGCTTTAGAATGTCCTCGCGGCCTGCTTCGTCAACAACCAAGTGAACAATCCTATCTGTAGTTACTTCAAGTGAGAACGGAAACTGTGTCGTGCGATCTTTTTTCGCTAGAACACCTTTTATATTCGTAGGGTCAGCAGTATCAACTTCGACCACGGTATACGGCGACTCGAAGTTAGAATCGCGCGAGGTTTCGGCATAGACACGATTTCGTGCACAGAACGGATTCTGCTCGCAATTCCGAAACATCCAGTCTTTCACTGCTGTGGCAAGTGGCAGCAAAGGCAAAGCTGCCACCGCGCCTACCCCAAATCGCATCCCAGACAGGCTTTATTACTCAGTTTCGGCAACCCTCTGTGGTAGGTAACAAGTCTTTGTGGGGAGGGGGGGAAGGTTATGAAATCAGATTGACCAGCTCATTTATAAATATGCTTATTGTGATCTCTGGAGGCAGTCAAGGTCTCGGCTATGCGATTGGTAAAATATGGGCAGAGCGCGGGGCCGAGGTTGTCCTTGTTGCTCGGACAAAATCTAAGCTGCGAGATGCTGTAGATAAGTTGGGTAAGAACGCGAGATATATCGTTGGAGATGTGGCCGATGCTGCACAATGCGACAGGATATTTGCTGAGGTAGGTGCTATTCCAGATAAAGTCTTTTGCTGCGCTGGGGCGGCACGCCCCGGATTCTTTCTTGAGCTATCTGGGGCAGAACTGGAGTCAGCTCACAGAACGGTATACAATACTGCGCTCTTCTTCAGCCACTCTGCACTGCAGGTCCTAGCATCAGCGCCAGACAAGCTCAATAACCGGAGACAGCTAATATTCTGCTCGTCGACGCTAGCTGTGTTCCCATTCATAGGCTACTCATCGTATGCGCCAGGAAAAGCTGCTATCAGAGCCCTGGCTGACATCGTACGACAAGAAGGCCTCGAGCACAATGTACGTGTTTCACACATATTACCAGGAAGTATGGCTACTGAAGGGTATGAGATTGAAGAGCAGACGAAGCCTGCTGTTACCAAGCGTATTGAAGGCCCGTCAGCACCTCTCGATGCTGAAGATGTAGCTAAGACCGTGATTAGCGCACTTGATCGCGGACAAGACACAGTGTATACCGACACAGTCACTTGGGTTCTTGGATCGATGATGATGGGAACATCGCCGAGAGGCGGGCCATTGGGGGGACTGTTGCAGAGCTTGGTCGGCTTGTTTCTAGTTCTCTTCGGCTGGGTGGTTCGGTGGTCGATCAACAGCGATATCAGGGCAGCAATTAAAGAAGATCCACTCCAAGCCAAACGGTCATCGTAGCTCTCGTCTCCTTTCTAGATAATCTCCGATATAATGTTCATGTCTATAGGGCTGTGCTAAGTTTAGACTTAAAATCACACTAAGTACAAATTATGACTTGACGGATTGCAACCATCGCACTGCCCGTAGAACTTCAGCGTTCCATATATCTGCTACCGAATCGCGAACGCTGCGCGTCTCTAGGTCAATGGGATCAGTGTACGGTCGCACAATTTTCGGCTTATCAAGAGCGAGGTTCTGTGAATATCGTAATACAGAGGTAACGACGCGGGCGTTCTGTCTTATCGCATCAGCAGTGGCCCATGTGGCACTCAAACCAACGACAACGCCAGCTAGAAACCCGTAGATGCGAGACATTGAGTAACGCCCACTGATTTGTCAGTAGAGTAGATGTGGCCGGTGTGAGGCAAGTACGCACTCTGCTGTTTTGGGGGTGGGTACTCAAGAAACAGGTGAATTAATTAACACGACTTTGAGAAAATAGAGACGCTGAATATTAGTGACAAACAATTATACAATCTAATATAGCTGGTTTTCTTTCACGTACAAGAACTTCGGCTAGTTCATAAATATGCATAATTACCTTGCCCAGGTTTGAATTTTTCAGCGAGTTCAATCTTGACCACAGCCGAGTTGAAACAAATGACGGACTTCCTCAAGCGTTTCGACCTCACAGGGCAGGTTGTCCCGTTTTTGGACCCTGTCATGTCTGATGTTCTCCTCGAACACGCTAAGAGCTCTGGCCTATGGTCAGCCGAGGAGATCGGTGAGCTGAAGCGGCCTAGCAACCCTTCTACAAAAAATGCAGAGCCAGGAACTAAAGAATATGCACACGAATTGTACCTGGATGGTAAATACAGTGATTCTCTGCAGTTACTGGCAAAACTGCGTAGTGAGGTTCAAAAGTTGAATGTCACACCCGAATCCGAGGGCACTCCTTCGCCTTCATCAGGCGAAGTTCTTGACAAAATTGAGCAGCTGAACTGGGGCTGTCTTGCCGCAGAGATAATGGCTCAGAATGCTGCTGGTTCTTTGCGGGAGATCCAAACGCTGCAAGACTTAATCGAGCAGCGTCGTTCCTCTGATGCACTCGTACAGCTCACAAAGCGCGCCTGGCTTGCACATTGGGCTCTTTTCGTCTACTTCAGGCTTCCAGATCAGCCTCTTGATACTCTTGTGGAGACTTGGTTCTCGTCGCAGTTGATGAGCACCATTCAGGCTTCTGCGCCATGGCTGCTAAGATACCTTGCAGTAGCAATTTTAAGTGGCCATTCGCTCACTGCCCGTCACTCGAGCAGACGGATCAAAGATCTTGTTCGTTACATCTCCCAAGAGCAGTACGAGTACTCAGATCCCGTCACTAGCTTGGTCAACTCATTGTTCGTAGATTACGATTTCGCAGTGGTTGCAGAGCGCCTGTCTGAAGCAGAGCGCGTCCTTAATGCAGATTTCTTTGTGTCCAGCGAGCTTGTTGCGACATTCTCCAAATCCGTTCGATTCTTAGCTGCTGACCTCTTTTTGAGAGTGCACGACCGCGTGCCGGTGGATACGTTGGCCCACATTCTAGGTACAAGCGCCGAATTCATTGTTCAAACGTATGTAGAGACCAAGCCAGATGCACAACTGGATACTGCTGCTCAAATGGTACGACTGGCTACACCCCGACCTACCGTTTACCAAACCGTTACAGAGCGCGCCAAGACATTGAGCCAAAGAATGAACGCTACTCTGGCACAAGCACGGTCAAAGGCGGAATGAGGAAATCAAGTGAATAAGTAAATACTCTGATAATATTCAGGAAATCATTATTAGTCTATTGCTAGCAGAGAGTTTACAATACAAAGTTGGGACCATACGTACCAGCTAGTGTTCAGGTCGCTCTTGGTCGCTTCCACGAGAGAATTTCTCAGCGAAGAATAGCGCTCTTGCTGTTCTGTACAGAGCGGTTTGTGAGAATCTAATAAGTGAATGAAGTCCGCGTCATCTCGGTACATATTAACTTTCTCAACGACAAAAAGTTGACGCCGAGATTCCATGGCAGTTTGTACCGCGCGGAAGTCAACCATCAGCTCTAACTGGGCTGTCAGATATTCAGGGGAAATACAATGTGCAATCAGAGATTCGATTGCTCTACAGCTCATATTAGGGTCCACGGATTCAGGAACCAGACAGCTTGCAGCGTTGACTGCTGCGCAACGAACTGAATCTTCGTCGTCAGACAGCAAGCGAAGCAGTGACCAGAGGAGGCAATCAGATTTAACTCCAAAAACTGCAATAGCATTGGCTGCAGCACAACGACTGCTTTCGGGCGCAATATCTTCATTCGCAAACTCATCAATGAGGATTTCAAGATGTTCTAGATCAGAGGAGGGAGCTAGTCTTGCAATGATGCCAAGAGCAGCTTCACGAACACTTAATGCGTGTTCTTTACGTGCAAATTCATAGGGGGGCTGTTCAGAAAGCTGCAAACATAAAATTTGAATATCGGGTCGTTTGCTGCGGTGTAGAATTTCAGCTGCATCAGCAGGGCTAGCCTTTGAGAAATTGCGCAGCCAGATAGCTGCAGACCCATCATTGAAACTAGTAGAGCTAGGGAGACAGTCGTTGCACACCGAGATTCTGAGGGCCTCATACTCTACCCACGAAGGATTAGAGCTGTTTGGCGATAAAGAAGGAGAAAGCAAACATGGGTGAGATATCCGGGCTAACGCGAGTCTCGTCTCAAAACATTTATTGCGTTCGTCCAAAAATTTGGGCTCGAATTCTGCCGCGTAACCGAGTTCGCTCAAAGCTAAAGCGATGCCGTGCAGTTGGTTCTGTGCAGATAGTGTCATTCTAGAGCACAGCTCAGCAGCTAAGGCGCCGGAGTCGAAAGCTATGGAAGCAAGAGCGCGGGCTGATAGCTCTCGAATCTTCCATTCTTTGCTGGCAAGCAATGTCATGAGTAGGGGCTCCAGCTCACGAAGACCTTCCCATCCGTCCTCCACATGCAGCTCCATCAGCACTGATAGTACTGGAAAAACGGTCTCAAGCCCATGAGATACCCTCAGATGATCAGTAAATGCGGCAAGAAGGTTTTTGAAGCGTGCAAAAAAATGTTGCGCGCTCTGGCGACAGTGGGCTCTGCGACGCGGAAACATTCGTGAGTGAACAGCAGCCACGAGCATGATTCCAGCATTTCGAACAACCCAAGTAGAGCTGCTGCACTCCAGTACGGCCGCTTCAAGAATGCGATCAAGAAATGGAGCTGCATATGGCACTAACTGTGCGTCTGTCGTCACTGCCCGCAGACAATTGGATGCATGGACTTGAGGCAGCATCAGACCATCCGTATCGCTTAGAATTTGTTTAGAAGCATCTTCGAGAAGTTCCGCGACTATTTCATCCACAAGATGAGGTTGTGCGCGAAGTACGGCCGTGACCAGCATTGGCAGCCCGGCCGAGCGTCGTGTTACGAGACGCTCATTTCCATACACTTCAGCCAGTTCAGCCCTGAGCCATTTCATTGATAGGCCGCAAAGTTCCGGGTTCATTGAACACTGCTTGCACACCGCCAAAAATGTAGGGTACATGGCGGAGAATGCCCCTCGATGTCGAATTGCTGTTAGCTGAAAGACCGTGCTCTCGCCTATCTCCCTGAGCTGATCTGTATTAAGGAATGGAACTATAATCTCAATCAGATGTGCTGATTCCTTTGCGGCTCGCCAAGCTTGAGATAATGCAGTCTGCGCGTCTAAACTGAAGTCATCCTCATCTTCAATAGTAGGCAAACTTCCTTCCGGGGCACCGCTCGTCAGCATCTCACGGCTTGAAGACCATGCAGCTTCCGCAGTTTCTAACAAAGTCTGAATAGAGACACCATCTTTATGAGTCTCGAAAATAGCAGCAAGAGCAGCAAAGTACCCTTGAACATCACCAGATTGACTTGCGGCGCGAGCTAACTGCGCTATAAACACGTCGCGTTCAGTCGCATTGAGCAAATCGTAGGCAACTACTGCAAGTCGCGATCCCCCATCAGCTTCGCGTCCCCGTGATCCTGATAGGAGGTCCAGAGCTCGATCCCTAAGCCCCGAAGCTAATGTTGCTTGTTGGCTCGGAGCTTTAGCTAGCAGCCTCGCCGCAACTTTCCTAACATCCCAGTATTCGTTAGCAGCTAGCATAACGAGTTTCGATATGACATCTTGATCGTAAAGCGTAACATTAAATGCCCAGCGCTGATTCTTCTTAGGCAGCGCAGGATCAATCCCGCTCTCCACAATCATCTCGAGCATCTGAACTGCAAAAATAAGGCATCGATATGGTGAGTTAGGAAGCATCCAGCTACCAGTAATTTTTGCCAAAATCCATTGCACGAATTCAAGCTCGGGTTGAGGATTGTCCGCGCGGTAGGTTGAGGCACGCAATTTATTAAATAAATTTCGCAGCATGCCGATCACATCATTACGAGACCGGGAGTCGGCTTCCACTAACCAGACACGAGCTGTATGCTTCATCGTCTCGAGGGCAGCGGCAGGGACTCTCGTGGTTAGCTTTCTCGCTCCAACGACCAGCCAGAGAAGTTTACTTCGAATATCGGAATCAGCAGAAAGTAAGAGATCGGGTGCCAGAGTCTGCCATATTTCGCAAATGTCACACCCAGCCTTCTGAGCAGAGCTCAAAATGGCAACCTGGGCAGTTTTATCTAGTGCCTCGATATTTAGCTCGTGTAAGCTAAAATCATCGGAAAGCTTCCGGTCATTTAACCAAGCAATTATGAAGTTGTGGTATCCCGGGGTGCTCCCTACGCGAGATGGCTCCAAGGTTACGCCAAGTTTCAAAAGAATTGAACCTGCTAATGGCTGTCTAGGGAGAGCATCATATGCCTCCGTTGTCGCGCGCGGCCCCAGATTTATCCACCCAGCAACACGGTCCCAAATCTCCCATGTCCTCTGAGACTCTAATGGGAATTTAGCTAACCTCGGTGCCCACAGGTCAAATTGAAACTTCGGGCCGTCTGCTTTGAGCACATTATCAAGTAATATTCGAGCTGCAGGAGTCCATGCGTCATATATTTCCTCAAGTAATGAAAGGGGAATTATCTGCGGAATTCTATGTATATTTTTCCGCACTTCGAACTGATGTAGACCTCTGAAATCTTCTAGGTGCGCCATGATGGGCCGCGAGCCTGGAAAATTTCGGCTTACTACGAATAAGTTTATTCCTGTTCTGCTTGAATGTCGCATAAACACATCTGTAGGTACAGAGCGTATTCTGCTAACAAAAAACTTCGGTGAGGATGTCTTTTAGAAGTTTCGCAGACAGCTGCTTAATCTTGAAACAAATTTAATAACTGAGGCAAAAAATAAAATTGACACCCGTGGGATTCGAACCCACGCCACCGAAGTGACACGGAAACTCGCTAGGGTTTAACCCAGCCCTGAACCGTGCGCCTTAGACCGCTCGGCCAGAGTGCCTCTACTTCGTGCAAAATGTCCGCTGATGCTATAATGACCCCCTCTACCATCTGATGTTAAATTATGCTATGCATGTATTATATTAGTTCGGCTATATTTATAGTGGAACATGCGCAGCATCTAATCCTCTGGCAGCCGTCACCTTACGACTATATGGTTGTCGGGAATGTGCCATTATTCGACGATGATGTAGTGTGTTTGAATGTTTGTCAACGGTCCTATTGCGAAGGCGCAATCAAAGTCAGGGTTGGGCAACTGCTGCCAGGGTTAGATCCATTTCAGTAATACCAGATTCGAGACACATGGTGCTAAACTGTGAACCTCGTGTCTCAAATAATTGTCGAGGGGTGCCTACCTCAATGCATCTGCCGTCACTAATCACAACTATTTTGTCGTATCCCAGGATTGTACGTAGCCGATGTGCCACGCATAGAATCGTACATTCACGGAATTCACTGGCAATTGCGTGTTGAATTTCTCTGTCCGATACTAAATCAACAGCTGAGGTAGCTTCATCCAACACTAGAATGTGAGACTTATGGAGCAAGGCGCGCGCTAGAGCAAGCTGCTGTCGTTCTCCGAGTGAGAAATTCGTTCCATCAGCGGTCACGGCAGACTCTAGATTGAGGTGAGTCGAAACTGCGGCCCGGCGGAGAGCGGCCCACAACTCATGATCGCTGTGCTCATTGAGAGGATCTAAATTGCTTCGTACCGTTCCTTTGAACAAGACGGTATCTTGAGGGACCACTGTAATACACTTGCGGAGGTTGTGAATAGGGACGGTAGACACATCTATACCGTCGATGAGAATTTTGCCGCTTTCAAGACCTCTAAGACGGAAAAGAGCATTTAGCAACGTCGATTTGCCGGCTCCTGTCCGACCGCAAATCCCTACGCGCTCACCGCCTTTTATCTTGGCAGAAAACTGCGATATGGCAGGAGACAAATCAGGGCGATAGCGTACGGTTACATCTTCAAACTCAATTGTACCCTCCTTTCCCCAATCTTCAGGTGGCTCTTCGCCATCATAAGAGTCTTGAGGAATCTGGTGCCCATATTCATACAATCGCTCCACTGAGCTGAGATTATTCTGTGTACGAGATATACTCACCGGAGAGTATACTAGATAAGTTGAGAACTTCGGCAATAATACAATAAGCAAGCCTACCGCGGATTCGGGTAAGGGTCGAATTCTGAAAATTGCGAGAAACAGCACAACGAAATAAGTGACAGGAGTAGCGAACAGAAGAACTCTGAGCGAAACCCATGAATGGGCGGCCTTTTCAATCCTTGCCGAATAGATAGTGGCAGTCAGTTGGTCTACCAATGTCCTACGCCAGCTCTCCTCTTGGGAGAAGGTTGAGATTAAATCAGCCCCAATCACACTTTCAGTGAGTGTCGTAAACATGGTACTTCTCAATATATTGGCCACCCGTCTCAGCTCACGGGTTGTTTCTCCATAAAAATAGGTCAAAAACCCGACAAAAAGACCGTGTGCTATAGCGATCCATGCTGCCCAAGGGACGTAAAAAAACGCTGCAACTTCGGCTGCAATTATCGATACCGACAGAAGGTGGGACTCTCTAATCTGTGAGGGCAGCACTGTATCGACTACAGCGATATCATCTGTAAGTCTGGACAAGATCCGGCCGATTGGAGTCGTATCAAAATAGGACATGGGGGTATACAGAAGGCTAGACATAGAGAGACAATGGAGCCTTGACGCGGTTTGGAAGCCGAGTCTATCAATAATGACAGTATACAAAGTGAAGCTTACCACGGCCACAAAAAGAATTGCAAACGTCGTCCCAATGTAAAATCCTTGGGGGAGCCCTGGAAATTTTTCTTCCGCCCAAAGCTCTACAAAGACAGTTGAAAGACAGATCGATCCTCCCGCAATCAAAATCAGCATGACACCTAGTGCAGCGTAAATTACGCGAGAAGGTGTATCGGCGTAAAAGAAGGAGCGCTTTACTGCTTCACTGAATTGCCCTCGGGCTTTAGTCTCAGAGCCTGAGTTGGGTCCCTTCGGAGGTCCGATATGCTCGGTCTGGTCACACTCAACTTCATTCATCCTTGGCTGGTCGGAAGCCGCTACCGCCGGGAAAGTAGCAGCCAACAAACCCGTCCTAGGAGCAGGCCATTCATCAGTATTATATGCATCAGTGTATGGAGAGAATGATGTAGCGTCTCTCTCTGGGTAATCCTCCAGCGTCACCGCCTCGCTTAAGAATGACGAGTCATCAGATGCAAATTCAGGCGCTGTTGGATCATCTACAATTGAGTCCACAGCCAAGGAAGGAACAGCAGTGCTCTTGGATTGGGCAACAGCCGCAAACTCAGGATGAGAAGCTTGATGTTGAGAGAAAGAATCAACGACGACACCCCCATGGCTATCCAGATAGGCAATTTTATCTGAATAGGGAAGTAAGTCCAGATTATGTGTGCAAAGTATGCGAGTGGTGTCTTTCAGAAGAGTCAATATGCAGTCGTGAAAAATCTCGTTAGCGACGCGAGTGTCTAGCGCCGCGAGTACATCATCCAGAAGAAGCACCTGAGGCCTTCCATAAACGGCGCGAGCTAAAGCAACTCTTGCGCGCAAGCCGACACTCAGTGTTACTCCTTTTTCACCAACAACAGTTTCGTCACCCTCAGGCAATTTCGCAAAGTCGTCATCAAGAGCGCACGCCCGTAGAACCTGGGCATACCATACTGAGTCCCAGCTACGACCAAAAATCACATTCTCACGAGCGGTCCTGTTCAAGCATAAATTTGAAAAAACGCTTGATACCGGTTGGGACAGCGCGATGGAGCCTTTTGTCACAACAGCACCTCCCGCAAGTCCGCGCAGTAAGGTAGACTTTCCTGATCCAACGCGGCCTACAACCAACATCAAGGCACCACGCTCGAGTGAAAAATTTACTTTTTCGAGTACTATCAAGCCTGGCCAACCGATCTTAGCTTTGTGGACAATTACTGCCTCTTGACCAAGTGCCGTAGGAATTTGCTCAAGAGGAACTTCTTCCGATTTGAAAAATGCATTCAGACGTCTGATAGATGGAAATGCATTTGATGATGCAATAAATAGTGCGAACACAGTGTGTGACAGAGGAATTAAGATGTCAAAGAGTAGGATGGAAGGAAAAGCATCACTAGTTGTGATTCGGTGTCCCAAAGCAGTAAGGATGGAAAAAGCAAATATACTGCAGAGAAGTGGTGATACAACCATTATAGCGCGCTGTGCTGCCTCACAAATAGCGAGCCAGCCGCGCCATTTTACTTCTTCTTTTCGTGCAGACTTGATAGCCGCTAAAACCACTCTTTCCCACCCATAGAGTTTTATAGCACGAACCTGACCTAGGGCTTCACGTACCAACTCTACACGAGCGTCTGCCAAAGGAAGCACACGTGATCGAATTCGCTCCTGTAGTGTTGTTGCCCAAAAGTTGAAAAAGCATAGCAAAACGAATAAAGCTAGTCCAGCCAGACCTGCAACACCTAGATAATACACAAGGAGTCCAATAAGTGCCCCTAGGGTAGGGAGAACAGTGAGCGCGGGTACAAAAACCTTGGCGAGCTGGGCAATTCGCAAAGTGTCAGTTGCGGTAAGGCTTAAAATACGAGACTCAGGGAAATGGTATCGCCCGCGCGGCCCTAAATGCAGCGCTTTAGCTTGAATTGCGCCTATGAGAACACCTCGAACATTCTCACTAGCTGAACTTGTCTGGAACTGAACCCAAAGGTTGCAGCTCACTGAGACGAGGATGAGGAACGTATATACAATAACGAAGCCACAATCGCGACCCCAGCTTGGGGGATTCGGCTGGAAAAGGATCTCCGTCTCCAGAACAATTCCACGCCCAATTGCTGCGCTTAGTACGAGTGTCGTCATAGAAAGAATTTGGGCCACCAATGCCATGATTAGTTCAAATCGGACTGACCAAGCAGCAGCAGCTAATTCAATGAATTCTGAATCTGGATATAGCTTTATGCAATATTTCACAGCATTGTCAAACTGATTAAGTCGATTTTCCAAGCTCTGCGACTCTGGAGCCAACCAAGCATCCTCTACTTCCAGTCCTCTAAAGTATCCCGTATACAGCAAAGGACGGAGCCACCAAAACGTCACTCTTGAAAAAATGTTAGCGTGCGCTTCTGGAGAGGGCTGTGGTTCGGTGGGTACCGGCATAATTTTGTTTGGCCAAAATATGAGCTTGAATACTGCTGAGGATAGCCACCATCGAACTATATTACTACCGCGGAATTCGAAACCAGGTGAGTATTTCTCGCCCTCATTCGGCCCCGGTGATCCCTCTCTTGAACCCTCAGGCTCTGCCATCACCCCAGGCGCTAAAGAAGAGGGGCTGATGATCTATGTAATATAGATGCTGCAGCTTATCAAATCATCTAGGGTAGATTAAGACAACGTGCGTATAATCAGAGCGATTTGTGGCTGCTATGAATTGACATTCTTGATAATGTCCAGATGACCTGAGAAGCTGGCTCACTGTGTAAAAGTGTTTTGTAATTTAGATGTACTTATGCATGATTTTAGCAACTTTGGAGAGATAGTCGGCTCGGACAGTGTTTTAATTTTATAGCGCGAGCCAAGAGCCCGAGACTCGTTTTAATTCCTTTGCTGAGAATTTCAGGGGAATTGTCCTCTACGAGGACCAAAGTACTCACCTTGAGCAAGACTGAGCCGGGGAAGGCCGCCTTGGCTATCTCCAGTTGCATCGTTTACTGTATTTCCCCACCAGTTAATACTGACAGGATGTCGATACTCGGTCGCAAAAAAGGCGAAGAGACCTGCAAATGCCACGCCCACAGACACTGCGTTGTAAAATAGGTTGGTGTACTTTGCCCACCAAAGTGGATAGCGAGGTCGAATCCACTTATGCCAAAGTATCCCGACGTAGAGATTTCCCAGCGTGTAATACCAGTTCGATGGCGCCCACACAGCCGCACCATTCAGAAAAACCATCTCATTAAAATCACGGAGCCAGATAGAGGCACGCAATGCCCACAATTTCCGCCGCGAGTCAACGTGCAAAGTTCCTGCGTACTTTGGGAGTAGCTTTCTTGCAGCCCAAAATGGGACAGGATACACTGCACCGATGAGGAAGCACCACTTGAGCTGTGGGTATATAGCCTGAAAAACGCGTTGTGGGCCAATGGTACCCCATTGAACCGCCGAATTGAAGAATGTTCTCACTCCTTGGCAATAGAATTTTCGCGAGTCTTCAAATGTACAGAAGCTAGGGCCTAGAGCACCGCTTGCCTGCCAGGTTAGAAGACTAACTTGCACAAAACTCGAACATACCACTGATAGCATTTGAGCTCGGAACAGTGCCCGCGGACATATTCCAGCATAGTGTGCTTGAGCCTGGTTTGATACGTAGTTATCAGCTTGTGAAGCAAACATGGTTGCAAACTGTTTTGAAACCATGAGTCCATTACCCACGCTGCCATTACTGCCTGCCAGTGGCAAAAGGTAGCCCACAATGAGTTCGAATAGAACATTGATTGAGAAGGTGTTGGTGGTCCGAGCACGCAACGTATTGGAAGGTACTAGGAAGATAACACTGAGCCCAATACCTAGTACAATCGTCCAAACAGGACAATGGGTAAATCGAAAATATTCAACGCAAGCCACGGCAATTCCAAACGCTGCAGTCATAGTTAGCATATACCACCACTCAGGTACTTCTTTGTATCTTCTCATACGTCGACTGAAGGTATCATTGAACCCATGTAGCAGGTTTCCAGCGTTACGAAGCCCACTTCCAAATTGCTGCACTGAGGTAACATAATACTTCCAATAGTTGAGCACCGTATATGCAATCATACCCGGGAAAAACATGAATTGGGCACCGAAGTTAACTAAATTCCCTGCGGTCCACAATGGAAGAGAGTATGATTGATACTTCTCTAGATCTAATTCAAGGCTCTCATTGAGAATACGACGAACTTGGTAAGGCTTACCTTCGTTGTCATAAAGCTTATTTGAGTTAATTGGCAGGTATCCAGTCCACCGTACATTGGTGTACCAAATAATTACTACCGCGAACGTTGAGTAGACCATCGCCCAGAACATTGTCTCAATAACCGGCCATGGTGTGAAAAGACTTGTAAACGATATAACATTGGTATCAAACGTCGACACCGGATTTACTCCCAGGCCATTGATAGATCCAGTAATTGCCTGTACATTTACATTCATAGGCGCTATCCACGCGATCCAATCGAAATTAGAGAGTGCTGTGAAAACGAAGTTGGTTATCCAGTACCAGCCGAAATTCAACCAAGCAAACAGCCAAAAGAACTCATATCTTTTCAGCTTCCAGCCATTGATATTTTCCCTTTCGGTGTCGGTGCCCGTAAGAGTGCGTGCAAGCGAAAGATAAGGAAGGCAGTCAAACCACACCATTCGAACTGGGTACACTACAAAAGATCTCAATATTCCTGCGAACCCAAAACCCATAAATGCAGAGCCTAGTGTAAGCATTATCGCGAAACCGAATGATCCTGCCTCTGAGAAACCGTAAAATGTTGAATTTGCCATAGAGAGAACAACGTATTGGCTGTATGGCGCTCCCAAAGAGACTGACATAGCTAATGTTGCTAGCATCTGCTCTTTATATGTCCATGGCTTCCCATTGTTAAGAACTACGCGGCGATTACTTCCTAATGGAATGACCACGCGAGGAAGTCGAGCCCACAGATGCCCGGACCCTGCAATTAGCAGCTGGACAGCCCCGCCAGATATAGATATAGCTGGATATCGGACAGCAAAGAAGGTATCTAGAACGCACCCCGAACACGCCCATGTTATTGAGAGCACATACATCCTTAATGTCTCGTAGTCGTCGTCATCTTCTTCATCAATAGGTCGTGTCACGTTTCTAACCTCTGGATATATCGACCACTCGTGGATAACAAACGCTTCGACGCGTACCAATAACTCCCAGTCCTTCTCAGTCACCCCCGCCGCTGGGCCAGCTTCTAGCTCCAATAATAGCTTGAGGCGGTTTTGAGGAATGCACTCGTCATCTGCATGATGGACGTTTGCTTCGTGCAGTATACTCAGCCATTCCGAGAGTGTCCTGTCATCCAGGTGCGATATGATGATATTCAAGTCTTCTTTTGTGATAGTGTTAACCAATTCAGGATCTAGCTGCTCCAATGCGCACAATTTTTGGGCATTAGACTCTAAGACTTGGGTTTTGTGCTCTGAGGCAGAGGAGGCATTTGAAAAGCCTTCACTGTAGCTATCCGACATCTTCAATGAACCTGTAGGCGCTGGAGCCAGAATCAAAACTTAAGCTATTGTCCTGCCATGATACCACAGCACCCTAACGAATTAAACCTTATCACTCTCTGTTGCAGGGTAATGAAAACCTTAAGATCGATGCTACTTTTTTTTACTGAAAAAGGAATAGAGCGTTTTCTGTGGACCGCCCTTTCCCTTTTTCTGCGCGGTTAATGCAGGTGTGGTTGATGAAGAAGGGCGGGTCTCGGTAGATCTCTTTTGACCTGATTGTGGAGTCGCAGAACTCTCCTCAGACTTAAGGGCTGATGCTGGCTCAGAAGGATCCAGTATGCTTGTATCTTGTGTATCTGATGTGATGGGGACAAGGACCTCTTCCCAGTCAACTTGCTCATAACCCTCATCGTCTAGTGTTTTCACTTGACGTTTAACTTTCTTAAATTTTCTTGCAGGACAAATAGGGCCATCTATCTCATCCGAAACTGCGGGAATGGTCACAGCTTCAGGGCATTGGGTTTCACCAGAGGCTGCAGAGGTTGCTTCAGTGATGTTGTTGACCTCGCTGCACGGCACTGTTTCACTCAGAACTGGGTTGTTCTCATTGCTGGCTTCCTTGGGGAGTTCAGACGACGGATCTTGATGCGCTGAGACGGAGGGAGTATCAAAAAGCGAGCCCAGGTTTTTTATTTGCTCTTCTTTGCGATTTGAGACCTCCTCGCGCTTCACCTCTTCTTCAATCCCATCCATGACAGTATCTTCAAACTCGTCCGCGGCTACAACAGTCGCTGGGACCACAGGCTTCAATTTTTGTCGTTGAAAGGCAAGCGCATCCTTCTTGGTGACTGGAGTGAATGGGCTTTTCTTCAGAGATGTAGACTTCCCATTAGGTTTTTCTACCTTAGCCGTATTATCAAGCTTGAATGCTTCTGAGCTGCTCTCAGATGCTTCAGTACTTGACTGCGCCTTACGGAACGAAATCTCCCTTATTCCTTTTGAAGAAGGTGTGGAGTGGCTTGGGGCAATGGGATGTGCAGGTGCGGAAGCTATGGATCGAGCAGAGGTATCTGAACTTTGCCGAATTAAATCAAGACCACCAACTATAGATGGTCCGGCTGTCCCTGTACTGATCATGGCGCCTAAGCTTCTCAACTCAGAATCATCAAGCGCAGTCTCACTTTTCCTAGAGGCTGCGGCAACCGAAAGTACAATTGCCGCGTCTGATGCGTTCGAGGGGGCTAAGGTGTAGATGGGTGCATCTTTTGAGCCCGGCTCAATTGATGCTGGAAGCTCACTGGCACTTACAATCTGCACAGATATTGCGGATGCTGAGGTGTCAATTGACAAAAACGACGCATCAAGCCGATTTCTGTTTGCATTCCAGAAAGAGGACAGTGCATCATGTGCAGAAGAAATGGAATTCCTGGTATCCCGACTTAAAAGGGTCGCAGAAACAGGAAGCTCCTGGCCCAGAACACGTTCTTCAAGGTAGGCTTCCATTCAGATTCAACGCGTGTAGGAATATTATTATTCATCTAAGTTTAGCATTGGTCGCGTCTCAAATGTTGCCAAGATTCCTCTAACATATATATCGTCAATAATAAATAAATAAAGTACAGCGTCAATAACTATCAGGTACTCGACCTATCCACTCGTCGATGTCACTACCAGGAGGCGGCACGAGTGGGACGTTCCATTCCTCGCCAAGTGCCTGTTGAACTAGTAACCGGATAGTGGTCAGATCGGTGGCATTTTCCATCTTAGCACCATAGACTGCGTCAACCACCAAATCTGGATCAACGCGAGCTGCAGCGAGTGCGGCAATGTAGTCCGAGAACAAGAAATCATATGTTTTATGCCACTTATGGGTTGACAAGGCACAATGCAGCCATGCGACCTTAGCATCTCTCGGGGTTTTCGGTTTTAGCTGACGGAGACCCATCCGAATGCCAGGTGGCGGCTCACATATGAAGGGCCAAGCCCCTATAGTCCCCAACAGTGACTTGGCGCCTTCAGCAGGAAATTGGAATGTCAGCACAAGCCTGAATCCAACATCAGCCCGCGAGGATAAACTATTCCATCTCTCAACTAAGGAATTGAGCCATGAAATATCAAGATCTGCATTTTGCACGATTAGTGTAAAGCCATTAGTGGATGCTTGTGCCACAAGCCGATCTGCCTTAGCTGCAGACTCACGCGTGCCCATAGCGATTGTTGTAGCACCTTCAGGTGTCAGAATATCCGCATCGCCTACGATGCCAACTACAACAGGCTGAGAGGACGTTGCCTGTCGCACAATGCTCTCAAAATCGAGAGGATCTGTAGCGCGAAATTCACATATCTTGCTCAAAGAGGCCTTCAGCAACTGTCTGCGCTCGAGCAAAAGAGCGGGAGCAGCACGCCTCCATACCTCTCGAACCAAAGCTGAAGCCACATCGCGATCCTGAGCTACAAATCTCAGTGCAGCCCACAAAAATTCGACGCCGAATGTATACAATGGCTCCTCATTGGACAATTTACTGAACAAGTCCCACACTTGGGCAGCGCAGGCACATGCATGATCATAAGCAGCAACTGCATTGTCTAGCGCGGTTAAGGTGGCATCACTGTCGGCGCGAGCGGCCTCTAACGCTGTTGTCTCAGATTTGAGAGTTTCGAGAGAGGTTAAAAGCGCATCATTCTCAAGCAATTCAGATCCTTGTAGGGCTTCTAGCAAATCGTCCTCCAGCGTGCTTAGTTGACATGAGGTGGAGGCTCTTGAGTCGAGCAACCTTCTCCGGCGAGATGCCAGCTCAGGCTCTCGCAAGCGCACAAGTTCGTCGCGTACCATTCGCTGCAGAGTCTGAGAAGTGATTTCATAGGAGACTTTAGTCGTCCCCGACACGCTCGTAGACGCATCCGTAGAATACAAGATGAGCCTAAAGCCTGGAGCAGCTGTGACAGCACCTTGAGGAAGCTGGCAAATACCTAGCGGCGACAGAAGCGGGGCCAAAACAGGATCTAATACCTCTGCATGATCTACTACAAGCGTTTGTCCCAGTTTGAGCGCTGTTTCCAGTCTTTTAAATAGACCCGGCGAATCTGTACACGACGCACGAACAGAGGTAGCAGGAGCAATCCATCTACCAAATGGATCTATAACCAATGGAACAGAGAGGCGAAGCGATTGCAATATAGCCAGATTTCCATCGTCCGCATTACCAAGAAATGCAGGGATATCAACAACTCCGTAAGGAATGGCTGCCTTTGCAAGAGAGCGAGTAATTGTCTCCACTAACTCATCTCTCTCGGGTAGATCTAAGCTCCCTGCTATCGCAGAATATACTGCACCCACCACCACATCTCCTGCTAACGAGCCAATAGATGAGTCGAAGCTAGCAACCTGGGCGCTCCAGCGACTTCTTTCGTCTTGCAAGGATTCTAACAGACCAGAAGCGCGCGTGAGCTGACTGCGTACGTGCGCCATGCTGTACTTGAGCTGCTCAGTTTCTGCGATCACTTTAGCATATTCGCGTTTAGTGCTTTCGATCTTTACTTCAAGCTCATCAAGCATCTGTTCTATGGCTTCAAGCTGCGCTTCTCGCTCGCGCGCAACCTTGTCGAGTTTCTCGATTTCCAGCATCAGAGGCTCGACACTTTTACGTGCCTGCTGCCAATTGACTTGCGCTAATACCCAAGCCACAAGTGGCCCTGCAGCTTTTGAGGCACGGTCAGCGGCAGCTATAGAGAATGCAGGAAGACGCGCATAGCTCTCAACAATAACATCTGCAATTTGTTCATGCATGCCTTCATACTCCAGAATGCGTGTTACAAAACCGTCTGACCTTGCGGCGTGTTGGACTTTTCGCCAATCCGCTGTCCCAGGTCGACTTGGCTGTTCAATAAGACCGAGAACCAAACAAACCGTCTCGAGTGTAAGCTTTACTGCTTCAGGAGGATTCGCTAGAGCTCTTAGCTCAGTAAGATGTGCCTTGCGGATATTGCGGACTCCTCTGGCCGCGGACTCTACTACGGGATGAACACTCGCCAGCTCCTCGCGGACTTGGATTCTCCTGGCCTTCGCTGCTGAGCGCTGATCGGCCAACGCGGCTCGAATTGTAACCCCAGCCTCGCGCCGCCGCTCAGCCTCACTTTGATTTGCCAGCATTTCAGCCAAAACTGCACGAGACTCGTCGTCTTTCGCCAGAAGCTCCTGTTCCTGCTCACCAAGGGAGCGTCTGAGACGACCGACGTCCATCACCGCTGCTTTGATCCTGTCCCCTCCACGGATAAGATGACGCTGTCGTGTTTCCAAGGCACTTTTCTTACTCTTGTATGTCTGAATATACACCTCGAGTATCTCTCTGAACTCTGCTGGAGTCGCTTTGAACGACACCAGCAAGTCAATAACCGACGGAGATACATCTATCCATCGAAGATAGGCACGAGCTATTTGTGCTCGGACTGGAGCTTGCCAGTCTCCTACCCAATTTTGGACGCATCGGTTTAGGAGTGCTGGTGACGCCACCTCTCCATTAAAATCGGAAACAATAAAAACAATGTGAAGCCGCTCTCCAATCTGAGCACGAAGCCAAGCTGCTATATCATAAGCACCACCAGCAGCAGAGTACCGTGCCTCGATCTCTCGCCACTCGTCAGATAAGGGCTCGAAAAGGCCTGGCACCTCAGCATTCGCAAGTAACGTGTTCATGTTTTCGAGGAATTCAGACCTCAAGCCAGCAGATTCAGGAAGTATAAGACATGTGGGTCGATCTAGACTTCGTAACACAACGCGTTTTAAATCGGAGTGAAACTCACGTTCGCCATAGCCCCGCCAGGTGCTTAGCCATACCGCGTCAATACCCAGCAGCCAGCAAACAAATCTCACAAGAGTAGATTTTCCCACTCCAGTGGGTCCAGCTAGCATTAGATGTCCTCGTGCCTGTCGCAAGACTCGTTCTAAACGCAGCACATGGTCCACAAAACTGTCATGGACTACTAATTCTTGTGTTGAGTCAATCTCGTCCAGATAAGAAGCCACTCTAGCTTCGAGTAGACGACGAATTTCGTTCCTTGTGCTAAATTGCGGAGTTTGTCCGAGTAGCCAGGTCCAGCAAAGACTACCTGGATCTACTCGATCGCCAAGTGTATCTGCCGCTACTTCTTTCAGAAGGTGAACGATAGGAGTGGGGTCGATCAATCTGTCGCCGAACAAACGGAGACCTTCGTGTGCCCAAATACGTGGGAGATCCCCTTCCGATCCGCAAGAATTATAAGCACCTGCCAAGCCTTGCACCCATCTCGTGAGCTCACGGGGTGAATAGAAGCCTAGTTCTTTTGGAAGCTTTGAATATACTTCCAACATCGAATCGAGCAGAGACCCGGAAAATGCAGAAGGGCCAATTGTTCGATTCAACATGGTGCCATATATAGATTTCAGTGCGCTCTCTGAAGGGTATCCCACCTCCACCACTGCAAAGTGACGCAGAAGTCGTGGAGGTAACGGCGCCCGCATCCCAGGCGGATTGCCAGCGGCAATAATACGGATACGTTCAATCCGTACCCATGAGGTGCCACGCCAGAAACCGCGGTGCTCTATCAATGATCGCACGAGACCTAAAACTGGCCGCGATCCCCACATATTTGGCGCAGGAAGATTAATCTCGTCAATAAACAGAACCGCAGACCGGCCTGCGGGAGGTGCTAAAACGAGTCCCCCGGTCCCATAAGAGCAATGTGATTCTAAAGCACGGATCACAGTAGCAGGCGATGCCTCCTGACTGAGCGTAAGTGTTATGATGTCAATATCCATATGTCGCAACGCAGACAGGGTAACCATGGTTTTTCCACTGCCAGGGGGTCCGACAAAACACAGAGGTCCAGACTCTATGCCCACGACTAACGCTTCGTGCGCTGCCGTATCCGCCGTTGGGATTTCCTCTGAATTAGGATCTGGATCCGGCACAGCTTCTGACCAACTGAGTATGTCACCAGTTAACTCGGATATGTAACAAGATGTCAGGTCAACATCACTAGACAAAATTGAGGAGATTTCAGATCGAATGGAAGAAGGAGAGTCTCCAGAAAAGGCCCAGGCAAGTGCAAGGCTCTCTTGGGCCCCAGTGCGCGGACCAAGAGCATTGTAAAATGCCGCTGCACGAGCTAGAGACCATTCCATAGTGTGAGGAGCTGCTTCAGCTACTTCAACTATACCCGACGGTAGTGACGGCGCGCTTGACACTAAATGATTCCAGGGAACTTCACTGTCAAACCAGACGAGTCCACATCGTGATACAGTAGCTGGAGTAGCAGCACCCACTTCGCCAGTTTCGAATATTATACGATGCCGAGGCGGTAGGGGTATTCTTTCACCAGATGGCAATGACAATGTCATATTATCGTCAAGAAGAGAGTTAAAAGCCTCAGCCCAGACGGGCTCTATTGGTCCGTCGAATACTATCCAGTGCGTTGTTTCAGTGTCTCTTAAAAGAGGAGGTATAATTCCATCGGTCCATTCGCGTGTTGTATCATCCAAAATGCCAAGTAGGACCGTCTTCGGTACCACTGACGCATCAATTCTTGTCACAACGGCATTTTCTAGGGAGGCTGCAACTGCTAACGTGGATGATTTACCAGTTGCCGCATTACCTACAAGCATCAGTCCGGAATGTAAAGTCCCAAGGGCACGCATTTGTGTGCACTTCAATATAAGATACTCAGTAGGGTCCAAACCGAGTTTTTCGGCAGCGCGGGCAATATCATCATGGTTTTGCGTCTCACTAAAACCAGGCATTTTGGATAATAGGTCGTCCAATACCTGAATATCACAAGAGACTAAACGGGGGCGGATAACCATCTCAAACGCGAAGCGAAGAGAGCCGACATCTGCGCAGATTCGCAAAACCGCCTTGAGAGAACGCAAAGACCAATCATAGTGATCCTGAGGACGAAGGCGACGGGATAGCTCCTCCAGCGTTTGAACAGCTTGTACTGCAACTGTTGAAGCATTTGTTCCAAAGCCTCCAGCACGTAACAAAACTTCTGCTATCACCTCCGAATCGGGTCGGGTCATGGCAAATGAGCGGTATTGCTGCCGGAGGTTTGTAGGGAGCTTTTGGCGTCCACGATATGTTGGATTCATAGTGATAAAGGCTTTAGCGGGGCTCTCTGAAATCTCTGTAGCTACTGCACTGAGAACACCTGCTTCCAGGCGATTGAACTCGTCGAAACATACCCAAGCACCTGTTAGAGCCGCACCATTAAGCGATGTAGCCATAGCCACGAAATCAAAAGTATCATCGCAGTTTATGACAACCACTCGTCTACCCATGGCAATACCAAGCCATTTGACTGACTCCGTTTTTCCAGTGCCCGCAGGGCCAAACGGAGCTGTCGCACCTCCCAGACTTATCGCAAGCATACTTGCTGATAAAAACCTGTCTGTCAACGGAGTACGTACTAAGGGCGCTGGAGTTCCAGGCCACTCCCAGCCGTAATTCAGTGTCGTCCCATTAAGAGATACCTCCAGTGCACCGCTAAAGCTCTGATAAGAGTATGCGAGTTTTTTTCCAGATTTATTCATATGAAGCAGCTCCACGATCACAATTTCCAGACGCCTACGTTCGAGGGGAATCTGAGGCTTATAATCTGCTAGTTCGTCAAGAGCCGTTGAGTGCCCCGATTTGATTCGCAAAGCTAGAACTACAGCTTCACATAAGTTATTCTGTAGCCATGCAACAAAGCTTCCTGGCTCGGGCCAGGAAGACAGCGCATCTGCTGTTGCCTTTTTGAATGCGAAAGCGCACTGTATCTCAGTTGCTCGGAGAATTGAGAGTGGTTCTTCCTCAGAACTAGTGGCCTCAAGAAACCGAAGGAGCTCGCCCTCTGCAGATCGCACACCTGTAATTCGTCCTTGTTCATCTTTTTCAAAAGAGGATATCCCTGAGAAAAGCTTTGAAAGATGTGGCTCAATCATGCCAGTGCCGCAAATCTCCAATACAGCGTCATCTCCAACAAAGTATAGCCGAGGAAACTCAGCACGTTGTGTGACCAAGTAGCTAGAAAGTGTTCTCTGTAGCGCTGCCAGCTGTCCCTGAAATCGACGCATTGCTGGTGCCAGATTAGTCTCTAAAGACTCCGCTGCAGAGAGGGCAGGTCGTCCCGCTATTGTGTCGAACAATGAAGTGGCCTCCTTTGCTACGAGGCTGAAGCGTTGGGATTCCTGACGAAGGTGCAGTGGTTGTGTAGACGACAGCCCACGAGGAGCGAACACGCCCCGGAGACGAACATATTTTCTCTGGGCATCAGCCAATGCAGTTAAAGCTGCAGTGTGCGAATCTAATCGTCTCTCCCATGAGCTTACCGCCGCTTCCACAGCATGGAAATAAGGCGAGGAATGCATGCTTGAAAGTACAGCCGCATGATCCTCGGCCACGCGTAAGGCAGATGTAAGGCCGCGTAATAAGCCACTAGAGGTCTGCTCCAGCATCTGTGACTCCCATTTACGCTCCAAGTCCTCCAAGTATCCAATAAGCCGACCTTCAGCCTCCGCCGCTGATATCACATCTCCAACTACAGCCATGTCGATAGTTGCCGAGATTGACCAAATCTCACCAAGAGTGGCGGGAACTTTCCCGAATATGCGGATCATATGCTGAACTCCTATAGCTGGATTTGTGAGTTTCTCTACCAGCTTTAGACGCTTCACACAGAAATCGAGTCGATGCGACAGCTCCGTGTAGGCGGCATATGGTACTAGCCGTGGAGGCACGTCACTCAAGCTCTGCTGAATCCTCGTTAACGATGCTGCGATTTCCGTAACTGACACCTCTGTCGACCATGGTATGGCATCAAGGGCAGTTAAACTATCATATGACGTACGAATGGACATCCACATCGTCTTCAGCTCATCCAACTCTCCCGACATGGCAGCCAAATCGCCCCTTGATACTCCAGAGGGTACAGAAAGGATTCGTGCTGTGCTTTCCAGACCAGCTTGTCTGTCAATTAAGCTCTCTAAATCACTCTCAAATGTATAGCAAATTTCCAGAGCTTTAGTTGGGTCGAGTGCCCCTTGAACTGGCTTAGCTCTCTGCCAACGGTCTATAAGTCCTGTCAAAGAGACTCGCAAGTTGCCCTCATTCTCACGCATACGGACAACGAGTGCTCCGCTTTGCGCCTCAATCGCAGACATCCGAATTTGAACAATCTCACTAAGGGACTGTAGCTCGGCTTTGCTCTGATCAACACCAGTTTCTACATTAGGAGTCACGAGTTCCGACTCAAATACAGAGTCGAGGGGCAGGCCGCTCTCAACTTCTGAAGCACCAACCTCCAAGGGAAGCAACGACTCGGCCTCCAGTGACATAGTCTCAAGTGATTTGCGGGCTTTGCGTAGTGCTATCGCGCGCTCATTACACGCTCTTCCAACGCGCTCAGTAAATGGGGGAGCCAATTCAGCCAACCACTCAGTGGCACGGGACTCTATTGCTGACCTTGCTTGAGATGTATCAAGCATGGAAGTAGTGGCACCAGAGTTCGAGTTCGACAGGGATGCCAATGACGATCTGAAAGAGGAAAAGAAAGTTGTTAAACTTCTCAAATCGTAAGATTCGAGAATAGCTAGAGGGGTCTCAATATCCCAAAGGGCTTGAAATTCTAGCCAATGTCGAGAATAGGCATCAATAGATGCCGCTAATTTCATTATTCGTTTCACTGCCCCTGCAAATGCTTCCACGGATTCATTTTCCCCCTCTATATCAGTACCACTCACACCGTTAACGTTCCATGCAAAGGCAAACGGTTCTATCTCAGCATTCAGCAGTCGCAGCCATTCACGTTTCGACTCTTCAACCGGGGGCTCAATTACGAGCCCGTGAGCAGTAACCAGAAGACGGTGTATCCGAGTTTGCGGTCGCCATTTGCGCAGTAGATCAGCTAACCGATGCGCTGCTCTCTGTCTTGCCTCGCTGAATACACTTAAGGAATAAGCAGGAGAAGATACAGGCTCAGTGATGCTAGCAAGTTCGTGTACGAGAGAAGGCACGGTAGATGCTGGCACTTCGTTCAGCTCCCGAAGTCGCTTTTTTACCTCGACCTCAATTTCCAATACGCGCGTTGCCTGTCGATCCCAGAGCCATGTGGCACGCTCAAATGCACCCACAAACTTTGACAAGGTCACCTCATCAGTCCATCGGATTCTTGTTAGGCCTTGCTCTACCAGGCTGTAAACTGCACGCTCCAGTCGCATTGCCGGTCTACGGTCTTGCACTATTACTTGCTCTAGCCGATAACGAACGTCCATCATTACTCTCAGTGATTCTGCTAGAGCACGGGCATGGAGAGCGAGTCGATGACCACGGGACGCCGTAGTTAATAGCGTTGGTGGCAAAGTAACCCCTAGCGCGCGCAACGCTCGTGCATCTTCCAATACTAAAAGAACTGATTCGTCCACACCAGACACAATTACAGGTCTTGTTCCTTGAGTGGAAATTCCAAAAACAGACGCCTCAGCATCGAAAAGTGCGGCGTCAGGTGAAGGAGCCTGCCTTAACCACTGTCGCACATATTTCTCAGCATCAAGCTGCTCTCTTAATGTACTCACATCATCTACGAGAGCTTGCGCATCCGCATGTTGCTCCCAATCACCGCCAAGAACACCGCTGATACGAGTCACCAAAATTTCTAGTCTCTTATTGAGCTGACGGAGCCAGACTAAACGCGTTGCCGCCGGACCCATAGCTTCTGCAGCTACTGTGGGCTGTGTCTGTGTAATTTGTCGTCGCAAGCTCGTGATATCATCTCGGATTCGCAAGACTAAAGCTGCTTGAAACTCGCGGACTGCGGCCTGAACAGCAGGGCGGGCTACTAGTGTCCCTCCTAACTTTGTGAACGCCTCGAACATAGCTCCAGCATCTGAAGCTTGTGATAACTGCTGCCGAAGGGAGGCAGCAATAGCTGTATCTGTGGAGGATACTGCGTCCGCATATGCCCGCTCTCTGCGCTGCCATTGATCAGCAGGCTCCGTTACAGAAGCTCCTGCCCATGCCTCATTCCACGCACGTCTGACCTCGTCAGATTGCGGTGGGGAGAGAGCATTTAGAAACTCATGATGACGGGTACGGAGCTGATTCGCTCGACGGAGCCGGGCAATGATACCAGAATGTGCCCCGGTTATCCGGACAGGTACAAATCTTTCAGCTCGCCTCCGCATAACGTCTCGAGCTGTTGCGCTGAAATCGCGCACACATGCGTCCCACTCTAAGGCAGCAGTATCTATATGAGCCAAGGTCGCCGTATCGAGCTCCATGATTTCACCGGGGATAAATTGAGAGACGAGATGAGCTAAATCCCGGCTTACGGCCTCGACCACTTGAACTGCACGATGTACGGGATAGCCTGAAGCTCTAAGACGCCGCGTGAAGGAATTCAGCACAACCTCTAGTCGTGGACTGATCTCGGCCACGCTGGGACTAGAAAGCAGCTCACCTAGCGGCCAATCTCTAAAAAGTGGAGTATAGCTTTGAGCTGTTGCTAAAGCTTCGGCAACACCTGTATCACTAACGAAGTTAGCCGTAGCATGAAATCTTTTTCCCTCTCTTAGAATTGTAAACGCGTCACGGACGTGAGTTGATTCAAGCTGTCTCTGCGCGTGTACCAATGCAGACTCGAGTGTGAGCCAAAATGAAGCTTCTTCGGAGGTAGTTCCAGAATCAACATCCCGATCTAGGGTAGTCAAAGTGCGGATGTCGCGCTTCCATCTCGCCGCGCACTTCTGAAGAGCATCCAAGTCACGGTCAGCTAGGGCAGTTTGTGGTTCTACGCGAAGCTCCACAAAGGGAATCTCCCGATGATATTGCAAGGCAGCTAATGTGTGGACTAGTTCTGCTGCCCGATGTCTTGCCGCGCTCCGCAAAGTCCCTTCACCGCCCGCCAAGCACGGGCCAACAACAGTAGCTACCAGGAGGGAAAGGGAGTTGATAACATCACCTCCAGGTACGTATGTATATCCTGTCCTTCCTTGAGCATCTTCCACTGCTCCTGGAGGCTTGTATAAAGCTAGAACGGCCTGGGCAGGTGGGTCAAGCCGCGGTGGTAAGGTATCGATTGCGTCTAACGTTGAGTCAGTTCTATAAACTAGCCAGACAGCCGACGCCTCCGGCGATTGAGCCCATCTCTCCAATACGCTGTGGTCTAGACGTCGCGTTGCATCAGGGAATGTCGTATTCGCAACGGCCATAGCCCATTCCATTAGCGACGTGCCGATGACCTAAGGAAGCTTGGAACGCGTCGATTGTTTGTATTTCTCGCTAAAGTTAATTCTAGTTTTACACTGCACAGCCAGCTAACTGAGCTCTATCAAAAATGTCTACCATTGCTTGATAGTGGTAATAGATGCCAATGAGAACGAAAAGATGCCAGATATTGTGGGAAGCGCCGATAAAATTCAATACCGACTTCGGCGCCCATCTTTCGGGGATCAGTAGGGCATAAAACAAAACACCTGTACCATATGCGAGAAGACTCTTTATAACTGGCAAGTAAAAAGGAACGGTCTCTGCCCACCCGCGGACGACTGCAGCATGTATGCCACCAAAAACACCTCCGAGAGCAAAACATACAAAAAATGCAGCACGTAAAGGCCGTGCTTCGCGCGTATCGAATTTAGGATTCGAAGATATCACCACTCCAGCGGCACCGCTCACCGCAGTTACAGCCATGTAGAAATTACGCGCCAGTGGGTTGCAATACAGCACTGAGTACTCCGTTGATAATATTGATGCAGTTATCAGTATTGTAATACCAATATAGTCAACACATGCCATCCTCTGCTTGATAGAAAGGTGTGCAATATTGCTGAATGTGTGCCACACAACCGAGCATGCTAAGCATTTGATAGCAGCCAGTATGAACACGATCATTGGTACCCGATCCATCCATGTACCATTTCGCCACATATCGGTTTTTGGCATATGCCACATTCCGATTCCAATCATCATAACGGCTCCCAAGATATGTGTCCAGATGTTGCATGTCTCATTGTGAATATGTACAACACTCTGGACACATTCCCATGGCCCTGCACAGAAGCGATAGCCTCTGGTAATATAAGGATTGTCGATCCAAGCGGAAGGAAGTTCTTCAAGGGTCAAAAGCTTGTGCTTGGCGCGTAGAACTGCTGTCTGAACTGATTGGGCTTGATGCAGAAGGCCATCGAAGTAGTTGACACCCTCTTTCACTTTCTCTGCGAATGAGTGCCCAAAATTAATGGCTCCTACTTGCTTGTCCATGAAATTGACAAGAGCTTCGGCTTTTGCACGACTCCCGGAGAGAACGTCTCGTCGAAGTGAAGTCAAAAATTCATACGCCGGCGCTGCCGATCGGTCCAGCAGCTCGTACCCTACTTGCTCCCAATGCGTGATTGTTTCTTCTAGGCGCACCAGAGCAGCTTCTACGTCAGTGGCAAGCTCTTCTGCTTCGAGTTTTAGTCCATTGATCCCTTGTTGAGCAGCCGTAATACCGATAGACGTGCTTCCGGTTGTGGCTGGCGGCAGCAGCTCGGATTCCTCTAATAGTACAGATTCGGTTGGACGTGTCCGGGGAGCACGCTTTCGGATGCTCATTCTACCAATCAGGGTGCTGCTGAGAATGTCCTTTGGACGAATTCACAAAAAAAAAATTGAAGCTGCCTATACCGCGTTTGGATGAATAAACCAGACCTCGTGAATTCCTCTCACTACCATTATCATCAGCTCCTGCCAAATGTCATTATGAGTCAGCTCTTATCAGCAGATACCAACTAGTCAGCTGGAGAGTAGGGATCATGCCGATTCACACCCGTTTGTGATGTCCATCTTACTGACAGCTACAAAGGCTCCTAGTATGTTACACTAATCAAAAAAAAGTCGTTCGACTGTAATTTATGCACATTGTATCAGTGCCACGGTCGGTTCCATGGCGGTAACTCATCAAGAAGAACGACCGGAGGGTCGTCGATTATGTCTATTCCTGGTGGTGGGCCTGCAGGCAGCGTACCGTCACACACTGGTGCATCACGATAGTTATAAATCAGCTCACCTTTCGTGGTGGGTGGCATTTGGTGGTGCGAGATGTTTAGCTCTGCACATGAACCGTCCTGCGAAAATCCGTAGGGACGGGTGGTGTCTCTATGACCAGAGGAGTCTAGCTGCAGTGATGCGAGTGGGCTGAGAGAATCAAGCTGATCGAGCTCCTCCAACGGATTGAATGGTCTCATATTAATTCCCAAAAATGGCGCCTGGTCTGCCGAGCACGACTCAGATGGAGCGCCGGGCTGGCCGTCTTCATGGGCTAGCTGTCGATGTTCAGATTGCACCTTTTGGGCCTGCTGAGAAGACATAATTGGGAATCCGAATTTACGAATCGTGGTTGGGTCAAAGAAATTAGGCAGAGTTAAGTCTATCCCCTGTGTGGCAAGAACCTCACTGACGTCAAGAGTAGCGACATCTTGTCGCACCGTCGGAGGCACTGCGCCAGCCAAGAACTCGCTGAGACCCTTTGTAAGTGGCATTCTCGGGCTCAACTCTTCTAATGTTTTCATGATATATTCAAGCGGCAATTGGAAGCTTTCGATCGGGATAAGACGATATTGTAAAAAGTACGAGATAAGCACTCCAACCACAAAGAGCATGATTGCATGTAGAGGATGCGCGCCGATCGTAGGAATATCATGAGGATTTCGAGTGAGAAAAATAATTTCCATCATTGTTATCATTGTTCGGTTAAGAAGAGACGCCGAGTCCAAGAGAGTTATCAATTCTGGCATGTCTTGGAGGGCGTGCAAGCCCGATCGACACAGTGTGAGGGTGGCACAGTGCGATAGGAGGTGT
Source organism: Wickerhamiella domercqiae (assembly GCA_001599275.1). Classification (NCBI taxonomy): domain Eukaryota; kingdom Fungi; phylum Ascomycota; class Dipodascomycetes; order Dipodascales; family Trichomonascaceae; genus Wickerhamiella; species Wickerhamiella domercqiae. The sequence continues at coordinate 1,205,209 of BCGM01000001.1, forward strand.
AGCAAGATGGCTTCCTTGTCGGTGATTAAAGTTCCCTCTGGCGATTTCGTTGGGGGCATGATGGCTGGCAACAGTCGCGTCAGTTCGTTTAACGTCTTGTCAAAATGGTGAAATTCTGCTAACCAGTCCTCTGCACTTCTATATCTACGTCTTGGAAACTGGCCCAGCTCGCATGTGCGCAATGCGGTTGTAGCGAGAACCACACAGAATGCAAATCGCGCATTAGGAAATTGAGTGAAAAGCGTCGGCATTGCCACCAGCTCTCCAAAAGACATTAGAGGCTCAGGACGTCCTTCCAAGAATGCACGATCGTCCATAGGCATCTCGGTGAGTATTGAGTTATTCTTGATCATGTCTATGAACGCTGCAGGAAAGTCTGTAGCTAGAGAGCCAAGGGCGTCGTAGAATACCAAGTACCAAAAAGCTCTACGCCGCTCTGATGAAGCATCAGATCCGAGTAAGTGTAATGACATCATTGTTACGGCACGATAAGCCTTCCCTATGGTAATCCAGGCTTGTGGGAGCATTCCATCTCGAGTTTCTATATTTGCAATAAGACAAAGAGCCTGAATAAAGGCAGCATTCTGAGAGGTCGTGGCTGAGCCAGAGCCGTCGCTGGGTGCGATCTCTATATAACGCCGCGCGCGCTGATAAAGAATTGGCATTACAGCTCGGTATTGTGGAGCCTCAGCCGCAGCCGTGGCCATTATAGCATACCTGAGGACGAGTGGTGCTCTCTCGATCCCAATTGAGCACACAACAGGAATAAGACGATTGTACGTCGCGAAATACGTCGCTGTCAGACGGTCAACTACACTGCGTGGAGGAAGCTCTTGTGCTCTGCCACCAATTATGTCGTCCGTCATCTCACTTTCATCGTCTTCATCGCTTGGAGGTGAGCTAACTTTTGGAAGTGAGCCTGTGGAGTGCAGCCTGCTTAAAATTCGCTCGAACTCAGCTACCTTCATCTCGAGTGACTTAATGTAGCCACGTCTAGGGCCGGCTTTGCGACCGGTGTCGCTATACTCGCACGTATGTCCGAGCCGCTTACAAGTCGAACACGTTGGTTTCGAACCGTCGCACCTCAATTTGCGACGACGACACAACGAACATGCAATGTGGCGTTTTGGAGCTGCAGGTATCGAATTGCTCTTATCGTCACCGTTGTGACTTGTGGTGGTGGCTTCCGATGTAGAACGCGACTCTGAGCTCGTCATTGTGTGACCCGCCTTTCGGTCGCCTATCAGGGAATATTCTCCAAAAGTCCCTAAGTCTCCACAAGCCCCCGACGACGATTCGGACATAGAGGTGAGTTAACTTAACGCGCTTTCCGTTGAAAAGGAGTAATTAACATGGCCGCATAACTGATTATACACTTCCCCACATTGACAAATCATTACTAATGCGTCAGCTGTCTCGGCTCCCCTCAATATCTCCTGGTTGCCCCACTACCTAGAGAAATGTTATAGCAAAAAGAAACCACACACCCTTACATTGTGAAATATGCGAGCATTCGGACACCTCAATCATGCTTATTTCCCCATCTGTTAATCTAAAAAAATAGAGTTCGTGCCATGCCGCTAAACGTTCAGTACTTATGCGGGAAAGTTAGTTCAATTCATTGTTCCATTAGTTTGCTGTCCTTCTGTATTACTACTACTACTATCATATTGCTGTTTTTAGCATTGAACAAGTTGCCTATAGCTTACGCTTAAGATCTGATAATATATGCACACAGCTTTGAGGTTTAACGGGCATATTCGCCGCTTCGATGACACATATGAATGTAATCATATGTGCATATCTCATAGTATGTAACTTAGCGCACATTGCGGCTGAAAATTATTGTTCTGTCTCTTAATGTCTGGGGTCGCTGGAATGAACGAGCTGCTCGATGAGAGCGCGGCACAATCTAGCATTTTTGCGAAGGAGTTTTTCGCACGCCTCGATAGGCGCGAGCCTATCGTAGCCCTACAGTCTAGCACTACCGTAATCTGGAATGGAACAGCTCTAGTGGGTGCAGATGCTGTCGGTCAAATGCTCAAAGTCATGCCTGAAACTGACCATGAAATCGGATCACTGAATACCCACCCGCTACCTTTCGGTGACCGAAATGCATTAAATATGATGGTCGATGTTTCGGGGCGGTGTCATATGGGCACGGAACGGGGTAAAAATAATTTTGGATTTTCCGCTGTCTTTGTTGTAAGACGCACTGATGCTGGTGCACCCCTCGTCGCACATACCATGTCTTACCGCCTTGTGCACAAACCTGTAGATGCCACAATTCAGACTTAGCTTGTCCTACACACAACATGATGGAAAGACTTCCCAACCTGCTCTGAGAGAAGCAATAGCCGGGTTAAATGGATAACGAAGAGACAACAAAGTTGCATTGTACATTTAAGTGTTTAACTTGATATTTATTTTGTTCGGAATAGACACAGTCTTGACTAGACTCCAACTGCAGACGACCACAAGAGGTATATATGATATATAGCCTCCCAATGGAGACGTAAGCGAACAAGCTATGATTAGCGTGGGTCGACTGACTCCGGATGGCGTTCTCGTACGCGCCGATGCCAAGAACACAGTGGCTTCCTTGTGTTCAGCATGCTATGGTGGGCGTCGCAGAACAATTTTGATACCATGGTCACAGACGTTAAAGTGCGAACGCATTGGTCGACCATGGGAGATCACGTATGTTGATACCAGCGTAAGTCCGCATTGTCTGAGAAAATGTCAGTTCATGGCTAGATCTGATGGCGAAGAGACTTTACTCCACAGCAATGGTCACGATGAGGAGCTGCCTAGTTCATTCTTCGAGCCAGCACCACCTAAGCGACTCCTGATGTTCTTAAATCCAGCAGCTGGCGCTGGACGTGGGAGAAAACATTTCCAAAAAATAGCAAAACCTATTTTTGAGGCAGCTGGTACCATATTTGAGGTAGTAGAGACGAGCTACGGTAATCAAGCTAACGAATACGTTCAGACAATAAATTTGGACGATTGGGATGGAATTGTATGTATAGCTGGAGATGGTATGCCACACGAGGTTCTAAATGGACTGGCACGGAGGCCGGATGCCTCGCAAGCTCTCGCGAAAATTGGAATAGCGCAATTGCCGGGTGGGTCAGGAAATGCAATGACCCACAGTTTGAATGGAGGAAGTTGTGATTGGGCACTAGCGACGCTGAACATCATCCGTGGTACGGCTCAGCCTGTAGATCTTATGGCTGTAAGCCAAGGCAACTCGACATTTTATTCATTCTTGAGCACTTCATTTGGAATCGTCGCTGATTGCGACCTCGGTACACAAGATTGGCGTTGGATGGGGGGAGCGCGATTCACTGTCGGAATTGTGCTCAAATCACTCTCCCAGCGGTCTTATCCTTGTGAAATTGCATATAAAACGGCACAAAAAGACGACGCTACCAGAACGCCTACACTCGAGACAAGGTTCGGATCCGTGCGCGACTCTGTGCCGGACGACTGGACGGTTGAGCAACATCCGAATATGTCTATGTTCTATGTTGGAAAAATGCCTTGGATGAGTGCGGATGCCCTTGTATTCCCATGTGCTCTCCCCACTGACGGTGCTATGGATATGCTGCTATGGGACACGGATATTGGCCGTATCAAAGCGCTGTACACCCTCAGCCAGTTTGAGAAAGGTAGTCATGTAGATTCATGCGAATACAAGAAGGTTGTGGCTTTTCGCCTCATCCCTAAGACAACTCGAAATTACCTGAGTATAGACGGTGAGCAATATCCTTGCGAGCCTCTCCAGGTAGAGATTTTGCCTCGTGTCGGACGATTTTTTGTGGTGCCCGACGCATAGTTATTGTTAAATAAGTACAGCAATAAACTTTTTATGTGATATTAAGTTAACGCCAAGTGATTATTTGTCCGCCTCAGCCTTGTCGCGAGCCTGCTTTTCACGGATGCCAGCGAAGCGCTGGTTGGAACGCGCAAGACGTAGAGTACGGAAAGCATCCTTGGACTCCACGGAAGACACACTCTTGGTCTCAATAGGGGCAGCTGCGTTAGTGATGGGGAAAGTAGCACCAACAGTAACCTGAGCGTGACCCTCAGCAGCCTTGGCAGCGCCCTTGCGCGGGAACACAATGAGGCGTGCAAGGTACTCCTTCAAGCGCTGTACATTGAGCTCGAAGCCCTCCACAGACCGGTTGACACGACGGTGGTCAACAGCGATACCAATGGTACGAGCATAAGCGGCGCTGGAGACACCAGCAGCCTTGATCTCATCTTTGGTGAACCCGCGGCCGGCGCGGACCTTGCGGTTATACTTCACGGTTGGGCAACGCACGACGGGACGTAGCAGGTCGAGCGGCTTAGGAGCGGCCGCAGCAGCTTTGGCTGCACGAGCAGTCCGCCGACTGGCCTTTTTGCCGGCCTGGTCAAGGTGCACGCGAACACGCTCCTGCCAGTGCTTGCGGAATAGCCGATTGCGCTGGATGGGGTTGTTACCTTTGATAGCCATCGCGAATTGAAGGTGTCCTAGCCGCTTGAGTCAGGATTGATATTCCTCTGAGGATAGTTACCGTGCACCTGCTGAAAAATCGTTAATGATGTGTCATGAGGGCAAAGCCCTAGTTCATATAGCTGACTTCGCAGTGTTGGCTGAATTACGCATTACTTGCTGAATCCTGCTAGTTGAACTATTGGGGGACCCTACCGCGGCTGCGTGAGAGGAGAAATTGGATCCCATAAGATGGGCTGGACAAATTCTGAGTGGTCTGTGAACACCAAAAAGGCACCAATTATTGACCAGACTGCTATGGGGACTATGGAGGCACTTGTTGAAATTCCTCTGCCTGAGATCTTATTCGGGGATAACACGCTTGAAGTAATACACACACCTTCTCAATGGAGGATTGAGTTCAGTGCAGTCGATGCCCTTGACTTGGTCGATAAGACAGGTGAGCACCGGTTGCAATTGGCGCATTCAGAGAAGTGGAAGAGGTCCAAGGGGGAAGAAGCTAAGGTTGTTCATCGGCCATTCGACTGGACTTATTCAACAACGTACACGGGATCTGAGTCAAGCCCAAAGCTAACAAGGTGTGACGACGCCACAATTCCATTCGAAGAATTGAAGAGACCCGAACCTATTTTATTCTATGATGAAGTACCTCTGTATGAAGACGAGCTCGGTGATTTTGGGTTAACATCCTATGGCGTGAAAGTAAGAGTGATGCCGGGAAATTTATTTATACTTGCCCGAATGTATATGCGGGTAGATGATGTTGCGTTTAGGATTCGAGACACACGTGTATTTGTTGATTTCAGAGAGCGGCGAGTCATTCGCGAGTATACTGCTAGGGAAGCACCATTCGCTGAAGTGAAAACCACAGTTCCCTTAGTTGAGCAAGACTATACACGCCTTTTACGTGACCCTGACTGGGTCGCGAGTGTTTTACCTCTTGTCCAGCGCGAAGCATGGACGCTGCAGCTCTAATGATTCACACTGACCAAAAGATCAGATTTTAGAGGATGACATCCATCCGAACTCCAGTTTCTTGTCTTTTTGGGGATCAATAATGACGTTAATTAAACTAACGCCATTATGGTTCAGCGCGCTTTTCATTGACGCTGATAGATCTGAGAGAGTTCTAGCTAAAAACCCTTTCGCACCCAGACCTTCGGCAACTATATCATAGCGCGTATTGATGCTCAATGCGGTAGTTGGTAAGTGGTCCGGGTACAGTTTTGGATCTGCACCATGATATACCCCTGAGTTGTTCATAACAATAACCAACATTGGTAACTGCGATCTCACTGCGGTCTCTAGTTCCATGGCAGAAAAGCCGAACGCCGAATCGCCCTCAATTGCCACCACTGTAGCGGATGGATTTGCAACCTTTGCAGCTATGGCATAGCCCATGCCCACGCCCATCGTAGCATTTGTCCCAGCATCTAGCCGCCGTCGAGGTTGCTCCAGCGGAAACGAAGTCCTGCTTATGTCCATAGTGTTTGCACCCTCGCTAACATAGATGACATTTTGTAGGTGTGATAGTGATTCCCTTACCACCTTATACACGGAGTGATATTCGAGAATTGCATGAGGCTGTTCGCGAACAGCTGCCAATCTCTCGTTTGCTATTCTCTTCTCTCTGATCGAGCTTGGCATGGATGGCGATTTCCACCCAGCTAGCTCATCTCGCAGCTGAGTAGCTACGAGCCCAACATCTCCCAGAATCCCTAATGAGGCAGAACCCCCATTCTTGCCAAGCTCTTCAGCATCAGAATCTACTTGAATTATCTTTGCATTGGAAGAGAACTTGGGTGCTAGACCATAATGCAAGATCCAGTTCAGACGGGCGCCAAAAACGATAATGACGTCGGCGAGCCGTAGGGCCTGCGAGCGAGCCGCGCTGACATTCTCGCTTGACGAATCTGGTATCACGCCCTTACCCATTGGCGTCGGTAGAAATGAAAGGCCGGTTGCACTTTGAAGCTGGCGAAGGTTTGATTCCGCCCGCGCGTAAGCGCAGCCTTTACCTACTATCATAAGAGGAAACTTGGCTTCCTTAAGTGCGATAGCTGCTGCCGCAATACGCTGACAATCCCCTGCTGAGCGCGGAGGCATACCTGGAGGTTCCAACTGTCGAGCAGAAAACTCTCCGCGGGACTGGATAAGATCTGCAGGCAGGTCGATGTAAGTGACTCCCGCCGTCCCAAAATATGATTGTCGATACGCCTCTACCATAAGACGTCCTAAGTCTCCTAGAGAGCGTGGCTGCTCTGCGAACTTCGCCCCAAAACTTTTGAGAAGAGAGACCTGGTCAAGCTGCTGGAATGCACCCATGCCTTTCAATTTAGTTTCGGCTGACCCCGCTATCAGTAACAAAGGCATCCGATTGACTCGAGCATTCTCAGCACCTGCGAGTGCATGAATTATACCTGGACCACCAACAACTAGTGCTACACCAGGCTTCTGGCATAAGTAGCCATATATCGATGCTGCATATGTAGCAGCCTGTTCATTACGGAAAGCGATGAATTTGATGCCAGCAGCGGTGCATGCATCTGCAACTTCGATTATCGGGATTCCCACAATTCCAAAAACGTGTTCAACTCCTATTTTTTTGAGTGAAGAAGCAATAGCCGCACTCCCACTAGTATCCATCCTCACACCGAACCACCTTAGAGGAGAGCTTGCTTTGCGTAAGCAAATAAATGCACATATATGGCATACGTGGACTCAGGGGGAGAACAGCTGATTGACATGGCATGTTTCCGCTGGCTCAACTCCAATATGACATTAGCTATACTTACAATACGATATATGAAGCCAAATACTGAATCGTCTAGTTTGTCTTGTCTGAATGCGGATACGGTAGTAGTATAGTAGGTGCCTCAGCTCTGCTTAGGTATATCAGTGACGGTGATGATATGAGGGCCTGCATTCCCGCCGTAATTGTCGGCTGCCTCGCAAATGTAGAAGTGTTGATTTTCGATCACGCCAGTAACAGCCTTGCATCCCTTCCTCAACTTGAAAAGGGGGTAAACAGTGGAAATATAACCGCATTCCCGGAGGTCGTCCACTACGCTGTTAATGCTGAACCAGGTACCTACTTTTGTCGCGTCTGCTGGCCAGCAAGTGAACCAGCAGATTTTGAAATAATATACACAGATGGCATCCTGTCGCTCAGTGCGTCTAGGGCCGATGTGGTCGCACTAGGCGAAACTGACCCTACAGTCCGTTACCACCTACATCTCAGCCGCCAGTTCGGTGGCATCATTCCTGAAGATACATTGCCAACAGTGGCTCGTTTAACAGCTCTGGCCCTGGGCACATTAGGACTCTGCTATATTCTTCTATCCTAATGGATGTAAATAAGTACGTTATAATAGAGATTTCCTGTTTCACCCTCCGATGGCTAAGTAAGACAAGGAGCCACCTCAGCTTTCCCCTCCCCTTTGATCCAAATGACCAAGGCGACGCAGACAGCAGCACTGCTCCTCGTGTTGACAGGTACCTGGCTATTGCTCCTGTCAGGTTTCCTCCCTATTTCAGATCGAGTTCGCGAAGAAGTGGTCCCTTTACTACCATTCTGGGCGCTCGTCAGTTTCGGCGCATATTCCCTTGGCACTTTGGGATATGATGTCCTGACTTTCAACGACAAACCTGAGAAATACAAGGAGCTCATGGTCCAGATTAAGGAAGCAAGGGCCGACCTCACTGCCAAGGGCGTCCAGCTCTAAGCTGCTAGAGTTTGAAGCGGTTATATATTTTATAAATAAGTAAAATTGACTTAATCAAGTCTGTTGTGTCGCTTGCTCTATCGATTTTTGGGCAAGTTGCGCCTGCTTTCTCTCACGCAGGCGCTTCTCGGTTTGGATGAACACACGAATTCCGCCATCGAGCCCATCGTCAAAGTCGTCAACGTCGACAGCCTTCGTGTCAGCAGTGGAATCGGCACTGCGGCGGCCATCCGGCGGTGTCCCTAGCTGAACAGGCCATGGCCGGCCGCGGTTCTCAGGTTTAAGTAACTCCTTACGAGCCATACTGACCTTATGTTTCCATTCCTCAACCTCATCTTTATAAAGTTCCCATACACAATTTACACATCCACTCATACAACAATTGGTAGGTTCCTCTGGTCTTTCAGGAACTTTGATTCCGCATACGACAATCCCTTTCTTCTCAGCCTCTATTCTTGAAGCCTCGCGCGATCCGAGACTGCCAAACACTCTCTGCGCTCGCTCGGCCATCGTCTCATTGCTACGGTTTACTGATGGGTCGAACATGACATGAGTCCCATAATTGGTAACCTGTTCTTGAGGCCCAATCGGCTGCCGAGCCATTAAATCGTACACATAGTACGGATTTCGCAATCTAATAGACGATGTGTGAAATCTTCGGATCATCGGCCTATCACGTAATTTGCTGTCCTGCTGTAAGGCGGGTCCACTAAAAACCACTACTTACTTGCTTATCTCTCTAGAGACTAAGTTTTGAACCGAAGCTCAAAGCTGAATGTAGTGTCACATTTACTATACAATGGTGACTACTGCATCTAGAAACAATACCCACTCAGCATTGAGCCATATCAGAGCTTAGAGCATAAGCGGCGCGCGTATGACTCATCCATCTGACCAACACCAAATCTATGTCTGACGAGCTGGCGGAGCGGCTATCTGCAACTGGCCTGGACGATGGCAAAGTAAAGGAGATCCTTAAGAACAAGTCTGTCGCTGAGGCTTTAGTGGCTATATCTGATGAAGTAGGACCGCAAGCGCCGAAACGACCCATTCTTTTCCACCAGCTAGCGATTGCAACTCGGACAGCCACTCCTGACCAACTGACTAGACGCTCATTTGTATCTCATGCCATTGCAGATGGCCGGTTGAACTCTTCTCAGCAGGTAGATGCTGCCTGGAAGTATGTATCTGCTACTCCTGACCCTACTGTGTCGCAATTGAACATCGAAGCCGGAGTAGGTGTCGTGGTTACTCCAGAGGAAGTAAAAAAGGCTACGTCGAGCTATATTGCTGAAAACCGTTCACAGATTGAGCAGCAGCGCTACAGGTTCCTGGGTCGTGCTCTCGGTGCCGTCAAGGCTATTCCGTCCATGAAATGGGCGTCTCCAGGTTTGATAAAGGACACAGTGGCATCTGAATTTGAGACATTCCTTGGTCCACGCGACGATCGAGATGACCCCAAGAAGCTTAAGGCCGCAAGCAAGGCAAAGCAGAAGGTCGGAGAAGCGAGCGAGTCTCCAGAAAAGCCCAACAATGAAGTGGCCCATAATATGTTTACCGAAGGATTTCTTGGCTCTCTCCACAGACCGGAAGACACGCCTCAGAAGTATCCGGGCCTCATAGAGGAGCACCTAAAGCGTGTAGGCAAATGTGTTATAACCCGATTTCCGCCTGAGCCGAATGGCTTCCTCCACATTGGTCATGCCAAAGCAATTGCTACAGACTTTGGCTATGCCGCATACCATGGGGGACGCTGTATTCTTAGATTTGACGATACCAACCCCGAGGCTGAAGATACACGTTTCAGCGACTCCATTTCTAGCCTTGTGGAATGGCTCGGGTTCAAACCCTATAGAGTTACGTGGTCAAGCGACTACTTTGACGAGCTCTATGCCCTTGCAGAGAAGCTCATTGAAAACAAAGGTGCATACGTATGCTTTTGCACGCCCGAACAGGTCAAGTCTCACCGTGGTCTCAAAGAAGATGGCACTCCTGGCGGTGAGCGATCTGCATGTGAGCACCGCTCTCAAAAACCGCAAGAGTCGCTGGAGCTTTTCCGGCAAATGCGCGATGGCAAGTACAAGAAGGGCGAGGCAACTCTCAGAATGCGTCAAGATCTGAGTGATTCAAATCCGCAGATGTGGGACCTTGTCGCCTATCGCGTTTTAAATGCGTCGCATCACCGAACGGGTGACAAGTGGCGAATCTATCCTACTTACGACTTTACACATTGTCTAGTGGATTCTCTTGAGGATGTTACTCACTCTCTATGTACACTCGAGTTCCGTTTATCGAGGGAGTCATATGAGTGGCTTTGCGATGCTGTTCACGTCTACCGGCCGGCTCAACGCGAATTTGGCCGCCTCAACCTTGTTGGTGCAGTAATGTCGAAGCGAAAACTCGCTCAGCTCGTGAATGGTAAGTATGTTCGAGCTTGGGATGACCCGCGCCTCTACACACTCGTGGGTCTACGTCGACGTGGCGTGCCTCCTGGCGCTATTTTGTCGTTTGTAAATGAACTTGGAGTAACGACATCTACATCGAGCATCGAAGTTGTCAGATTTGAAACGACTATCCGGCGGTATCTAGAGCACAACGTACCTCGTCTCATGATGGTCTTAGACCCGATACGAGTGGTGTTGAAGAACCTTCCTGAAGACTACTATGAGACAATCGAGGAAGTCCCGTTCAAGCCGAATAACCCCCAAATGGGCTCTCACAGCCTTCCGTTCACTAGAGTGCTGTATATCGACCGCTCCGACTTCCGAGAGGAAGCGTCATCTAGCTACTTCCGTCTGGCACCAGGTCAGAGCGTTGGCTTGTTGAAGGTGCCGCACACTATTCGGTTTGTCTCTCTTTCTAAAGATGCGTGTGGCAATATCACTGAAATCTGTGCACATTATGAGAATGACCTACCCGCGCCAAAGAAGCCCAAGACTTTCATTCAATGGGTGGCAGAATCGCCTAAGGATAAAAGTCCCGTACCATTGCGAGAGGTTCGCGAGTTTGAACGGCTCTTCAAGTCTGATAATCCTGGCTCGAACCCAGATGGATTTTTGGCCGATATAAACCCTGACAGTAAACGCTTATGGCCCAATGCAGTAATTGAAACGGGTTTCCATGAGGTCAAGGCCAAGTCACCGTGGAAACCGGAGGCACTCTCGCAGGAGGAAGAAATTTTAGAGGGCAATGACGCCAAAGGTGCCCCTGAGGCGGTTCGGTTCCAGGCGCTACGGGKGGGGKACTTCGCTATGGATTCCGACAGCTCAGATGATGCTATTATTCTGAACCGGATTGTTACACTCAAGGAAGATAAGACTAAAGATCTGTAGAATTTATCAACGACTTTCCTTTCCTGAATCTGCTGTCGCTTATATAATTGCTGTAATCACTGACTGCACATTCGATCGTCGATCCTTCACGAACACCCCGCGAGGGCTGCCGCGAGAATTGATTATATAATTGCACGGTTCGGCATAACACGTGATATGACCTAGATCTAATTTTTTAACCTCGCACTCGGAAGAAACCTACAGTCCGTCCCCTAGGTTAGCGCGGAGAGAAATTTAAAAACGCCCTTTTATCATGGAGAGGTCAACATTACCTTGATGCTTTTCCATTGAGTTCTAAAAGTGACTTTATCTCTAAATGAGACGTTAAATATGCATAACCTGGAGGGTAAGGCGAAGTGGCCATGACACAGCACACAACCTTCCGGTACTACGAAGAATCTTGAAGCCTGCGTATGTAATCTCACAATCAAAAGGCAACACCCTTCTTTGGGGGCCACCGTTCTCAGTCTCTGCAGCCGCAATGAAAGAGAATTCTCAGAAGGAGTACAAAACTGAAGTAGCTGCGTCCACCCTGACATATAGTGAGAAGCAGATTGGCTACGCGGCTGAAGCTACTCTCTCCTCGAATGCAAGGATGGCGTCGCCGTCTATGGCTCTCCCAACAAGCCAGACACGAGTGAGTCGCTCCGCCATGGCTCAAGAGGCATCAGGAAAGACTGGTCTCATTGCTGCGTATATGGCACGTCACGCTGAAGACAAGAAGATGCGAATTGACTACTGCTACCGACACCACCCAGATCATCGTAACCTCATGCCGGATAAGAATACCATGGATCAGCTACAGGAAGACCTAAATACACTTCCCGAGGAAGACTGTGAGGCAATAAGTCATATTTGGAGTCTTTTTGGTGCCGCAGATGCTCGACAGCGTCAGATCATCCTCAGAGGCATGCTGTCTCGATGTTGCTTCCCTCAACTCAGTGATGTAGCAGCGATGGTGAAAGACTTGGTCAGAATTGACTTTGTATCCAGTCTTCCCATTGAACTGTCCTTCAAAATTTTGTGCTATCTCGATGCGAAATCTTTGACTAAAGCGTCGATGGTTAACAAACAGTGGAAATCACTCGCCGACGATGACGTTGTATGGTATCATTTATGTGAACAGCATATTGATCGTAAATGTACAACATGCGGTTGGGGACTCCCTCTGCTGGATCGTCGACGATTGAGGCGCTCTAAGCGTGCAATCACACAGCGTCTTGAGACATTGAGCACACAACACAGACATGTATCACCGTTCTCGGGGCCGAGGTCTGTGATTCCCTCTGGGACCGTGGAGTGTGTAGATGACAATGGTTCTATCAACTCTCAGGTGCTTGGTAAAAGGCATGCAGACGAACTTGCAGATGAAAGCCATAAGACTAAACGCTGTCGAACCCGTCCGTGGAAGGATGTTTACATTGAGCGATATAAAATCGAGAATAACTGGCGCGCGGGCAAACACACTAGCAAAGATTTCCAACACCCGTCGCCTGTACTCTGTCTCCAATTTGACGAACAGTATCTGATCACAGGTACTTACGATGGCCAAATATTTGTTTGGGACGTGGAAACCGGCGAGCTTATCCGGGTTATGCGCGAGCATTTCCGAGCTGTTTCGGCGCTCAAATTTGATGGCGTCAAGCTAGTCACTGGCTCTTGGGACCAAAGCGTACGGGTATGGGATTATCGCAGCGGCCAATGCCTTTGCACGTGCGCTGGACATGATTCAAAAGTGCTTGCCATCGATTTGGATCGTGACTTGATAGTCGCTGGCAGTGCAGATGCTACTGTCAAGATTTGGGATTTCGCTGCGAAGTCGTGTTACACACTTAGAGGTCACACGGGACCCGTTCACTCGGTCCGCCTTCACTGCGACTCAAAGACAGTCTACACCTCGAGCGAAGATATGACTGTTCGCATGTGGTGTTTAGTGGAGCGTAAGTGTATCCGCGTGTTTGGTGGCCCTGAAAACGGTCCGCTCGCTCACGTTGCCCAGATTCAGCAAGCCTTGCCAATCACCCTTGAGCATTTAGAAGGCGAGGAGGAACACTACTCTCTGTTGGCACATCAAGCTCCAAGCGATAATTACACTACAACTACAGGTGGCGAAGACCACAGAGCGGCTAATGAGAATTCTGCTGTTGACCCTCACGCTCCCACGCATTTACTCACGGCATCTCTCGACAACACTATTAAGCTGTGGGACATCAGAACTGGACGATGTGTTCGAACTCTATTCGGTCATGTCGAAGGCGTATGGTGTATTGCTGCCAATAACTTCCGTATTGTCAGCGGCGCATACGACAAGCTGGTCAAAGTATGGGATCTTCAGTCTGGACGCTGTTGGCATACGTTTTCGGGTCACACTAAGCCGGTGTGCTGTGTTGGGCTGAACGACACAGGGTTTGCATCGGGTGGAGACGATGGTCTTGTCCGAGTATATTCTTTCGACATTTGAGATTTATATATTATTTTTGAAGCTATTTATTTTTTTGAATTATTTACCCTATTAATGATCCATGATGTGCGCCTATGTCAATCTGGAGTTTTCCGCGTTTGAATATATTACGCAGCAACTCAGTTTATGTTAATAAGTTCCAACCTCAGTCGAGATATAGAGCTCTTGTGCAGTGTATATGGGTGACGTAGGAATAAGTGCACTGAGTTACGGATTTTCATAAAAGTGCGTATGAATAAACTATGTATACGGATAAAAGAGAATTTAGGATGGTGGCGGTTTGTGCATGATAAAAGCATCCAATAAATATTTCAAAGCCCCAGGGCACTCGAGGAAGCTGGCGCTGGAGCGGGTGCTGGCGCAGGTGCTGGCGCGGGTGCGTTTGGTCGTTGTGGGGTGTAGAAACAATACCGGGAGAGCATATCTTCATAGAGTTTGGACTGCCATGCATTAGGTCCGAGTCGCTGAGGCGAACCTTTGGCTGAAGCTATTTCAGACCTATTAGCAGCGCCAGCAGGAAGGCTTGGCGCAAGCGCATCCGATGGGTCCTGGTTGCTATTTGTTGGGGATGAAGTCAAAGATTGCCCCACAGATGGAACAACAGATGGAACAACAGATGGAACAGCCGATGGAACAGCTGACGGTTCAACAGAGGAAGCTGCAGAGGAAGAAAGGGAGTTCTCGAACAACCGGAACCCAGACATAGTCTTAGGTGGTGAGTTATAAGCTTGCTCAAATGAGTAGCGGTTCTTGAATTGTGCTGAAGGATTGTTGCGGCCCGAAGCTGGCGCGCGTAGTCGAATGCCTTGTATTAACTGGAGAAAATGGTCGTCGCTGTCCGTGTCTGAGGGCTCGTCGACACGACACGGGTTCATCATGGGGAATGGCTCTCCATCAAGGGAAAGATCGCGCACTGTTGGCAGCTGTGTCAAGGAAGCCGAGCGGCGGGTGATATTTGGAGGCTCAATGCCAGACCAACGAGGGTTGCGGAGGAGAAGCTTATAGTTTGAGCTGCCGTTAGAATCCCACCACTCTGAACCGTTAGAGCGATAGCGCACACACAGATAGATTGTGTTAGTTGCAAGAGTGGCAGGATGGAATTTGGCTAATGGAATCGAAAACATGAAGCAGTCAAATCCAGCGTCACGGTCGCGTTTTCGTATATCTGATGTCCACTGAGCAGTTACCTCGCTCAATGATGACCAGTTATCTAGCGTGTAGCGTACTACTACACTTTTTGAGTATGCTATGTTCCGAACGAGAACTGTCCCGAAAACGACGCGCTTTTCTGGTAGCAACCTCAATGAGGCAATATACACCATGGGACGCTGAGGGCCCGGAACGCGCGAGTACCGATCTGCAACAAATCCAGGCGTTTCCAATGACCAATCGTCATCGTCATCGTCGTCCTCAGTATTTTCATCGTCGTCGTCGTCATCATAGTCTTCAGCTTCTTCTCCGTCAGATAACGGCTGAGACTTCGAGGAGTCGATGATAACTTTCAGTCCCCGCGTGCCACGCGAGCGAGAGATCTCAGATGGTAAATCTTGCCGACGGAATTTGCGGACATCCACCAGACGTTGGCTGTCGAAATGTACAGTTTTGGTATTGGGTACTGATTGTACTCGGTGTAGTTGAGGCAATTTGAGACTAGGTCGCACAAGCTCCCCACTTTTCTTCCGAATTAGCAGAGGACGGCTCGTCACATTTGCATCGCCCTCCTCGTCAGTCAGATAGTCGGAGGAGGGACTAGGAGGTTCTTGACTAACGAAGGTCTGTGCTTCTAGAGACTCAGGAGATACGGAGAGCTCTGGCAGTGCAGCGTTATCACTACAGCTCTCGCTCGTTGGTTTGGATAAGAATGAACCGTCATTGGCTTCGTGACTAGTCGTCGACAACTGATTGGAGTGGAATTCACTCGCGCTTAGGGATGGTGGATAAGGTTGCGCACGTGGCGCTGACGTCTGTACTGGCTCTTGCTGCTGCAAGGCGATGTTAGGCAGAGCTGGCTCTTTATCACCCAGTGGTGAAATTGGCACATTAGCGGCAAAGGCTTCCGCGCTGATCCTGTCAGACTTGGTATTCAGGGTCTCCCGCTTAGCGCTTCGAAGGATGGTTGCTGTGGGGCCGCTCGCATCTGAACCTGGGGTGACCAGGGCTCTATCTGCCCGATTCGACTGTGTCAAGGACATGCCGTGCAGGTGGAGGTCACCCCTAAATTTTGCGTCTACCGCAAGTAAGATTTTGTAGGGAGAAATTAAGTGGGGAGGCTTACGGCTGACGTCCACCAGTAGGGTAAGGGTTGTATCGCATCCCCGCGATGAC
Organism: Wickerhamiella domercqiae; assembly: GCA_001599275.1. NCBI lineage: Eukaryota > Fungi > Ascomycota > Dipodascomycetes > Dipodascales > Trichomonascaceae > Wickerhamiella > Wickerhamiella domercqiae. Next base: position 1,221,556 of record BCGM01000001.1, read on the forward strand.
AAGCGCTTAGGCGGCGAAGTGTCGCCGGATCATGCGCCGAGCCCAGTTCGCCCATCTCGGATCCGGAAATCAGAAAATGCGCCGGATTATAACTCAATTAGAGAAAACCAAAGAACAATAACCACGCAGCAACCATTTATTATAGAACACCGTCAGTGAGAGAACAGGACTGTACTGGCAGTTCCTCCACCCCCAACTAGTCCTTATCCTATTCTTCTGGTCCGCGCAATAATAGTGTGGATGTTGTTCTCCCCTTTGGCTCCGCTGTTCCTGCAAAGTGACGTAATCGGAACCGATGTTTCCGGGAATCACCCACTTCCCATCAGTACATAGAAATATGCACTCCAATGGCGCACAGGTCCTCGTTAATGTTACAAAAAAAATTTGGATTTGCACAGTGTTCCGAAATAGATATGTCTGTCTGCCGAAGTATTCTGATCACTTCTGGTGCTACCAGCGGGCTGCGTAGAAACTGATTCCGCGTTTACCCTAACCTCAGGTACCAGACTTGGTGCGCGTTATGCGAGGAATATTGTTAAGTGAACTATGGAGCTGACATCTTCTCGTGACAAATTATAGATCTAAACGGGCCCAACTTAAAAACTTCGCATTTCTAGCGAGCACAAGGAGTGCTGTTTCTATGCCTCCATTTTACTGCGAGCCCACCCCTCGTTCTGTACCCAACAATACTTTCTTGGCTTGTTGAGAGATATTCTGAATCGCTCTTTCAGCCACCAGCACAGGTATCTTCATGAGGGGTGCTACCACGAGTTATTTGTCTGTTCTATCGTGGCAGAAATTTTATTCATGTAATCAGCACTGACTATGGCCAGGTGCGTGTGCATGATAGGAGACGAGGGCTTATAGAAAAAATCGTTAAGGCAACCGTCGAAAAGGATAACATATTCTAGTTTTTTGCATGGTGAACATTACGATTTTGTTCCATATTGATGACGAGGTCAGTAGGTTCGTATCGACCCGCATCATTTCCATGCTCGCTGCACACTTGCTGCTCCTCTAATAGCTCGTCGAAACTGCCCGCAATGTGTGCTGACCTTCCTTTATATAATTCAACAGCGGACAATTGGTATATGCAACTGAAATAAAGATACAATGAAGTGATGGCTTGAAAGACATCCTGTTTTGCCGTGGGCATATTGCTGACTCTGGCCACAGCGCCGAGATTGACTCATGGCATGCTTGCCTTTCTGAGGCTATGGCCCGAGTGCCTTTTTGAGTCGTATCGACCATTGTTGTTTATCTGTCCCGAATAGCCGGGTTCAATGACCTGGTCAGAAGGCGAGAGGCTAATAATAATAAGGACAATATTGTATTGCCTTACGTGTGAAGAATGCCACACAGCTCATTCTACGACATCCAGAAGTTTTGAAATAAGTTTCACGTATTTTATGAATTAGATATCGAGACTACTTGATTTAGGCTCCGCAATACTACAGAGAGCTGAATCCAAGAAAGTCGGTTTCAAGGGATGTCTTTTGGAAATCATATCTATCGGTTCAGCACCACCCTGGCACTAATAGCCTCGGATATGGGTCACTAAACGTATTCAAAATTTGGTCGTTGGCTGACCACTTCGTATATATCAAATGGTAAGCCAAATGATGTGTTGAGGCTAACACAGGGTTATGGTGTGCGATAATCGGGAGGCGCATGGCCAGTAGGGACTGTAGTTCTTGATTCTTAATTCATGCAGAAATCATATTCTTCAGTATATTTATCGCCATTTAATATGCACATCCCAATCACAATACCTGAATATTAATCCTATAACTGCTTTTGAAGATGAGGAGAGTTACTTTTTGTCTCTCAAGTAAGTTTACCACAGTGTTGAGTTCCTTGCAGCCAGTTTAAACGGAGATTATCAGTGACAAGAGAACGCGAAAGCTCAAAATAGATACTAGACATAGACGCCTTTGCTTAAAAACTTAGTACAGCTATTGCTATATTGCTTGCTCTACAGAGACAAGGCGCCAGCAAACGACAGCAAGTGGAGGAGTCTACCTCTCATTGATAGTCTACAAGGTTATAATATGCACTGTGTACATCAAGAAATATTCTCAGACTCGCGAAGTTTCTTTGAATACATTTCCAAAGTGGTTGATGGCTTGCCCAGTAATTTCCAAGTTTCCTCTGCAAAAAAAGGGTCTTCGTGGCTCCCGAAGTACGCAAATAAATTAGCCACGAATCTCATTTTCGGATTGAAAATGCCCATAATTCTCATCAGCCAAACGGGAGCGACACGAATTTGGAGTGCGGGATCATAATTTTTAATAAACAGCTCCATAGCCTGTCTGACGGGAATCCCCTCCGGTCCTTGTATAGGGCAGTGTTCCGGCATTATCTCATACTGCTGGAATGCTCTTACGACTTGTCTTGCATAGTCCTCAGCGCTCATCCAGTAAATTTTCACATCAGTGTTTCCGACCCACTGGAGGTATTGCTTGTCTATCATGACCGGAAATAACTCCATAAAATGGGTGGGAGCAAAAAACGTGTAAGGAATACCACTCTCTGCGATCTTTTCATGCCCCTGCATTCTAATGATGTTGGGCACCGCATTCTCGCTGATGTTTTCTAGAGCTGGAGGATAGGCTCCTAGGGCCCCAATCTTGGCAATGTACTTTATGTCCAAGTCTTTCGCTGCCATGATAACGTTTTCTACACCCTCACGTTCTTCATAGAAGGGCAGGTTCAAGTCAACTGTCTCCGTGGCGAGGTTCATATATATGGCGTCGATCCCATCAAACGCGGTATGTAAACCTTGTACATCGTGCAAATCTCCTTGGACTATCTCAATGTTGGCAGGCAGCATCTTCTTGGCCTTATCTAGAGAACGGACAATTGCACGAACCTCAAAGGTTTTTGCAAGCTCAGTGGCAACGGGAGCCCCAAGGCGGCCAGTAGCGCCTATAACGGCTATTTTTTTAATCTGTTCCATCGTAAAATTACAACTGAGCCAATTTCATTTTATAGAATGCCAAGGCAGTCGCTGTTTTATATTCTCATGTGTCGATTGTCATCATCTTGCACCGACGTTCCTGTGACCCGTCTTGCATATGTCTGAATTAGTATTAATCATGGGGCTGAAGCACTACCCTGAGCCGAACTAGAACTAGAAACGAGCACACTCTCAGTATCATCCCACTAGGGTATTAACCCGTATAGCTTTTTCTAAATGATGCAGCAGTCTTAGTGTCGTATCTGACATTTAGCGAGCTTTGCGCATCACAGTGTGGCCAGACAGAGTGCGCTAAATAGTACAGATCAGTGTATCTCACAGTAGATTATGATGATCATACATACCCTAGCCCTAGACCAATTAGTAAGAGCGAAAAAGCTCAGAGTGTAATCAGAGCAGGCAGGTGCTTACATACATGTGACTAATTTGGAAACAGCAGTTCATAACCCCCATACAAGGGTTTAATCAGCTATACGCTACATATGATGAATCTGTTGTGTTGAAAATGTGATGTCTGCTATATCCTGACATCGAACTAGACCATAGACGCACTATTCCAGTACGGTTTTGGCGAATTTAGAAAGCTTATCACGTAGCTGAGAAAAGCAAGCGAAAAACTTACTGACTTGGGTTGATTGTGTATTGAAAAATAAGAACTTCTGATTTTATGTTGCGGCACGGTCACAATCCTGGCTCCTCCCAATAAACATTCATATGATACTTACTCTGTAAAAATGGTGGTATCGCGGACATTCGCTATTGCGCCAGAGTGTAACGCAAGGTAGAAGGGACTATTAATATCACTTGAAGATTATCTCAGGCAATGTAACGGTCAGCGGGCGACAGCTGATTTGAGGCATGCTCAGTGTTATTAGCGACAAGATGGTGACCGCACTGACTTACGGTGACGATTTTCTTGGGATGTGTGCACGTCTATTTGCGGGGGCTGCGTACGTAACTCTACAGCGAGAACTAAATATTTGATTCGTGAGGTTTATTGAATGATAGATGCAAGCTAGACTGCAATTTCTACTTGTTTTGCACCTTATAGGCTCACCGAACCGGCAGTCTCAGTCTCAACTAGAAAACACACAGAGCCACCTATATGCACAGTTTTTACAGTGTCACGAGTCAAGATATTGGTGGAGATAGTATATAATTGTACTGGAAGTGTCAAGATGTTGCCCGCCGAGAGTGCTTTGCAATAGCGCTGGGTCAACATACGAACAACACGTTGAGAGCAATCCCGCCGCACACAGTCATCATCCCCACATGCATGCAGCCCATGCTTTTTGTAAGGTGCATGAGGTACGAGCAAGCATCGAGTAGCAATAGTCAGTGTGCAGCTGGGGCAACCCTAATTGGTATTTAAGGCCACCGTACGGCCTAATTTGATACTCTAACACAAGAAACATGAGTGAACTACGCAAAGACTTCGGCGACAAGGCTAAAGAGGCCATCACCCCCGACTCTAACAAGTCTGAATTCACTAAGGCTAAAGAGACTGTCACAGACAAGGTTGACAATGCCGCTGGTTCCGTGCAGAAGGAGTCTGGAGAGAAGGGCTACGTACAACAAGCTAAGGACGCTGTCAGCGGCGCCTTCGGTAAATAAATTCAGAACCGTTTCTCAAACTGTAACGGTTCGTCCACATTAACATCTATACTGTAGGTTTATTGTTTGATTTTCTACCACCAAGTTGCTAGGCACTGGCCATCTTGATGCTATACGAGTCTGTGAATTCCATCAAACAGCCACTGCGTATGATTAATCAAAGCGGAAGTTTTGAAAAATGTTGTTAAAGGCTATGAATTTGGATAGTCGGCTTCAACAAGCTGTGGCCCAAATGGGACTCGTGGAGGCGACTCCGATACAGGAGAAAGGGATTCCGCTCGCATTGGATGATAGAAAAGATGTCGTAGCAATGGCGCCAACAGGTAGCGGGAAAACGATTGCATACCTTTTACCGATTTTGCAGCAACTCCTAGACCAAAGCCAACAATCGACGAAGTCAAGAGCTCTGATTGTTGTTCCAAGCAGAGAATTGGCAGACCAAGTCTACGCGGTGATTGCCCAGTTAACTATATTTGCTTCGAAGAGCGTTCAATGCGTCAATCTCGCGCAGCAAGTTTCCGAAAAGGTTAAAACAACATTGCTAGCCAGTAATCCACATATCGTGATTGCAACCCCTGCAACTGTGCGCGTGCAGCTAGAAGCCGGCCGATTTCTCGCCTCTGATATAGGCTTCGTTGTGTTTGACGAGGCAGATCTTCTAATGTCTTACGGTTATGAGGATGATCTAAAGGCACTACACGAGATAATAACCGGTCACTGTCAGACTTGGATCATGAGCGCGACACTCGGGGAAGATACCGACCAATTGAAAAAGTGGTTTTGCCATATGCCAGTGACTTTAAAACTACAAGAGGCAAAATCATCCGAGTTTCATCAGTACTTTGTGAAGTGCTCTGAGCTTGATAAGTTTTTACTGACGTACGTCATTTTCAAGCTAGGCTTGATTAAAGGAAAGACAATAGTTTTTGTTAACGAGATTGATCGTGGATATCGCCTCAAGCTCTTCTTGCAGCAGTTTGGGGTTAAAGCAGCAGTTTTAAATTCTGAACTTCCCGTTGCATCTCGTCTGCATATCGTTCACGAATTTGACAGAAATGTCTATAATCTGCTCATAGCGACAGACGAGTCTCATCTAAATGCGACCCGAGGAAAAAACGGAGAGTATAGCGTGAGCAGAGGCGTTGATTTCAAAAACGTTGCTTGTGTCTTGAATTTTGATCTTCCCATCTCGTCAAAAGCTTATACGCACCGAATTGGCCGTACTGCGCGTGCAAGTCAAAGTGGCATGGCTCTGAGTTTTGTGGTCCCCAAAAGCGAATTCGGACAGCACAAGATTGCTACATGTGCGACTGCTCGGCGGGATGAAAAGATATTGGCCCGTGTACAGCGAGCGCAGGAAGCAGCTGGCGCTGAAATGAAGCCGTATCTTTTTGATATGGATCAAGTTAATAGTTTCCGCTATCGTATGGAAGACGCATTTCGAGCAGTTACACGTACCGCGGTGCGTCAGGCCCGGACAAAGGAGCTGCGTGAAGAAATTTTAACGTCAGAGAAATTACAGCGTCACTTTGAAGAAAACCCTGACGATCTGGCCTTACTCCGTCATGACAGAGAGTTGCACTCTAGTCGGATCCAGAACGAGCTCCGACATGTTCCAGAATATTTGTTACCAGCATCAGCACATGTGACGAAGCCTCTAATTGTACAGCCAACGCACGATTTCAGAAAGCAGTTCAGAAAGCGACATGGTATAGTCAAAAAGAAAATGCCGAGAAAGCGCCGTGATCCGCTGAGGTCATTCGGACGTTAAGGTTGTAGGTATTTATTTATTATATATGTGCACTCTCTAACTCTTTTAGGGCCTCACAAGGTACAACTCCCTCGATTTCGGGATCTTCAATGGCTTGGATAGCCGCAGAAGCAACTGTATCGACACTTATGATATACGGCGATCCCGAAGCTTTTAAGGCGAGACCAATCGCATCTCTGGTTGATGGCCAGCATGATTTCTGTGAGTTCGCAACGAATCCGGGCCGTAGAAATATGGGACGGATTCCAGGGATTCGCGAAAGCAACTGTTCCGCCCGGCGCTTTGACTGAATATAGCCCCGATCGGCAAGCTGAGTCCAATCCTCTGCACTTATATAGACAAATGGCACATTAGATGCTCGCTTGTTAAGTGTCTCTGCCACGATAATAGCAGAATCAGTGTTCAATCGTGCAAACACATCTGGACCAAGAGGATTGCGGCCACGTAATTGCATTTGAGCTAACCGAAAGAGTGAAGTTGGCTTCAATGGCTCCTGAATTATCTTCTTATAAGCTGGATCGTCTATTACGGATCCTATTGCATGTACAACAGCGTCGGCACTGGCAAGACTTTCTCGATATTGAGCTGACTGAAAGACGTCTGCCTTTAGCCACTCGTCAAAGTTTTTGGCAATAGGAACGTGCCTGCTAATGCAAGTTACTCTCCATCCCACTGAATGAGCAGCCTCGCAAATCTTGGCACCGATGTAACCGGACCCGCCGAACACCACCAGTCGTCGCTGCATGCGTAATGTTATGCGTAAGCAAGTATTGTAGATATCTTTATCATCAGCAGGGCCTAGGGCGTCCATTTATGACTAACACACAGGACGGAAACTGGAAGTTACCACCCACCAGTATCCACGATCCAGCAGTAGCCATTGCAACATGTCGACTACGCCGGCCTCCAAGTGGTACCCTGCGCAGCCTGCGCCATCCCCTAAGAAGGCACGCAAGTCTGTACGGCCTGCCAAGCTCCGCCAGTCGCTAGTTCCTGGTACGGTATTGATCATCCTAGCTGGCCGTTTCCGTGGTAAGCGTGTTGTGCTTCTCCGTTCTCTTGAGGACAGCACCTTGCTAGTCAGTGGCCCGTTCAAGGTAAACGGTGTTCCCTTGCGTCGTGTTAATGCTCGCTATGTGATTGCCACTTCGACTCGCGTCTCTGTTGACTCTGTTCCTGGCCTAGATAAGTTCAGCGCCGAATACTTCAAGCGCGATCGCAAGGCCGAGAAGAAGGCTACGGAAGAGGAGCTCTTCGGTGACGCAGCTGTTGCGAAGAAAGAGGTTGGTGCTGACCGTCTGGCTGACCAGAAGACAGTTGACTCTGCCCTTCTCGCAGAGATCAAGAAGACGCCGCTTCTGAAGCAGTACCTCGCTTCGACGTTCACCCTAAAGAAGGGCGACCGCCCGCACCTCCTCAAGTTCTAAAGGAATGCCGAGTGAGAAAATTATTATTATCCAGTTTATAAAAAGCTTATATGGACATAATGGATGCATGCGCCGTTGTCAAAGATTTAAACTTTAGAGATCTCCTCGACTAGTTCGAGCAGAGGCGCTTTGTTGAAATGAGAGGGAATGGCCCCAATCAGTGCTTTGGAGCGTCGTGCGAGCTCATCGATAGCATTCTTCGTGTATGCGAGACTGCCTGTTTTATTCAAAAGTGAGATGGCGTACTTTTTGATGTTCTCGTCCGTAGAATGTCTTCTCAAGATGCTCAGCAGTTCGTTTCGCTCGCGCGTATCACTAGATCGTATGCAGTGGATAACTGGGAACGATAATTTCCCCTCTGTAATATCCTCAGCAAATCCTTTAGCATGTTCGTAGTCTTTACTGAGTAGATTCAAATAGTCGTCTCGGACTTGGTAAAGAACACCAAGTACACTTGCGAGAGGAACGAGATCAACGTTCTCAACTTGGCTGTGTAATTGCAGCATCCGAACTGCCATGCGGAGCAAGCCACCTGTTTTGTTTGATGCCATTGCTAGGTATTCGTCCTCCGTGGGACAAGTTCCTGTGTCTCGCCACATTATGTCCAATCCCTGTCCGCGGTGTAGCGACAGTATCTCTTTGATTATAATTTTAACGGTATCTGTCCCTAGAATGCTCATTACCGCGCTCAACGTCCAAAATATAGAATATGACGCTGCATTCGCCGTAGATGGAACGCCATATATGGTGTGGGCCGCAGGTAAGCCACGCCGTAATATTGCGTCGTCTTCAATATCGTCCATGAGAAGTGACGATGTGTGCAGGCTTTGAATAACGAGAGATATTAATCTTGACTTGGATTGAGGTACTTCCAGAATAGCATTGAAAGACTCTACGTGCTTTAGACGAATACCCTTCCCCGGTATACACATCAGGTACTCAAAAGGCGCCCTAACGGACATATCGTTCTCGCTCGTCCACTCCACTTCTTCAAACGACTCTAGCATAGGGAACAGCGGTGTATATGGTGCTTGGCTGGGGTGACTCCTCACTTCGTTAATGACTTGATGTATATGAATCAGCAGCATACCATTAGTTTTTGAAGCGTGGGTCGGGTTGGTACTTTCTTTCTTGAAGATAATATCTCAACTTTGAAAGCCCAGATGGAGATGAGGAGGAGTTACAGGAAAGTCATCAGATTATGAATTTTTAGTATCTGAGGCGTCGGATATATATCCTTCACATACTGCAGCTCTCGCCTCTGGATTTCATCTATGATATACGTACACTTGTTGTCGGATGTGATGATCGATCGTGCAAACAACAGCGGCGATAGATGATATTATAGAGTAAAACGTATATTATATAAGGTTCATGATTATCTTGGACGTAATCACTCACGCTCGAAAAACACATCCATTGAAGCATCAAATAATCTATTTGGCGTGCTCTCTCGCCCAGCCCTTCCGAAGCTGGACTCGTTAAAAAAATTTTGTCGAATCCCTAGCACAGCAGCCTCTTAGACGTGGTTATAGTCTTGATCGCATGGCCCTAAAACAAAACTATCCTTGTTGGGAGTATAGCGCGGGGCACTGTGTATATTTTAATAAATGTTATGCTAGACGGCACAAAGTCGCGAACACGATCTAAAACTATTAAGTGTGCTCTGGCGGGCTTGCCCATGACAAGTTGACAAGTGCATGTAAACGCTGACGTCACCATGAAGGCGCGTCATATCGGACATTAAGCTGTCCAGAAAAATTTACTTTCAAACATCTGATTCCAGCAGATCAAGGAGTTCCGAGAGAGTCATATCAATGGCTATATTAGCATATGATCTATTGTCAATAAGTGAATGAACTGTCCCTAATTTAACTCTCGAAATATTCGAATAGGAATGAAGAAGATACCCCACATGTCTGAGAGGGTTGGGGTACACACTTATTTAATGAAATGTCGGAACAGTCCGAGCTCGGACTTTTCTCCTATCATGAAATCATCCTCGTGGTAAAACAAAATCGAAGAAAGGTTTTAGAAATTGTCAATGAGCGGTGACAGGGTCAACCCAGAAGTCCGATCGTGTTGCTTTGGGTTAGTTCCGATATTTCAGCATCGGCGAAGCAAGAGTGAGTATTCATATTAAGTCACGTGACGTTTTTGGCGTTAAGTGTATTCGCGATCTTAGTAATATCGGTGATCGGTGCACCTGCAGTACACACTGATTTCTTGGGTTTAAGGGAGAAAATAACAGTTGTTCTCTGGCCGGAGAGTACGACTTAGCGACTTTGGACATCAAGAATTGATTCTCGCTTCATTTTATTTTACTTTTTCCTTCTGGTCCAGATTTCGGCTTTTAAATTCATCAGTCCCCCATCTTGCCAAGTACAACTGAGGTTAGCCCGAGAAATTCGTCTCTGCAAGATAGCTCATCGTCATGGCAACTCAAATTCAAATGGAAGGACTTGAATCCTCAGCACAGACTGCCAAACGCCCCTTGAAAGCTGGTAGCAAGCCAGGTGTGAGCCATGCTGCAGTCTCGAGTGGGACTACGGGAGCTCGTAAAGGATTCGTGCCTATTCGCCCTGCATTCAGACCCCTTCTTCCAAAGCCTTCAACGCATGGCAGCCCTGAATTAGATACGTCAAAGCAGGCGATATCTGCAACAGTAGGTCGGAAGCGAAGACCTGCTACCACGACTGTACTGAAACGCCGGAGGAGTCCAGGTGGAGGTGACGTAGCTGCCAGCGTTCGAGGTTCTGCTAATATTACAGCTATTACACGAAATTCAGCTTCAGACTCTAATGTTACTGCAAATACATCAGTCGGTCATGGGTTGCGTCGGTCCGGCGGCAAGGCCGGCGATGCCCTTACCCGCGAGCTCACACCTCCTGGATGTGTCAGCCCCTCGGTTTTCGTTGATGCTAAGCTAAGCGTGCCCCTAGCAGATCTGACTACTGCTCCAAACCCTACCCAGGCCCCATTATCGCTGCAAAAAGGTTACGACGATGTTATTCCATCGGTATGGTCATCGTCACTTAGTGCCCTTGCAGCAAGTATAGCCGAGTCCACGTCTGGACAGGAAACTGAAGAGGATCTCAGACTATGTGCGCAAGATTTATCGTCTTCATCGGCAACATCACAGCACAGCTCGGATACCATGTTTGCCTCGGGGGGCCTGAGCGTTAATACTCTGAGCACTGAGATTGCTAACGCCTCGGAGGAGATGGGTCTTCGACTCGAAATGGAAGTTGAGCGGGCTGCAGCCTCAGCGCCAAGTGCAGATTTTGCCATTGGGACATTTGGACCCCTGGGACTCACTGACTTTGTTCCTGCTCCTTCGGCAGATGAGCTTGAGGTGCCGAAACTTGACCCGCTTGACTTTTTCGGACCAATGGTTGATACATTTTAGGCGTCGGACTTCAAGGACAGGCTGCTTGAGATCAATTAAAGATTTACACAACATAGACTAAAAAGTTCATTATTATGCACTCCTTCTTAATGCTTGCGAGAAAAAATGCGAGAAATGGAGAACAACTCAGGAAGGTCCTCATTCAACGTCGGCCGTAAACACCGATCGACCTGTCCAGAGAGGGTAGACCTCGTAGGAGAAGTAAAGGAAATGTCCAAGTACAATTCCCAAAAGCTGAGTTCCTACTGCGGAGGGCTGTATCAGTGCAGTAATCACCAGTGTGTACCACATCGCATATGTCATAGGCACTCGGAAGAACCATAAAATAGCGGGGCGATTGTTATTTGCTAGCCGCGACCACAAATACATGAGAGATGTGAGAAATGCATCTGAAGGGAATAAAACTCCTAGAGGAGATGACACCGCTAACAGAGCGGTGGCTAGGCCCAAAAGAGCCCAGCCGTATTTTTGAGCTGAATCGTAATACGTGCTCTCAAGCCAGCTGCTAAATGTCGAAAAGTTCATGAGCCGTAGGACAAATCTGACATTAAGCTTTCCAAAAAACAAGAGCGACGTTAGAGGCCGCCATAGCTCTCCTGCGAGGATGGGTCCTGGCTCAAAGGCCAAAGTGAGGGGCGCTACGTCACCGAAAGAGACTGAAGCAGCTGTAGCACACATGCCTATAATAATGGCCCTCGTTACAGGCGGCTGGTTCAACAATGCCCCGAAATCCATATGCAACGACTATAAAATGACGAGGTCAAATGTGCGCTGGGTTCTTGCCAACCGCACCATTATGTAATAATAATCCCCTGTCTATGAATATAATAATGTCGCCAGTGTATGCTAGCCTTGAGATGAGGCCATTCCTGTCTTGTGTTGTAATTTTCAACCAAGAAGAAATGGACATTGAAGATTGCGTTGAGAAATCGAATCATATATAATTGAGTCCGTATGATTGAATATTAATTTAGTTAATTGGAATCTGTCCTGGTGGCCAATCAAAGTATTGCCCTGGAGCAAGCTGGAGACGGCCCACGCCACCTGCCGCGTCTAGACCATAAGTCGTGACATTGACACCCCACCAAGCGTCAGGACTTCCCGCCTGTAAATATGAGGCCGGCATATGCTTGTATTCTGTGGCGAAAAAGTTAAAGAGGGCTGCGAAAGCTACACCAACGCTCACACCGTTATAGAAAACAAAGGTATACCTCGACCACCAAGCAGGGAACTTGGGCTTAATGTATTTGTGCCAGAAGACACCAATCTCCAAGTTTCCGAGATTATAATACCAATTGTAAGGAGCCCACTGTGATGCTGCATTCAGCACGACCATTTCATTGATCTGGAAGAGCCAAGGTACCTTTAATACGCGGTTAGAGAAAGAACCCTCGGGGAACTTCTTAGCCAGCATAGGCATGAACTTGCGAGCAGTCCACAAAGGAATTGGATATACCGCGCCTATAAGGAAACACCACTTGAGTTGTGGATAAACGTGTTTGAAAACCAAGCGGGGACCAATTGTTCCCCATTGTATTGCAGCGTTGAATGTGGTCCGCTCGTTGGGGCAGTAGAATTTGCTCACACTATCATAAGTGCAGAAAGTGGGCCCAAGGGCTCCACTAGCCTGCCAAGTAATGACTCCGGACATAACGAATGAGGTGCTAATCACTGAGACCAGCTGCGCTCGGAATAAGCGACGTTGAGAGATACCAGTGTAATGTGCCATGGCAAGCTGGTTCACCCAGTTGTCGGATTGATAGCCTATAGCATTCGCAATACATTTTGATACCATCATACCAACACCATTGCCCTCTAGCGCATATCCGATAATCATCTCGTAGAGGGTACCAACATCAAAGAAGTACGTGGTTCGTGCACGGAACACATTAGAAGGATAGAGGAATATAATTGAAAGTCCCAGGCCAAGTACAATTGTCCAGACTGGGGTCTCTGTGAACCTATAGTGCTCAACCAATGCGACTGAAAAGCCAAAGGAAACCACTAACATAATAGCATACCACCACTCCGGCACCTCCTTATACTTGCGTTGTGCACGAGTGAAACGGCTGTCAAATGATTCCAGAAGATTATCAGCTGCTAGTAATCCTCGCCAGAAGCCCTTGAACGAATCCGCCATCATGGACCAGTAGTTCAATAGCATAAATGAGATCATTGCCGGATAGAACATAAACAACGAGCCATAATTCACGAGATTTCCAGCACTGAAGTACGGGTAAGAGTAGTCTCGAAGCTTTTCGAGGTCGATATGCAAGTTAGAATCGAGTACTTGTGACACATCGTAAGTAAGGCCAGTGTTGTCGTACAAACTCTGAGAGTTAATTGGGAAATAACCAGTCCCACGCACATTCGTATACCATATAACAACAATAGCTAACATGGAAATGACGTAGCCGGAGTAGAAATTTATCAGCATGGAAAACGGCGTATAGAGCGMTGTGAAGGTAATGACATTGGTGTCCCAAGTGACAACTGGAACATCAAATCCTAGCCCGTTTGAGGACCCGCACCAATTTTGGACACCAACCGAGTCTGGTCTGATCCACTCGATCCACGTAAATAATGACAATGCGGGGAAGGCGAGGTTGGTGACCCAAAACCACCCAAAATTCAACCAGGAAAACAGCCAGAATGCTTCGTGTCGTGTGAGTCTCCAGCCATTGATGTTATAGCGATGGTCCTTTCCGGCTAGAATCCGATTCATCTGGAGATTGGGTAAAATATCATACCACACCATCTTGGTCGGATAAACATTGAACGCACGATACATGCCCGTTAACCCAAATCCAAGGAACGAGGTTGCAAGTGTTAACATAATAATGAACCCGAACGTTCCTCCCTCAGTATAACCATAAAAATTCTTGTTGGATAGAGCATTAACAACTGGCTGCGAGTAAGGAGACATGATCGAAACCGCCATTATAAGGGATGCAAATACCTGCTCCTTGAATGTCCACTCATGGCCGCTGTTGAGGACCCACTTCTTGCCACGACCAATTGGCATCACAATTCGGGGCAAGCGAGCCCAAAGATGACCGGATCCTGCGATGAGGAGCTGGCATGCCCCAAAGCCTAAAGTGATGGCGGGTAGACGCACCTCAAAGAAAGTATCCAGAACACAGCCAGCGCAAGCCCAAAGCGTACCAATAAGATATGTTCGAATATTTTCGTAGTCGTCTGGATCGATCTCGTCAATTGGACGTGTAGCCATGCGTACCTCGGGATATATTGACCACTCGTATATCAAGAAAGTCTCGAATGCGACCACGGTACGCCATTCATGTTCTGTCATACCCTCCAACGGACCATCAAGGAGGTCAGCTAAAAATTTCCGATATCTAAGAGGAACGACCTCGTCATCGCCGTGATACTTTACAAGCTTGCGTAAAATCTCAAGCCACTCCTCAGTCGTACGGTCATCTAAGTGGGCAGCAATCAGTTCCAGATCGTCTTCTTCAATGGTTTTAACATTGTCAGGATCCCAATTACCAACAACACTAATATCATCAATGTTCGCTTCCTTTAGGTCACCGTTCGGGACTCTTCCTTTTTCCACGTTCACATTGGTCTTGGAATAGGCGTCGGTCTCTGAAGAGGCCACCGAGCCTCTGTCGCTCTCTGACGCCAGAGACATCACTAATACCCGTGAATACAGATTTTTACAGGAGCTAGCCCATCTTAAAACATAACATTATCACCAGCGCCTTGTCAGTGCCGCGCGAAACCCTCTTGCCGGGTAAATCCGCAAAAGAGGACATAAATCCCGCACGGCCCCAGTGCATACGATTACGGGGTATTCAGACTGGTCTAGAGCGTAAGTTCGCCATTCTGATAGCAAAAGGTAGAAATGTTAATATGATCATATCTGGAAGTTGCAAGGCTAAAATCAAAAAAATTATGACCACTTCGACTTTGTGGCTCTGTGTGCCTCTCTTCGATCAAATGCCGCCTCGTTGGCTGGTGCATCAGTCAAGCTGATAAGACTTGCGTACACATGCATACACATAGCCAGTGCCTCATGGCTATGTCGTCTCAGTGAATAAGTGGCTGACAAGAAGGCGAGATCCTAGTAGAAAAGTGTTCAAATCCCGTAGAAGGCTATTCGCTGTAATGGCTGAAATTTATATATTCCTGGACGCAGGGAGAAATGGAACTGCTGGCAAGTAAAGCACATTCTTGCTAGTTCAGGTCAGACACGGCTCAATTTTACTACTGATAGCGTTATATTAGCCCCAGAATTCACCTTCGCCGATCCTTTGCCGTGCTTAACTGTTAGCTCGTTGAAACCGACGGTAGCAACCGACAGTATGAGAAAGTATATCTGAGAAGACACAATTTGATATTCTGTTTGCTTCGATTACCATACTTCTTTTCAGGTAGTTTAAGGCAGTTTCAAACAGCAAAAAGACCATCCAAAGCTAATGATCACGACATCAATAGCACCGACGGGCGCGCAATTGATTGTGTAACGTATTGAGATACACGGAGGACAGGCACATTCAACAACCTGTTTAAGGACTTTATTCCAATGACATGTACATTAGCCTCATATGACCAGTGTCTATAACTGAGACTATTGGATATTCTACTATGAGTAGGAGTATAACAAGACGGCTGCAACCGTTCTGGTATCCTATTAATTTGTGTCATTTGGTACCTATCTGGTCACGAAGTCTGATAAAAGACTGTATGGTGCGGCTCTAAGCTTCAGTCGCACATCTGTTCTCACTAATATCTTATAGATCTGGAAATCGGACTTAATGATTTTCGAAGCTCAAGCCCAAAATCACTCGAAGGTACTACTAATTATAAAGATTCTTCAAGACTAGTTTTTGTTCATTATCTGCCTTAACGACAGACTCACAGCGCTCGGAGATCACTGTAGCATAAAGCTATATGGCTACCTCGGAAAAGGAAGCGCTGTAGACGCTATGGATAGAAATGCGCACTTGAGCATTGTACCCTGTTAAATCTTACACAGTAGCAGGAGATGTTGTCTCCATTTACTGCTCGGATGCCAGCACTGCAAGTATTCGACGATGCACAACAGGGCTGCTGGCTATGACGCCTTTGTTATTTTTAAGAGTACGGCCCTGGCCAAAGTCAAGAGGAGCCCCATACATGTCGGTCACTACGCCACCAGCTTCCGTGACAATAACGTTTCCTGCAGCATGGTCCCAAATTTTCTCCTGATAGGAAAGAGACACTGGTAAGCGCAAATATATGTCGGCAGCGCCCTTAGCAATGGTACAGTACTTGGCCTGAGAGTCCATTCTTACTGGCGATTGGGTAATTCCAAGCGCCCGAGCAATCGCCGCCTGAGTCCCGAGATCAGAATGTCCACCCTCCACGCTCTCACAGAAAACAGCATCTGCTGTTGAGTCGATAGAGCGGAAATGTATTCGTCGAGGTTCAGGAGAGAGATCTTTTACATCTTTGGGTATAACTAGAGGCTCACAAAAGGAACCCATTCCTCTTACTGCACTGTACAGTTCGCCGTGAGGACCCAAGTTCGGACATCCAATTACACCCACCTCAACGACAGAGTCAACTATAAGAGCTAAACAGACAGCATATTGTCCTCCTCTGAGAAAACCTTTTGTGCCATCAACGGGGTCTAGTGCCCATTGGCGTCCCTTAGAGCCGCCTTCATAGCCTCCTAGGTCAATAGCCTCACACATACCGCTGGTATCATCCGTTGCAAAACGAGTATCATCAGGCGCGGCCTTACGCGCGAGTTCCAGAACGTGACCAGCTAAACGCTTATTCTCACGAAGCTTTTCGGCATCTTCTTCCCCGACAATGGGGTCGTCAGGAAAAGCAGCATGAATGGCAGATATTATCACAGCTTGAGCTCCAAAGTCTGCCACGGTCACAGGACTGTTATCGTCCTTGTTGATGCTGGCTACATGGTGGCGAGCTACCCTGTGGGCAAGCATCGACGCCTTTCTCACTGCGTCTTTCGCAATCGCCAGCTCCTTCATCATCGTCATGACAGTGTGTGCTTAGTAGTGAACCTCCGTATTCTGGCAGTTGTTTGAGGGCCGAACGATGAAAAATCTCCCTTACCAAATTAACATTTCAAAAACGTAAAAGGATATCTTGATTTTTCTGTATCAGGGGTATCACTTGATTTAGCTGAATTGGAGTATACTGTGAATTATGTTTGTTACCTGTTGAAAAGAACTAGCCGCCTGACATATTATTATAGATCGGGGCCTGCTACATAGGTTGTGCTCTCGTCAGAATATACCTAGTTCATTCAATCTTAGTCCCATAAATGTCATCCAGGAGCTTACACGATACCTCCAGCTTTGCGCGAAGTTTGAGCCACCAATTACCATCATCACCAGATTACTGAGCTATATGCGCCACCGATCACCATAGAGATGTCCCTACTGTCTACAGTCGCAGTAGCTAGTGGGGCTTCGCTAGCTGTGTGGATTTTGTGGCCAAGTGTCCGATCAATGCTGCAGTGGTTGAGTCCCTGGCCGCTTCTCACTGATGATCAGCCAACTACTAATGTGCTGAAGTATACAACTGGCCTCACGAACCGAGCAAATGATTGCTATATCAATGCGACTTTACAAGCACTTGCTGGTTGTCCAAATTTTCTCGCGCATTTAAGTTCTGGCACTCCTGTCTCTAGCTCGCTGATATCGTTGGCGGCTGAATTGACTGAGCCAATCACCTCACGACGAACTACTAACGCTATTTCAGTGCTCCATCAACTAGAGGTATCACATAATGCTCATTTTTCTCGCAGACAACAGGACGCGCATGAATTTCTCCATCTTTTACTCGAATCGCTTAACTCTGAAAATATGCTCGAGCATGGTGAGACAGAAGATTCAATTGAGTGCCTTCTGTGTCACCGTATAACGCGCAAACGCGCCCAGTTTCTCGTTCACACGATCCAAGTTCCGCAGAAGTCTAGCGTGAATTTAGAACACGATCTTCTGGGTCCTCAAACTGAGATTGTTGAGGACTATCGCTGTGAGGCATGCGGGCGTCCGGCTGCCATCCGGAAAACAACAGAGATGGCAATTCCACCTCCGCTGCTCATTGTTCACTTATCGCGCTCACTTTATGTCTGGGGGGCTGGTGGCCGTCGAAATTCGTGCTCGGTCGTTATAGCCGAAACTCTACGACTAGCAGGTATAACATATCAGCTTCAAGCCGCCGTATTTCATGCTGGAAAACATGACTCGGGCCACTATGACGCAGCTCGGCGAAAGCCTCGACCAGGTAGGTGGTGGAAAATTAGTGACACCAAAGTGTGGACGGCGGCTACATCTCAAATTACGGGACCCCAGTCCAAGTCATATATACTTTTCTACGAGCGAAGCGCACGGTCAGTTACGTGTGCTTGATCGGCCTATGGGCAGGACAAATTGTAAGCTTGAAACTACCGACGACCCAACGCGTTGGCCTGGAAGATTCGAATGATATAACTAATTGAACACAATACTAAAGACGGGGAATTACGGGTCTTATTCGGCCTCCACTTTGGGTGCCGCAAGATATTCGGCCTTCTCCTTTTCGTACCTCTCCTTCGCGGCTAAAGCTTTGGCTTCATACTTCTTCTTGCCTTCTTCAGACAGCGCCCGCCATTTCTCACCGATGAGCTTGCCAACTTCGCCGAACTTAGCATCCGGGTTTTCTTTGCGAACAGTCTCGCGCCCTTCCGTCGCGAAGAACATGTACGCAGTCATCGGGCGCTTAGGCGCGTTGGGGTCCTTCTTCTTTTTAGGTGCAGCCTTGGCCGCTGAACGTTCCTTAGCCATGTTGGGTCAAGACTGTATGGTTAGTCTATCTGATATGTCACAAAACATTCGTGGAATCGGCAATGCACTTTATTCGGTCAGAGTAAATAATCTGGATGCCATAAAATGCGCTTGTTTGAATAACTTACTTGTTGAAGGGACAGTAGTGTGAGTGAATGGTGGGAGCGGGCGCTTAGCATTTTAGGCTGGGCTAAGCTGGGAGGGGCTCTCGCGCTTATTTAATCGAAGTAACAACACAAGCCTGGGTATTTGGTCGAGGTGAAGGGAGAGCACAGCCCAAAGTACCGTCAAAAGATGTTTAATCGTCAGTAAATTATGTAGATCCGGAGATTTTTTTTCCAATATCTTCACGTGTAGCATCTTCAGGCTGGAAAATTTCCAACATCACGGCACTGTTGGTTGCGACCACGCTCACCGTGCTTACCGCTACCCTTGCCCTTGTGCTTATGCTACTACTCCTCGTTCCTCAGCTTGCGGCCCACGCTTGTAGAGCAGGCGTTAGTTTAGCTGGCAGCGCGCGCGCCCTGTGGGTTAGCGGGCTCTGGCGGGTAAGCGGGAGAGCGTGTCAGACGCGTCAAAATCCAAGCAGCGAAAAATGGGCGAAACCATCTATTAGAGCTAATTTGGCTAAGTTTAATGGACTAATAAGTTTGCCGTGCGCAAAGCGAGGTATACTTGCCAGCCTGTCTGTTTTGGGCAATGGGGCGTAGTGGTATAGTATGTATCGTGACTAAGCTTACGCACCCGCCACTTGTCAGATAAACATGGTAAGCACTAGGTGCTGCTTACATATTTTAGAGGAACCGAAGTGTGTAGCGCGCACATTCTCTTGAGGTTCGCTATATTTTATTGGTAAGTAAATAGCCAGATCCGTCAATGATATTTCATTGTACTGGCGATAGTCCACGAAGAATTTTGATGAAACTGTAGTTCTGTATCAATTGCTTTAACGATAAAGTCTATTATTAGCACGTTACCGATGTTTAAAGTCAGCGTCATTAGCATAGAGTTCCTTCGAGAACTTCCAGTGAGGACCGGCGCCTACTAGCTCATTACCATCCCACTGTATGAACCAGCGCGACTTCCAGCTGACACCTTCCTCCTGTTCGCGCTTCCGCTGGTCGCGCTGCGCTTGCTCCAGTGCACTCTTGTGCTGCCAGACACCATCGGTATCGTTGTTCTTGATCGCCTCCGCAACCTCCTTCCATGCCCGACGCGACTCGAGCTCATGCTGTTCCTCAACAGGGTTTACATCCATTTTCGGCACCGGAGCCTCGGCCTCGTGAGACACGAACACTTCCGTTTTGTTCGTAGCCACGTCCGTGATTGTGAGTTTAGTATCCCACTGACCCTGAACGGTGTACAATACCTCTCCTTGGGGATCCTTGATCTCGGCGCTGAGTGTGTGTTTCTTTCCGCGGAAGTAGCCTGCGCCGGAATAGGTCATCGACGCTGTGTATCCTGTTGAGGATTTGATAGTCGAGCCACCGTCGAGCTCGATATATGGCGCGAAAGTTATAAAGCCCTCGAGATGCAAATTCGGTAGTCCTACAATATATTCTTCGTTGTGTTTCAAGAGGCGATATATGGTGTGGCCCTCCTGCTCGACGTACACAGACGTGGTAAAACGAGCCCTGATACCAACGTATCCTTCCTGCTCTACCTTACTGTCCTTATCAGCCGCCGATAACTGGTACGCATAGACCGGAGGATGATGGCTGACCTGCTCGGCTCGAAGGATGTCGCCCTCATCGTCTAGGGTGGCCACAAAAAGCTCACCCAGAAATGGGTTCAAGGGCTTCTTCTCGAAGCCTTCACTAATGTTGCGCTGTGTGAACTGTCCTTTCATGATGTGCATGAACATTCGAACAACTTCCACAAACCTCTCTTGCTCTGTGGGCATTGTGGCCGGATAGACGAACTGCTCATGACCCGGATACCAATACCGAGAATATTCGAGAAGGGAAGCCGGCGCCAGAATGAAAGGAGGCGCTGTCAACGAGGACAGATCTCCACGAAAGGATGCCAAAGACTGCACTAATGAGCGCCAGGACCCTGCGGATGCCTGCTCCGACATGAGACTAAGATGCTTACCTTATGTTTATCGACGTTCCTTCTCATCGTAAGCTGAAAACGGGTAAGCACTCAACGCGCTTAAACCGTACGTCATGCAGAGCTTGACGCTGCCGAATTATGCCAAAAGCGATGCTCACAAATGCGTCGCGTAGATCCTCTAAATTTATTATGCAGCGGGTGTGTCTCAGCTATTATACTTCAATTTGACTTTCGCGAAGTGGAAATATAATATATGCTAACTTCTAGTCTAATTTTGGCTAACATGCTACAGTTCATACACCCCATTCACCTTGCACTGTAATGAGGAACCACTCGGTGCCAACGGCGAGGCCAAAGGGGTTTGCAATTATGTCGTCGTTATGGGAAACTTTGCGCGGCTCAACAGCGGCCGCACGCGCAATGAGGTACTCACGGCTGTTCAGGAGACGGGCATGATCTGGATGCAAGAAGTAATGCGGTGCCCCTGCGTTGAATGCGGCCCACGGATTTGGTTGACGCGCAGGATCTCGGGTCGGAAGAAACAAAATAAGATCTCCCCCGCGGAAGCTATGAAGGGCGACACGCTGTCTTAGCTCTGATTCAATGCGACGGGTTTGCTCTCGCTGCTGCCTGGACTGAGTCTGGAGCTTTCGGGCCAATCTTGTAACGTCGTCAAAACGTCGGGATACTGCTTCACGCACAGCTTCATAGTTCATATTGGTGGCGGCTTCAAACTCTGCAAACCTCTTAGCTTGCTCGCTTTCTGTAACAACACGGGCCCAGGATATTGCTGCTGGCTCTGCCGGTACCGGTGGCGGACTGCGACTGAGACCCTTTACCCGGCTCACTTCGTAATTACCGTCCTCTGTGGATCCTCGTAATCCCATTCCATTAATTGCTTCTTCGTATTGCCTCACGTTGTGCCACAGCTGCTGGCTCACCTTTGTTGCTCGCTCTATTAACTTACTGTATGCTTGCGGAGGTGGGGTTGGTGATCTCTCTGGCTGCAATGGAGAGGTCGTCGGCTTCTCGGACGAATTTGTTGCCTTAACTGAGGTAACTGAGCTTGAGGGTGAAGTACGAAGCTGAAGAAGCGCTCGCTCTAGCTGACGGATTCGGGCATCGTACTGTGACTTTGCCTCTGCTAATGGGGGTAGCGTCAATGACTTCGCTAGTTGTGCTTTCATTGCATTAAGTTCCCGTATTAGATCACTAGCCGTCTCGCTGAGCCCCGCGGCATCTAACTGATCGATGTAGTCGTGTATTGAAGGCAGGCCCGATTCATCTTTTGGCGTTGAATTAATCGAAAATGAGATGTGGGGTATTGAAACTTTCTCTACTGGCCCCAAGCGCCGTATGACCGATTTATCTCGATAATGATGATTCCACTGATCGATGCGTGCTAGTTCAGCTTCACGCAAAAGCTCGAAGCGGTCCTTTGCTGCCTCAACATGTGCATCAAGTTCGGATTTCCACTGAGAACGCCGACACCTCTCAATCAGCAGTGCGCCAACGAGAAATGGCATATCTACCGCCTGGGCCACGACTACTTTGAGCCCATCCATTACATGTAGAGTCTCACCGATGCTAGCAAGAGGATGCCTCAGCTCTCCAACGCGATGCTGTACTGCAGCCACCTCTCCCAATGCCTGCACCAGCCTGTCTTGAGCATTTCGCTTTGCCAGACGCCAGGCACCTAAATCTGTAGAAGCAACAGGCGGTAAATCGGGCCGCACAGACATTGAAGTCAATGATACCCCAGCTCTGGCCCTCAATGAAGCCGTATCAGCGTCTATTTCACGCAAATCAGTTTCTACATTGGTTGACAGTCGCTGCAACTGCTCAAACTTGGCTGGGAGTTCGTCCTCATTGATGATCTGCGGTATCCATTCACATAGGATTGGAACTTTTTTTGCTTGAGCTAACACACTTGGCCATTCATGACATAGCTCTGTATCCTCTCGGATTGCTTGCCACTGCTCTCGGCGCGTGCGCAAAGTCCTAGCCACAGAACGCAGATGCGTGTTCATGTGTGCCCATGCAAGCTGTGTAGCCTTATCGATTTCCGTAATTTCTTCCATGACTTCCTGATTCTTAGATAGCTTTTGCGAACTGGAGAGGTCTTTATCACCATCGACATACTGAGAGTCGTGAAGATCGGCGCGCGACCGGGCAACGTCACTGTTTGCAATAAGCTGCCGATCATACATATACGCTTGAACATTTGGACCGATTCGCTCTAGCTTAAACTGTGCAGCTCCAGGTGCCAGTAATAAAAGAAGATTATCCGGCTCCATCTCAGTACCTGCGGCCAGTTGGCGCTTTAGACCGTCGATACTTACGACACTGTCTGCGTCTATCTCAGTAGCTCGCCCTGTATAAGCATTGCAAATTCGCATTGATCTCAAGCAGCGAGTTCGGCGGTGATTATGAGGATTGGTATGTGTTACTGGCCGCTATGCCGCATTACTGTGCTTAGTGTACTAGCGGCGTTAACCTAAGGCCACTACCAGATCCTAGCTGAAGGGATGGAGGGCATCACATTTAGACAGTTCGATCTAGAACGGTCGGACGAAGAGATCGCTACCGTGCACGAGCTCGTTTCTATCGACTTGGGTGAACCGTATTCAGGCGTCGTGTACCACTATTTCCTCAAAAATTGGCCCACGTTGGCTATAATTGCCGAAGCAAAAGGAGAAGGCGCTATAGGAGTAATTGTTGGAAGTCTAAAGACCCATCATGACCGACGAAGACGTGGATATGTCGCTATGCTAACGGTGAGCCATGGCTACAGGGGACGAGGTATCGCAAAAGAGTTGATCCGCCAACAGGTAGAAGCATTTAAAGAACTTGACGCGGACGAAATTACTCTGGAGGCTGAGTGTAGCAATGTAGGCGCTGTGAGTTTATACGAAAGTCAGGGATTTATTCGGACTAGAAGAATGTACCGCTACTACTTCTCCTCCAGTGACGCCTTCCGCCTCGTTCTGCCCCTAACTGAACGGAGCGTCAAATCTCTAATGTTTTTGCCCCCACTTCCAGCAGATCAGCTTGTTCCGAGTCCTAAATACTAATTAACCCACGCCTGCATACAAACTGCACAATTCCACGAGCGTCCCGTTTACTAAGGGGCCGCTCAATATTATTTCACAGGGTTTAATAGTGGTTTGGCGGGTGTTCATATACTTAGTCAGATACGTTGGACATTATCATGAGCGACGGCAATACGCTAGTTCAGATCATTCGGCTCAAGCAAGCGCTAGAGCGACCAGCCGACGCATCAGACTCTGAGGCTGAAGAGATCAGCCCCTATGCGTCTACAAACAGAGGTAATAAACTAAAGCGCAACTCGCGGTACGTTTCGTGGACAGCTTTGAATGTACCTCAGCCTGACGTTGACCTTCAGCTAGTAGAGTTTGGCAAAGATAAGCACGCCATTGCTCGAAAGCGACGTCATTTGTTGTTCAAGGAAGATGTTGAGGGTCACCCTCTGCCTGGCGAGTCTGAGAGCGAGGAGGATGAAATCATCGCGGACATACCTCTTCGTCAGATTCTCCAGCCGATCTCTGATCCAGCACAGCTGCCGACGCACCCGGGACTGTCACGCACCTTCGAGTCGCCAATTCTCAGTCAGATTGCAAAAGAACTTCTCGATAAAATAGTCGCCGCACGCTCGTACCTTGCTACATTGGGTAATTTGTTGTCAACATTTCTGGGAGACGACCAGAGCCTCCTTCATGTACCCACTATTGAAGCAAACACGCAAGGTGAGTTCTTCGCCGTTCCTGAGATTCGATTTGATCGCGACCATGGTTTAGATGGCGAGACCGCTGAGGAATTGAGACAGTTGCTACAGCTGGCCTACCAACGGTTGGACGAATATACTCAGTGCTTAGACCGCTTGCGTGATGGATTTACCCATGCCGATCGTCTGAAAAGAAAGGTACTCAACTGGTGTAAAGAAATGGATGGTCAAGACTGGGTTGAGCAAGAGGTGGGTCTTGACGAGTATAGCATTCAAAAGGCGGCCCTTGCTGAACAGGCTGCGACAGATGATCTCCAAAGTGCTGCTAGCGCTACTGAAACTGCATAATTTACTTTCGAATATTCTCTGAGTATACTTTGGTTAATGCCTTATTCTGAGCAAAAGACTCCGAGTAAAACGGCGCTATGACTTCTGCTACGGCACCATCAAACAGGCCCTGGACCACATACTTTAACTCCTCACCTGTCTGTTTGAAGTCCGGGTAGGCGTTGACCTCTAACAGATGAACTCCTTGGTTAGAGTCAACCAAAAAATCAAGACCAAAAAACTCTATAGCGTTCGGTAGAGGCTGGAAGTTGATGGTATCGGCAGCTGCCGCTTTAAATAGATCACTCACAACTAAGCATACACGTTCATACACCGCAGTTGTATCGATCCCGTATCGATCGAGGTCTTTTAGTGTTTCAACCCTAGCTCCAGCTCCTTGGAAGCACGTGTTTGTTATATGGCTGGCGAGCTCACGGCTCTCAGGCATGTAATCCGCCCCGCTAAATAGCACCAGGATATCAGAGCTCACCCAGACCGTTAATGCTCCAGAGCAGAGCACATACACCCGCAGATGGAATTTTCTCTCGTCAATTAGGAAAACGTCTGATATAAGGTTCTGGACAATATACTGCCGCATAGCACAATTTTCCTCGTCTATCTCGTTCTCAAAGTCATTGAATATCTGCTGGAGTTCCTCGATCCCTGCAAAAACTCTGATACCGTGGGCACGATCACCGAGTGAGGGCTTCAGTATCCACATCTTCTCAGGGTCACCTTCAAGCTCTTGACGTAGGTCCCAACTTTCATCAAGAGCATCATCAAGGAACTCAGCATAGTCAACCTCTAAGTCATAAGTCACTGGAACAGCATTTTTCAATACTGAGTTAGGATTTTTCGCAACATAATGCGCAACAGTCACAGCTAGGTAGTTTTTTCTCGTCAGAGCCTTACGATAGGCATAGGAGTACACAAGGTTTCGGTCGCATCGCTTTTCAAAATCGATGCTGTCGTAGTCTTCGTAGATGAACACCCCTTCAACAGGGGGATTATCAACAATAGGAAGGGTGTAGATCCCACACTTCCGCAGGGACTCCTTCCACGCACGTGCTACGTACGAATCTCTTTCGTCAATAAATGCAAGTCTGGGTTAGTTCATGGTTCAGGAAAAGATGTGCTTTATGCTCTATTCAAGGGACTTACTTTTTTTTTTTGAGGATCAAGTCACCAGCGGTAACATTAACATTCTGAAATACCCCTTTGATTGGCGACACACTGACCTCATTATGCATCACAGCCCATGCATCAGAGCCTGGACCCGCTGCAAACGCTCCTTCATTTACTGAGTCGAAGTCCGGCGACCAATGGAATATCTCGGCACCACCATTTGTCACTTCAAGGTCAAATATACTGGACCACTTGTTTTCAAGAACCGGAACAAAGCGGATAGGCGGAGGATTCTCAGGGTCCAGATCAGCAAACAGAGGCAAATTGATAGAATACACCTCAACACCATCATCCCAGTTCTCCATAAGATGGCTGATTATATCCAATGATAATTTACACGCATTCTTGATCTCCTCGGCTGTGTGTTCAGGACGCGTGTAGCAGAACGACAGTGCAATTGAACGGCTGCCGTTAACAGCGGCTTCTACGGCTGCACCAACAGTCCCGCTCGAGGTGATATAGGCTGCACTTGTATTGATGCCATAGTTGGGACCACTGATAACAAGGTCTACTGGCTTGTTTTGTCTACGCGGGCCAATAAACTTATGGCCAATGTTTGCGCATGATGCTGGAGTCGCAGCAAGCAAGGTCCACTCGGTCCAATTCTCAGTGCCGTTCCGCAAATCTATTTTGGGAGCTTCAAAGGGGCCGGCAGACTCTTCTTCCAACCCCTTTGTGTATAAATACGAAGCTTTCACACCTTCGCCAATCATATGAGCCTTGCTGGTCCAGGATCTCTGGCGCTCTGGTACAACAATAGTTAACAACCAATCGGTGTCTGACAGTATTTGATTTACTAAAGGCTGGATGTATGGCGAGTGCCATTTATTCGGAGGTCCGTCATCGTTGGTCAACAATACATGCACCTGATCTCCAGTCATTTACCTAGCGCAGTGATATTTTTCACTGACTACGCGATCCTGCGAATGACGATAAATCTAGCGCAGTATTTCCAATGATTACGCGATCCTGCAAAATGGCGAGATATCTGGAATCTGGCGCAACCAGTATTGATATTAATATTGAATTGTATACTTGTCTCGTGAATTGAAACAAAACACACAATTCTGACCTGTTTCCGGTCTGTAAAAGATATGCATTACGTTTGGTTCTGTTAGCTTTTCAATTATCCTACAACTTCAAGTCCTTGTCACCGACATCCACATTCTGGAAAATCCCTTTGAATGCTGATATGCTAACCTCATTGTGCATCACAGTCCATGCATCGGAGCCTGGGCCCGATGCAAATACATTTCGGTCTACAAATTCATAATCTGGTGACCAGTGGAATTTCTCGGCACCATCGTTCGTCACTTCGAGATTGAAAATACTAGACCATTTGTTGCCGAGAATGGGAACAAAACGAATAGGCGGAGGGTTCTTCGGATCAAGTTCGGCGAACAGAGGTACATTAATAGAATACACCTCAACACCATCGTCCCAATTCTCCACAAGTTGTCTGATTATATCCAATGACAGTTTACACGCATTCTCGATCTCCTCAGCTGTGTGTTCCGGGCGTGTGTAGCTGAATGAAAGCGCAATTGAGCGACTGCCATTTATTGCGGCTTCTACAGCGGCGCCAACAGTGCCGCTAGACATAATATAAGCTGCACTTGTATTGCGGCCATAGTTGGGACCACTAATAACAAGGTCTACTGGCTTGTTTTGTCTACGCGGGCCAATAAACTTATGGCCAATGTTTGCGCATGATGCTGGAGTCGCAGCAAGCAAGGTCCACTCGGTCCAGTTCTCAGTGCCGTTCCGCAAATCTGTTTTGGGAGCTTCAAAGGGGCCAGCAGACTCTTCTTCCAGCCCTTTTGTGTATAAATACGAAGCTTTCACACCTTCGCCAATCATATGGGCCTTACCTATCCAAGATCTCTGGCGCTCTGGCACAACAACAGTTAATAGCCAATCGGTGTCCGACAGTATTTGGTTCACTAAAGGCTGGATGTATGGCGAGTGCCATTTATTCGGAGGTCCGTCATCGTTGGTCAACAAAACGTGCATTTGACCTCCAGACATTACTCTTTCTCAATAAGCGTGTGCGACCAGTCAAGTGCTAAGACTAACGACATCTGACAAAGCGAATATTAAATATTTCCAACTCAAGCTACGTTACGCTAATTTATAAATTATCCGAACTGTCCTAGAAACACTTGTCAGACAGCCTTCACGCCTACCACAGTGTGTGTCCTCCGGAGAGGCGTACACAAAGGGCTGAGATCATCGCTCCCATGGCCACCACAAGGATGGCAACTCGGGTTAAACGCCGGCTATGCTCCAAAAGAGACAAGCCAAACAAAGCCTCACTCTAAGGCGCAAAGGACTATATCGTTCATCCTCCAAGGTGAATTCTGTGGCTAGTTTGAAAAATTCAAAATAGCAGCGAACTATAAGAATATGATCCTTAGAGTAAATCGCCTTGAGGAGATTCACACGATTCGGGGCCCTTATATACCTTCCTGCAAGCTTCTTAACCCTAACCTTTTTGTTTTTCAGAGCCTCAGCCCTAATGTTCTAATTACCTAATGGATGCACTCACAGTGACTCAACCTAGAGTCGATATCATCATTGTCGACACGTGACTTCATCTATCTTCACACGGTGCTGAAAAATTTTACTAAACTTTACTTGATCTCAAGGAAATGACGTCTAACGCGCGCCTCTACACCAAGGCCCGGCACCTCAGTTTTCAACGGAGCAAGCACGTGCAAAACCCTAAGGTCTCTCTGATCCAGGTTGAGGGCGTTGAGACCCCCGAGGATGCCAAGTTCTACCTCGGCAAGCGCGTTGCGTTTGTGTACCGCGCCAAGAATGAGGTCCGTGGTTCCAAGATTCGCGTTATCTGGGGCAAGGTGACTCGTACGCACGGTAACTCTGGCGTCGTGCGTGCCCGCTTCCGCACCGGACTTCCGGCTAAGACTTTCGGTGCGACGCTGCGCGTCATGCTGTACCCCTCTCAGATCTAGGCTGACGCTGTTCGGTTTTTATTTTATTGACTCCCTCAACCAGCTATTAGGCCCCTGGGGTCCCCAAAACTCAGCAACCCGCTAAATACTTAATCGTGTAGATGTGCATAACGATTGGAGGATCACAGCTATAATTGGTCTTAGTAAGCGTAGCTCAACTTGTAAGGGACCAACCACACACGTCGTCGACATCTCTTCAGGACGTTGACCTCTAAACATGATTCCTATCGAGGCGCTACTGCCGTATGGCGTTATGCTGTCACTGCTCACCATTTGCGGTGGAGGTATGTCAGTCCTGCACTATATGCGGAATGATGGCAAGCGCGACCGGTGGAATGTCGACTCGTTTGATCGCGCCTTGCTGGAGCGGGATCTCCGTCTCACCGGCCGATACCGAACCCAAAGTGATTCCCCTATCGCACCAGACTACTTCAAGCTAAATTCAGTGTGGAAGCTATCGAAGGACGGTACCTCCTAGAGGGAGTGTGTACTGTGGAATCTCGGGCCTTCGCCAACGTGCCTACATAGTTCTCGTTTGTTGAGTAGTGTGCACATTTAGAATGTGCGTCTTTTTGTGTTCAAATTACGCTGATAGTGACCTCCCCAGCGTCTAGATTAGTATTTATCTTAGGTTTCGCTTCATGTATTCAATCTGAAAGACCGCGGCTCAGTAATCGTCATCATAAAAAATGTCGCTGTTTGGAGTAGGCGGCGGCTTCGCCACCGCTGGCATGGAGGTTGACCAAGCCAAAGTCGAGCTTGCTCAACACGAGGTGGAGATTCTAATGGGCCTCCACGACACCATCGTGCGCTCCTGTAGATCTAAATGCCTGCTGCCGTACTTTTCGGAAACAGAGCTCACCAAAGGTGAAACCGTATGCGTAGACCGATGCGTTCACAAATTTTTCCAGGCCAACCAAATTATTGGGACTCTGATGGCACTCAAGGCTGAGCCGGAAACAATGACTGCTACAGGTGCAGTGCTTCCGACTCTTGGGCAGAACCGGATTCCAACTCTGCCACATTAATTAAAGAAAAAAATATTATGCATTTAATGAAATAAATTAGAGCCCAAAATCAAGCAATCATGGAACGCCGTTTGAGGAAATCCATTATCTTTCTAGCCTTGCCTTCCTTAGACGGAGGACGTGCGGAAGCAGCAGCAGCCGCTGCAGCAGCCGCTGCTGCTGCATTAACGTTGTTCGATGAGCTCGATGCTGGTATTGCACTAGACCGACGTGCACTCTCTGTAGTCTCACGATGGTTTCCAGGGCCAGGATTCTGCGCTGGCACAGCAGAATACCGTCGCGATTCACTGTTTGCACTAGTACTCAAGAACCGGAAACTTTGCGACCATGGTATGCGCTTGTTATCTCTCTCTGCTCGCACATGCTGGTTCCTAGATTTGTCTACATCCTGCTTGGACTCGTGCTTTCTCATTGAAGTATCCGCAAGCGATGATGATCGCGTAACCGGAGTGGGTTGAGGTACTTGACTGCCGGTCACTCTTGCTGCCGACTTGGTGGTGTCACCACTAGGCTGGGGCTCAACTGCAGGATAGCGAGCCGAAACTTTATCTGATGCGCCGGTTGACTTCTCAGCGGTAGTTGATGCAGCAGTGGGAGATTTTCCTGACGTTTTTATAGAAGCAGGGTCACGACGAGTCGAGCGCGACCGGGAGTCTTGACGCATAAGTTCAGATTCGCCGACAAAAGAACTGGGTCGGCTGATCTCACCTGATTTCGAGGGCTCGCGGGAAAGTGCGACACGCGGGGTTGCCACTGGCTGGTACAATGAGTAGCCAGTTGAAACCGGTTGGAACGAGATGGGACGTTGCTTGACGGGCGCTGCAGGAAGTCTTGTGCGGCGGGTGCTATCCCGGGGCTCTCCTCGAGGCTCACCGATGCCCAGCGAATGGACGACTTCATTCAGAGGAGCAGCAGCACTATTGAGGGGAGCGGTGGGTGGGCCCATCTGGCGCTTGGACACCCCGTACGCAACAGACTGGCTTGCTGAAGACGGCACTGCTTGGATAGATTGACGCCGTGACTGCACAGGGTTTACCGTAACAGCTGGCGCCGGTGCCGCCGACGTGCTACTGGACATTGACGAGATAGACGTTGAGGTCGACGAGCGGCGATGAGAGCTCGCCGCCTCGGGTGACTTTGCCCACGACTCATCAAATTCACGCCTGGTCATGGACAAGAACATGGCATGCGGAGCTAGCCATTTGTGGGCCCGTATCTGAGTCATGGTAGCTCGGCGCTCAGGATCCACCACAAGTATTTGACGGAGCAAGTCACGAGGTTCAGCTGTCACGAAGTTCGGAAAAGTAAGAGGTGTGTTCGTAATGTAGTTGTAGAGCTTCTGAAGGTCCTCTGATTCTGGATTCGTGGGGTCATCGTCAAAAGGCAGATATCCTGCGAGCATAGCATAAAGAATTACACCTAGAGACCAAACGTCGCACCGCCTCCCGTCGTATTGACCAGTAAACATGACGAGTTCTGGAGCAGCGTAGCACGGGCTGCCGCAGCTGGTACTCATGAGGCGTAGTGAGCCGCTCTTTAGAAATGAATTCGCAAATCCAAAGTCAGTAATGACAATGTTGCAGTCACGATCTAAAAGAAGATTTTCAAGTTTAAGGTCGCGGTGAACAAGACCTTTTGAATGTAGATAACGTACACCAGACACTAGCTGCGCAAACATGCGCTGCACCATCGGTTCATCGAGATGACCATGCTCCATGATGTAGTTGAATAGCTCGCCATTTGGTACGTAGTCAAGGACTATGCCGATGTAGCGGTCATTTTGAATCACGCGCTCTAAACGCACAATATTTGGGTGATGACAGTTTTTAAGAGCATTGATTTCTCGGAGAACTTTTGTTTCACGCTGCGAATGAGGTGTGATATCAGCCTTGCGGATTAACTTGACCGCTGCTTGGGCGACGCTCCCGTGTTTATCCTTTCGAATTCCAAGCTTAACAACACCAAACTCTCCTTCTCCTAGAGTAGAGGTGAGTGCGTATCCGCCGAACTTCACATGCTGGCCTCGGTTGTAGACAGGGTTTGAGATATAGGATGCTCGGCGGTTTGACGATGCCACCGACGGCGCATAGCTAGCAGCCGACGCCCGCATCGGAGCCGCAGATACGGCTACAGAGGCACCGCTAGAGGCCCGAGACGCCCTAGGGTCCATTGTTGTGGTATGAGAGAACGGAAGCTGGAAGAAGTTCGTGGGAGTTGTTGTTATGTGGGCTCGGGTGCTGACCTCACGGGCGTAGTGTTCTGACGTCATCTGCCACACAGCCTTACGTTCTGTGAGTTTGTGGGAGAGCGCGACATACACAGTTAAAATTGGTTTGCTATAGACTGGAAACAATAAAATAATATTCGTTAATTGCCATTTGCGCATTTAAATTTACTGGAATATTCATAGAGCGAGAGTGGGTGGACATACTCAATAAGTACTCTGATCAAACCCAGTCACATTACCCATTGTATCAGTCGTTCAAAATAGCACTCCAGCTTGCGTGTATGTAACTGGTGCATACCGGGTACCTACATTATTTAGAAACACGCACATCATATCCGACAAAAAGAGATATGAAAAGTTCGCACCATATAATATCTGCTTTGAATTTATTGCGGTGTTTTTTGTACCTACTAAAAATCTAAAGTTCTTAGCGTCTCAGTCCATCAATAGAATTTGTGCGCTCATGCCACCTAATATAGTCTCAAGACCCTTACTTTGTAATCAAGTCACCCATTATGATTACCGACTTTACACGTGACCGACGCGTCGCGAGAGAGAGTTGTTACGCATAGCTCGCCTTACGAAGCACAGACCATTTGTCGAAGATCGCGAGGATGAGCCTGTGGGTTCACAAGTATCGTCCCACGAATTTAGATGATCTTGACTACCACAGAAAGCTTACCCACACGCTCAAAAAGTTAGCTTCTGAGGAAGACTTCCCGCATCTTCTTGTCTATGGTCCACCCGGAGCTGGCAAGCAAACTCGCGTCGGTGGTATATTGACTGAGCTGTATGGCCCATCGTCACAGAGAATCAAGATTGAATCACGTATTATAGAGGCCGGTTCGCGCAAGATTGAATTTAATATTGTGAGTAGTGTTCATCATGTCGAAATCACTCCCTCTGAAGCGGGAAATCAGGATCGGTTCGTGATTCAGGACCTACTCAAAGAAATTGCACAAACACAACAGGTAGATGTCAATGCCAAGCATCGGTTCAAGGCTGTTATAATTAACGAGGCTGATTCTCTGACTCGAGACGCGCAGGCAGCTCTGCGTCGAACTATGGAGATCTACTCACCAAACTTGCGCGTCATCATGGTTGCCACGTCCCTATCGAGCATCATGGCCCCGATCAGATCTCGCTGCCTTCTAGTAAGAGTAGCGGCGCCCAGTTTTGATGAGGTGAATAAAGTCATATCTCATGTGGCACAGCTGGAAGGTGTCCAAATTAATCCTGAGGCGGTATCAGCTATTGCCAAGTCGAGCGACCGCAATCTTCGACGCGGCCTACTCATTCTGGAAGCGACCTATGCTCAGAATGAGAGTGTGACGGCTACGACTTCCTTACCGGTTCCGGATTGGGAGGCGGAAATATCTAAAATCGCAGACGACATCATGAAAACGCGAACTGTTCAAAAGTTATCTGAAATCCGGACAGTCTTGTATTCTCTTTTAGCCCATTGCATCCCTCCACAGACTATTTTGAAAACCCTGCTGTTTCGGCTGCTGGAGAGGGCTTCTGCAACAGTTGCACCCGAGATGATTGAATGCGCTGCAAAATTTGATCATCGCTTGCGGCTAGGATCGAAATACATATTTCATCTAGAGGCATTTGTTGCTCGGGCCATGCGTATACTCGAGCTCGCTAGATAGCTGCTATTCCGATGCATGAGCACAATTTATCTTCACCTATATTATCAGAAAAGTATATACAATTGCCGAAACTACCTTCGCAGGTATTTCCGAATTTCAGGGTTCTTGTCCTGTTGATAGTTAGCCCATTTTGCAGAAGGCTCCTCCTGGAGTTTTTCAAAATAGTTGATCTTCTTTTCGGGTTCGCTCACAGTTATGAATCCTGCTTTGGGCAGGTTGGAACGGGTTACAAACTCGTAGTTCCCTGGAAGCTTGTCCTTGGCTATACGGAGCGC
Source organism: Wickerhamiella domercqiae (assembly GCA_001599275.1). Taxonomy (NCBI): domain Eukaryota; kingdom Fungi; phylum Ascomycota; class Dipodascomycetes; order Dipodascales; family Trichomonascaceae; genus Wickerhamiella; species Wickerhamiella domercqiae. The sequence continues at coordinate 1,256,037 of BCGM01000001.1, forward strand.
TTCTTTTGCTACGGCCTCAGGAACATTCTTGCCCCCAATCTCGAATAAAATCTTTCCGGTCGGAACTCGAACAGCCCAGTACTCAAAGCTACCTTTGCCTTTACCCATACGTGATTCGTTTCCCTTGATACACACGCTAATGTTCGTATGAAGGCGGCGAAATAGCTTGCCTTGAAGGGGACGCAGCGCGCGCATAATCGAGTTGTCCGCCTCCTTGAGCTGTATGGCTTTGAGTCTTATTCCCTCAGTCTTAAGTCTGAGGCCGTAATCGCCAAATTTGAGCGTGGACCCTTTGATAGAGCCGCCAGTGCGAACGGGGACTCGGCCCTTCATCTTGCGAGCACGAGGTGCTTTCGCTGGTTCGTACTGGTGCTTCAGTCGGATCTGGCCTGCTCTCTGCGCTATTACAGCTGATAGCGGAGAGCTCAAGGCACCTCGGAATGTGCTCAGCGGGCCCAAAAGCATCCCGCTATACGTACTTCTGAGCATAACCCGGTCTCTATAAAAGTGTGACTAAGACTTTGTCTGTCGCTAATCCATGATCCGCCGGTTCTTTACCTGCGGGCGCGGGAGAGCACAACAGCTCGAAATTCTTGCTAAAAATTACCCTACAGACGAATGGACAAATGTTTCACCCGCGATCCTAGCTCGAATCGGTCGGGACCTTCATCACCAATCTAGCCATCCGATCGGAATTATACGGGAACTTATTGAGAAGCGTTTGGTTCCTTTAGGGTTCACAGCTTTCAACGAGTTCCAACCCGTAGTTTCCGTCCAGGAGAACTTCGATGATCTCGGGTTTCCAGACGATCATCCCGGCCGCTCAAGGACTGACACTTACTACGTAAACAAGGACACTGTGCTTCGCACTCACACATCGGCTCATGAAATTGACTGTTTCAGAAAAAGTCCTACCCCAGGATATCTTATTACGGCAGATGTGTATCGCCGTGACAGTATTGATCGTACCCACTATCCTGCCTTTCACCAAATGGAGGGTGCTCGAACGTGGACAGGCACCAGTCAGGACGAAATAGCGTCACTCATTCGTAAGGATTTAGACGCTTTGCCGAGAGCCAATATCAATGTTGAGGATCCACACCCACCATTTCATGAAGGAAATCCGAAACAAGAAGGGATGTCGGCTGAGGTCTGCGGATTGTTGGGCCAGCATCTCAAGCGGACTATTGAATTGGTAGTTGCTGATCTCTTCTCACACGCACGCAAAGCAGCTGTTGAATCTGGTTCTGACGATCCGGATCTCAAAGCCCCGCTTAAAGCTAGATGGATTGAGGCTTACTTCCCTTGGACGTCCCCGTCATGGGAGATCGAGGTTTGGTGGAAGGGTGAGTGGCTCGAAATGTGTGGTTGTGGCGTGGTCCAGAACGATGTATACAAAAGATCTGGAATGCCAGATTCTGTCGGATGGGCGTTTGGTATAGGACTTGAACGAGCTGCCATGGTTCTCTTCGGTATACCCGACATAAGACTATTCTGGAGTCATGACCCTCGCTTCAGTTCTCAGTTTGAACGTGGAAAAGTGACCTCCTTCCAACCATGGAGTAAATATCCTTCAACGTATCGTGATGTCGCATTCTGGACTACTCCAAATGTTCATGAGAACGATGTAATGGAGATCGTTCGCGCTAGGGGCGCTGATCTCGTTGAAAGCGTGAACTTAACGGATGAATTTGTCCATCCTAAAACGCATCGGCATAGCCAATGCTATCGTGTAAACTACCAAAGCATGGAGCGTACTCTCACAAACGATGAAATTAACGATATACAAGCATCTATCGTGAGCGACCTAGAAAAGCTTGGAGTTGAGATCCGTTAATGTAGATAGAGAGAAAAATCATCCGAATCATTATTTGTTATGTGTTCAATAGTCTCCATATACGCTATCGCAAGGTTCGCATTTGTACAATAAGCAACTCATCCTTCCCCTGGGGTCGGTTAATTGAAAACTAGCTCGGGCGCAGGGCTGTAGGTCGAGCGCTCCCTTGCCGTCCAACATTCATTGTGTCAGTCTTCATGTTTTTAAAAAGTTATGTACAGAAAATTACTCCTTTTCGGCCACAATACCCACCTTAGGAGCACGGAGGACCCTGCCGTTAAGCTTGAATCCAGTGCGATCGACGTGGAATATCGTACCAGCTTCCTTATCAGGCTGTGGAACCTGGAACAGAGCTTCATGTTCATTGGGATCGTATTGCTCGCCCATGGGATTCATCTTCTCGACGCCGTGCTTGTTCAGCGTCTTCTCCAGTACACTCTGAACCATTTTTACACCGTCAACAAACTTTTTGACATCTTCGCTAGTCTCCTGTGGTTTGACTGATTCGTCGAGAGCCAAATCGAAATTGTCTACTGTGTCAATAAGATCCTTAGCAAACTTTTGCAAAGCAAAATCCTTTGCCTTGCGGATCTCATTCTCAGTGGTCTTTTGAAGGTTGCGGAAATCTGCAACCGAGCGCTGATACGCTTCCTTCAACTTAGCATTCTCCTTGTCCTTAGTTTCATACTTGACGCGCAGCTCCTCATAGACCTCAGCCGACACGGGCTCTTTAGGCTCATCAGCAGCAGTGTCTGTGGCGGTACTATCTGTGGAGTCCTTCTTCGCGGCATCGGAGTAGCAGCGCACAGTACTTAGCAAGTTTCTGTTTGCCATAATTGCTGATCTAGGAGATGCCCGGCAAAGTACAGGCGCTCGGGCTCGTGCCACCGCTTTCAACATCATCATCACGACGAAATTTCAATAAAGTCGGATCTGATGACAAACCTTGGCGCGAAAAGCCCTGGACCACCTTATGCTAGTGTCAATAGATAAAACCTCTCACCGATATTCACCAATTAAGTTAGACGTGCCGAGTTTAATACACAAAGTAGGCTCTGGCTTCGTCCTTTGTATCTGCTCACCGTTAGCCGTGATGGCTCATTACAATGTAGGGCTTCTTTCTGAATAATTTGCTCAGATCAAGCGCATATATAAATCTGTATATATGATAGTGCTTGTCGGCTCCGAGACGGGAAATAGTCGGGACATAGCTGAGCTAGTTGTCCACAGACTTCGCCGGGGCCATAATCGTGCGGTTCTCAAAGATTTTGGGAACGCGACAATCCCTGAAATCACAGCGGCTAAAGATGTAGTGATTGTGTGCTCCACTACGGGAAATGGGGCGTTGCCACGAAACACGCAGCCTTTATGGAACCTACTGCTCAAAAAATCACTGCCACATGATACTTTTGCAGGAATCAGAATATACAGCTTTGGACTAGGGGACTCTGCCTATGCAAAATTTAATTGGGCTATTCGAAAAATACACGCCAGGTTTCTTCAGCTGGGAGCAAGTGAAGGTTGCGCGAGAGGGGAGGGAGACGAACGAAACCCAGATGGTTACGAGGCCTCCTTTGACCAGTGGCTCAATATAGCGTTTCCAGTTAAAGAAGGGGACATCGGGCCCGACACCTTGTTGCCTCCTCTAAACACGGTCGCACTGACCCAGGAAAGAGACACATCAGAGCCCAAGTTAAACGGAACTGATGCCACAGTGTTGTCTAATACGAGAATTACATCTCCAAATCACTTTCAAGATGTGCGGCATATCAGCCTTGGTGGCCTGAATAACATTGCCTATGATGTAGGCGATGTCATCTCAATAGCGCCTCAGAACACGAATCTGGAGGTGAAAAAGATTTTAGACTGTCAACAGTGGAACGAAATCGCGGACTGTACTCTCGCAACTGATGTTAATGGGAACTGGGTTGCACCACTCACGCTCCGCAATTATCTGAAATATCACGCCGATCTCAATGGCGTCCCGAAACGGTCATTTTTCGCAATTTGCGCATATTTTTGTACTGACGAAAGGCAGCGCGAGCGTATGATGGAACTTACAGTGGACGTACAGGACCTATGGGATTATGCCAACCGACCACGAAGATCACTGCTTGAAGTTGTCGAGGAATTCGATTCGCTAAAAATTCCAATTGAGTATCTGTTGGATGTATTCCCCTTACTCCGATGGCGTGAATTTTCCATCGCCTCGCCGCCTCTAAAGACCAACCCTGATCTGTGCGTAGCCGTTGTACGCTACAAGACACGATTAAGGCATATTCGCAATGGGACCGTCACCCGAATGCTTGCCGCTGCAGATTGTGGAGCTTCCCTGACAGTGAGAGTAATGCGCCAATCTTTGAGATTACAACCACTTCCTCTTCAGCCCATAATTCTTATTGCTACTGGTACAGGCATAGCCCCAATTCGTAGTTTGGTACTTTCAGGTCTGGTCGACTCCAACCCAAAGACTCTTTTCTTTGGATGCAGATACCATGACCACGACTTCCTCTATCATGAAGAGTGGGCAGCTATCCCTAATTTGAGAGTCGTACCAGCATTCTCGCGAGAAGGCGGTGGCTACGTGCAGCAACAAATCGAGCTCCATCCAGAGCTTGATGTAGCTTCCGCGTTGATATTTGTGTGTGGCTCTTCGGGCCAAATGCCACGGGCCGTTCGTGCCGCACTCATAGATGTTCTCGTACGTCAGGACTACTCGAAGGAATCAGCCGAGTCCCTGATAGCCTCAAAAGAACGACGGCGGCAATATCTGGAGGACACATGGTAGAAAAGAATGAATGCTATTGCTAGTTTAATTTTGCCAACACTGATCAACAAATTTGGCCATATCAACTTTTAGCTTGCGGTGACCTACAATCCATGGGTGGTTAAGCATTTTTTTCGGCGATGGGCGTGCTGAGGGATCCTTTTCAAGACAACTCTTAATGAAATGCCGGAATGCCTCTGACCACTTAATGCCAGGCTCATCACTCAATTCTGGAGGGGGCATATTTACAATGGAAGATAGAAGCTCAATAGGAGTAAGAACGGCACCTTCAATCTGAAACGGAAAGTGGCCCTGCGCCAATTCCAGCAAGGTCAGCCCCAAAGACCAGACATCGCTAGTGACTGTGTATGGCTGACCGCGAATTCGCTCTGGCGCCATATAATAACTTGTTCCTGTAAATGTTGTAGCGAGAGAGTTTACTACCTTGCCGGAAACTCCAAAATCGCAGAGCTTCACGTCGCCGTCGCGAGTGAGCAGTATATTTTGGGGCTTGATGTCTCGGTGAATAATATTTCTATCATATAGATAGCAAATTCCTTGTAGAACCGATTCGGCTACACGAGCAAGAACCCTTTCGCCGATTCGGGCGCCTTTTTCTTGGGTACGACGCAAGATCATATCCAAAGACCCCCCTCCACAGAACTCCATGGCGATGAAAATGGAGCCAACCTCTTCCAGAAGATATGCACCGTAGTATTGAGTAATGTAAGGTGAGCCGCAAGATTGATTAAATTGTAGCTCTCTCAAAATCTGTTTCCGAAGGTTATTGTCAGGATTAGCTGGGATCTCCTTGAGAGCAAAAGGCGCAGTGTTATCAGAACCTGCTAGACGCAAGCGACATAGCGAAACAGCACCTCCAGAGCCTTCTCCGAGTCGTCGAATTTCGTCGATTTGCCCATGGCGTGCAGCTGACGTCCACAACTGTTCCGTCATATGACCAAAAATCCGGTCCGACGAATGGTTGCTCAAGGGCATGCTGCTACTGCTATAATTCATTGCTGTCAAAACCTCGTCTGCAAACTCACGGTCCCTTGCTGCTGCTGCCGATGAATTTGACGACGCCGCGTCATCGCTAGACTGTGATATTGACTGAAGAGATGATTCACGGGAGTGTCCATGATTTGCAACGCTAGTGTCAAGAAAGAGATGCTGTCGCGGTTTGACCCACTGGTTTGGTTGCAGATAAGGCAAGCTCATACCAGAAGCGAACCCCCACGAACAGGTTCCCTTCACGTCCGACTCAAAGTCTGACTCAAGGGTTCTGACACAGGTGTTGAACTAGTCAGCGGTGCCGCACCGAGAGTATTACATCTACGTAGTGGTGGCAGAGAATTCGGATAAAAAAACATAAAGTTCACACTATAAATTACAAGTAGGTTTCAAGTATATCAAAAAAATTTGCGCTCAGCACTTTTCGCAATTGTGCTCAAGAGGATACTCAGCAGACCGCGGTGTCAGGTAGCAGGCACACACATGATTTGAAATGATAGCTCAGATCTCCAATCCCACCTCCTGGAGCGAGTCACTTACACAAGCTTGTTCCTATATTAGCGCGGTTTATGTAACCATGTGATGTGTAGTTTGCTTACTTCTACGAAGTTGGCACGTGACATGGTGTATATCACCTCGTTAAAGCAGCCCACTGTCCTACGTTTCCTATGCCACGTTAGGCGAGGCGACTGGCCATCTGTGATCTGGATCACTTCCAATTGACCTTCGATTTTGAATGGCCGATACGGAAATCCTATCACGCAGTTCTACTGGATTACAGTTGTCCTTGACTATGTGCAATGCGATCTTTGACACGATATGCCCAAGCCTGGGCCTTTGGCAAATTTATAAACACGTACTGGCAACAGCGTTCTATTTGAAAATCAGACTTCTCAGAAGCAATCTTAAGTCAATTGCGTCGCACATCCTATAATGGCCTTATCTATCTACGTTGTGTAATCGAGTCCTTTCTGAGCGGTGTTAGACAAGGGCTCGAAACGCGGAAAGCGCGACGTTCTAGCCACTATCAACAAAAGCCGCTGCAATGTAATTAAAGTCACTTAAAAAGCCTAAGTGTTCTCAATTGTACTTTAAGAATTCATATGACATATATCCTCAGTTCTCAAATATATTTATCTCCTTTACGGCTTAAGACGGGCAGATTATTATCGAAATGCCCAGGTATATTTGTCGTCCCAGTGACAAATGACGGGTCGGAATATCCCAGGCAGCGAGATCTGCAGTCAACGGCGAACATTTAAAGTTAAATTATGTCATTTCATCGGAGCTCCGTTGACATAACAAAATTGATTCAGATCAGCGTTGTGGTGGTCAAAAAAAATTACGTGACTTTCGGTGAGTAACGGTTCCAGATTGGGGAAGAGAAGATTTTAACGATCGGTAAATCTGACGGAACACGCTTTACACTGGAGGCTTCTAGTTCACACTGAATAGGAATGGTAACTACAAGTTTGGGTGCAAGCTAGGATCCAAATGTTATGCATTAACCTTTGTGCGGTACCAAGCGATCTGTGGAGCATATGCGATATGCGTGCAGCGTCATACCTGCCTAATGATCACGCTAAGCACTGGGAAAAGCTTCTTGTGGCATCATACTTACTCATACATCGCAAATTTGCGCATTTGATGCCAAGCGCATTTGACGCCGATTGGTGTTCCCTAACACTACTGTAGGATTCCGCAGCTTAACATAGGGGTTAAATTTGCCCCTGTTATCCTTATCGTACATTTACAGTGAAGCTCCTATTTTGTAGTATCAATCAGATCGGCAAAACAATCTCACTGGAGCTTTACGCGATTTATCTGTTGGGTGGTGGGCAAGGACCCTTACACATGCTTAGCAAACAACTACAGCTAATAGTTAACCTATATAAAGCACTCGCAAGCACCAAACTTTACAACAGCAATGGGTAACGGCGAGGCATTCAGATCGTTGTTTCGGGACAGCCTATTTGGGCGCCAAATTGTTTATAGATTGAGTGGACGGCGCCTTTGTAAGTCATTTGTCGAACAGCCTAACTACCAAATTCCCGAGAAGTATCTAGTACCCGAGGTTGGTGATTCAGATACTAGCGATAAGACAAACAAGAATGAAGAGCAGATTGACGACGGGAGTATTCCCTCGTCCCAATACGAAGTGGACGCAAATGGTTATATTATTGTTGACTGGGACTCGCCCGAAGACCCAGAAAATCCTCAAAACTGGCCTCTTTTTAAGAAAGTTGTGGTGAGCATTATCCTTGCCATCGCCACCACCTCTTTATATTCAGGGTCTGCCATTTACACACCAGCAATTCCGCAAATGACAGAACGATGGGGGGCCTCTAGGGTACACATGGAGTTGGGTCTTACACTTTTCGTCTGGGGGTATGGTATCGGATCTTTATGGTCCTCTCCAATGAGTGAGAATCCTCGATTTGGTGGACGAAATTATGTGTATCTCATGTGCCAGTTTCTGTTTGTGATTCTTCAAATACCAACAGCGCTTGTAAACCACGTCTCCTCTTTCAGTGTTCTTCGTCTTCTAGCCGGATTTTGCGCATCGCCTATGCTTTCAACCGCAGCTGCTTCTTACGCGGACATGATATCCCCTCATTATGTGCCGTATGCTCTCATTGCATGGAGTATGGGTGCTGTGGCAGGGCCAGTCATCGCACCCCTGATAGGAGCGGCCCTTGTACATAGCGACACGTGGAGGTGGGTATTTTGGTTCCTTCTTATTCTTGGTGGTGTAGTACTTGGCGTAGAAGTCTTGCTCTTCCCGGAAACGAGTCATCAAGAGCTGCTAATGCGTCGAGCGGCAAACCTGCGACGTATGACGGGCAACGACAAAATTGTGGCTCCTGGAGATCTTCTGCTTCGCGAGCAAAAATGGGGAGAAGTTCTGACGTACATTTTCTGGCAACCGATCCGACTTACTCTCAGAGAGCCTATTTTGCTCCTTTTGAACATTCATCTCGGTCTCACGTACTCAATCGTATATTTGTACTTCGAAGCATTCCCATTAGTATATGGCGGCGTCTATGGATTCGGCTTGGTGACGCAAGGTACGGCCTATCTGTCGTTACTCGTTGGTATTATCATAGCGGCGGGTCTCTACATGCTCTATTTGCATACACAGCTGATCAAACCGGCTTTTTCAGGGTCTCAAGTTTCTCCTGATCGCGTATTCGGGAATCCTTCGATATTCGGGGCAGTGTTAATGCCTGCTGGCCTCATTATGTTTGGTTGGACTTCTACGCCGCATGCACATTGGATTGGCACCATGATATCAAACGCTATCACTGGTGGTGCAATTTTCACCATCTTCCAGAGCAATTTTGCTTTGATTGGATTCTTGTATCCTCCAGAGACCGCAGCGTCCGCTTTTGCATCTTCTAACTTGGTTCGCTCTCTAATGGCCGGAGCTTTTCCACTGTTTGGCTCGGTGATGTTCGAGCATACCTCCATCAAGGATTATCCTGTAGGATTTGGGGCCTTAATTATGGGCCTTTCCGCCATGCTATTCGTTTCGCTTCCTATATATCTGCGCATTAAAGGCAAAGCTCTGCGGGAGAGTGCCTGGGAAAAATACGGTGCGGAGACGTCCGAAGGCCATCCTTAAATTACCATATTTTATAATATAGAGTAGCACCTTTTTTTTGTTTATGATTTCCTATATTCTCGCAGTCCGCCGTCGCTTTTACTAAGAATTGTGTGTGGATCAGAGGAAACGCCAAAAGTCTTTGTCATGCGTTAATGACGGGATAATGAGAAAGGTCGCAGAGGCAATTCAGGCGATTCAGAATGCTCTAGAGGTAGAGACCGACGTGACTTCTGGTCAGGTGGACCTCCTAGACACGGTCACTCACAATGCCTCGCGGCAGTATGCTCTTATGTGCGATTTACAGGAACCTGCAATAGAAGCTGCCGATGAAATGAGCGCCGCACGTAGCAAGTGGACCCAGGATACCAACGACCAATTGGACACAATTGAGCAGCTAGTTGATTATTATGAACATGTGGCAGCTGAAATTGAAGAATGGGCAAGCGAATTAGAGGTAAAAACTAAAAGAATACGGAGCGCAACCTAAACTATTTGGAAAGAAATTTAGAGGCGCTTTTTCTAGTCAGAGCCATTAAATCACCAGAAGCGCCTGATCTTGCGCGTCCCCCTACGTGTGCAAGCCTTTCTAGACGCTGCGCTATTCGATCGACATCAGACGCAGCAGTTGTAGGGAGTGATGCTAGAGGCGGCGTGTACACCTGATCTAGTAGCTCAGGGACTCCGAAGTAGGATATCTTCAGCGGATAATACCTATCCGCATAGGCACCATATAATTCTCTGCTTGAATCGGACTTCGTGCCTTCGGGAAGCGTTCGAAAGGCGCCGATATCGACTTTCCCCAATCGTGGTGACCGTTCAGGATCAATGACAAGAGCAACATACGGATCTTGAAACATCTGATTCTGCTCTTGAGTACCAACATCTATTCTTGATAACCAGCAGCCATAGCCAGGATGTGAATGGTACCAGCCAACGATGTTTTCATGGCTCCCAGATTCGTGCAGCATTTCCAGGTATCTCACCATGTATTCATAGGCCTCCCCCATGGCATTGACTCTTGTTTCAGTTGCCTCTACGGGAAGGGAGTAAGAATCAAGTACAACAAATGTCGAGTTCTTGATCTTGCCAGTGAGAACCCCCATGACCTCGTTCGAGCCTCCATTACGAGAATGCTGGGCCATTTTCGCTAGTGCAAGCGCGGATATGTGCACCTCTTGGAACCAGAAGGGTGACTGGTTCCATGGGGCTTCTCTAAGAAGGTTACGTTGGGCTACCGATTCATCGGCCCACACATCTTCCATCCTACTAATCGTGTCCTGAACGAACAGGGTTTTGGGAAGAAAGATGAGAGAGCAGCTCATAGGGCTAGTAGGCAAGCCGAGTTCAGGTAAATCTACAACCTTGAATGCGCTAACAGATGCTGATGCTAAGGTTGGCGCATTTCCTTTCACCACGATAGACCCTAATAAAGCTACGGGCTATGTACAACTTGAATGCGCTTGCGCCCGTTTCGGAAAACAAGATGCCTGTCGACCTAATTATGGATGGTGTACAAATGGAATTCGACACGTTCCTGTAATGCTTCTGGATGTGGCTGGTCTGGTGCCGGGAGCCCACGAAGGGAAGGGACTCGGTAACAAATTTCTCGATGATCTTAGACATGCCGATGCGTTGATACATGTCGTAGACGCTAGCGGTTCAACCGATGCCGAGGGCAAGGCAGCTCGGGGCTACGACCCGTTGGCCGATATCGATTGGCTCCAAGATGAAATATTTCGATGGATAAGAGGAAACCTAGTACAGAAGTGGGGGTCGATTGCGAGACGCCATGTAGCCGTTAGAGCGTCAGCGACAGAGACTCTAGCAAATCAGTTTAGTGGATACGGGGCAACGCGAGAACTCGTCGGAAGGACACTCACTAAGGCTGCGCAGAAGTATGGGTCCGAGCTTCCTCCACTGGAAAGCTGGACGCCAGATCAGATTGATTTTATCGTACGAGAGTTTATGTCTGAAAAATTCCCTACAGTGTTAGCACTGAACAAGTGTGATCACCCGGATGCCGACCGCAACATCAGTAGGATATCTGTGAAATACGCTTCAACTCCCCACGTACTGACATCGGCAATATCTGAAGTATTTCTTCGAAAATTAGCAAAACAGAACCATATTCGATACGAGCCCGGCACAGAGTTTGTCGATACTGCGCGTGATTTGCCCGCCTCTGGCCTCAAGCCTTTAGATGAGAAGCTCGAGGAGCGTATCGAAGTAGTGCGAGATCTTGTGCTATATAGATTTGGCTCTACTGGTGTCGCCAATGCACTAAAGCTAGCAGTTGAAACTCTAGACCTTGTGCCCGTTTGGCCCGTTCGAAATATTCACACGCTTGGCGGCAGGACTGTATTCCCTGATTGTGTTCTAATTAAACGCGGTACATCAATCCAGAATGTAATAAAGAGTATCATGGGAGACGTTCCAGTAACGGCAGCAGAAGGTCTGAACGGTAAATTAGCCATGGAGGACACCATCGAGCCGGGGCGAAACGACATTCTGAGTTTCAGGATACAATCCTAAGCATCCAACTGATTTAAAAATATAATAGAACTACTACGATATAGTACAACCGCTTTGCTGTTCTTCATCACTACCCTTAGCAGTGAGCGCGACTCGAGCTGCCTCAGTGAAAGCCTCACGAACTCCTCTGTCCTTTTTTGCTGAGCATTCCAAATAGCGTAGTGCGCCGACCTTTTTAGCGACTGCAACGCCTTCCTCGTAGCTGATCAGGTCACCGCTTTGGTGTAAATCATCAGCGTCGTCATCGACATTCCTCAAGTCGCATTTTAGCGCGACCAGTACAAGTTTTACGCCTTCACAGTGGTCAATGATTTCAGTGACCCATTTTGTTTGTGCATTTTCAAGCGAGTCGCGTGAATCCACAGCAAAACAGAGCATAATACAGTGTGTATCTGCGTAGGACAACGTTCGTAACCGATCAAACTCTTCTTGACCAGCAGTGTCCCAGAGGCTCAGTTGCATGGGTTTTCCATCAATAAATATGTCGTGAACGTAATTTTCGAAGACAGTAGGCTCGTAGACCTGACGGAAGTAACCTCGCGTAAATCGATCGAGGAGTGACGTCTTACCACACGCGCCATCGCCAAGGATCACAATCTTGCGCACAACTGGCTTTTGACTAGAGCCACAAAGAGGCATTTCGGCCCCAGTTACGAAAGAGTAAGGGGGGTAGTACGCCTTAGTTCCTAACACAGACGCAGGTCTGATCCAGGTGTTACCTAATAGTTTCGGCGGCCAAGTGATGCTTAGTCTTTACTCTTTTTGGAAGGTCGATACATCACAGAGAGTAGGCTAAAGAACAACGAGTGCCATCGACGTCAAATCATTGTTGAGAAAATTGGCATGGTCATCAGTCACTCTCAACCCTCGCTTTTGGATGCTGCTGCATATGAGTTTAGACAACTGTAAGAGGTCAGCATTAGATAGACAAAAGGTCAGTTTTATCTTAATGTTCTTCTCACATAGGTCGTGGGTTTAGCGTTCCCATCCCTAATTACCCGACTCTGTGATACTTTTCTGCATCCGCAAGTGAAAAAAAAATTGTGTTTTCTAATGCTGGCTCTAGACGCTAAGATGTGCCTACCCACTAGTCACGTAGAATCACGTGCTCAGAGATGGAATAGTCAGCTGAAATTTTCACTGTCTGGCCATAAAGATCATCCTGAGTCATATTTGCGAGCTTCACAGCATAGGGACATTGACGGTAGAGAAAACTTAAGATGAGCAACCCTGTCGAAATTGGAAAAGGCGTTGGCAAGTTGTCACTCAATTCAAATCAGACAGCAGTCTCCTCTTCTCCACCTATTGCTCAGCGGAGACATAGCCTTGCGGGATCTGTTGGCTCTGCTGGCGCTATAACCGGCTTCCATGAACGCTCGCGAAGATACTCGTCTACGAGAGCAGAAAAAGTGCTCAAGCCATTTGAAAGTGGAGATATCAAAGTTTTACTACTCGAAGGTGTAAATCAAACTGCTGTGGACATTCTTAAGGGCAAAGGCTACCAAGTAGAGTTTCTTCAAACGAGTCTTCCTGAGAACGAACTCATTAGCAAAATTCAAGACGTGCACGTAGTCGGTATCCGTTCGAAGACTCAGTTAACCGCAAATGTTCTTGAGGCTGCCAAGAACCTAATGGTAATCGGCTGCTTCTGCATCGGCACTAACCAGGTCGACCTAGAATATGCTGCGAGTCGCGGTATAGCCGTTTTCAACTCGCCATTTTCGAACTCACGCAGCGTCGCCGAGCTTGTTATAGGCTATATCATCACGCTTGCGAGGCAAATGGGTGACCGTTCTATTGAACTGCACTCAGGAACGTGGAATAAGGTTTCCAAGGGCTGCTGGGAGATCCGCGGAAAGACATTGGGCATTGTTGGATATGGCCACATCGGGTCGCAGCTGAGTGTGCTTGCGGAGGCGATGGGCATGTATGTTATTTACTACGATACGCTGAATATCATGTCTTTGGGTATGGCACGTCAAGTGGAGAGCCTTGAAGAGCTGCTGCGAAACAGTGACTTTGTAACCCTTCATGTTCCCGATATCCCGGAGACACGAAAAATGATCTCCACGAAGGAGTTTGCTCTGATGCGCGAAGGCTCATACATTATGAATGCTTCTCGAGGCTCCGTGATTGATATTCCCGCGCTGATTGCAGCTCGTAAGGCTGGCAAGCTCGCCGGCTTCGCCCTAGATGTATATCCGAATGAGCCCGGTAAGAATGGACCGAACTTTACTAAATCTCTCAACGATTGGGCAGATGATCTTATGGGCCTGGATAACATTATTCTTACACCCCACATTGGAGGCTCTACGAAGGAGGCCCAGTGCGCTATCGGTATCGAGGTTGCTTCGGCGCTGACGAAGTTCGTCAATGAGGGCTCATCGGTAGCATCAGTTAACTTCCCTGAGGTTGATCTTCGTAGACCGTATCAGGAGGAGTCGCGAGCTGTGCGGGTCTTGTACATTCATCAGAACATTCCCGGTGTGCTGCGCACGGTGAACGAAATTTTTGCCGAGTACAATATCGCCAAGCAGTACTCAGACTCTGAAGGATCCATTGCGTATCTCATGGCGGATATCTCCAATGTAAACGAGTCAGACATTCGTACGCTCCATGACGAACTTGAACGCACGCCTGCAAATATCCGGACTCGCATGCTCTACTAACTGAATAGTTACGCGTGTTTCGTTCAACCGATCCGCATTTAAGTGAAAATAAAAGTTTATAGCCGCTCTCGAAAACTAAGAAAGATATGTCGCTATGCTCAGGGCCCAAGCTACTCTTCAGACCTCAGCTATGCATCGCTTACGCATAAGCCGGTGGATGTATCCATACGCCACAGATGCGCAACGTAATCACCTTCTACTGAGAGATGGCCGTGGCAAGTCCTCTGCTCGCCCTGCTAGATGAGCCGGACAACTCTCTCAAGGAGTATGCGCTAAAGAGTCTCAACGACAAAGTTGGAGAGATATGGCCTGAGATTGCTGACCGTATTCCCCAGATCGAGGAGCTGTACGAGGACCCAGGATTTCCGGCCCAGTCCCTCGCTGCTTTGGTAGCTTCCAAGGTGTACTATAACCTGGGTGACCTTGATGAGAGCGTCCAGTTCGCGCTGGCCGCAGGCACTGCTCTCGACTTGACCACTCGCTCTGAGTATATTGATACGATCATTGCCCATAGCCTGAAGACGTATATTCGACAGCGCCAACGCGAAGTCGACGATGAGAATTCTTCGAATGGTGCCACTGGCGAGGCTGTTAACGGACGCGCTGTTGTTGAGACTGACAAGAGGCTCACGGCGATAGTTGAGCAGATGCTCGATCGCTGCGTGGCCAATGGCCAGGTGACACTTGCCCTCGGTATTGCACTGGAGGCGCGCCGGTTAGACATTGTGGAGTCTTTTTTGAAGACAAATGGCGATGAGGAGACTCTTACTTTTGTATTCGACGCCTGCGTACGTCTCCTTAATAACCGTTCGTTTAAGAATCGAGTCCTTCGTTCTTTAGAACGAATCTTGAGTACTACACCGGAACAGCACTACGTACTTCTTACAAAAGTTGTTGTTCAACTGGACGACCCTGAGGTGGCTGTTAAGATGCTTGAACGAATTGACGATGCCTTAGCCGCGCAGGTGGCATTCGATCTTGTTGCAACTGCATCTCAGGAGCTTCTCGGTAAAACCTCAGCCACGTTTTGTAAGAGCTCGCGTCAACGTGATGCCCGTTTGGTGAAAATTTTGAGTGGCGTGCCTACAGGCGATCTTGAAGTTACCTTCCTCGAGCGTAATAATCATACCGACTTGGCTGTTCTGGAACGATCCAAAGCGGCGTTAGATGCGCGGAACTCCATGTTCCACTCTGCTCTCACATTCCAAAATGCGTTTCTGCATGCAGGCACAACAGAGGATTCTTTCTTCCGGCATAACGCTGACTGGGTCACGAAGGCTACGCACTGGACGCGATTCGTGGCAACAGCAGGGCTTGGAGTCATCCATCGTGGTAATCTCTCTCAAGGACGTCGCATTTTGAAACCATACTTGCCAGGATCGCGCAGCGGGTCGATGCACTCACGCGCCGGTGCTCTTTACGGCCTCGGTCTTATCTTCGCGGGCTTCGGCAACGGAGGCCAGGGAGCTTTGGGTTACCTAAAGTCACAGCTGCAGCCGCAGGACTGGGATAGTGATGAGGAAGGTGATGGTGCTGAAAGTGAAGAAGGCGAAGTCAGAGCCCATGGCGCGTGTTTGGGTATTGGTCTCGCTGCGCTGCGTACACAAGACCAGGAGCTCTATGCAAAGCTCAGAGAAGTTCTATTCACAGATTCCGCGATTGCTGGTGAGGCTGCTGGGTTAGCAATGGGACTGGTAATGTTGGGATCGAAGAATGATGCTGCGGAACAGGAAATGCTACAGTATGCCCACGAGACTCAGCACGAGAAAATCATTCGCTCGTTAGCTCTTGGCATTGCGCTGCTGAATTACGGTAAGGAAGAGGCCGCTGATAGCATTGTAGACAACCTCTTGGGTGACCAGGAGCCTATTCTACGTTATGGAGGGTGCTTCACATTGGCGTTGGCATATGCAGGAACAGGAAACAATCGCACCATCTCACGATTGTTACACATGGCTGTGGCCGACTCAAGCGATGATGTTCGTCGTGCTGCTGTAACCAGTTTGGGCTTCATCCTGCTCCGTAACCCGCAGGCACTGCCGCGGATGGTTGAACTATTGAGTGAGAGTCACAATCCTCATGTACGATACGGGACTGCCATGGCTTTAGGAATTGCTTGTGCAGGCACTGGGTTGACTCAAGCAGTTGATGTGCTCGATCCAATGATCAAAGATCCTGTGGACTTTGTGCGTCAGGGTTCCATGATTGCGCTGGCAATGATTCTCGTGCAGCGAACAGACTCACGGGCTAAGTCCCTCAGAGACCACTTTGCCAAAGTGATCAAGACAAAGAATGAGGATGCACTCGCAAAGTTCGGCGCTGCCGTCGCACAAGGCATCATCGACTCAGGCGGATGCAATGCTACCATCACCATCGAAAACAAGCAAACTGGTAATCTGAATATGAAGGCTGTCGCTGGTCTATTTGTATTCTTGCAGTACTGGTATTGGTTCCCTTTGGCACATTTCATGAGCTTGAGTTTCACTCCAACAACCGTCGTCGGTGTGCGCGCTTCAGACTTGCGTCCTCCTGAGTTTTCTATGGAGTGTGCAGCTCCTGCTTCGAGATTCGGGTATCCGCCCAAGATGGAAGAGCCAGGAAATAAAGCTCCGGAGAAGTTGGTGACGGCTATTCTTTCAACGACAGTGAAGCAGCGCCGAAAGCGCAATAAGGCTGGTCTGGAACCTGACTTAGCCCCCGTGTCTGCTTCCGAGCGCCCAAAGGGGGCCATCGCAAAGGATACAACGAAGGTTGAGCCTAAAGATGGGACAAAGGGCTCCACGAAGGATTCTGCTCCCAAGGAGAAAGATGGCAAGGATAGCAAGGAGCAGCAGCAGGTCAACGACAATAAGGAAAAGGAGAAAGACGGCGAAAAGGAGGACGAGCCGATTGAGTTTGAACTGCCGAATATGAGCCGTGTCGTCCCTTGGCAACGTCGTTTCGTGCACACGGTATCCAGCTCACGGTATCAGCCAGTTGGAAAGCGAGCTGAGCCATCGGGTGTCGTTGTATTAACCGATAATCAACCAGACGACGAGGCCAAGTTGATTTTAACTCAACGCCAGCGTCTCGTAAAGGAGGACGAGTTCGACGAAGCTCCAAAACCACCTCCGTTTTATCTCGCACCCCAGTAACTCCTAAGGAGAAAGAGATAAGACGAAAGTAAGATAAATAGTAGCCAACGGCGTCTAAACGGTGACGTTGTATTGCATACTGCCGTGTGTCTCTACATCTACCACTTCTAGTCTTAAACTTGCTAATTATTGCTCGGATGTTGGAGTATACGACGAAGTTCATGTTTAACCTCGCTGACAGTCTTAGTTATATCTCATGCTACAGCGTCAATATCTCCCTCTGCTGGTGCCTAATTAGTAACCTGTGTGCGGATGGAATGCTAGATGTCAACGAAGCTAATCCTGCGCAAGACGTTGGATACGTGGCATACTACTTCTTCTGCGCTGGTTCCATTTTTGTTCTCGTACAAGGAATAGCGCTATTTGCTGCTGGCTTGACTAGCCCCAAGGCTGCACTGTCTCAGAGCGCATATTCTCTAATTGCCTCGGCAGTCACACTGCTCCAGTACTTTACAATTGGCTACAGCTTGAACACTAGCTCATCTGAGCCCAACGGGGCTCTAAGCAACTTCGTTGGTAACTTCCATAGGACTCTCTGGCGTCACGTTTTCGATGATGACGACAACCCTGTAATTGCACTCGGCAAGGCTGTTGTGAGCTATTCGCTTGCAACTGTCGCCGCTTCTCTTGTAGCCTCGGGTCCTTCACAGAGAGCCCGGATCATACCCCTCATTCTGTTTTTAGTGTTGTGGCTTACTGTTGTGTATTGTCCTGTTTCCTTCTGGTGTTGGAACGATAACGGTTGGGCACACAAGCTGGGTGCCCTTGACTATGCGGGCGGTACGGCGATTCATTGCACATCTGGATTCACTGCATTGGTATATTCCCTTGTGCTTGGGCCCCGTTTGGGTTATGGCTCCGCGATACCCATGCTAGATCAGCCATATTCACTGCCGTTTCTAGTGTTAGGAACCGCATTCATGTGGGTCGGATGGATTGGATTCAATGGTGGTGCATCTCTTGAACCTCAACTCCAGTCTCTATATGCAGTAGTTAATACCCAGCTTGCGGCTTCGGCGTCTGGGTTTGCATGGATGACCCTCGATCACACTTTATCCGGACAGTGGTCGATAGTGAGCTTCTGTTCTGGAGTTGTTGCGGGACTTGTTACTGTCACTCCAAGTGCTGGATTCATTGAATTTTGGGCTGCATTGATAGTTGGTGCCATCGGAGGTGTGACATGTAATTTGGCAACTAACATCAAATTTAGACTTGCCGTTGATGACCCTCTCGATATTTTTGCGGTCCATGGAATTGGCGGCATTGTAGGGTCGATACTTACGGGAATATTTGCTCACCCTGACCTCGGGGGGGTGCGGTCAAAGGGCCTATTGTGGGGCGGATGGCTGCAACCGTTCAAACAAGCGCTTTCCACAGTGGCCACAGCATCTTATACAATGGCCATGGGACTGATGCTGCTCGTACTTATTGACTCGTTACCTGGTCTTCATCTTCGCATCAGCGCCGAGCAGGAGGCCCTGGGTGTTGATCTCACTGAGCACGGTGAGACCGCTGCCTTTGCCTTCTCGGGTGGGGATATGAGCCGGGCTCAGAACTCTATCACTCCAGCAGGAGTTTTTAATGTACCCGGTAGTAGTGGCGGCGGGATTCCCGGAACTGATATGGGTGGCATGCAGCGATTGCGTCTAACCCACCTAAATACTTCAATGAATCCACAATATGCGGAATGGCCACTACTACAGAAGCTTCCCGCTAGCTATGGGACGCTCAGTGGTCAGGCAGGTCCTTCTGACTTGCTCAGCAGCCCTCCTCTCGCGCCAAGAAATGACTAGTTACACTATGTAAATATCCGACGTTCTGATGCATTTGAGGTTTTGAGGTCATGCTTGACTAATTCGTTTTTTTTGGCTAGGGAATAATGCAAGCTAGGCTCCTCTTGCGGATACCATGGACGTCGCTTCCCACGCAATTACGATTTGCATCATCTTGTGTTGGCTGCGGGTCCCACTTTCAAAATAAGGAACCAGGTTTGCCAGGTTTTCAAAAGAGCCCGAAGACCACCTGGCCTCAGTTACAGGATCAGCATGCTGGTGCATCTGTGGCTGCTCGGGACAGGGAAAAGTGGTCTTTTCTAGTGAGTAAAATGACCTCAGATCAACAGCATGTTTTGTTTGAGTCTGCTTCCGGGCCATCTGATGCGTCATTTGCAACTGTACTAGATGTCAAACGTCAGAAGCAGTCAGTTTCTGAGCAACGGCGACAMGAATACTGTCAGTACTGCTTGCTAAATAGATCAGGTAACACTTCGACGCTCACACTTCCACCTCACGCAGCTGACCCTCTCTGTGATGAGCCGTCGCGCACATTCCACATCATTGACGCATTTGATTTCCCTCACGGAATTCCTTCTACATTTGCACCTGGGGACAAGTTTGTAGTCAATCGCACTGATCTCATAGCTCGTCACAGCTCGCAAGTCTCCAAATTTAAGCAGTATGTGATGGACATAGCATTCAGCAAGTTGAGACTGCTGCCTCGTGATGTGATCTGCACCAGTGCTTTTCGCGGTTGGGGGTTACAGCGTCTTGCTGAATCTCTGATTCCAGGAGAAAATCGCTTCATTGGCCGGACTAATAGTGGTAAGACTGCTCTTGCTCTAGCGTTGTCAGGGCAGCCTCTTGATAAATGTTGGGCACTCCCATTCCAAACTCAATCGGCGCTAAAATCACGAACAAGTCCGAAGTTCCGGTCCAAGCTGATAATAGATACTCCTAGTTTGCCCGAGCCAGGTTTCGATGGCATAGGCGTCACAGCGGCTATTTCTCCTAAATACCGACGCAAAGTGGTCGCTGGTGTTCCTTTGTTTAAAAACAGTCCTCGTTACGCGGGTTTCAATATCTGTGCCAAACCTGGGCAGGTTGCTAGTGTTGGTGGTCTGGTGGGACTTCAAGTGTCTGACAATGGAGGAGCAGGTTCTGCCGTCCACTTCTTTACGTCAGTTCCTGGAATCGGTGAGTTACAAGGAAGAGCCTTCTCCAGCATTGAAAAATTAGAGCAGATCAATTCCAGTGATCTCCCTCAGCATAATAATTGGCAAATCACTGCATATGATGGACCCCTGCATGAGATAACCGAGGTCGAGCTCTGTGAGAGCCATTCTATTGTAATTCGCGGTGTCGGAATAATACAGCCGCGTATATTCGGGCAGTGGAATGGTCCTGTCACCGCCAAAGTATGGGGTGTTCCCGGTCTCGAGGTTTGCGTGCGCCGAAATGTACAGCCATGGATATTCCGCGTCCCCAATAAGTCTCCTGTAGTTTCATTGTAGTGTATGTACATCCCTTTTAGTAAATAATTGGACCTTGCGCCATCTTTCAGGCTCTAGTCGCTTGTCTTGTATCATCAGGGTTGTCCTCATCACACAATTCCCTCCACTCGCGACTACTGCAGCACATATCAGCAGGCATAATGATGCTTAATTATCATATGATATGGAAATTAATAGGTGGTTCCACATACCTGAGCCTGAGCCTTCAGAAAATTGAAAAATAGGAGCGATTGGGACTCTTCATAAGAAATCAACATATTCAGTTCGTTAAATTAGGTTTATGCAAGTCATGTTCCTGACCAGCTCCGCCGGGGGCCTTACTAGTCACAGAAACACATTACTAATGTAATATATGTCAGTTTGCCAGAGGTGTCGGTTGCCGCTGTTACCACACAGAAGTATAGCTCAATTGAGCCCCGCACAGATAGGTATATTCACCAATGGGAAGGAGAATTTTGGAAACAACACCAGTTTCAATGATGAGGAGTCCTCGTTTATTCTACTCACCGAGTCGCTAGCTGGACCTAATCCACTGTTAAGGCATGCTCAGAATAGCCACTTGAGTGGCGCGCAGCATTCACACGACTCCGATATGCTTGAGCGACTCTACGACTTCTTGACGGCCAAAACCGATATCGATATTCCTTTGTGCGGCGAGTGCGCTGAGGCTGCTCGCTCAGGTCTGAAATCAGCATACGACGATGCCTGCAGCGAACGCGACTCGTACATAACTTTCTTCAATCAGTTGAGAGATGAACCAGTGGCGGGAAGTTCGGAAATGCATGTTCTCGAGGCTCAGATTGTTCAACTCGAGCGAGAAGCAGAGCATGCTTTAGCTGAGCTGCGCGGGGCCGAGAACGAGCTCAAACAAGCGAACGAGGACCACCAAAAGGCACTAAAAGAGGCAGAGCAACAGAAAAAGAAGGATCAAGAAGTTTATTCACAACGTAACGAGTATGAGCTCCAGGCGCAATCTCAGGCAGTAGAGCAGAGGCGCCTAGAAGCCCTCAGCGAGTACCAAGAAATGCAATTGCAGCGGCTACAGCGCACAAATGTCTATAATGACGTATTCTGTATTGGCCATGATGGATCGTTTGGCACTATAAACGGTTTAAGACTGGGTCGGTTACGTGATAAACGTGTGGAATGGTCAGAGATCAATGCAGCATGGGGTCAGACATTACTTCTACTGGCCACCGTTATATCCAAACTAGGCATCAAAATCCCTGAATATAGGTTGAAACCACTTGGGAGCATGTCCCGTATCGACAAACTAGATGTTGACCCCATCACAAACGAACCGACGGGTCGCGCGGCATCTCTCGAATTGTATTCATCTGGGGACTACTCATTCGAGCGTTTGCTCAATCACAAACGGCTTGATGCAGCGATGGTAGCTTTTCTTGACGTTCTCGACCGCGTGGGCCATTTTGTCGAGCAGCGTGATCGTGGAATAAAGCTGCCCTATCTCATCGAAGGTGACCAAATTGGAGGGTGCTCTATCAAGCTATCTATGAGCACTTCGAATGAAACGTGGACAGCTGCTTGCAAATACGTTCTAACAAACGTTAAATGGATACTTGCCTACGCAGTTTCCCAGTAATTATTTATTAGAAACCCTATAGTTCTCGATCAACAAACATCCTTTTGGGACTCGTCCTTCTCCGTATTCTTGTTTATGGCGTGCTACTAGAATGCTTTCCTGCAGTTTAGCTTGAGCAGGCAGGCTAGCTGATTAAGTGATCGAAACGAGCGACATTGGCAGAATGGACCTAGATCCCAGTGGCGACATTGTGCAATGGGTTCGCACGGGCCTAACTCGACTATCAGGAGCGCTCAAAGTCAATATCGAAGAGGTCGTTGCTAAAGTATCCGCTGGTATTCCCGCAGGGCGGCCGAGTGTCAAAGAGATAATGGAGCTCACTGCTGAGACAGCCGCGTCTTTGACAACAAGGCACCCAGACTACTCAATCTTGGCTGGGAGGGTTCGAATTCAACAGTTGAGACGCCTAGTAACTCCAAAATTCAGCTCTGCCATGTCTTCATTGGCAGAAGCAGGTACGCTTGCTCTTGAGACGTTTGCGGTTATAGAAGATCATGCTACGAAGCTAGATGCCGCTATAAACCACTCAAGAGATGAAGAATGGACCTATTTTGGTATTCAGACATTGATCTGGTCCTATCTTTTGAAGATCGATGATCGCATCGCAGAGCTTCCTCAACATCTTTTCATGCGCGTCGCCGTCGGAATACATGGTTCTGACGTCGATAGGGCCATCGAAACCTATGATATGATGAGCCAGAAACTTTTTACGCATGCAACGCCCACTTTGTTCAATTCCGGGACAGTAAGACCACAAATGGCGTCATGTTTTCTAGTTGCAATGATGGATGACAGCATAGAAGGAATATTCGACACGTTGAAGCTGTGCGCCAAAATTTCTAAACATGCGGGAGGCATTGGCTTGCATGTCTCTAATATTCGCGCGGCCGGGACTCCGATTGGGGGGACTAGTGGAGGAGTTGCCAGTGGTATTGTTCCCATGTTGCGCACATTCAACAATGCGGCTCGATTTGTGGGTCAGGGAGGTAATCGGAGACCAGGTGCCATAAGCATTACTTTAGAGCCATGGCATGCGGACATACTTGCCTTCTTGGATTTAAAAAAGAACCACGGCAAGGACGAATACCGCGCACGAGACTTGTTCTATGCTCTATGGGTTCCAGATTTATTCATGAAAAAGGTACAAGCAGATGAGGAGTGGCATCTTTTTAGTCCAGATTCAGCACCAGGGCTCCAAGATACGTGGGGTGTTGAGTTCGAATGTCTTTATCAACGGTATGTGGACGAAGAACGCTTCGTAGCCCGCATCAGGGCCCAAAAATTATGGAATGCAATATTAGATACACAGATCGAGACTGGGAACCCTTCGATCTTGTACAAGGATGCTTGCAACGCAAAATCCAATGAGAAAAATTTAGGTACGATCAAAAGCTCAAATCTTTGCACCGAGATCATTCAATTCTCAAGTCCTGATGAAGTTGCAGTATGTAACTTGGCATCAATCGCTTTGCCTGCGTTTGCCTGTGATGGAAAGTTCGACTATCAGGCACTGCACGCAACGACAAAAGTTCTCACTCGCAACCTTGATATAATAATTGACCGCAACTTCTATCCTGATGATAAGGCACGCATATCGAATTTGAAACACCGTCCGATCTCCATTGGAGTTCAAGGCCTCGCCGACGTGTTTTTTAGACTTGAATTACCTTTTGACAGTCGTGAGGCAGCATTAATCAACGAAAAAATCTTTGCAACAATATACCACGCAGCGCTGGAGATGAGTTGTGAGCTCGCTGAGGTAGAGGGCGTATACAGCTCGTACGCCGGTTCCCCAGCAGCAAGTGGTCAGCTTCAATTCGATTTGTGGGGCCAGAAACCAGTCGAGGGGCTGCCATGGGACTGGGAAAGATTAAGAGAGAGAATTAAGGAACATGGCCTGCGTAATGCTTTGCTTACAGGGTGCATGCCCACTGCTTCTACGTCGCAACTGTTCGGATACACTGAGAGCGTGGAGCCTGTAACTAGCAATCTGTACACGCGAAGAACGATTTGTGGCGAGTTCCAAGTTGTGAATTCTTATCTCGTCAAAAAGCTAGAAGAAATTGGCCTTTGGACGCTTGACATCAGAGAGCGAATTATGGCCTCCAACGGGTCAATTCAAAGTATACCCGAAATTCCCGATAGCCTTAAGTGTCAGTTTAAGACAGTATGGGAGTTGAGTCAACGCATCGTCATCGATCACAGTGCTGGACGCGGACCGTACATAGACCAAAGCCAAAGTCTTAATATTTTTCTCGCTAGTCCTTCGAGAAAGCAACTTACGAGCATGCATTTCTATGGTTGGAAGAAAGGACTAAAGACTGGACTTTATTATTTGAGAACGCTGGCTGCGGCAGCTCCAATTCCTTTCACACTTGACGTCAATATAGTTAGACAGTCACAGTCGGCGAGTCCAATTCCGAGAAGTAGCAATGACCTTTCTAAGGAAGACACTGAAGGGCCTGCAGCTAAAAAATTACGGAGTGACGAATGCGAAGTGTGTAGTGCTTAGGATAAATTTGTACATAGGAGACAGTATGGTTCTTGTGCGTGTGTTTGCGTGTGTGATTGTTTTGATGTGCGTGCTTAAATAAATTGACTAACTTAGGTAAGGAGCGCGTTCCATGGAAGAGTCAAACCGCGAGCGTTTACATGTCTTTGCAGCGGCACAAGAGCTTTTGGATAAGGCAAGGAGCATCGAAGCGCCTACAGATTGTATCAAGGCTCTCTATCAAGCGGCAGCAACACTCCTTTTAGCTCTTGTGGATGACGTGTCTGCGCCGCCATCAATACGCGGGTCTGCGCGCATGATACTCGTGCGCACCCTTCTGAGACACTCAGAAGATTATGATACAGCACAATCGCTTCTTTGTAGCGCGCCAATTGCTCCTTTAGGCTCCCCTCAATGGATGCAACTCCGGCTCCTCGAAATGGAAGCCTGTATAAGACGCCAAGACGCTGCCGGGGCTAGGGCGGTATTTGACCTCGCAAAACCTCATATAAGTTCAGTTTTTGAACGTGCATCGTTTGCTTTGTTAAGACTGCAATTGGGTCCAGTCGGGGCTGATGACGCTGAAGTGATGCTTGATGCCCCTCAGCCAATGCGAGCAGCGGCTCAGATGGCGCTTGGGTACGAAGTAGTTGCCGATGAGCTTGGGGTTGTAACTCAATTTCAAGAAGCCTCCCGTCTTCTTAGCCAAGAAAAGTCTTCTAATTTGGACAATATAGGGGAGCCCAGCCCGGTAAGCGCTGAAGCGTGGGATCATGTGTTTGCGCTTGAATGGCCTAGCTCGGCATTTATGGAATCAGCATGGCTGGTATTTGAGGCGCTAGATGCTTATGTTGCTGGATTTGTTCCAGATACTAGTGGATTGGGAGATTGTGCACACACCAATGAAACCCTGCTCTTCCTAGTTGTACTGCTCTATCATCGTTCCGGTCAATCGTTAATGCGAGATGCTGCGTTAGCTGACCTACGCAGACTTGAGCACCGCTCTATCGTTAATCCAGGCAGTTGTATTTCTCAATTGGTGAGCTTTTCAGAAGCTGTGATCGCGCATGATTCGGGAAATGTGGATAAGGCAGCAAAATTCTATACCGAGGCGGCTACATCAGAGGATTTACGAGCACATGCGTTACTGGGACTATGGTGTTTAGTCCCCAGTGCAACTACTCTAGATGCTCTGCGACGTGAAGTTGCATCTTCTTCGTCGATGACTCCTGCTGTAGCTGTTGTCTTAGATATAGTGACAGTATTGACGACGGAAGATAGCATTGTTGCGAATCGTTTAGCGGCCAACACGACTAAGCTTCCGCGTGGATTCAATTCATTGTGTGAGCTAGCACTGGCACAGGTTCCTCACATACCTTTGGAGAAGCGGATAGACGGGGCACGACGCGCCCATGCAGAACTCGGGGGCCGCTGGGAGTCCTACACATCAAAAGTATTACGAAACTTGGCAGAGGTTTAAGCATTACAATTTTCAGCATAGACCAATAGTAGGTCTTAACGCTATAGGGATGCATATCAGGTTCATATAAAATTCAATCAGAGCTCCTCGATCTCGCGTCTATTACCTAACACACCGTCGTCAGATCAGATAGGATTGGTGAAAGTGATGCAGGAGCATCCAGAGGTGGGGAGGCCTCTTGTTGAGAGTCCTGAGCCCGAGACATACCCTCTTGAAGACATCTTGGATACAGAAGATATCCTTCCTCGACCTAGACTTCGCTCAGGTTGGACATTATTAGGCGGACCTAATCCTCCAGTAAAGCCAAGTGTAACTTTATGGTGTAGACCACTTCAGCAATTTCCATTTCGAATTCAGCGTTTATTGCCAAAATGGCTCCAAAAAACGGTCTTACTTTTAACCATTATACTGTGGATTGCTAGTATGTCTTTCCTCTCTAGACGCGGGTTTCTTGCTCAGCCCCACTACGTACCAGATATGGACGCAGAAGTCATCCAGCTAAACTGTGGTATCACAACACAAGTCTGGAAAGGAATAAATACGCATTGTGGTCTAGATGGGCGTGACTGCTGGGCTGGATCAAACTCCGATAAGCCGCTATATTTCAAATGTCCAGCAGATTGTATACACGAGGGTAAGACATATACTCCCCGTCCGGTTGGCGACAAAGTTGCAATGCGAGAACAATATATCATTGGGGGTGGCGATTCAGTTGGGACTTATAGAGCAGACTCTTATGTGTGCGCTGCAGCAGCCCACCGCGGCATTATATCGAACACTCGTGGCGGATGCGGAGTTCTAAGACTTCGTGGTTCACAACCTGAGTTTAAGGGGACCAACCAGAATCAGATGACTTCGTTGTCATTTGATTCCGAGTTTCCTTACTCCTTCGAATTTGATGGCAACGATACCAATTCCTGGAGTGGCTGCTATGACTTTCGCTGGGGCATCATTGCGGTAAATCTTGGGTTTGTGATAGCATTTGGATATTTCATGGAATCTGCAATCTGCTTTCTATGGATTGTGGTCACAATAGGATTTTGGACTGTAATTTTGGCATCGAATCCACCGTGGGTAGGCGGCTCGGAAGAGAAGAATGCTGAAATATTTAGTTTGGGGATCAAGCGCCTTTTACCTTGTTACCTGGGCACTTTCGTGATATATCAAACCACAGTGCGACGAACCCTAGATAATATGCCTGCTCGACTATCCCGCGC
Organism: Wickerhamiella domercqiae; assembly: GCA_001599275.1. Classification (NCBI taxonomy): domain Eukaryota; kingdom Fungi; phylum Ascomycota; class Dipodascomycetes; order Dipodascales; family Trichomonascaceae; genus Wickerhamiella; species Wickerhamiella domercqiae. The sequence continues at coordinate 1,283,674 of BCGM01000001.1, forward strand.
CATTCTGTGGTGCGGTGCCTTCTGGTGTGGGATACTGGAGAATTATGTCTTCGGCGGTATACCAATCGATCGCTTGACTGTTGGTGACCTGAACTCACAGGCAGGTGCTTGGTCTGCCTTGGTAATTGTAGCTGTGATTGTACTGACCATTGCTTTTTCGCAGGCTTATATTATCTGGCGAGCTGGGGAGTTGGCGAAATATCTTAAAGGATATGTTTTCGGTGTTTGTGCTTTGGTGTTACTAGCATTGTGGCCAGATCAAACATTAAGAATTCATCACTATATATTGGCTCTATTGCTGCTGCCTGGAACGGGATTCCGAACTAGCGCCTGTCTGGTGTATCAAGGCCTGTTAGTTGGACTTTATGTGTCTGGTGTGGCGAGATGGGACTTTGATTCTATCCTACAGACAGCGGTCCAGCTTAGTAGAGGTGGCCCTATTGAGAGCACCGGCGACGCTTATTTCCTCGAGCCCTTAGTTTCACCTGCGCTCAATGGTCTAGCCGATTTTACCATCAGATGGTCATCGCCCGCTGAGAGCGGCGCCCAAAATTCCCGATTCGATGGTAATTCTCTGATAATAAATGATATTGAGCGTTATCGCGGATCAGCGACCAGCTTCAATGTTACACAATGGGCGCTAGAGACTTTCGTGTCGCCGCAAACTATACCACTAAAACTATACGTGCGCGTAGCTACCGCAGTCATCGGGCAGAAAAAATCTGGATCATTCACGCAGGCGGCTACAATATTCCTGGAGACTGGCGAATGGAAAGCGCCATCTGATGGCCGAACACGTTGATCCAGAGCTTTGCTACATAAAAATCGGCTACATTGTGCTCAAAAAGGGGTTTACAAGGCAAAAAATCATGCTCCAGTTCCAATGTTCTTTCAGTTAGTTCTTGCATTCATGCCATATTTATGGCCAAAATTTAACAGCAAGTGACGTACCATGGTTCAATTTGATTCCATTTCAGTTGCGATTAAAGTGATTTCAATTTTTATAGCGAAGTTAGACTCATACCAGGTCCAGAGTTAATCTTAGCGTCATGCGCGTGGCACCAACAAATGCCCTAGACAATTAATGTGCAAACAGAGAATTGTACGGGAGATAGGACAAGACAACGAGGGCCGTATAGAGTTATTTTGTTTTCACCCTTCAGACTAATCTTGAAATAGCGCTCATATTTAGTGTTCAGCGATATTGCAAAGGAGAGAATTCACTCTCTCGTTTTGGAGAATTCCCTCGTCATTAGTCCAAAAATTAAATCAAAATACCGCTTTTGGATCAGTGAGCAAAGATAAATGCATCAAGCAAAACCCTGATAATTCTTCCAACTTCGCTCGAGCTACGAAGTCAAGAGCGAAATCAACTAATGTGCAGCCTGAGATCAATCTACATTAATATCTGAGATCGATATAACAAAAAAAACCACATCTCGATGTGACTGGATAGTAAATACTGAATAGAGGTGGCTCCAAAGTGTCTCGGTATATTGATGAATTCTGTCGAAAATATTGTTCTGCTAATAGCTCTCGCCTGTATTCCGCACACATATTTTGAATTATAAACAATGAGCTTGGATTCAATGAAGTAAGGACGAGATCCAGTACGCTTAAAATATATAAGAATACTCAAGTTAGACACCAGAATCTGAGGAGAGCTCTTCAATAGCAACCAATTTCAAGTTTTGCTTTTCTCTAGAGAGGATGGAGCAACTGCAGCCTCTGAAGATCTTCGGGGTAGCTGCTAGTCAGATCTGCGGGCGCCGTGCATGATGATATAAACGGAAAAGACCGCATATTTTCGGCAACAAGCCCTCGCACTGTACAATACCGTGATAACAGTCGAAAACAGTCAATATAAAGATGTTATTAGTAGTTAGCTGAAATAGTGTTAGTCGATTAGTTGAGAATACGATATGTGCACAAAGTGCAGCTTACATTTTACTTCACGCCCTAAACCTAATAACTCGGAAATTATTCAGGGTAGGCTCTACGCAATCTGTTACTGTCTAGACATCGCTGCCTTAGAGCGAAAGAGTGATTTGACGCAGTAGTTGGCCTCGTAATATGAAAAAAAACATGTACAAATATTAAATCAAATTCATGTGAAGCGCATTTCTGCGACAAATATTCTGGCCACCCGAATGTTTGCTGCTATGCAATACATATTAGCCGTGTGGGATTTGCATGCATAATGTGTCCTCGGCATGTACGTGTCCTCGGCATGTACGTGTCCTCGGGTCTCGTGATAGCCCGCCATGGGCGGCAGATACCGATTCGACGCGGCGTATAAGTAGCCACAAGAACCCTCTATGCCCACAAGTACTCGATACTCTTTCCAGAACATGCAACTCCTCTCTGTCTCCGTATCACTCGCAGTCCTACAACTTGTCCTTAGATCCAAGTTTGTGTCATTCGACATTGAAAAGAAGCTAGTCGCTGCAAATGAAACAGCCTTGTCTAGACGTAGTGAGCCCGAAGAACCACTATCTAACCAAGTTCTCCAGTATTGGGCCACGATTGAGCTTGGAACTCCTGGGCAGGAGCAGCTTGTTGCCATTGACACTGGTAGCTCCGATCTGTGGGTGTTCTCTTCTGAAGCTGAAGCCACGTACACTTATGACAAGTCCAGTTCCTCGACTTACGAGTACGTCAATAGCGATTTTTCGATTCTGTACGCTGACTTAACTAGCTATTCCGGCGACTTCGTTAAGGACAAAATCAAGTGGGGAGACGTCGAGGTCACAACTCAATTTGCTACGTCCAGTCAGAATCCTGGCCGCCATCCAGCCAGCATATTCGGTATTGGCCCAGTTTCTAGGGAGGCGACATCGAACCACTATCCTAACTTCCCAGTTGTTCTGAAAACCAGCGGTGTCATCGACTCCACTGCCTATAGTATCTATTTGAACAAAAAAGATTCCGCCAGCGGCACTCTTCTCTTCGGTGGAGTTGACAAGTCCAAGTATACTGGCACGCTCTATGAATTCACGTTTGCTGACTCCACGGACCTCAGCGTGGAGTTTGAGGTCAACGGACACCGAATCGCAGGTTCTCTAGACACAGGCACATCATTTACATACCTGCCATCGGATGTCACTGCAGGTATTGCGGCACAATTCGGCGCGACGTATGACTTCTTTGCCCAGGCATACACTTTAGACTCAGTTCCAGAGGACGCAAGTCTGACTTACAACATCCAGGGTGCTGAAATAACGGTAGAGTCTTCCGATTTATTCACCCAATTAAATGGCAGGACAGTTCTGACTATACTTCCGACTACTCAATCCTCTAATCTCATCCTTCTCGGAGACTCGTTCCTCCGAAGTGCCTACGTCGTGTATGACCTTGACAACGGCAAGGGAGCCATTGCTCAGGCTGATTGGTCCGCTGGAGAGTCACAAATCGAAGCAATCACCAATGGCATTCCCTTTGCTGAACCAGTACCGGGATTCTAGAAACTCGCGATGTGAACTTATTCCTTACATTTACTTAGGGCTTGTTAAACCAAATAACTATACGATACTTCATATTTTCTATTTTTTTTCACTTACTTGATAAGACGCATCTTTGAACAATGCTATATAGAGTTACACGGTGGTCGCGTCGGCTTAGAGAACTCGATGCATATCGAGTTCTCTAAGTCAAGTAGGTAATGAATATATGATAGCGGGGATTGAACCAAAAGTGTGCGAGAGAGAAACGGGTTGAGGCCATGAAGCATATATTTAAATTTGTATGAAATTTTTATAAGCGTCGTGATCTATCCGAGCCCAGGATGACCTTTGCGGCAAGCAGCCAAAAAGGAATTTCCACTATGACAACAAGGTACTAAAAAAACTTAAATCTCATTGAATTATGTCTTAGTTCACTACTATCGTTAGTGGTTACGTTTATTTAACGGATCGGGGCTCTGCTCTCTCAGCGTCATCAAAACTTAAGTCCAAGAGAGAATAACAACGCACAGCGGGACTCTCTCCGCATCAATCTACTGTAAACGGTAAAGGCGGGATTCCAACAATAATATCTAGTATTCCGCTAAAATTCATGAGCTGGAATATCGCTCAGTAATGCTCTTAGGGTGTTGTTGCTTGTACGGTTTTCTTTGTTTCTCGCGACGTCTGAAGCTCAGCCCAAGCGGCATTCACGCGAGCCGGATCCACCGCTCCAAATGCAATGTCAAAAACCTGGTGGAAGTCACTGACTGGTCGAGCTTCCATTCCTTCTTTCACTGCCGCTGGTAGATCTTCCCACTCAGCCCAATTATCTTCAGGGAACACGATAATCCGCGCGCCCATAGTTTTAGCAGCAACAGCCTTCTCGCGAAGACCACCGATTTGAAGGACTTTACCAGTGAGTGTAAGTTCTCCAGTCATGGCAACATGGTTGTTAGCGGGGATGTCCATTGCTAAACTGATCAGCGATGTCGCCATGGCAACACCAGCACTGGGACCGTCCTTCTTGATAGCGCCTTCAGGGAAATGCATGTGTACAACAGCGTGATCCAAGAATTTGTTGCGTGGGAACCGCTTCGTCATGAACATACGCGAAAAGCTGTATGCGATTGCCGTAGATTCATTCATCACCTCTCCTAGTTGACCAGTTCTTGTAAACTTCGGCGTCGTCTTCGAATTCAAGGCTTCCTGAATAACCGATTCAATGAAAAGGGGAACTCCGCCTGCAGGTGTCCATCCTAAACCCATGGCAACTCCGGGGACCAGCTCCTCATAGAGACGGTCACTGGAGTGAGCCGGTGGGCCAACGAACTTCACCAGATCCAAGGCATTTACCGCCAGCTTGAAGTTTTCAATGTCCATCTCCTTCGATAGTTCTGGAGTCTCTGAACCTTTAGTTTCCTGTGCGGGTTTAGCCTGCGCGAGCGCTTCTTCCGCATCCTTCACGTATTGAAATGCGAGTTTGCGGAAGATCTTTTCGATGGATTTGGCAAGCCCACGAACTCCTGATTCACGAGTGTAGCGCATAACAAGTCGCTCCAAAGCCTCATTTGATATGGATACGTCGGCTGCACCCAGCCCTGACTCTTTGCGAGCCTTTGGTGTTAAGTAGTTAGCAGCAATCGCGACCTTTTCTGCCGGCAAATAACCTGGTACGTGAATGACCTCCATACGATCCATCAAAGGGGCTGGGATCGAATCAAGGTTATTTGCGGTGCACACAAAAAGAACGCGTGAGAGATCTATTGGTACCTCAAGATATGTGTCTTGGAATGCTTTATTCTGTTCAGGATCAAGAACCTCCAGAAGTGCAGCAGCTGGGTCTCCATGACTTCCGAGACGCCCAAGCTTGTCCACTTCGTCGATCAAGATTACTGGGTTCAAGGTTTGAGTCTTCTTAAGCGCCTGCACAATGCGACCCGGCATTGAAGCAACATAAGTCCGGCGATGACCCTTGATCTCTGAGACATCATAGAGACCACCCACGGAGAATCGATCAAACTTACGTCCGAGAGCATCTGCGACCGCACGCGCGATGGACGTCTTACCCACACCCGGAGGACCGGCCAAGCAGATAATTTTACCGTCGACCGAGCCGCTCAGTTTGCTAACAGCGAGAAACTCCAAAATACGATTTTTGACATCTTCGAGCCCATAATGTGACTTATCCAAGATTCCTCGAGCTTCCTTGATCACGAAATTATCGGTCGAAAATTTGCCCCATGGAAGTTGAGAAAGCCAGTCGAGGTAAGACCGCACAGTATTGTACTCCGAAGCGTTTGGTTCAAGACTACGGAATTTGTTCATCTCTTCATCAAATACCCGGCGGACATCCTTCGGCATATCTAGGTCGTCAATGCGTTCCTGGAACTTGTCGGCAAGTCGAGACTTATCGTCACCTTCTAAGCCTAATTCTTTTTTGATATACCTCAAGTACTCATGAAGAATCATTTCGCGGTTCCTCTGCTGTGTCTGATCATGGCCATAGCGATAGATGCCTTCCTGAACATGCATATATGCCACCTCCTTCCCAACCAACTCCGCAACAGTCCTTAGACGTTGTTTAACATTGGTCATTTCTAGTATTTCTTGGAGTCCCTCGTTCTTAGGTATCAGAGACGCAGCAAAGTCAGCTAAAAAATCCGGTTGTGGAACCACACCACCGGGGCTTTGCAGCGGTGCAACGCTGGCAAACCGTTGAACCTCCGAGCGTACAGCTTGATTGAGCTTTGACATTTCGTCGAGACCCTCAATAATCTTTTTGCTAAGACCTTGTACCTGTTCGTCTTGAATAGCGAAAGGCTCGTTCGATACCGCCTGAACTCCTTTCATCCACTGGACAACAACAGCATCCGTAGGATCTGGTCCTGGAGGCGTGCCTCGAACGGTCTCAACGAGTTCACCAGCACGGGCTCTGAACTTTGGGAAGAGAACGCCGTGAACGCTGTATTTACCGTCAGCTGTACCGCCGTGAGAGATCACGACATTCTGAAGAATGCAAGCGCAGCCTACCTCATATATGTCATCTGTATTCTGCACAAGCTGTGTAGTCTGAATTGGGCGTTTGCTCATGAATGCCACCACGTTGTGATTCCAAAGATTCGTATCGCGCAACTTGCGCACGGCTGTAATAAGCCTAAGGTCGTTACTTACAAAATGCGACGCCATTCCTGGAAAAACAGGGCGGTACTGAAGCTGAATCGGCAATAGACGCTCACTTGTTGTGATTGGAGGCTCCTCGGTCTCTTCAGCCTCTGAGGCGAAAGATACCGGGTCGCCACCGTCGCTCTTATCTTGTAGCGAGTGCTCAGATTCCGGCCCAGGAACGACCTTAGATTGTTCCTCAAATTCATCGACACTCTCAACATCTTGCTTGAGAGATTTTCCGTCCGAATTCTCATCATCACCAGATCTGGAGTTCCCACCCGAACCCGGGGGAGCATACCTCACGGCGCGCGACGTATGTAAAAAGGCCACTTGCCGCGGGATATGGCTAGGACATGACCGCGGAAGGTGTAACGGTACACGGAGCAATGAACGTCCGACAACCCCCCTCAGCGGGCGTTGCAGACGATGCAATTGTGGTAGGGTTGCCACCCTGCTAATCATATATCGTTCGTGATTACGTACGGGCACCGATGACCCTTTTGACTGACAGCCGTCTTAGTGATAATTATATACGCGTACCCCGCTCGAGTCGACTAAACGCACCCTAGACTCCACTAAGAGTGGATTATTGAACCAAGCTTGGCCTTGAAGTTTTCAGTTTGCAATAAGCTATTATCACAAAGCTCAGTTTGACGCGACCTCGAAGTGAATGATTCACAGCTATTTCAAAGCTGCCCTACCATCATTGACGAATCGACACTCAATGACTAAGACTGCTGACAGACTAGAACTACTTACAAAGCAACTCCGCGGCGTGGCAACCTCCAACTCACCTGAAATGTCGTATAAGGTTCGCCAGATCGGCGCCAAGAACACTCTGGACTACCGCTTGTTCGTCGAGGATGATTCTGGTAAAGTAATAAGCTCGTGGCATGATATTCCGCTTTATGCGAATGCGGAAAAAACGATTCTTAACATGGTCGTCGAAGTTCCTCGTTGGACGAATGCTAAGCTGGAAATCTCCAAAGAAGAGACGCTCAACCCGATTCTACAGGACACCAAGAAGGGAAAGCTCCGCTTTGTACGCAACTGCTTCCCACACAAGGGTTATATTCATAACTACGGCGCTTTCCCGCAGACGTGGGAGGACCCGAACTTCGTTCACCCGGACACCAAAGCTCATGGTGATAACGATCCGCTTGATGTATGCGAAATCGGTGTAGAAGTCGGCTACACTGGTCAGGTTAAGCAAGTCAAGGTATTGGGCGTCATGGCTTTGCTTGATGAGGGTGAGACTGACTGGAAGATTATCGTCATCGATGTGAATGACCCGCATGCTTCTAAGGTCAATGACATTGAAGATGTTGAGCGCCATTTCCCTGGCCTACTACGGGCCACCAATGAGTGGTTCCGCATCTACAAAATACCTGACGGTAAGCCGGAAAATCAGTTTGCTTTCAGCGGCGAGGCTAAGAACCGCGCCTACGCCATGGAGGTGATCCGCGAGTGCGCAGAGGCTTGGACAAATATGCAAGCAGGTAAGTCCGATCCTAAGGGCAGCTCTCTCGCTAACACCACTTTGAACAACTCGTTTACTATTGACTCGTCCGCCGTTGCTGCGGCAGCGCCCAAGCCAGATGCCCCGATTGATTCGTCTGTTGATAAGTGGTTCTTCATTTCTGGTGCCTCTGTTTAAGCTAGACTCCCATATTTGTTCTGTCTAGAATTAGGAAAGGTTAGCAAGTAGCGTCACACGCACTGTGGGATTCATCTGTGATTGAGGTTGCATGTGCTATATGTGCGGGTCGTGTCATCCTGCGGTGCTAAGTCATCGTGTCACCACGCAGCATCAAATAACGCAATATTATGGCTTAGTTTAATGAGTCACTGTTACGCCACACTTGAGATGGAAGCAGGCATCTTCAGCAAAGATAACAGAATCCATTCAGCTTTTTCATTTTAGTATAAAGCCCACTTTCTTAAGCAAGCGTGAAAAGCGCCCCCTTCCGCCTATTGTTTTCTTCTCACTCTATTGCCTGTTATTGAATCTGCACTATGACATGCATAGACGCGTATATAGTGTGTCACTATGCATAAGAACAAATCAGCTCAAAACCGGTCCAACGTTGAGGGGCGTGTGGGGGGAACATAAATACTCCAGAATTTCTCACATATGATAACATTACACAAATACAACAAAATGAGTATCTTTTCAGAACCATTGCGGCCAGTATCAGGCTCCTCCGCACCTTGGGACCCAGCAGGATGGGAAGCTCACAGTTCTATCCGTCAGTTGCCCCGTCAGATTGTTCGCCCCCGCGCACGTCGACGTGGGTCACTGTTAGAGCGTTTCAGAACGAGGATACAATATAGATACAACCAGCTTCCAGGGCATATCATTGCTGCATAGCAGTGCGCCCTCTTCTAACCTGCCACGAATAAATCACGACATCTAACGAAATTCCATTTTTCTTTTATATATTCTTTACTTACCTCTTACACCCATGATCTCTATTTGCTGACATTATCGTCCCTTGCCTTCGGGCTCATTAGAAAATACGACAACTACAGTTAGAGCTGTGCTGGATACAACAATTGCGAAGAATACAGCGAATGGACTGGCGATAAATTTCCTGCAAGTAATTGTTTTTTTGCTAGCGAGCCAGAAAAAGAGCTCTATCAAACTTTTAGCCCAGCTAAAAGCTAAAGACTGCGGTGTTTTCTCTCTGACCCAATTTAGATTTTGATTTAGCCTGAAATTTATCAGAAAACTAATCGAAAGTCATTTCAGTAAACCCAAGTCCATAGAAATAGTTAACTTCAATCCGTTCTTCTTCGAAACATTTAGCTATTTGCAACTGCGCGAACAAATGCTTCAACTTTGCGTGCATCCTTGTACTCGCCCGATTCAACTCCCCCACTCACATCTACAGCTGCGATTCCTGGGTTCATGAGGGCCTCTCCTACATTATCAGGGGTCAATCCACCAGCTAAAATAATTGTTTTGCCGGTAGCATGGATGTCACGCAAGACAGACCAATCGACTCTTTCGCCTGTCCCACCGGATTCGCCATCTAGTAAGGCCCACCCATAAGCCCCCGAGTCTCTTATTTCATCAAGAAGATTCTCAGTAGATCCCGGAGTAAATCTTTTAATCACTGGTACAGGAAATTTTCTGCTGTACTCTTTGCTTTCCGATCCGTGAAGTTGAACAACATCGAGATCAAGCTCCTTCTGCAATTCTAATACAACATCTAGTGGTTGATCTTTGAATACACCCACCAATTTGGGCCGTTTCTCTACAAATTGGTGGAGAGATTTGATATTTGTGTCTGAGGGAGGTCCTAAGCTATGCACAAACGCTGATATCCGCCGCGCTTCAGTAAGATCGACTGTCCTCTTACGATTCGGGACTAAAATGAGGCCCAATAAGCCAGCTCCGCTATCGACAGCCAGTTTAGCGTCTTCTAGTCGTCTGATTCCGCAAATTTTGGCCACCCTCTTCGCCTCCACCATATTCTATCTTGATGCTTCGTGCTTACCTCAGGTAAGCTAGTAAACATGAGCTTCGCGGAGGCTTGTGAGGTTCTGAGTGGACAAGCTTCCCTGCGGAATCTTAGGGCACTCCGCGAATTTCTGAAGAATAAAGATCTCTTCCAGGCAATATTGGATCCACATGATGCTCTAGACACCGAGGAGAGACATTGGGCTATTCGGCTCGTGACACAAATGTTCACATTGTACGAGTCTCCTCAGACCTCAGCAGAAACACTAGAAGTTGTCGATGAATTCGTTCCCAAGCTACTGTGTAATAGCAGCTTCTTTCCTCATGTCTTCAGTGCGGTCTCTACCTGCGAGTCTCAGAGGGAGGATCTTCTCAAGCTTGTGTACCAATCTCTATTTAGCGTGATACCAGATACATCTGAGCTTGTGGTTGAGTGGTTTAAGCAGCTACCGCACCTTCTTCGCGTAACTTCTCGGAGCCAGCGCGCCCTCAGTCTTCTGGTCAGTGTGCAGTTCCTGAACGTCGGTGCCCAGCTTGAACAGAACTCAAAAAGCTACCGTGTTAATGCCAAGGTGATGGCTCAGCTCTCCGGTTTTATTGGAAAATTATCTGAACCCTCGATCATGCTTGTATGGGCACTGGTTTTACATCAAGTGGCATTGCGATACATGGCAGCGCCAGACGCTGAGTTTGCCTCAGAGTTCTTGGAGCCAATTCTACATGTTCGGGACGGTGTAAAATTCGACTTTACCGCTCGTGATATGCTTCTTCCGGCTCTGGAACTATGTGGCCATCGCGAACTGATTGACGCATTAGAGTATCTCCAGGCGAGTGAACAGTATTCTCAGACTGTCGCTGATGTACTCGTAGCATTGCTCGATGTTACGAAACCGACGGCAACAATATGTCGCTCTCTCAGCAGTGCCATCAGTAAGTGGCCAAGCCTGCAGCGAGATTTTTGGGCGTCTCCCCAGGCGAGGGATGCTCTTGCATTAACAAAGGCGAAATGTCCTGCGGCTTTGGAAGCTCTAGTGGAGTTAGCCCTATGCGTACCTCGGTCATTCAGGGAAAATGAGCTAGATGCTATTGAGTCTTATGTGGACTTTACTGAGGCCACCAATATAGAGGTGGAGCTTGGATCAGACGGCATCCGCCGGGTGCGGGCCCGGGGCGTAGTCGAAATATTTCCTCCAAGGCCATCTGATGGCCAAGGATCGTTGATGGTGGATGAGAACACTCCTGGCATACTTTTAAGCGGAGGACCAAAGCCTCTGGTGCTTTGGAAGTTCCTGTATTCGGGATGGTCCCTCATTGGCCGCATCATTGAAAGTCATGATCTAGAAGTAGGGGACAGCTGGGATGCAGCTCATTTACGGCTTCTTGAACTTGTGACGGCAACAGCTTCGCCCGCGGTTCTCTCTGCTATGTCCCAAGGTTTGTCTCGAGGTGACATAGTAGAGCTGATTATTTGGCGCCTTGAGTCATGGCTACGTCAACCCCATCACACAAAATGTCCTCTAGTTGGCATTGCCTTTGTCGAAGCAGTAGCACGCGAGTACCCCCGCCGTGTTGCTGCTCTGGCCGCGCCTTTGACAACAGCGGTAGTAGGAAGTGGCGAGCCAAGCCTCATTCGCGCTGTGCTGAAGGTCACTGGTGCTCTACTTGAGTGGCCGGCATTAATGGCAGACGTCAAGTCAGTGCTCTTCAGATTTGTTCTTGACGTTTGGGAGAGCTTCACGTATTGGGCCGGGGATGAGCATACAGATATTTTGCGACATGACCTGCTGAACCTGCTTGGAGGTATGATGGTATCAGACGTAGTATCCGAGCTGGTAGATGAGAGAGCAGCATACTCGCTTGTATCTGCACTCACAAACCAAGCGACGCTTTACATGTGCTCCCGTCTTGTTGAGGCTCGTCGAAAATTCCATCTTCCACTTTCGCGTCTTGAATATCAGCTCTATGAAAATGTTGGAGAGATCGTTGCCCAATACTCGAATGTCCATATGCGTCCACTCATCCTAGAGCTCCTAACGCAACTCGTACGATCGGCGCCTCCAGAAACACCTCTCCTCGCATTTCTAGGCAATACTGCTTCAGTGTTTGTTGATAAAGTTGTCACATCTGTTGACGACAATCTTAGCTGTGACAATGTTATCACTGCTGCCTCTAAGTTCTTCGCAGTGGTGGCAAAGTCCCACCAACAGGGCCTGCTTGTGCTGCTGTGCTCAGGAAAGAGCGAAACAACAGGTATATCAACCAGCGAGCCTCTTTTGCCTGTTCTACAGAGTAAAGTTGAAACTCTGAAAAATGACGGGGAAGCATTAGCAGCCGTACTAGAAGCACTTGCCGCATTGCAGCCGTGGGTGCAAACGACAGATCTGAATGTGAATGTTATAGTGGATGTCATCGTCGAAAAAGCGGAACTGGAGAATTGGAAGGACAGTGACTTTGAGGTAGTAGCCGCAGGCTTGGACATATTGTCTGAGCGCTTCATTTCGAAGGCTTGCAAATGGACACAGCTGCCCGCCAGCTTCACTTCACAAACATTGCAACTGACTAGGAAATTTGCGACAGTTCCCGAGTGCTATGACTCGCTTGAAGAGAGGCTAAGTCGAGGCTGGGCCTCGAAATGGCCCCAGCTGTCGCTTGATACAAGTCTTGAGGAGCTTGATAGCCTTCTGAGCGAGGATCCGGCGTGGCCAGGGTATCGTGCAGAGATCGTTGAAGCGAGGGAATATAGGAGGCTTAGAGGTCTACGAGCTCGTGTTAGTAGTGCTTGGTGCTCTTGGCTTGGTGCTGTAACTACAATGGACCAAGTCGCACCTGTTGAGCTTGACGGATGTGCACAGGCATTGCTTGAGGCTAATACGGCCTCGAACAACCCTCAAATGAATGATTTGTTTAATCTTCGAGCACAGATCGCGTTTGTTTTAGCTTACAATGGACGAGGTGGAGCTAAGCTGGTCGAGGTAACAGTGCATCAGATTGCAGAGCCTGTCGTCCCCCAAAGTACACACTACACTCTACTTCGAATCGTAAATTGCGAGTTAAGGTCAACTCCGACAAAGTTGTCAACCCAACTATTGCTCCAGATTTTGGATGTGTGTGTTGTTCGCATTACTCGACCTTTGTGCGCGGTGCAAGCTTCAAACCCAGCTCCTGATGATATGCGCGAGATTCTTGCTGCTTTGCGTCGCTGCTTGGAATTACTTGGAGGACCCAAACATCCTAACGCTGCTCCATTATGTCAAGCCATGTTTGACGCTGGTTCGGACCGGGCCCTCACGCGGTTGTATTCCAATACAAGTGAGCCGGAAATCGGAGCCTTAGCGCTAGAGCATATTAATGAATGGCTCCCAGTAGGTATAATGGCCGACCATTTCGTCGGACATGGCTTATTGACTGTTCTGGTTGAATCGCCGCTAAGTCGTAAAATACAACGAGGCATCCCCCCTGAAAAGACTTCATTGCATAATTTATGGAAACGGGGAATACTACCTGTTATTCTAAGGCTTGTAGGTCAACTGGGACCACGCATAGCACAGGAAGCTGGGCTCTTTGTAGAGGAATTTTCCCCTCAGATCAAGGCTTGTTTAGAGCAGTGGCGTTCACCTCAGGGACGGGTTAGCCTTGCATTAATCGAAGAGACCATCTTAATTCATGCTCTTTTGACACTCTTACGAGGATTTGATGTTCTGAAAAGCTCGGATTTGTTCCCGCGCGCAGATGTCGCGAGCGCCATTGACCATCTCTCCAGCCATCGTAAATATCTGTCTACCCGTGTTATTGATGATGAGACACAGGTTTTGGACGAAATGGCTGACCTCCGTCGCTTGTTAGTAGCATAGAAGTAATCAGTATCTTTTCGACTCTTGGAGATGCCCGATAGGGCACGTCGATGCTCTCTTATTGCGAGTTGCATGAACTCGGGCAAGGTATATTGTTCACTTAAGAAAAATAGGGCCGACCATTCTCAGTCTACGCTCATATGGGCTTCGTCCAAGTATTCGGAAAACCTAAGACTAGAATTCTTAGGGCCCTAAATCATGAGTCCACGGACACTGGCTTGGAGGCACCTGCTGAGAGCTCTGAAAGTAGAAGAAGCTCACAATATGACGAAGAAACACACGGATCAAATACACTGAAGCGGAGCGATACTCTCTGGAGTCTCTCTTCGGCTCAGTTTGTCTCTGCAGCTTCTGAAGACGACAAACGTAAACAAAGGCGCAAGTTGGCGTGGCGTATCCCCATGTTTACGCTATTAGCAGTTGGAATATGTGTTGCCGTTGCCGTGCCAACAGCTATCACTTTGTCTAGGCGGAGAGCTGAAAATACCTCCAGCAAGACTTTGGATCAATGTATACCTTGTATGGAAGATACCCAGGCTCAAAAAGGAGACGGTTGTTGTTCATGTGGTCTAGATCCGCGGTGGAAAAATACTGTATTTGATTGCCAAACGTGGCTTGATACTGTTGATCTCAATACTACCTTCACCCCCGAGCTAGTGGGGGGATTGCCCATAATGGGCCTTTTTGATACTTGGGACGATTCCTCCAGAGCAAGTCAAGAGGTACCACCGTTGAGTGACTCATGGAATTATGGGGAGAGACCAATTAGAGGTGTAAACCTTGGCGGCTGGCTAGTCCTGGAGCCGTTTATCACACCCTCTTTGTTTGGCGATGATATTGTTGATGAGTTTACCTTGTGCGAGGACCTATATCACAGAGGGGGCCCCAGTCTAGTAAAACGAGTAATAGAGTCACATTACTCTTCTTTTGTGTCTGAAAAAGATTTCGAGCTTATGGCGAAGGCTGGAATTGACCACGTACGGATCCCTGTCGCGTACTGGGCTATAGCTCCATTGGAAGGAGAGCCTTATCTACCGTTGGTTTCCTGGAGGTACTTGCTGCGCGGAATTGAATGGGCTCGGAAATATGGGCTACGGGTGTCGTTGGACCTGCATGCAGTACAAGGGTCCCAGAACGGGTGGAACCATAGTGGTCGCAGTGGAGTTGCGCTTTGGCTCAATAGCACCGACGTGTATGGAAAAAAGTACGGCGATATGAGTCTTGAGACTCACAAAAGGCTTGCTAAGTTCTTCTCCCAGGCGCGTTATCGTAACATCGTGACGTTTTATGGACTCGTTAATGAACCTCTGACGCGCTCGCTGGGGCCAAGTACAGTTCTTGACTGGCACAGACGTGCTTACGACGTCGTAAGGGAGTGTGGGTTCGAAAATTATATTGTTTTTGGCGATGGGCTTATGGGCCCTGACTATTACAATGATCGCAGTATATTCAATGCCACTCGGTTTCCCAAGATGGTCTTGGACATACATCAATACATGGTTTTTGATCCTTATCTTTTGGGGCTTCCTCATGGGGCAAAACAAGCATTCGTATGCAACGAGTGGGCAGGGCTCTTGGAGAAGACAGATATGCCATTCATTGTTGGCGAATGGTCTATTGCAGATACAGACTGTGCTATATACCTAAACTCTGTTGGCAGTGGTACGCGCTGGGAGGGAAATTTCAACGGCACCGATGAAAGCAAGCCTGTTCTTGAACCTCTTCGCGCCGGAGGCTTTTGCCAATGCGCACCAGTTTTAGCCAACACTACCAATGGGTATCCCCAGCCGTATCGGGAATTTCTCGCCGAATTCGCATTAGACCAGATGTCAACATTTGAACAGCACGGGAGCTTAGGGTGGCTATATTGGAACTGGAAAACAGAATCGAGTCCACAGTGGTCATTTCGGACTTTAGATGAAGAAACAATATTGAATATACGACCATCTTCCAACGTCTCACGAGAACTTCAACAGCATATCTGCCCCATCACTAATTGGAATCTTCTGAATTTGCCTGAATCAATATGATTTTTCTCACTATGTAATTCCTCATGTGCGTGGATCGACATTCATATCGAGGCAAGCAGCGTGAACGTATTTGAAACTAGCCAGACCACACTTACGCCACAACGCGCGCCCCTAAAATATTTTCTAGATGTTCATTATAGATCGAACCTATATCATGATGCTCCATGTTAATTTACATTAACGTAGACTGCGTCGTCTCACACGATTGGGGCCGAATTACATACCGCAGTAAAGGTATATCCTAACCCTGAAGAGACAAGTAAACGTCTTATTGCGGGCCTCTGACCTGAAGGTTGTTATGGGACTCCCATGGATTTATCGAAAAACCTGGAGGAGTCTAGTGAGTTGAGATCACCGGTAGGCTCTCTCAGAGCACGAGGGTTAGAAATTCAATTTGAGTTCTTCCCAGCATCAACGTTGTTTGCTGTGCCAAAGCATATGAGCTCTCCAAGAAGACGCTGGCCCAGTCAAGACGTGCTAGATAATACCAGCGATGGAGACTCGCCCTGGTTATCCTGCGAAGAGGAGGAGGAAGAAGAAGAAGAAGAGCGTGTCGGGGAAGAGTATATAACAGAAAAGAGAAAAGGACAAGAAAAGCAGGAGGAAGATCGGAGAGATATCAGAGAACTGGACGAGAGCATGTTTGATGGCTTCGACTTCAAAAACCTTCCCTCCAAGCAAGATATGCTGGCCCATCTACGCCGAATCCAGTCTGAAATATCGTTGCTGGCTCGTACACGGAATGCATCTATTTTGCCGACGTCGCATGATCTGCTCTACGCTGAGACGTGCAGCCCTTCGTTCAGCCCTCTTTCTACAGCCGACACGCTCTTTGAGAGTTTCAATGATGCTGGCGCTATACAATTCTCTAGTGCTAATGTCTTAGAGATGAGAAAAGCAGAACTTCCGACAGTGTCCGCAGCCTGGCGCTCATTTTGCACGAGCGGTTACGAGCTTGTCCGCTTAATTGTTGAACGTCATCCAACGATACTAATAATGTGTGCGGTGCTTGCAGCAGCAATTTATCTTAAATCACGATGACGAAAATGCATATATGGATAGACTAACACTAATGACACCCTAATAATAGTACTTCGCATTTTCCACAGAGAGGCTCACGAGACTGAATTTAACTTTCGAAGGCGCAAAAAAGTGCGTAACCTCAAAAATGTTGCACAAACTATGCGTAATTTGACAATTGGAATTCGGTGCTTACTTACTGAGCCGACGACGAGACTGACTGCCCAGATGCGTGTATACATCGGGCAGAGCCCACGGACGGTCCACGTCGCCACGTCTAAGTCGGTTTTGAGCATCCATAGCAATGAACCGAGCGGCCCGCTGGAGCAACGGACGAAATGCGTAGCTGAGTTCTTACCGCGGAGCGAAGTCGACATAACTCATGGCTTGCGTTTGCCCATGGAATGTTATGGTTGCCTGGGACTTATCAATGTTGGAACTGATGTGTTTCTCAGCGTGATCACTGAGCGTGAAAGAGCTGCGTCTCCGTCGCCCCGGCACGTTGCATATAAAATATTAGGAGTTGAATTTATTTGTCTCCAGCGCAACACATGGGATCACTCTACGCCCTTACACGAAGCAGACGGCAACCAGGAAATTCCGGAACATCCATGTGCAGCTCTTCGCAAATTTTTGATTGGTGGTGGGTTTTACTACAGTACAGATTTCGACCTGACTAGTGTTATTCAGAGTTTGGAATCTCCAATTGAGCCCGGTACGAAGTCAGGCTCCATTCCCTCCTCTAATGATAGACAATCTGTTATGGACGTTTCGTTTATGTGGAACTCATTTATGATGGAAGAGCTGGGCAAGTTGCAGTCACGATTGTCATTGGAGGACCAGGAAGCCCTGAATAGCGAAGGTTTCTTATCGTGTGTGATCCGAGGCTTCGCTAGCACCTCTAAAATTGAACTAGACAATGGCGTTTGGGGGCTCTTGAGTGTTATTAGCCGGCAGTCGTGGCTCCGCGCAGGCACGCGATATCTCTCTCGTGGCATTGATGATGAAGGTAACGTCGCAAATTTTGTCGAATCCGAGACTGTGTTGTGGCTCTCAAATAAGATCCAATTTGGATACGTCCAGCTTCGCGGCTCTGTTCCCATCTTCTGGGAGCAGGACGCAAATCTGCTAGGAGCAAAGCTGAACATTACTCGGTCCCCGGAGGCTACGCAGCCAGCATTTGATCGCCACATGGATGCGATGGTCACGCGTTTTGGTGCTGTACATGTACTAAACCTACTCGGTATGTCAGGAAACGAGGACGACCTGACACGGAGGTACCGTGGTCATGTAAAGAATTATAATTCGAGCGATGCGCTCCGTTACACGCACTTCGATTTTCATCGTGAAGTCAGTGGTGGAGCTGGATACGGAGCAGCTGCGCGACTTATTGACAAGCTTCAGGACTCAATGCTTGAGTATGGCTTCTACAGCCACATTCCAGACCACGTCGAAGCAGAGACTCAACAGGTGGGTGTATTTCGCACCAACTGTTTGGACTGTCTGGATCGTACCAATTTGATCCAACAACTTCTGTCAAAGGATGCTTTGGATCTTTTTCTTGACTACTATCAGTTTTATCCTACAGATGAGTTATGGAGTACCCACGCAATGCTGTGGGCTGACAATGGCGATCAGCTGAGCCGAAACTATGCTGGAACTGGGGCTCTTAAGTCAAGCTTCACTCGATCAGGAAAGATGTCAATAGCTGGCGCCCTTTCAGATGTTACAAAGAGCGTGAATAGACTGTACGTCAACAATTTCGTTGACAAGCAGCGCCAAGCGACAATCGACCTCATGCTAGGTAGAAGCGAGGGCCAACTTCAAGTCACAATCTATGACCCGATAAATGACTTTGTCCGCGAACAAATGAAGAAACTAACACAAGATTATTCTATGGACAAGAAGATCAGTGTATTTGCCGGTACCTTCAATGTTAATGGTAAGCATCCTCAGGATGTAGATCTTGCACCGTGGCTGTACCCGCAAGACATGGTCAGCCCGCCAGATTTGTACCTCCTTGGTTTCCAAGAGCTAGTGGAATTAACTACCACACAGATCTTGAATGTTGATCCCTCGCGTCGCGTGTACTGGGAAGAGAAAGTACAGAGAACACTTGACGCGCACGATCACTACGTGTTGCTGCGCTCGGGCCAACTCGTGGGAACAGCTATTATGCTATTTGTGAAACGTTCGCAAATGCACCTCGTTACTAACGTGGAGGGTACATCAAAGAAGACCGCTTTTGGTGGTATGACTGGAAACAAGGGTGGCATTGCCGTGGGCTTTAAGTTTGCCAACACTCAATTCATGTTTATCAACTCACATCTGGCTGCCGGTATGAGCAATGTTGAGGAGCGGCATCACGACTTCAAACTTCTCAGCGGCGGCCTTCAGCTCAGTCGTGGACGACGTGCTGTGGATATGGATGTAGTTTTTTGGCTCGGGGATTTCAACTATCGTATTGATCTTCCCAACGATACCGTTCGTAAAATGATCGAGCACAGTTCCTCACAAGATACTGTCAAACGGCTTCTGGAGCACGATCAACTAAACTCACAAATGGAACTCGGTGAGACTTTCCCATACTACAACGAGGCCGAGATCAAGTTCCTGCCAACTTATAAGTTCGATCCTGGAACCAATAATTACGACACTAGCGAGAAAGCCCGGACGCCTGCATGGACGGACCGGGTACTCACCAAGGGTACGAATGTTCATTTTACCGACCGGGAACAGCCGGTCATTTATAATAGTGCGACAAGTGTCCGATTTAGTGACCACCGGCCTGTTTATGCCATCTATCCTGTTATTGTTGCTGTGGTAGATGAAGTTAAGTCTGACGCGTTGTTTGCAGAGCTATATGAAAAGCGGCGAAGGGAGCTCAATGATGGCGCTGAAATGAACTCACTCGTGAGTGTTGACTCAAGTGATAGCCGTACTACTTCCAGCAGTGTGCGTGGACCTCGTGAGCCACGACTTCCCCACCCCAGTACAGATTCTCAAAAGTGGTGGTCAGGCGAGGGAATGCCTTCACGTGTCCCCGTAGTACCTCCTCGACCAGGAATGGTTCTAAACCCAGAAAAAATCAATCCGTTTGGTCAGAACACATTACCTGACTTCGTCAACCGCGCTGATGTGAAGCCGGCGCCGCCACCGCCTGCCCCTCGAAAGGCTACTGGATCTCTGCGGTCTGTCACTACCTCCGCCACCGTGGGATCTGTGGCCTCTGCTGCATCTGTTGCATCGTCGGACAGCTCCTCTATTTCGGCGGCCTCCGGTAGCGGTGTGTCTAGTTTATTGGATGATGCCGACGGTGCGTCAAATCAAATTCCTTTTAAATCTCTGGTCTAGATACAGCATATTCACGTTATTATATTTTTTGGTCACCCGTGGCAGTTAAGATACACGTTGCGAGCCACATTCACAGACGAGCTCTAGGGTAAGGGCGTTATCAACAGCGCACAACATCTCACCATCTTCAGGACACAAGGTCACAATACTTAGGTGAAAAAATATCTTAATCATCACGTCATGACTACTGAGCGGGAGCGAGGGGGGGATCCTCAAGCGGGGAAGGGAGTTACAGAAAAATTTGATACGCAACCAGCAAATAAATATAAAGGGGAGGTGATCCGTTTACCTTACGTATCAGACAAACCTCAGAGTTATTGGGGAGATAGAGACGAGCATGGTCTTAGTGGGGAACAGACCTGGGAGTTCTACGCAAGTTATATGCTTGGTGCGCAAACTGGCGATGCTCTCCTCTATGCCAAAACTCATTGCGAGACTCTCCAGCAATATGGCTTTGGCAAATATTCACTTCTGACAGAGCTTTGGGCAGTGCAATCTGAAAGGGCGCTGTGCGGAGGGAATCTTATTGCCCATGCTGAAGTCTCGAAGTTGGCTTTTACGCCCGGAGTACGGATATGCTGTGTTGTAGGCTCTCTAATGAGCTCCCAAATGGCCTGGGTATTGGCTGCGGATTACCCGAATGCGGAGATTGTGTGCGTCAAAATCAGCAACGATCCCGACTTAACAGCAACTGAAAAAGGGCCTGAAAATTTCAGAGAGATTATATGCCGAGTTAATGAGCCAATTCCACTACCAAGTGAGCACTTTGACGTTGTTATAGCTCGAAGATGCTGGGTTATGGTCGCGAAGGCTAATAGACTCACCATGTACACTGACGAGTTTTACCGCATAACAAAGCCGGGCGGTCGGTGTGAAGTCATGGGCCCCTCGAAGGAAGTTTTTGAAAGCAATGGCCCTGAAAATGAGAAGATATTGGAATTCCTTGACTGCATCGATTTTTCAAATTTCAGGTCTCGATTCTACACGACTGCACGAGCTGCTGGGTTTGTAGACTTGACCACCTGCTTTTTAGGGTTAATGTGTGGTATTGGCAGCGATGAGGTCTCCTACTGCTCTGAATACATTGTGCTGTTCTACAGAGCCGTTATTTTGTACATGTTAAAAGATCCTGAATTGTTCCCTGGGGGCGTTGGCGAGCAGACAATAAGGGCACTAATGAACACCGGCCGCCGTGGCTCTGATTCTGGGCATAATAATAACAAGTCCTGTGCAAATCTGCCCAAAATGACATTTATAGCTATGCAGAAGCCACGGCGATAGTTTTCTATTTATTTTATCAATTCTTATAAGAAATCATAATACGTATAAATTCAGTTGTGCACCTTAAAATTCACATCAATTCGTTAGTTAGCGCCGCTTTTTGGCGTATGAAGAGAATCGTCTGTTGGCACGACTCTCTGGGTATCACTGTTGCCTGACGAGGATGGCGCAACTATTCCCCGCGCTTCTAGCATCTGATCCAAATCCGCGTGTAGCTTCGTTAGTCGCGCTTCCGTTTGGGTAGCATATTCGTCTGCACGACGCATGGCTTCCCATATCTCTGAGAATTCTTCGTTTGAAATGTCTCCGACGTCTGTCATGCTTAGCTTGTTTTCCGCCTCTTTCGACTCAAGAAGAGACTTAGAGCTCAAGTGGCGCAATGCACAGTAATCACGAGGATCGTCAGCCGTCCCAACAAGCTTACAGGAGCGCGTTATTAGGAGACAGGGTGGGGAATCAGCCTGCCGCCATGCTCTAGCAAGCCGAATTACCTGTATGACACCAATTGTGTAGTATGCGTTTAAATTAATCTGAATGTATATAAGTGCTACTCTTTTGGCTCCTGTCGGCGACAAAAACGTCGCACGGGCTGTGTCCTGGCGCGAACAGGGTCAAGCAGCACGCAGCGCATGAAGTACTGCAAGCCATCGCCTCTAAGATCTAGCATCTTGCGGTTAAATCGCGGAATGTTCTTTGGAGGTAATTCTGGCAGCCATTTACATCTTCTGTCAGTGGCAAGTTCATCTCGAAGCATCTCGAATTCCGAATATCGTCGCCAAAACTCGACTCGACTTCCTAACCAAGTAGTGATTGCAATGTGCCACTCGACAAACGCACTCGGACCTTCACCTACAATTTCCCAGCGATCCACGAGTACAGTGTGTGCCCATGCCTTACGCTCATCGTCATTCTCGCGATCTTCAAGACGAATAGGTTGACGTCGGGGCTTCCAGGGAAGCTCCTGGATAGTACGGGGAGAGCCTGACGTTGCAGACATTTCCGAACCCGTCACGGTACCAGGTCTGCGCGGTAGAGCTGGTGGTCTAGCCACCGACGAAACTTGCGAATCCATCCTGCGATTCAGGCGCCAGGTGTATACCCACTCACACACACTAAGCCGGAGGGAAGGGTGGGGCTAACGACTAAAGTTCAGTTCAGGATATAAATACCACCAAGATGACGCAGGCGCTAGTGCCGCGGTGGAAGGCACTGTGGCTGAAATGGCGGTCCCTTCGCACTATTCCGTGGCGCCGCAGCTGGTTTGTTGGCTATGATTTGAGTGGAAACATGTACTGGGAAATATACAAAGGCCCCGGCCAGCCTCTGCGTCGGCGGGCTGTTCCGCGAGCTTCTGAATGGCATATGTCGGACTTTCAGCCTCCCCCACAATGGACTCAGTGGATGAGCCGTACACGTCCCAACCCGCCGACACTTGGCGAGCTCTATGCGGATATGCAAAGGCAGCAGCGCCTCAAAATACTGGCACAGCAAGCTGACGAGCGATGGAGGTCTGTGCCTCTGAAGTCGGCAGCTAATAACAGTGGTGATGAGAGGCTGGAGACCGCCTGGGCGCCGCCAGTTGCTGGCCGCACCCCAGAAGCAAGCAATGCTGCCGACCGGACGAACGAGACCACTTTAGAGGCAAGTGAAGGTGACCTGGCTCAGCAGCGCATGAGAGAGGCCCAGAAACACATAACAAAACTTGACGATGCTAAGCGTACGGCCAAAAAATCCGACGAAAAGTCTAGCTAAACTGTACATACGATTTTCGACATTTTAGGCGTTACGCACATTGAGCTGATATCTATTACTCGTGCAGCCATATCGCGATGAACTGTGCATGGCTGACTCATATCAAGCACGTGCGCTTCTTCACTTTCACACTCCAACATCTTGATTCCATGAGTGCTCCGTTGCTTCGTGGTGGAAACGGCAAGCGCATTGCTTTGCCGACACGAGTAGAGCCCAAAGTATTCTTTGCCAACGAGCGCACGTTCTTGTCATGGTTGAATTTCACCGTTATCCTTGGCGGCTTGGCTGTAGGCTTGCTCAATTTTGGTGACCAAGTTGGTCGCTACTCAGCGGCTCTGTTCACCTTTGTGGCTATGGCAACGATGGCCTATGCTCTCGTCACCTACCACTGGCGTGCAGCAGCAATTCGCAAGCGTGGCTCTGGTCCTTACGACGACAGATTCGGGCCCACTATGTTGTGCTTCTTTTTGCTCGCTGCAGTTATTGTGAACTTTATACTTCGCATGCGCGCATAGTGAGGTGGTACCAGCACCGAGTTGTCTGAAACGTGCAGTTGCTTAGAGCGACGCTCCCATAGTTCTAGTCGAACTATCCTCTATGATCTGTGACGTATTTGTTAGTACCTAGGACTCTCCTAATACGCTAGGGTTAAGATAGAAGATCCTGCTCGATCTATTACCTATCCCATTAACACTTTCTCACTCATTAACAAGAGGAAATGCTCGAGGACTTCGATACAGAATTTTATAACTAGGTGATAAATATGCGGTGTATATGTATAGGGTCGTCTTTCTATACAGAACCTTCAATTGTACTTCTGAAGAACTCTTTCAAGATCGCTTTCTGTCATTACGACACCAGTATCTGAGCACTTAGCCATGGTTCGGAGCTCATAGCACACGTTGTTAAGATCAATCTCTCCGAACCGCGGGTGTGCACAAATTCTGTCCCACACATCCGAGCATGTCATAAACTTCGCTTTCACTACTGGAACCTCTTCTTCCTGTGTAGCCGTAGTGTGGACAGGCTGCGATGTATGTACTAGAGGAATAGGTGGTGTCTTTGAGGAGTCTGTCGGAGGCAATGGGGGTTGGGAGTTCTGTATTTCTGATGTTGTGAGTGCTGAGTTCGTGAATGCCGTATTTGACGTTGTTTCCAGGTCTGAGAGAGGAATGGGATCGACGCTATCCGGGAAGGCAGAATCCCATCCCAGCATATCATCGAGAGGATCGAAAACGCCAAAACCAGCAGATACATCCTGCAGGTCCAGTGACGGCAAACCCTGAAGAGGCTCATCAGGAGAGCTGAAACTTGACTGTTTCGTGTTAGGGCTAACACCAGGACTAGATGCAGATCCAAACGGCGAGACAGACGAAGACCCAGGAGTAGGCGCCTGCGTTTGGCTCATGGTCGGCATATTAAATCTCCTGTTTTGTGGCAAACCCGCGTCAGCTGGTCGCGGTTTCTCTCGGATTCCAAACAAATTCGACGGCAGTTGCCATGAAGAAGCCTCGGATGAAATCTTAAGTGGTGCGTAGGAAGGCGCAACCGATTTTGCATTTCCATCTCCATGTGGCGGCACGGGCTGATCGCTCGTGCCACATGCCATGGATAGTTGATCACAGAACTCCTCTCCAGGACCAGGAACACCTGATGGTGGCGTAATAATAGCATTTGGACTTCTTGCAGTGACTGGTGGGCTGTTCTTCGACCTCTGGGTGTTGCTTATATTAGCCGCATTGGCTCGAGCATACTGCCGATAACGAAACAGTTCTTCCTCCAGAAGGGAGAGCTGACTGCGCAGAGCAGAGTTTGTGGACCGCCAGCTGCGACTTTCCACTTCAAGCTCTGAAAGCCGCGTTTCTAAGTCCTTCAAATACTTCTCCTTGCGCTCACGAAAGGCTCGTTGCGCTGCTCGATTCTGAGCTCGCCTCTTGATTTCGGGCTCATCAGGCTCAACCGGAGTGGCGCTATCGTCTAGTCTTCGCTTTTCCCCTGATGCAAGCGCCTGGACTGTGGCCATTTGGACGGTCATACACCCAGCTTGCACTTCAACAGTATGAGGGAGCAAATGTCTGGGAGAGGGGGTGTCCAAATGATGACCAAGAAAAGATGCAGCCGATTACGTCAGATAAATTATGACAAATCTAATGATGATGCGTTATCATAACCAATCTGCGATGTTTAACCTATATAGATCAGCTAGATACATTTTAATACGTTCGGACGGGAAATATATATCGAATTCGCGTATCTGCGCGCCTACAATCGAAAAGTCATTAGGTACTTGTGGCGAATCCACGTGCGCCGTTGGCGCGAAAAGCCGCACGACATGCTGTGCTTCATTTGCTTACTTACTACTCCCAACGCATATGCGAATTCCTAATTTAAGAAAATCGCCGAAAAAAAATGCGTAGGTCGCTGCTGCGACGACGATGGACTGGTCCACCTAGATGCTTTGAGGTATACCGGAACCGGGCTCTCAGCACATTGCCACATGATGTAAAGTCATTCAAAGTGATAGAGTCCGAAATGAACTCTCGAGCCGCCGCTAAGGAGCCTGTTCCACTCAGCGTTCCGAGGCTATTAAGACAGCACCTCGAGAGGCGGGAGCATGAATTGAAGCCATTGGCTTTTCACACTCAACCAAAAGTCGGTGATTTGTTACTGGTGAACATGAATCCGGTTGTGGTGACGCACCTACCGTGTGGTCCGGGTGGAAAGCTAGGGGTTGCCACGGCTACCAATACTGATGTCGAGGTGAGCCTAAGCTCCATTGACGCCCGCCTGGGATGCTTAATCCCCCCACAGATTCATTTCCTCGGTGATAATGGTGAACTTGGACCAGCTACTCATGCTGTCGTTGCGCGGTTTCTTCGTCGCATATACATACAATCCACAGACTTGACAGTGCGCCTCATGCCTTCTCTACGGGACGAACTATACTCGCTAGGACACCGGTCAATAGCAGTAACTCTACCGTTTACCCAATTTGTCAAACAGGTTGTGCAGCGAGCTAAACTGCTCAATGTTGACGACAGCGTACTGACTGAGGAGCAGATTTATGCTGTCCGGCTCGGGCTTGAGAATTACAGGCTCGTCTATAAGTACCTGCTGGATTTTGAGTACTTTGGGAGATATTCCATCACGGTGATACCGCACGATATTGAGCAAGAGCATGTTGGAATGCTGCACACCGCCGCGCATACGAAGGAAGCTGAAAATACATTGCTAAAAGCTTATGCCTTGAAAGATCTGCCTGGGGTAGAATTGGAGGCTCGAACATTGGAAATTGTTCGCGATCGGCTGCCTGATCGTGATCAACTCGGCCCCGCTGAGGCTGCTGAACTTGTTTTTTCTAATAATGATTCATGGCCGAGGATAGAGAGACTGAGATATAAATGGTTTACACAAAATCCGAGTCCCAGTATTCCGATAACTGGGACTGATAGACTGGAGAGTGTTCGGACCGAGTGGAGAACTACGGTATATTGCATCGATCCCGAAAATGTGCGGGAAGTGGACGATGGCATCTCGTGGACGCCATTCGATGCAGGGTCGCCAGACTCTGGTACATTGGGTATCCACGTTGCTGACTTCGCGTCGTTTACTGATATTGACGCCTTGATAAAGCGCATCAGCTCGGTCCCAATCACAACACATTTCACTAATAAGGCATATTCAATGCTTCCTCAGAACATCATCAAGCAGTTCGAACTCAAGCCAGGACGACCCTGCATCAGTGTCCTTGTGGACGTTGACCTGAGCCGGGGCAAAGTCGGTACACCGCGGGTAGCTGCACATGTCCTTGGAAATGTGGTTCAAAAAACCTACGCGGAGGTAGATGCTGAGGATCGTCACAACTGGCGGCATATAATTGGGGCAACAAAGCTTTTCCGGAGGGAGCGCCAAGGTTTTGTACTTCGAGATTCTGGGACCAGCTGGTCGGCAGACATGATCGCGGAGTGCATGATTAAAGCGTGCTCGAGCATTGGCGCGCTGGGAGCCCAAAATAATTTACCTCTATTGTATCGTACACAACGGGTCTTCTTCTGGTCCGAACAAGATGCTAACGAATTCAATTTAGCGGCAAGAAGTGGTCCACTACTTTTTAAATGGCGAGACAGCGTGCGCAAATCCGTTTCGTCGACTACTCCAGGACCTCATGAAGGGTTAGGCGTACCAGCGTACGCACAGTTTACGTCGCCACTTCGCAGAGGCGAGGATGCTTTAGCGCATCTTCAAATCGGCTCACTCTTACTGGGTGAGAAACCTAAAGTGCCCCATAGTAAGCTTCAGGAACTGAGGGACGGTGTCCAAGTTGGCGTTGAAATTGCCAAGGAAGCCATGCGCGCCGAGAAGCGGTACGAAAGCTTACAGAAGCTAGCGGAATCGCTTCCTACGTCCACTATCCGTGGAATTGTCAGTGGAGTGGATAATGAGACGGGACTAGCTACTGAGGTATGGTTACCTGATTACGACCTGTTAGCGACAATTGCTGAGCCAGTTGACATCACTATAGACACGGAAGCGTGGTTTTGCATTCAGCGCGTTGTTCCTGTGGGTAATTTATTAGTTGTGACACTAGCATAGATGTACATACGATGATTCAATATTTAGGTTCTGGCACGAAAGAAAGATTTGAATTATATCGCACAGAGAGGGAAATGGCAGCTTCATGTGTCAGCATGCACCTTTGCGGGCGGGCGGAGCTGTCGCACACGCTCCACGTAATCAGGAAGAGGATCCTCAAAAACGACCCACGACTACCTCGTGCTTTGTGATGTTGGCAGCTTTGCTAGGAGCCGGTGCTATTTTTGGCAGTGCAATAGCGGCATCCGGAAATCCCGGTCTCGATGTGGATGTTATTGCCAATTGGTACGACGCCCCTGTCCCCGAGCTTATCATTGAGACTGTGAGCCAGCGAAACAGTTCAGCTTTTTTCCCCTTGCTATCATTAGTGGCCGCTCATGCAGAGAAAAATCCGTCAGCCAACTTGACAGAATATCTACTTGCTCAGGTTCCAAGGTTTCTGGAAGCTCCTTCGGCCTTGCTGCATGCAGACTTACTGTTGGGATCTGGTCGCTCGGAGTTAGAAGCCCAGTATGCTGCGTACGAGGCTCATGCATTCGATAAGGAATGCGAGCAGGTTATGGACCTTGGTGGAATGCTAACTTGTGACTTGCGCGAGCTCTACACTCTTCAGGATTCAGGAAGCACCTTAGAGAGCTTCCCTGGTCTGCGTGAAAGCGATCACATTATTGGTGTCGGTAGACCGGCAATCCTCTATGCAGACCTCAGCAAGCCTGAATCGTTCGTGGACTGGCATACTAATATGCTTGCAGCGGCACTCGAGCACCAGCTCGCATACATTGTACGTTTCAAACCAGCGAGCGACACTAGGAAAGGCGTGAAGTTGAGTGGGTATGGTGTTCAAGTTCAACTGAAACGTACCGATTATCTAGTAATTGATGACAGCCTTACGAAGGATGTTCAATTGAACTTGGATGCCCCCTCGGGGTCCATAGACTCCAGCATAATTCCTGAGCTGGGCTTTCGGGCCGCTACCTATCTGCATGGGAAAGACTTGAACGAAGCAGCGGATATTATTCTCAATTTCCCCGAGCACCTGACTGAGTTTGCTGGTGTGGAGCCTGCTGATGATTGGGAACTGCCCTCTGGATTCAATTACGTATCTATCGACGGCATGCCTCTCGAGCCACCTACGACAGATATTCGGAACTTTTTGGAGACGGTATGGTCTCGTGCTGAGGATTTCAAATCGATTTCTAGAGCATCTGGGTTGAAAGTATCGGATGCAATATCTCTCTATCGCGAGTATGAAAAGTGGACTAATGCAAACCCCGACATTTTCGAGACTTCTGAAAGGTTTGACATTCGATCTAATGCAATCACATGGTTGAACGATGTCTCACAGGATCCAAAGAACGCTCAACTGCCATCGTCTGCCGGAGAGATTCTGAACACAGTTAAAGGCGCGTTTCCGCAGATTCGGCGTAACATTCACTCAGTAGTGCTTGCTCTGCGCTTCGATGATCGTGCATCAATTTCTACCTTGGCGCAATTACTCCAGCTAGTTGCTGGCAGCTCTGTACCTTTACAGGTCGGTGTTGTTGTCCTAGACGATATCAGAATATCACCATTTTTCGAACAGGCCGCTGAGGAAGATGTTGCTTTGCCGTTCCTTATAGGCATGCTTAGAGGTATGGATGCTCAAGAGGCTCTTGAAAATGCACGAAGTGCTGTCACACGTAGCGAGAACGTTCGCGCAGTTGGCGATTCTGTCGCATGGGCGCGCAAGTTTGATGTGAAAGAATCGATATTATTTATGAACGGGGTGCCTCTGCCCCTGGATTTATGGCAGGAGAAGGCGGGCTTTATCCTCGAACAGGACAACCTTTATCTTCAAAATCTGATAGAACAAGGCGAACTACGTGAGGATGACGAGCGTTCAAATCTCCGTGATTTGCTGCTTGCTCGTGGTGATAGCAAGCGTTCAAGTATTGTTACTCCACTCAATGGCCCTGTCTTTGATGTATGGCCGCAAGGGCTGAAAGTAGCGTTTAGGTCGGATAAAGAAGGTGCGGCTGGAGAAGCCGCGATTGTCTCAGGGTTTCAGAATCCAGAGGACTACGAAACTATCGCTTTAGCTCTTGATCATGTCTCTCGTGGAAAGCTAAGCAGCGTTGAGATATATCCTACGCTAGGTTCCCCGCTCGAACTGGTTGGCTCGTTGTTCCGCCCGGGTCTCAGCGCACGAGAGGCAGCGACTCTGTTTCGCCGCACTGCAGCTTGGGCAACCGAGGGTGGTGAACAGCCAATAGAATTCGCTACATCTCCTGAGATTACTGCAGAAACCCTCAGCGTACTAGCTGCCACTGGTCTATCTCGATTGATTCTAGGCGGACGTCTTTTACCGCTCTCTCAAGTTGTGGCGAAAATTATGCCTGAAATTGCTGATCATGAAGAGCGGCATCTATCCGCAACGTTCAAAAAATACCCACAGCTATCTCTGCCCGCAGTGGCTTCGTTGCAGTCTGCCAGTGCCAAGTCGTCGCATATTGCTATACCAGAATCTTTCTCCCCTTCCATTTCCGAAAGAGGAAGCTCTGAGCTACCTCGAGCATCCTTCTTTATCAATCCTGCTAGCGATCATGGCCAGGAGCTAATGGCAGTGGCTCAATTCGCCCATAACTACCTCAACTTGCCTATAGACATCTTCTTTGCACCGGAAACAGTTGAGAAAATTCCCAACCGAATTTACCGACTGGTGGTGGGCCAGGAAGACGCCTCCTTTGATCTTTCTCCGGACACGTTGTACACGGTTGGAGTGGTTGAGCCGCCAACATGGGTAGTGACCGCAAGCGAAGGACAAGAAGACTTCGACAATCTGCTGCTGAATACTGTTCCTGGGGGTCGTTCGCATGCTCGTTATTCTCTAAAAGCTTTGCTGCTGGAGGGTCAAAGTCGACAACCTGGCCGTGCTCTCCAGTTGCGCGACACTGACGGTAATAAGATTGGAGACACAATCATAATGGCCAACCTTGGCTATTTTCAACTGCAGGCTCCCCGCCCCGGTCCTTATAAAATATGCAGTGGTGATCAATGCACTTCTGTTTGGATCACATCTTTAACACCTAGTCCGCGGATACTCCCTGTATTTGACGGTTCCGACAAGCCGACATCAGAAATCTCCACTCTGAGCCGTGCCGTATCCAAGTTACAAGGATGGCTACCTGATAGCTTACAGGGTATTTTGGCACCGTCTTCCGAAGTCAGTGACACCCCTCCTGTGAATATCTTCACCGTGGCGAGTGGTCATCTTTACGAAAGATTTGCCAGTATCATGATGCTGAGCGTGATGCGTCACGCAACAACACCAGTTAAGTTCTGGCTCATTGAGAGTTTTATGAGCCCTTCTTTCAAACAATTTTTGCCATTCCTTGCCAGTCGCTACGAGTTTGAGTATGAGCTTGTCAATTACAAATGGCCATCGTGGTTGCGTCCACAAACAGAAAAGCAGCGTGAAATCTGGGGGTATAAAATATTGTTCCTTGATGTACTTTTCCCTCAAACGCTTCACAAGGTTATCTTCGTTGATAGTGACCAAATTGTGCGCACAGACATGATGGATTTGGTGAACGAGGACCTGGAAGGGGCTCCTTATGGGTATGCCCCAATGGGAGATGATAGGCCAGAGATGGAAGGGTTCCGATTTTGGAAGCAAGGTTATTGGAAGAAATTACTGGATGGTCGCGCGCCATATCACATCTCGGCACTGTACGTTGTAGACCTCGATCGGTTCCGTGATATTGGCGCTGGTGATACACTTAGGAAGCATTACCAGCAACTCTCTGCAGACCCCGCTTCTTTGTCTAATTTGGACCAGGATCTGCCAAATAACCTCCAATTCAATGTTCCAATTCACACTCTTGATCGCGACTGGTTGTGGTGTGAGACTTGGTGTTCGGACGAGTCGTTGGCCACGGCGCGAACAATCGATCTTTGCAACAATCCTCTTACGAAAGAACCCAAACTTGATCGGGCCCGTCGGCAAATTCCTGAGTGGACTGAATACGACGATGAAGTAACTCGTCTGAGGGCAGAATTTTTCAAACGCCCTAAAGCGGATGTGGACTCCAGCGTTAGCCACGAAGAGCTCTAAGCAATAAAAACGAACAACTTTATCTAAAATCGGTCTCCGTTGGAGCAAGCAGTATAAGCAATGATGTCAATCACTCTACAGAAAGTGAAGGGGCGAGCCCTTTATCTGCCTTGGGGTTTCGGGCTCTATAAATTAAAATACCTTTGACAAGATGGTCTTTAAGTCTTCATTCGTGCGCTTAGGCGCCTTTGCTGGTTTTTGCACAAATTGGTGCTGGGAAGTATTAGGCGCAGTTTCAATGCCCTTCTGACTCCTCTGGGAGCGAATACGCTCTACTGTTGCCTTTTTCTCCAAATTGTCAATAAATACGCGATTCTCCCGCGTTGCCTGGGCAATCTCTGCCTTGAGCTTCTCATGCCTCTCCTGGGCCTCGATAGCAATCTGTTCCGTGAGGTCAGTCCACTTGAAATGCTTTAGGTATTTCACATTCATTATATCATCGTAGTAGAAACTTCCTTTTTTCCCGCCTAAAGGATTGCCATTGAGAGTCCGAGCAGCTAGGACGGCCTGCGATTTGCGACGAAATTCAGCCCAACCCTCTGTGTACTTTATCTTGCGATTTCCTCCAGACTTCACCCGACGAGAGTGAGCTGTTGAGTTCTCAGGGTTGAGGAAGATTCTGTTGACCTCGCCAAACTTGCTCAAAATTTGCCGCAGTTTCACTGGCTTCATGTATGGTGGTATACTTGAGAAGTAAACCACGCCCGCTCGCCTGAGTTCGCGCAGCTTCTTTTCGTGCTCTTCTGGGGTGAGCGGGCTCACTTTAGTATGCTTAACGGTATTAGCATCGTCATTTTCTTCTCCGGTATATGTCTGAATCTCTGGGGCATTCTGTTCAGCCGCGTCATTCGGATCATCCACGTTCATACCTTCTGCATCGGAGGAGAATTTGCGCGTTGATTGGAAGGAACGAGCGCGACTATCCTCATTTTCGGAGGTGTATCCATCAGAATTCGAGTCCTGCTCATCTAAGTTCAGCAAATCAGCGGTTTTCAGTTTCATTTAGCTGGTCAAATGAAGAATAAAATATTTATGCGTAACATAATTTGTAAACCTGGTTGCTTCTGCCATTATGGCCAAGCTGGGAGACAATAAATGTGTATTTTATGTATATGTATATGTAACTTAGCTTAGCAAGTCAATGTCAACAAACATGTCTGAAACGCAATCGGCTACGGAGCCTAAGAAGGAGCCGACCGTTGCAGAGCTGCAAGCCGAAATAGACCAACTCAAAGCTCAAGTCAAAAGGCTTCACGTTGTCCTTGGCCAGACTGGCCAGCAAGTCATTCAACTTCAACTGGCCCAGCGACAGCTTAGCGTAAACGAGCTGGACAACAAGAATCGCGAGCTACAAACGGCTATGGGTCATCACGCGTTGTCTGACGGGCCACGCCCTGTCCGTCCCAGCAGCCCAGTTACGGAGGCGGATCTTGAGGAACTTGTAGGAGAGCTTCACGGCCAACTGGTCATGATCGATGACCGCAATGTTCGGCGTATAAAGAACAGTCGAGCAACAAGACCGGAAGACGTTTTGGTTAGTATTCCGAACGACGATGGTGTATTCAAAGAGAACTTTCCCCAGACGTTAGGGGAGTTTGCTGCTATGTCGGATCAGCAGGCATTCGACCACTGGATGCACTTTGTGCAGCCTCCCGGAGTTGAGAGCCTGAATGACCTGCTCGAGGGTGAGGAAGCTGAGACGAATGCAAAAGTAATCAGTGAAATATATGATGGTCTTGCTCATACTATTGGAATTTCGCCACCTACACGTACAAATTGATGTTAAATATAGTTATGCTCTAATTTTGCGCCGCTTCAATTTAGATTGAGAGTCTAGTGCGCGTTTAGCTGCGCTTGCGATCGCAGATGCTACATGAGGCTTAGGGCTAGCATCTTCCATCGCTTTGACGACGGTCCACCAGTCTGACCGCTTGTAACGGTACTTATCAAGATGCCAATTGTGCCAAACTTGGCGACCGTATACGCTTCCCTTGAGCTTAGACTCATTTTCCACTAGTAAACTAGCGATGCGCTCACGGACAAATTTGAGACCGACACATGCCTGCCAAAGTGCATCCACAACGTGGCTGCCTGAGGCATCAACAGAAAGAGACACTGCTAAGGGCGTAATGCCATTTAAGAGCCTTCTACGTTCAGGAAGAGGCGCCGTCTGGGCACTGCAGAGTATAAGTTCCACAAGCCTACTTTCGACTGAACCCTTCGATGTGGCTTTCAGAGCATCGGAGGTTAGATCTGCTAGAGTATTCCAAGCCGAACATGTGAACTCGGGGCTATGCTTCAAAAGCTCACTAGCCAAGTCAGTGAAATGAGGACTGGAGGCTAATTGCAGCCACGATGACCCCAAAGCCGAAACTATGGCCGGGACCGCAGCTTTGTCCACCTTAGCAAATTCCGCCAGTAGATTCCATTTTTGGTTTTCTACAATAGTGGGTACTACTGGCAGCAGACTGGCTGTTATCTCTTGGTTCGGTTTGTCCTTTAATGCTACCAGAAGAGATCTAGCAACAAAACTGCTATATTCTCCAGTGGCAGCTTTGCGAAGTTTAGCTTCAGGCAGATATTCTTGCGAAAATCGTATCACGCGCTTCCGAGGCGAAACTTCAAGCACTACCTCTAGGAAATGGGAGCCAACAGGATCGCTCAGACAATGATCCACAAAATTCTCATTGCCAACCAGCTCATACATAAATTCATAAGATTCGAGTCGGATAGCGCTAACTTTCACCATTGTCTGGATGACAGGGCTTGCAATGGTATCAAGTGCAAGTCGACGCCCCTCAGTTGATGGATTCCAGGTCTGCTCCATGGTATTTATGAGACCTTTGAGAGACTTTTTGTATATCTCAGGTGTGGCATTGACTATAGACTGGTCTTCGATATCTTCCAGGGCAGTATGTCTTCTTGCTTCTACTGAACGCCTGGATCGTAGCTCGACGTTGTCCCCTAGCCCACCAAGAATCGTAATTATACGCTGTAATACGTGTGCCGCATACTTATCTGAGATCATATATGGAATGTTCTTCTGAACAATGTCCACAATTTCGATTATGGCCTCATATGCGCCAAGCCGGGATGCTTTAGAGACTACAGCCTCAACTCCGTGGCTTGCAAACTTGTGACTGCTGAGGGTAGCAATATGCTGTGCCACCGCACTTGTGAGAGCCAGAGTCTGATCACGATCTGCGAGTGATACTAGCCGCTCAAATAGTTTGGACCCAACCTGATTCGTCACAATTTTTAGTTCGCGGCCCTTAGCTTCCTCAAAAACGCTATTGATAAAGGCTCCACGGTCATCATTACTCAATGCATTAGCGGCGAGGGTAGACTCGGCATTTTTGAAGTATTCGAGCTCTTCTCTATCCAATAGACCAAAAAACGATGCGTGATTGCGCTTGCTTTCATTCTCTTGGCCTTCAAAATTTGCGAATTCAGCAGAATCATCTACTAGAGGCACAAAATCAGCATCGGGATTGAACTGATCTTCCTCAAAGTCTTCAACCGCTTGAACTTTGCGATTCTTCTGATCACGCCGACGACTGCGAGTTTTAGCCATGAAAGCTCTCGACTGATTTTTTTGTCAGCTAAGATTTTCATAATCTTCCTTAACAAAGATGGCGCGTACGCACATTCTGCTTAACTTCGCTTAAGTAAGAGTATCTACCTACGTTTGTGGGACACGAGCAGGGACTATCGATTAACTCATGACATCATCAGGATGGAGGCTCACACCGATCTGGCATGCTACGTTTGTAAGTAATTGCCTAATCACAAAAAATGCTGATTACCTGTAATGCATGCTCTTTTATGATATAGCCTTTTTACTGCATAAGATTGGATTTGGTAGACTGGGCATTCAGCTTGTAAGAGTCCTCCACAAAATAAATAATCAGACAAATCTGTACTCTTTCAGACTAAGATGTAGCCGGCATACACGACGAATGCTGTCAATGTCGGGATGTACGGATGATCTCGGCAGGGCTGTTGCACGCAGGGCGAGGTTTCATCGCGTGACGTGCCGTATGTAGGGCCGGGGCCAGTCGAAATCGCGCCCTGATACAAGTTCGAAATACTTCAGCCTGATCTAAATGTGATCACTTCATCGTAAACTTTGACAAAATTATAAATTCGAGCTCAGGAGACTTTTGGGTGGTGAAAGGATCACTTCGCACTCTCCGTATTTGGTCTCGCTATCGACAGCCGCTAGGGCCCAAGTAGCGCTTAATCTAGTAGTAATCAACGACTTCCCAATAAGACTAAGAAAACATCGCTGAATCATCAACTCTCGCTGGCCAGGGGTCGCGCACTTCCCATTTGAAAATTTCGGGTGGCCGTTGATTCACTTTTTGTCAGCCAATTTTCCTGCTTGGAGAACCTGGTGCCTTTGAGCGTGCAACGACCAGCGTTAGAATTTGCGGGACTCAGTTGTGGCACGTCTGAAATATCGATGATGCCCCTGATCTCTACTCGGGTTGCCGCTGCGCCTCCGCTCTCCGTACCGTCCGGACAGCCAGGCCAGCAGCCACTCCAGCCGCCCAATGCTCAGGCACCGCTTACTTCGGGGGCGAGCGCCGCCTCGCCATGGGATATATATCCTCGAGCTCCATGGTCTGCTCCTCCGCATCACTCGCAATCTCCGTTCTCACTTACGTCGGGTGGTCTCGACCTTCCTAGCCTCAGCGATCTCAGCTTCGAGGATAATGCCCGTGAGGAAGTAGCGAGCCCGCCGCCATCTTCTTCAGCTGGGTCTAATACATTTCCTGGAAAGTCTCTAGAGGCCTCGCAGTTAATGCAAAGTCAAGTACAGGGTCAGTATCAGCCTCAACATCACGGAGGACTGCCGCCGCCCACGTCACATCCTCCATCGCAGGCGCCTTCGCCACCCTGTTTGCCCCAAACTCATGCTGAAGATCGCCAGCAGCACACTGCTGGCTCGAGTGCATCTTCTAT
Organism: Wickerhamiella domercqiae; assembly: GCA_001599275.1. NCBI lineage: Eukaryota > Fungi > Ascomycota > Dipodascomycetes > Dipodascales > Trichomonascaceae > Wickerhamiella > Wickerhamiella domercqiae. The sequence goes on from BCGM01000001.1 coordinate 1,320,690, forward strand.
CCATTCAGCGCCCCCAGCGCCCGCACCTCCGATCGCACAACCTATTCCCCTTCATGGTCAGAATGGCAGCAACACTCATCTTGCACCTTTAGCGCCGCCTCTTCCCCGTGATTATGGAGACGGTTCTGTTCTGTACGTGCTGGGCCTTCCACATGACTTTACATCGCGTGAGGCGCATCTTCTATTTGTCCTTGCCCCTGAGTGTTTAGGTTGCGAACTCTATCGCCAGGCTGGTGTAGACTTATATGCTGCTGCACGTTTCAGGAGCTGGCAGGCTGCTCAGACGGCTCAAAACTTGCTAGAGCATCGCCAAGATATTCTTGGCTCCAACATGAGGTGTGAGGTCCGCATGGTAACTCCTCAGAATGCGGCAGCGGCAGCTCAAGCTGCGATCAAGAAGAGTCGGTTCGCATTTGCAAATGATCAAGACAGCGGTAATGTGTCGCCATCCAACGGATCGACCCCTTCCTCGCCTCTGGTAACTGCAAGCGTCTATCACCAGCAGCCGCGTAGCATTTTTGGTGAATGGAACCCCCCTCCTTTGACCCCACGGAGTCCTACATCAATCCGGAGACTGAGTAGCACTGGAGGAGCGCCCTCAGGTAGCGGAAGTACACTCCCTACACCTATAACGAGCCCTCCTCCGCCCACGGTCAATCCGCAACCTAAAAGTCAGCGCGTGATGCCGCCGGCTAATCCTGCAGACCGCAACCCGCCTTGCAACACTCTCTATGTTGGTAACCTGCCTCAGGATACTAGCGAAGATGAGCTGAGAGATCTGTTTTGTGTACGCCCAGGTTACAAGCGTCTATGCTTCCGCACGAAGCAAAACGGACCCATGTGTTTTGTAGAGTTTGAGAATGAAGTGTATGCTGGACAAGCTCTGGAAGACCTTTATGGTGTAGGCCTGTCTAACTCCGTCAAAGGCGGGATCCGGCTTTCGTTCTCTAAAAACCCCCTTGGGGTTCGTTCGAATAAGAACCCTACTCGGCCACAATAAACTTCTTGTTTACTTCCTTGTGACGTGGAAGCATGCAAATGCATCTCGCATTTTTATAACTGGATCTCTTTCCGTTCGTTTCCTCCTCTTTGATGCTCAAAGAACACTTGTTTTTCATTTTCCGTAAACTCCGCATTTATCTTAGGTCTAGTTTCTACTTTCTCGCTTTATAATGGGTTCAAGTCCTCTCTGCTCTTTCCTGCTCAGCATTATTTTTGTGCATAGCTTACCGGAGCGTGATCTTTACATACAGTTATACGTAGGTTTGAAAAATATAGGGGGCAACGTTAGATTGATTTGCAGCGGCTCTTAGATTAGCACCGAGGGGACATAAATTAGGGATAAAAATGAAACTCAAGAATGACTATATGACGAAATTACAGTTATTATCAGGGGGATCGTCCACCTCTTCAAGAGTGCGAGGGTATGTATGCACGTCGATGATCGACAACGCCCATTAAGGGGAAGCTCAGGCACGTACAAACGACGAAGTCTCAGCTTTAGTCGGTCCTTCTGTGGTCTTACGCGTACCGAAGCCGAAGGTGTAGCCAGAGCGCTTTCCGACGTCAAGTCCGCCGGTCTTGACCCTCGACGCCCAGCTCCTAGGTCCAGAGGATTGGTTTGCTGGTGCACTGACAAAGTATATAACAATATTGACAATTGTCATGAATACAACAGCCCATGCGAATCCGTAAAGAGCGGGGCCCAGCTTGGCATCGTAACCAGCAGCCTTGAAGTTGTCACGGCCCTTGGTGAAAGCCGCCGTCGACAGGGCGGCCGCAGGGGTTACGAACAAGAAAGCCATTAACTGAAACGAGCCGTTAGTGAAAGCAGCCCAGCGGAACTTGATTGAAAATAGCGAGAGGAACAGGGACATTGTCTCGAAGAAAAGCGCAATGAGATAGAATGCAAAGGCAAAGCGAGTCTCGTAGAAGGTAGCACTGTGTTGCTTCGTCAAATCATTTGGAAGTCCATCAGACCCGAAATTCTTTAGAGGATCATACGGGTAAGCCGCTTTATTCTTAGTGCAGCCGATGAGTCGGCCAGGATGAGACACCGTTCCATCATAGCCACAAACGCCGTATAAAGACCAGCGACTTACAGGATAATCCGCACCTGGGACGCTAGACGTATCAGCAGCGAGCCAGTACCACTTTGTGAGCAAAGAAGAGCCCTCCACTGCACCGGCAAGCAGAATGAAGAACAACAGCAAGATAGAGCCTGCGGTGAACAGAAGCGCAGTAAAGTTAAGCAAAGCGCGTCCAATCATCCCTCAACAATAGAACACAATCAGTTATTACTTCTGATTCCAAAAAATAAAGTGGGTCAAGCCAGTAGTTTGGAGTGGGAAAACCAGCAGTTTAAGAAAAGCAAGTGTAATGAGTTTGGTGGGGAACTTGAAGTAAGTTTTGTTTTGGTTGCATTAGCTCATCTGGGTAAGGGTGTATGCATCGCCGGCCGGCCACTTGCTATGTGTTATTCGGTCAAAAGAGCAGGCTAGAGAGAAAGCTTGAGAACGGATTTTTACAGTTAAGATCAACAATAAAATTATTGGTGAACAGTAACAGTACTTCGAACTAGAAGATCTTTCTTGAAGGTGAAAGCTTGGTGTCGGCATGCAGCATAGTCGCATGAAAAATTGGCTTTTAGTCATAGCTGCCCTTCTGGGCTTCAGGAATGCGGTCAAGAAAGAATCAATCGAACTTTGAGGTTAGCAGAATTCTGGAAAAAATAGACTGAAGGACACTATATTGGAGTTATGAGTATAAGACAAAGAATTTACTTGACTGGGTTGGCAAAAAATTATCTAGCTACTATTAGCTCACGAGCAAGCAAGCCTGCGTTCAGGCCAACAATCGCGCGAAAACGATGACTGTGGTGGCTCGCTGAGATCGACCTCAAAAGAGTAAATTTGATATGTCATCTGCTTCACCGACGCTATTGACGCCATTGACGTCAGTGTTTATTTTTAAGCCGCGCAGATTGAATGGAGCCGCTGCGAGACAGAGCGGGACTCGTGTGTGTGTCTCACACAGCACAATCTTGTGATTGATACATAATAAGCTTCAACGATAAGGTAGGATGTTAAAAAATGCGTGCCAGCCAATGGGCATAAACTTAGCAGCAGGAGCCGAGTATATACAGCCCACCTAGAATATAAGATTCCGCATACATAGTCTGCATTGCATTGGGACTCAGTCACGCTTTCGTCGGCCTCAAAGATACTCATCTAAGTCTCGTTCGCAAGGAGAGGCCCGCTTTTCCTGAAGGAAGACTATGTAAATCATTACGGCTTGCGGCGGACCTCATGGCGCCTTGATATATCAACAGGCAGGCGCTCCACAAGCCTTTTCACTAGAAATTGACTGATCAGTTGGAATATACAATGTCAACCGTTTTATTTGAGAGAGTGTGTGTCAACTATACCAAAAATGAGTAAGAAGGCTAGCATAATCACAGCGTAAGCATTGGCTGGTCGACACTCGTTTACTCAGCTTTAAAGAACGGAACGTGATGGTGGGACTACCAACTAGTCAGGCGGTCGGCGCTTACAGAAGCAGCCGGGCAAGTACCGTCCGGGAGTGATTTCGGATCATGGTCGACGAATTTGAGGTGTGGACGCACAACCTGTCTGCAGCACGTAGCGCATTGCATAACATTAGCATCAACGCTAAGAGGGAAGCTGAAACTTGGACTCATGCAGCCAATGCCCACCATGAGTTGTGGGCAAGTTACCAGCAGGTGGCGGCTGACATCCCAGATGAGTCTGGTATGGGTATTCCCACCAACCAAGAGGTTCTCAAAAGGATTGAGTTTGGAGTTCAATCAACTGAAAATTTCAAGCAAACAGCCATAGTCGCTGGCCAGGATCTGCAGATTTCAGTGGCAAAGCATGTGCAAGCTGCTCGCACCGAGCTTAGTACCCTTCAAGCAAGCTTCACTACTCGTCTACAACGTCATCGTGATTGGGAGAAAGCAGCGAAGCACGCTGCAAGCGGCAATGGGACTCAAGAAGTCGCGGACGGTGCTAGAGATCGCTACGAGTCGGCGTGCAAGAAGCTGAAGTCAGTAGTGCCCCAGTTTTTAGCGGCATTCGATGAATTTCTCAAAAGACTTGCCACTGAGATACTTCAACTTCATGTACATCTTTTAATGAAGCATAGGGCTCTGTTGCGTGATTTTGTAGCGAGGTTTTCAGAGTCCGATCCAACACGGCCGCTTGTTGAACAATGGCGAGAACAATTCCAGAGGATCATGCCTGCAGTTGAGGCGATGAATCTATTAGCTGGCGAGCGACGCTCTTCAACACACCCCCACCTCAAGGAAGTACGTGAACATGTAACCACAATACCGGAGCCCATCAAGGATAATCGATGGTTTCAATGGCTTGGAGGCGAGGGTCGGATAGAGACATTCAAATGGCATAAGTTACACCGCGACGCAGGTGCATTCTGGACTCCTGACTGGAAGCCAACGCCGAGTACTCGTGGAATGGAGCGGAGAGGATCTGCCGCCAGCTCAACACTTGCGTTTGTGATCGCAGCTTATGACTACGATGCTGAAGACTCGTCAGAGCTTTCATTGCGAAAGGGAGATCGTATAAAGGTGCTTGATCAGGGCACTGTGGATGACCCGAACTGGTGGAATGGAATTCTCCATGGCCGCCAAGGTCTCTTCCCTCGCAACTTTGTTGTAAATGAAGATGGAAATCCTCTTGGTGTCTCGCCTGAGCCGCAGGAAAAGGATAGAGAAGGGGATGGAATAACGCTTCAGGAGGAAAGGTCTGAGGATGGACCTGTGGACGAGCTAAACCATGCTCATATTTGGGAAGAGACCAGAGGCAAGTCTGTGACCCCCCCTCCACAGCCTGAGCACCCCCCTGCACTTCCAATGCGACCAGTGACGTCGGGTTCTTTCAATGGCGAAAACACTCATGCTTCATTATCTGAGCATGGAGACGAGGAGGAGTTCAACGACTTCCAAGAGGCTACTTCTCCTAAATCTGGGCAGCAAGCTGGATCTACATCACCAGAGCACTTGGATAAATCATTAGAAAGTGTCGTACCGGAAGCAACAATACCCAAAGAAATGATACCGCAATCAGACTCGCCTGGAAGAGAATCGCAGGAACTGGACATAACAGAGTTGGAGGCGCCCAGGCGAGGATCGCAGGAACCAGAGTCGGTGGAAATAAAGCCGTTAGAGGAAAAATTACCGGAGATGGTCCCGCCAGGATCGCCCTCATTGGGATCTAAGTTGCCCGAGCCCGAATCTCCAGGTCTGGAGCCTAGAGATACACAGCTTGTAGCAGAAAAAGCTGCCGCTGCAATCGACTCCAGCTCCATTGTGAACTCTTCTGACACTAAAGACTCCGATATGAGCAAAGCGACTCTATCTTCTGCTAAGCTCGCAAGCGGCGAGGAGGAAGAGGGCCAGGATTTCAAATTCACGGATACAGTTGATGCGAGCCCAAGTGATCCTGCTTACAAATATTCACAAGACACGACAAATGACGCTTTATCACGTACAGACAGTACGCGCCATCCGATGGAGGAGGAAGCTACCTCTGTGCCACTCTCTGAACAGATAGAGTAGGTAGCTATCACGGATATGGTACTGCCTGTCCGACTGTGTGGGCTCTCGTCTCGTGCTTCTGACACCGTCAGTCGGTGAAGAAGCATTTCGATCCGGCCGAAATTGTTTGTTTTTGCGCTCATCGTGAGTTGCAATTTATGGGGCAAGTTAAATAGTGACGTTATTTCCACCTTCTAAGAGGGTTTACTTGACGTACATAGATTCAGGAATCATCTTCACTCCAGCAATATTCTTCAATATGCAAATCACCTAGTCCTTCTTCTAGTCCAGCGATATCAGAGTCTAGGTCAGATGCTGATGATGCACCCTCTGGATAGTCGTTCCGATAGAAATCCTCAGCATTCGAGTCTTCATCGTCGGTAATTAGTCCCTCCGAGTCATCTTCCTTTTCAGCAATTCCGAAAAATAGTTGCTCTTCTCCCTTTTCTAGATCACTGCCTCGGTTAGAAAGTCTGTTATTTCCAAATGCAATAAGGTAAAATGCTACTTACATGTATCCGGCACCCAAAGGCAACTCAGCAGATTCCGGACGGCTGCAATAATAAACGTCGTATACATAGTCTTCAGTTTCCGGGTCAAGACCGGCTTTAGGGATCGTGTCATTTTGGTGACAAGGTTCATTGCTTGCTTGAATATAATCACGAATCATATCATGGAGCTCTGCTGGAAGTTCTTCGGCATTAGAGCTGAGATCTCTTTCACGAGACACCTTGTATACGCGCTCAGTTTTCTTTCCCAGCTCATCGCTGATTTTCAGGTCCAAAAAATCGGACTTCAAGATTTGCCTTTGTTTCCCATTTGGATCTACCAATTCAGGGGAAGACGCGAGAGTGAAGATAAGTGGTCGGCCAGCGTCCATGGAGTCGCTAATGCCATCAGTGCGCTTTCGTTTAGCCCCTCGGACCACCAAAGCAGGAAGAGGATCTTCACTACGCCTACGCTTTATGCGCACTGGTCGACACTCCACCATATATGCAGCTGGTGCTGAGAGACAGAGAGATGATGCCGGCAGCTGATCCGCAAATAGTTGGTCGTAGGTACCGCTTTGACGATGACTAATATGAAATTTGAGGCCCCAATTGAGTAAGAAAGCGCGTCGCGCATTTGCAAATCTGCCTTGTGTGATTAGATAACAGCTAGTGATGTCTAAGAAATCTCCATAGCATGAACTAAAGGACTAGCATTGGAAGGGCATTTGAATACCAGCGGCATGATTTAAAAAGAAACTTAAATACGTTCTCCCAAAACAGTCCCCTAGTTAAGTATCTCAAATGGCATCGGGGATACGTAAAGACGATGTATGTGTGGTGACTGGAGGGATGGGAGGGCTCGGAGGCGAGATAGTGAAAGAGCTACAGAAAACAGGAGCAAAGGTAGCTGTTATTGATATTGCGATGCCTGAAAAAGAAATCGACCGTGTGGAGGACACTCTTTATCTGGAATGCAATGTGTCAGATTACGCTGAGATCGAGAATGCTCGCTCTCAAATTGTCGCTGAGCTGGGTCCGCCCACAATTATAATTAACAATGCCGCAGTTCGTCGACCAGCCACAGCTATATTTGAATTAAGCGATGGTGATATCCAAGAGCAGCTAGAAGTCAATTTAGGCGGCGCTATGAAAGCTACCAGAGTGTTCCTACCTTACCTTATTCTGGCTGGTCGCGGATTTATTGTTACCATTGCTAGTGCTTTAGCACTTGTCAGCCCGGCTGGTTTTGCAATATACGGAGCCTCAAAAGCCGGTTTACTTGGCTTCCACGAGTCTCTTGTTTACGAGTTGGACGAATATAAAGATATCAAGGCTCTGCTCGTCTGTCCCGGCCAGCTAGACACTCGTATGTTTAGTGATATCGAGACACCTAGCGAATGGATGGCACCTATCGTACCTCCGTCTGAACTTGCAGTGAAAATTGTGAAGCGTATCCAAAAAAACAAGGCTTCAACGTTATACTCTCCAACCTACGTGAGATATTTACCGCTGATGAGGACGTTTCCTGAGCCTGTGGTGCGTCTTTTGCGCAAATGGGCTGGGGTAGACAAACACTTCAAAAAAAAAATTGCACAGGGTCACGAGGTCGCGGAAGAAAAGGAGTTGCACACGCCTAAGTCTTCAGTGTCTAAGCAGGCATCTTTGGATGAGATCGTTTCCATGAAGTGCGCCAAACATGAGCCCGAAATTAATAGTAAGAATGTCGAGTGTCTAAGTTCAACTCCCCAAAGTTCCGACAGAGACAGTATTTCAAAATCGTCGGTGCAATCCAAAAGCGAGGACGTGGTAGTCACATTAAGTGAAACCGGTGATCGCTTTCCCCCTGCTGCAGAAGTATCAGACTACTGTGATTCTTCCAACGGCGATTTGGGGTCACTATCTGAGGCGGTCCAAGAAGTTTCTTTAATGAAAAGCAATCAAGAAGACCATGAATCAGATGCTTCTAAAGCTGTAACTTTGGAGGCGTCAATAATTATATCAGCTGTAAAAGCCAGTGCCGCATGCACATCTCAAGATATCGCGAGAGGTGAGCTTAGCTAGTAACGTCCATCATTACATGCTACGCGTACTTGGGCTTTGCAGTAATTGTCGATGATTTTGCGGTATTTGATGAAAATTCCTCAGTTTCGAGGATATCAGCGCTCACCGGAATATCTGATGTTCTTTCTGGCATAAGCAAATGGGTCAGTACACCTGCAAAGCCAGAAATAGCATATGGCGCCTCAACAAATATCACAACTGCCTCGATAAACCCTTGTTTAGCAGAATTCTCCCCGTGATATGTAAATATTCGAGAGAACCACTGAGGTGCTAAGAGAGACGTCATACCAAACGTTAGTGCAGTGGTAATAACAATCCTGTTACGCCTGTCGAAGTGGGTCTTAGAAACAATTGCTAACCCAGCCACAGTGACCGAACTAAAAAGAAATACGGTCATCCCGCCTATAACAGCTTTGGGGATAGCCCTAATAGCCGCACTGAATTTCCCAATAAAGCCCATAATTATCAGCCAAATGCAACATGAGATTCCAGCACGGCGCGATGCTACCTGTGTCATTGCAACGACGCCGTTATTTTGACTGAATGTGCACATTGGAGGAATTGTCATAAGACAACCCGCTATAGAACTGAGGCCAGTTGCCAAATTGCCGCCTTGAATTCTGCTATCAAATTCAGGGCCCTCAACGTCTACTCGAGAAACATCAGCTGTGGCAGCAATATCACCGACATTCTCCATGACAGTGACAAGATGCACTGCTATAGATGGGAGTACCAAGGGCCCGTATAAGTGCAGTGGAAAAGTGCGCAACCAAAAAAATTGGCCGTTTGGAGCCAAATCTATAGATGAGTGCTCAAAATATCCACACGCGGCAGAAATAATGCACCCCACTATCAAGCCTATGACTATAGAGCAAGATTTCATTATCGGAGGTCCAAGATTGTCCACTACAAGTATGGTGGCAATAACACTGAATCCCAATCCGATCCATTGCCCTGAACCCCAAGGATACGCACGTGAAGGTACAGCTTTGTTGCAAAGGCCGCCATTGTAGCAGTCACTACCACCACCCCAGTTTTGAGCAGCTGACTGCGTGAGGCTAGCTCCTATTAGCATGACTACTGGTCCTGTAATACAGGGTGGAAGAATTCGAGTAACTATTCGAGTAGGGACAAATCCAATAGCAACTTCTACCAGGGCACACAGTGCCCCTGTTGCTAACAGAGCACCATAACCCTCCCGGCATGGGAGTTTCGTTCCATCTGCAGCAACCTTGCAATACCCAGACTCATACATGACAGGTATAGCCTTTTCTATTACTGTTATACTGGTGAATGCAGTGCCAAGTACTGAAATGAGACCTGTACCAACGAAATTATGAGTCCCTGGAATTCTGAATCTCGAAAGTTGCAGTAGCGTGAGGATCCCAGATCCAGCGAGGGACATTGAGATAAGATACTCAGTGTCACGGTCGTCTAGGTTACAAACCTGAGCGAGAATCAATGGCGCTGAGATCAACCCACCGAGCATTGCGGCAGCATGCTGCAAGCCCAGGATTATTGTCAGTAACAAAGGCAGACGTTCATCAAGAGCATAAAAGCGAAGCGTCTCATTAGCGTTGCGCGTGAAAGGTAAAGTTGGCAGAAGCATTGATTTATAGTCGTAATCGCCTATTAAACCCTCGCGGGTTGTGAAAGTGAACTTGCATTCCGAAAGGAACTCATGGAATGATTTTTTGATACCACTCATTCGCTCAGCATCTCTCGAAGAGACCGGCACTGGTAGCTCTCCGGTGTCCATAAGCCAATCTATGATCTATGCCGAGAGTTGTGGCTTTACTGAGGATGGTGGGGAGGCGGCTATTGATTAGGCAGTAGTCAAGTAAGCTGCATCACCCTAGCCTCCAGGTGTTCAAAAATAGCGTGAGCGACGTGATCGGCAATTGCCATGAAGTCGAGTTCGCCTAGTTCACATATTTTGGCTCGTATTACCGGATTGAGACTTACAAGAAAGTAAATTCCGTTGCTGAGTATGTTTTTCCGGAGATATTTTTACTCTTCGTCCCGGAGTCTGGATGATATAATTTTTTGAACTACGTGCAAGAGATTTAGGCAAACTATTGTTGTCGGAGTATTTCTACACGTCATATCCGCAGCGAATCAAGAGCTTGTTTGTATACTTCCGGATTAAAAACGAGAATTAATGTCTTACGATGTTTTTTTACCTAGTAAGGTTTGCACACCCGTGGCGAGCGCTATGGACGCATGTGTTATATTCCTAACAATAGTATATGTTCTAGGGTCCTGTATAGTGCTGATAAGAATTTTTAATGCGTATATTTTTGATTGATGAGGTAGATGACAGATGGAAAATTTCAGACGGACATACTTCTAATTGAGCACCTAAGAGGTATTTTGCTTGACATCTTTGAATTGATTATGAGGGGGGCACAGTTTTTCACTAATGCTTGAAGTGCGATGCCCCTTGCTGGCTAGATGTGTTTGCCATGCGTCATCCCCTAGAACTATTACATCACTCCCAGCTCGTAGAGAACAAGTCTCACATCGCCGCTGGACCCATTGTGAGGGTCCAAATTCAGGAGCTCTTCGATCGATGTCAGCATCCTTCGGTATGAGAGGTTGTGTGAAAGGCATTCTGGAAAGCCACTCAGCAGTTAGTATTATAGCCCGCTCTTGAACTTCCTTGGTCCATTCGCCCAAATTCGTGGAATTGAGAACTGCCAGAGTATATCCATCAAGCCCCGTCCATGATGGAATTAGTTTGTTGCGAATCCATTTGGTCTGTCGCTTAGCGTATTGCCTAGTCTCAGCTTGGAGATGGGATATAGCTTCTTCGATGGGAATCTGACCTTGGAGGTAAGGCAGGAATTGCCGAAATCCTAGCACTTGCCAGATCCCCTGCGCCTGCTTGTGTTCTTGTTCTCTATAATAATCAAACATAGCACGCATTTCATCTTCCAGGCCACCCTCCATCATGGTGCGCACGCGCTGGTCCAATCGCTCCACTAAAACTCTCCGGTCACATTGGATCCACAGCAAAAAGACACGGAACCGCATTGAACTACGCTGCTGAAAGTAAATATCGGATGCGCGCTGACCCGTTGTGTACCATATCTCCAAGGCACGTCGTAGGCGACGATGATCATTAGGATGGAATTTAGCTCGAGCAGCTGGGTCAACTGCTGATAACTCACGGTCAACTGCAATAGGATCATCTAAAAGCATGCGCTGCTTCTCTGTCAACTGTTCTGTGGGGCGAATTAGGTTCTGGTCAGTCAAGAGAGATTGAATGTAGTACGTTGTGCCGCCAACAAGAATAGGCAGCTTTCCAGAATCATGTAACTGATCAATCAAGTCCAAGGCATCACGCTCAAAAGACTGAACTGTATAGTCTGATGTACTCCAGGGAAGGAAACCCAACAAATGGTGCGGTATACCTTGTCGCTCCGCAATAGGATGCTTATTTGTAACTATGGGGAGGCCATGATACATTTGCAGCGCATCAGCGTTGATGATCTCTCCACCGAAATATTTTGCAAGCTCCACGGCAAGCTGAGACTTGCCAACACCAGTATTGCCCACTATCGCGATGACATTTCGCATTAACAGAATGATTATGAGGTGTGAAGGACTGAGATGCCATTCATACTTCACGGTTAGTCAGCAAAATTTTTCAACCGTCTTCGCTAGACGCTTTTTCGACATGAGTGCATTGACGACAAGAATTCAGCCGCCGCGTAGACCTGTTCTTCCGAACAAGGATACTTCTGAAACTCGGTTCTGGCGAAGCTTTAAGAAACCTCTTCTTATCAAGGAAAACAATGCTGTCAATCACATTCACTTCAGTCCCGCAAACCCACATGATCTAGCATTTACCAGCGCTACCCGTATTCAGATTTTGAGCGCTCGTACACTACAGCCGCAAAAAACTATTGCCAAATTTAAGGACAATGTATACAGCGGCGAGTTTCGCTCTGATGGCAGACTACTAGTCGCTGGTGATGCTACCGGTCTTATCCAGGCATTTGATACACAGACAAGAAACATTTTGGTTACGCTTAAACCTACCTCCCACCCCGTTCATGTTACCAAGTTTCACCCTACAGAGCGTTCTACCTTGCTTAGCGCTTCTGATGATCGCGTCGTTCGATTGTGGGATCTCACCACTCCTGATCCTCTGGTAGAGTTCGGCGAGCACAACGATTACGTTCGCACAGCTGCATTTGTGGGGTCTTCTAATTTAATAATATCCGGATGTTACGATGGTCATATTCGTCTTTTTGACCCTCGACAATCTGGCGGCGCAGTCGCAAACTTCGCTAGTGATCTGCCAATTGAGAGCGTCCTCCCGCTCAGTGATACCACTCTCGCCTCTTCTCAAGGTCCAACTGTCAAAATTTGGGACCTCAGCGCGGGGAGATGTATCACAACTCTCAGCAACTTTCAGAAAACAGTCACCTGTCTTGCGTCGGCAGGAGAACGTGGGCTGATAGCTGGCTCGCTCGATGGTCACGTCAAAGTATTCGATGTTGCAAGCACTTCTCCATCTGTGGAATTCGGTTGGAAGTATGGTGGACCTGTACTAGCGTGCGGTGTCTCCCCAGACCAAAAACAACTTGCAGCTGGCCTTACTACTGGTTTGATCAGCGTTCGTACGCGGAAAACGGAACCTCGCAAGGCCGAAATTCCCAAGTCGACAAAAAGTGGGAACTTTGCCCGAATGACACGTGGTGCAGAGTACCGCGGTGAGCTTGAAGCTCAAGTTGTAGCGGCCTCTCAAAAACAACCCGTCAAGTTTAAGGCTTACGAGAAGCACATTCGTGCTTTCAGATGGGGTGACGCGCTGGACGCAGCCCTACAGCCTGGAATATCAGCCGATCAAACGGTGATGGTGCTTGAAGAGTTAAGGGCACGCGGGAAAATTAGTGTAGCGCTAGCTGGACGAGATGACTCCAACATAGAGCCTCTGCTGCGATGGTGTGCTCGTGCTATATACCACCCACGCGTCGTATCTATAATTGCGGATTGGATCGGAGTTATCATCAGCGAGCATGCAGCGGCTATAGATCGTAGCCGCGTATTCGAAAGTCTCCTGAGGGATATCCACGCTCGCGTGCGAGATCAGATTGAAAGAGCAAAGGATGCTCAGCATGTTGAAGGTATGCTCGATCTACTGATGACTTGAAAGCCTGAGGTGTGAAATTTAATGCTATGTAGACAATGTGTATGCTTGTAAGTTAATGTGCCATGACCGGGTCATCCAAAAAAACGGGAGAGCCGCGACCGCACAGATTCTCGGGATGAATCCGACGTTGAAGATATGACAGGTGCAAGGCTAGGATCGGCAGCCACTACATTGCCCAAGCCGCCGCGGCCAAAACTGAATGATTGTCTTTGAGCTGCCTCGACAGGATAGTCAAATTGCGGTGGCCACTGTAGATATGCCTCATCATCTTGCTGGTTGTGATCTTGAGAAATAAAATTTCCGAAACCGCCACGACCGACAAATGAGCGAAAGGGCCTTGATGATTCTGGATTGACTTCGGGCAGCGGAGGGGGAGTTTCATCCAACAAGGTCCGCATAGCGGCACGATTACCGAAACCACCTCTTGCAGACATTTTTCGCTCTCCAATCAGGATATAATTTAGCAAGGAGCAGCTGGGTAAGTATATTCCTGCCTAGCAATGGCTTTGAAGACCTGGGCCGTTCACAGTAAACTGGGCAAGGGTTTTTGTGGGTCCTGTAAAAGGAATTAGCTCATGTTCTTGGATACCCCGCATATAATTTAAGGGCGAACAATGCTCGAATTTGCACGACCAGGGTCGATTGAGAGTAAATACAAGAGTTGCTATATTTATTTAATGATTTCTACTATTGAGAACGATTATCTTGAGTGAAAGTTACTGGGGTCTCGGCAATCTATCTGAAGCTGCCAATGTCCGCTTAATATGCCTTGTCATCATTCCACGTGGATGTAGTTTTACGTGCTGGCAACCTGTTAAATTGCATTAACAAATGAAATTAGTGAATACGGAGCCTACATCATAAACACGTGTGGTGACAACACCAGGAATTGATACTGTTTCGAAGAGTTTTCCAGAATATTTTCTACATAGCGATCATAACCGAAATTTTGTTGTGTCCTTCTCCACTTAGACCCTTCGTCAACACTTCACTTCCCGAAGATATAGGTTTGCAATCCGACTCTGAGCTACAAAATTAATCTTTTGCGTCTGTATAATATTATGACGCCAGCCGACTGCGGATCAGTGTGCACGAGGATCATCATCCTAAACTAACAAATGTAGAAAGAATGCTGGCAGGCAGATTCTCTTGATGTCGGGGTCTCCAGGCATCTGCGATGGACGGATTAAAATATCCAAATCTCGACGCAACCGGTGCATCAGAGAACAGTACCACTAGTCAGTCATGCACGCCATAAACTTGTAACAAACTAAATCATTGCAAAAATTAAATGCTACGACAAATGGGCACAGATCTCTGTGTAGCGCGCGGGTGCTCAGAAGCAATTTGGTGAGTATGACAAATGTACATACACACTGTCGCCGAGACTGGGTTATTAAGCAAAGCGCGGACTTTGAGCTTTATCTTTGGTAGTGGATGCTGCGAGTATCCCCTACGCGGACCTTGAGGCCGTGCGGTAACTTTTATCGAAGTATTGGGCGTCGGCTTGACTCTTCGCTGTCTACTGATGATGACTCTTCTGCATTGCCAGGACAAGCTGGGCCTGTGAACAAATCAAGCACACAAGGCCAGCCGTGGTACGTACGCGAAATCCACAAAAAATACGCCGTCGACCCTGCATTACGCACAGATGAGCTTCCGGAACTGCCTAACAACTCACCTGAATTGCTTGAACCCATAGTGCGCGCGCTGGTCGACGAGATGGGTATTCGAGATCTAGCTGTTATTGATGCTCGTGATACTGCCTCGCTACCAGGTATAATGATTGTAGGCACCGGATCTTCACCGAAGCATTTGAGTACGGTGGCTCAGGATATGGTGTCTCTTTTGAAGCGCAAATTTGGCGTATTAGCTTCTACTGAGGGCATTCTGACCGCCAACTTTGTTCGGGTACATAATCGTCGCCAGCAAAGACGAGCTGTCCAGCAGCGGTGGGGAGCCCGACAGGAAGTACCTATCGGCCGCGCAGACCCATGGGTTGTCTTAGACACTCACTCGGAAATATTTGTGCACTTGATGACGGCGGAACGACGAGGACTACTAGATCTGGAGACACTATTCAAAAACAATGAAGGCAACCAGGACCTCACAGGAGATAATTCCAATTTTATCTCATTACGGAAACCGATTATGGCACAGAGACGTGGATTTCACACACTTCCGCAGAGACGCAGTGCAGCCGTGGAGAAATTTAACGAATTATTGCGACATGGCGACGCTTCTGAAGCTGCATTAAACGAGTTTTTCAACCTATTTGGTAGCCGGCCTACCGCTGAGGAGTGGAAGCTGCTGTTAGGCTATGCTAGCGTAGCTGCTCAACTAGGTGACGAGCCACTATTGCAACGGCTTGTAGACACAGCACGAGAGCAACAAGCCTCTGGTTACGTTCTCGACGATGAAGACCTTGAGGTCGTGCTTACTGGTATTGCATATCACGGCCAGCCACGATTTTCAGGGCTCAAGGCTGACGATGAAATGGCTCTAGCAAGTTGGCATGCCTTGTGCGATGCAAAAGCACGAGCTATCCTTGATGTACATACATTTGCTTGTCACTCAGTTGGACGTATGATGGTAACGAAACCCCGGATGATGGTTCTGTTGTTCAGATGCTTTGTAGCTCCTTCTTTGACATCTGTGACTCCAGACGATGCGGTTGCGAGCCCGGATCGTCAATTGGAAGTTCCGCGCGTATTCTGGGACTACCGCCTGAAGCCACTGCGGGAGATCGTTGAGGATTCCGGTGCGTTACAGGTACCGTCTACACTTATAATGCTGCTAACGACGGTAGCAAACGGCGGCAGCTGGAATACGTTTTGGCGATTGGTGGATGCCGCTCGGCTAGGAGCTGTACTCAACGCGCAGCTGCTTGAAATGATAGTGGCTTTGGTAGTACGTAGCGGCGAACGTGAACAGATTATGCATGCTATACAGACCTTCGTTCCGACGCTTATGATGCAGTACAACCTCAAAATGAGCCCTCCTCTTCATCGAGCTATTGTTGCCGGCTTGGAAATTTTAGATCCGACAGGTGAAAAGTATGCTGCTTTGCGCCAGATTCTGAACCACTCTAGAGCTCCTTTAGATAGCGGCTCTGCGGATAGCCCAGACAACATGTCTGAGCCAGCAGCTGAACCTGTATAAACCTTTCAATGATACCACGTACTTAACGACATGATATGTGTTCCTTTGAGTGAGAACTTCAATAGCTTTTATCGCCTTCTTGAGCCCCGAAATGCACGTACAGCTCTTGTACTTTCTCTTTTTGTAATCGCTCCTTACGTGCTGCTCCCCCGTCTACTCCCACCTAAATTACATACATGGCTGTCGATCACTAGAGGGGCTAACGCTAATTCCAGGAGAGGAGACCGAAGCATGAGTTTGGTCGGTACGCTCAGTCGATCCCTCGGCCAGACCATCATTAGCGGACAGGGTGATCACCATTTTGAGCCTAATCATGCCAACGACAGCTATTATCAGAAGCTTCGAGCCGAGGCAGAACAGGCCCAGAACCAGCGACAAAAGTACTCGGCACAGTCGCAACAGGCTTGGCAACAAGGAGATAAGTCCGAGGCAAGCCGCTTGAGCGCAAAGTCTAAGCAGTTCGGGGTACAGGCTGACCAGCTCAACGAGGAGGCGGCACAATGGGTGTTTCGCGCTAATAATGTTGATTCCAAGCCTGACGAAATTGATTTACACGGCTTGTTTGTTCACGAGGCACTGTCTGCTGTTGATGCTCGTGTATATGCTGCTTCGCAGCGCGGAGAGGACCACGTCCGAGTAATTGTTGGTAAGGGCCTACATTCGCAAGGACATGTCGGTAAACTAAAACCAGCAGTGGAGGACTACTGCAAAACTCGAGGACTTGCCTCCCATGTTGACCCTCACAACGCCGGAGTCATCGTAGTATCTCTACGACAGGGGCAGACGCCTTTTCATCAGACCTCTTTCCAGGAATCTCAGAATCTCCAGGGTCAGCAGCAGAGTTATTCCCACAATACATATCAGCAGCAAAGCCAAAACCAAGGAGGGTTTATGTCCGCTGTTCAGCAGGAGCTGCCACCCAATTTGCGTCGCAGAGTATCGATGTTACGGAAAATATGGCGGCTCTTGCAGCAATGCTTCGGCTGACGCTGATTGGAATGATAGAGTCTTCATTTTAATCATGGAGGTCCTAAAATTTTCATAGATTATTATTACATTGATTAATACTTCCACAAAAGAATCAACAGCTAAATCGATTCCGTAGATATCGACATACGACTCCTAAATTTGAAGGAAAATCAGTACAAAACTGATCGGACAGGAATGCGAGGGGAGATAAGTAAATAGCAGCACGCATATCTCCCCACGCCTTAAGCACTAAAATTTGTCATCAGATCGAAGTTCTCTCGTGCGCGCGCAATCAGAAGAAGCAGTCGATATGGCGCGTGGCGGCCCTGTTCGACAGCAGACATCTGTCACACGGCGTACCCCCTACAGCAGGCCCGATGAATCCATCTTTGGTCGCGTGAAGCGCTTTCTATTTGGCTCACATGATTTGAATACAACGTCTGACTACGATGGCTCCAACCACGCCGCAAGTATATCCATCGGAGTATCTGAAAGTTTTGGCGGCCCGCAAATGGATCCAAACGAGCGTCTGCGTCGCTTTTGGGAGCAAAAAGGCGATGCCGAGTTGAGCGAGATAGAGGCGTTAGGTGTTATGAGTTTGATTCGCGAAGCTGTCAGTCGAAACGAATCTGTGCTAGACTTCTCATCACTGGAAACG
Source organism: Wickerhamiella domercqiae (assembly GCA_001599275.1). Taxonomy (NCBI): domain Eukaryota; kingdom Fungi; phylum Ascomycota; class Dipodascomycetes; order Dipodascales; family Trichomonascaceae; genus Wickerhamiella; species Wickerhamiella domercqiae. Next base: position 1,338,770 of record BCGM01000001.1, read on the forward strand.
CCGGATGTAACCCGAGATGGTAGTCTCAATGCCTCGCTGTTGTCAGGGTTAGCCTCATCGTCAGTGCGGTCCTTTGATTCTCTCGCCTCAAGCAGCCGTCGCGCTCCTCTGCGCTCGCCGCATCAGTCAAGATGGGCCAATTCGGGAAGTCGCTCTCACACGAGCCTTGCGTCGGGACCGCCGTTGCGCTCTCCGGCGCGGTCAATAGCTCAGGTAGCTAACAGGGCGGGTGCTGACTCACCGGATCGCCGCTTGCCCGCCTCTGCGGCAAGGAAATCACCCAGTCGCTCGAGACTACTCTCAACTCATCAAAGTCGGCCGGCATTGGCCCCGGCAACTGTCGCATCATCCACGTTGCTCGAACTCCTCGAGGACGAGCGTAATGATGGTGAATTCAAGCCACGACGGAATTTGCAGCCAACTGATGCGACTGCGTCAAATGCAACCACCGCTACGTCGTGGCCAGCTACATCTGCATTAAAACGGACATCATCAGTAACTGCCGATGCTGAAGTATCTCAGCAAAAGTCTCTCTTTGCTCCCTCCGAACCTCTGTTCTCTCTGCCACCCCAACAGAACTCATGGAGACAAGAGTTGAAACTCAAGGAGCCCTCAAAGACTGCTACATCTTCAGAATTCACAGGTTATACAGATAAGAAGGCTGTGAAATCACTGGTGGAGACGCCTGGATTTGGCACACCTAGTTTGACGGCACGTTCTGCCGGGGGTGTGTATGTCGATGGCTCTGGCAAAGCACCAGCTACTGCTAACCTTGAAAATCACACTGCAGTGGCTCCAATTTCTGATCCTGTTTCCGTTGAATTGTCATCCTTAGCATCGCAAGCCGCGCCAGGGTTGCCAACACCAAAGAGCACGGTGCCTTACATCGAAGACGCTTGCGCTAAACTAAAGCCAAGCGATTCAGGGCTTGGCGTCAACGAAGATATAGATGATGCCGAGATGGCTTTCGAGTTTGCAGTTGACGAGCCGCAAGCAGTCCCTGGGCCAGAGGCGTTGACCCAGGCAGACAAGCAGTTTTTGGAGTCGGCTAGATCCAGCTTCCAGTTCTAATTTATCTAAAAGAAGTTCGCGTACGTATTTTAAGGAGTAGTATGCTATGTATTCAAATGCTGAGCAATGAAATCTACAAAGAATGGCGCTATGCTTTCGGTGGGAATTGGCGTCGTCCGATTAAAGCCTACGAATTGGCGGCGAAGTCGATTGAGTTCAGCTGTGGATATTGCTAGCGGCAGCTGTAATGATCGGCTGTAAAGTTCTATACGGGACGCAGGTGCGTCTCGAGCGCGTTCACCAACCTCGCGAATAACTTCGGTGGTTGTAGAATTGAGTACGCTAACATAGTCGGCAGGAGGAGCAGCTCTAGCCGTTATCCCAACTGGTACTGCATCGCGTCGATCTGAATTTAGAGCGTCCCATATTTCTGATATGGGAACTTTGTCTTCGGGTAACAGGATGAACAGAGGTGAGTCCCATCGTGCCATACCATTGGGCTCTTCGAAGCGGAATACAAGCTGGTCAAAAAGCTTGTCATTCACACCGTCCCACTTCTCTCGATTACAATATTCTGGAGTGGTAGCAACGTAAACTACGATCGAGGGTGTCCGCATTGTTCTCGCTTCACAGTATAGCTGGTATCGGAAGCCTTTGATGTAGCTCATGTTGTCAAGAATAACTACCGTGGACGGGGATAGCAGCCGCTTGACCGCCGTCATTTGCTGCGAGCGAGCCGATTTCTCGAGATCTCGCTCAGCGTATGTTTCAGGGCCGATTCCGAGTGATTCGTCACTGACAACCTCCACAGTGCGAAGTGTCGATTTACCCTTATCATTAGAGATATACTCCCGTAAGCCCTCCAATATCTCAGCTGAACGTTTACTTTTGCCCGAACCAGGCAGCCCACACACGCAAATCAGCGGCATTGCTATCACTTTTTTCGTGCAGAATCTGCTCCCGCCTTCACCTTCCAGGCTTAAAAATATTGACGATTACGCACACTGGGGGAACGTGGGAAATTTCAGGTGGCATGTCCGGCTTGGCTCCTCGAACTCTTTTCCCAGAGTACCGGATTGCTCTTGCAAGTTTCCCAGGGCACCATAGGCAAACTTTAAAAAGCTTGAAGCAACTGGCATTCCAAATTGATCTCGTTCTTGAGCTACGAGATGCGCGGGCACCCGTATCCACAATGAACCCGATCCTGCAGCACGTTATGCCAGGTAAACCAGTGATCGCATTGTACACGAAATCAGATTTGAGCCCATTAAAATACTCCCAACTTGAAGCCATACATCCAGATGGGCGATATGCTGTTATCGACGCACACAGTCGCCGTTCGGCAAGCCACGTTCGGCGAATGCTGCGAGAATATTCCGAGAGTCAATTCCCACGGCCACCTTTAGGTACACGTGTGCTCATATCTGGTATGCCAAATGTAGGGAAATCATCTTTCCTCAATGCCCTTCGCGGCCCGAAACATAAAAAAGCTGCCCGCGTTGGAGGTACCCCAGGTATCACTCGGTCAGTGTCCGAGTTTGTGGCAATTGATCGAGACAATAAAATCTATGTTCTGGACACGCCTGGAGTCATGGTCCCTCGAGCATGGAATGCTGAACATATGCTCAAATTGTGCCTCGTTGGCGCTGTTCCGCGGCGGCTTGTCGATCCAATCATTCTTGCTGATTATTTGCTGTTTCGTATTAACCAGGTGAAGTGGAATGCTAATAGCTGGCGCCGGGGCTATCCGGGGGACTCAACAAATGACGTATATGAAGTTCTGAGACGGCTAGCGCCTCGGGCTCAGGAGGAAACCGCAGTTGCAGCTAATTGGGTAGACTCATTCATCAAAGGGGCCACCAATGCACCACGTTTACTTTTAGATGAGCCGGACGTGGTCAACATTCGAGATGCAGAGGAGAAGGGACGCCTCGAAGCAGAGCGATTGGGCATTGCTGAGATGCCTGTAGATTCACATATACGGCGCCGATTCATGCTCTAATCAAAGTGTACATTCCCAGAGTTAACAATAACGATAAAATAATATTCCCATCATACATCGAGCTATCTTTACGCGAATCTTGACTAAGCAATATAGCATACACAATCATTGATCCATAGGGAGGTTTTCCTATAAATCAAATGGAGTATGACTCGGAATTCGAGGACGATGAGATGCAAATGCTCTCCGATAACAGCTCCGGAAGCGTTGGGGTAGAGAATGCATACTATAACACGAAGGCTTATAAAGAAGACGATCCTCGACGAGCTATATCTGAGTTTGATGCGATAGTGTCAGACCAACATGGGAGCGAGTGGGCAATTCGTGCAGCAAAACAAACATTGAAGCTGAAGGCAAAATTCATGCCATCTGAATTGGAGGGCGCCTTTCTAGTAGTAATTGCAGAGCTCGAAGCCGCCGCCTCACTCGTATCAGACTCATATATTGACAAGTCATTCGCAAGTATTGCCCAGTTGGTAGTCAGTTCAGGACAGGCACAGGCGATTTTCAGTTCAGCTCTAGCTACGTCTCCGAGAAATTTGAAACTTGAATTAAGGCTCTCAATGGCATTGGCTAAATGTTACGTCGAGACTGGAGATTTCAGTGCCGCAGCGGCTGCACTGTGTGTCTGGGAATCGAACGAGATCCCGCTCACCTTAGAGCTTGAATATGTTGCGCTGCAAATTCGTCTGGCGCTCGCGAGGAATGACTGGGAGAAGGTAGAGCGGTGGCATGGAAGTACTTCTCCAGCGGCCATCACAGGTGCTTCAGACGCCTCAGCGTTAATCAGAGAAGTAGGAGCTATTGCATCGTTGCGCCGTGGGATGTTTGAACGGTCTACTGGTCTTTTACTTAAAAGCTTCAAGGCATATGATGAACTGGGACGTGGGTCAGAGCGAAAGCGAGCTTTACAACTATACTGCATAGCATCTCTTGCCGGCGATCGAAATCCTTTTGATCTACCAGAAGTGAGAGCTTACGAACAAGAATTAGAAACTGAGAGAGCTGCTGTTACAGCCTTTTTTCAGCACGACGCCTCCCGCTTTCGCCATGCTCTTGAGGAAGTAATAATTCCTGAGCCAGCAGCATCAGTGATCCCGGCTGCGGCATTACTTGACCGCGTCCGCGATGAATTTGATAAAAAAACGCTACTATGGCTTGTACAGCCCTACTCTAGGATGCGTATGAATGGTCCACGGAGCCTCAGCGAGCGACTAGGAGTTGACAGGAGTCGCCTCGAGTACCTGGTCAGCCAGCTTATTCTTGAGTCCAAACAACAGCTAGGAATCAACGAAATTGATGATACAGTGGAAATAGTAGAGCAGATACCACTTCAATGGGTCGCTCCTACTTCTCAAATCCCACTTCCAGCACGCTTTGGCACTGAGCTTGCGGCTCGGCAGCAACGCCAAAATGAGAATCGCATCCTTGGAGCATATCCTGCAGCAGATTTGCCTCTTTTGCCGGCCCCAGTGTCGTCCTCAGAGGCACATGCGAGACTACTTTTAGCTACGCGCGCTCTTCACATATCGCTCATGTCGTAATATCGAGTGTATGAATTTGATGTATAAATTAAGAAATTATTATTAAAAAAAATTTAGAGCGTCATTATTGTCCTTAAATATGCTAAGTTTCAGAGGTATGCAAGCTTTCGAGCTCTTTAGGCATTTTGTCCGACTTCACCGGCAGCGGGATGTTATCAGGCGTGTCTGCTGGCATAATGCCAGGAATTTTGGGTGGTGACCACGAATTAAAGTCTCGACGGACTTCGACGTAGTCGTATGCAAATTCGCCAACTTGATCTTCGTCAATTCCGCGCTCCTCTGATTCTTCGCTCACTCGTAAGTGACATCCGGGAATATAATTGATGCCGTATGCAAGAATTAAAGTCACAACAAATGTCCATCCAAATGACCAGCCGATATAGGCTATCTGCTTGTAAATCTGCTTCCAATTATTGCTGAGCCACCCACCAGGATGATCTGTAGCGCCATCTAAACCGATCACCCAACTTTCGCCGAAAAATGCGTTGAATAAGAGGCCCAGAACACCAGCCATGCCATGTTCAGCAAAGACATCTAGAGAATCGTCGATGTTGATGAAGTACTTGATTTGGGTGCTTAAGTTGCATGCAATACCTGCGACAACACCTAAAACGACAGAGCCCCAGAGCGGGATTACACCTGAGCAAGGTGTAGCCGCGACCAAGCCAGACACAATTCCCGAGCATACAGCGACCATTGACCATTTTCTCTCAAGTCGCCAATCGAGAAGCGACCAGGAAAGCGCTCCGAATGCGGCGCATAGGTTCGAGTTCCATACAGCATACACCGCACGTAAATTAGCACCCGCTGCAGAACCGCTGTTGAATCCAAGCCACCCAAACCACAGCAAACTGGTGCCCAGGACGACCATTGATACATTGTGGGGTCGGAAGTTGATAAGTAGTCGCTCACGCCGACGCCCAATTACTAGTGCGAGGGCCAATGCTCCAGCACCACTTCCGATTTCCACAGGGCCACCGCCAGCATAATCCAACACACCCCAGTTTTGGCCAGCCCAGCCATCAGGACCCCACACCGAGTATGCGAGTGGGCAGTAAACGACAGTGGCCCAACAAAAAGTGAAAAGCAAGCACGGCCATAACCTTGCACGTTCTGCAAACGCTCCAATAACTAGAGCACACGTTACCGCGCAGAACATACCCTGGTAAGCAGCGAAGATCAGTGTAGGGTACGCAGTGTCCTCGGTATCAATCGCATTACGCAGAGCAAAGTGGTACATGTTTCCGAGAAACTTGTTATGAGCTGTTGGCGAGAAGGCGAGAGAATAACCCCAAAGCCACCACTGGGCCATAGCAACCATTCCAGCTGCAAGCGAGAGCCACAGCATGCTGAGTGCGTTTTTTCGCCGGGCAAGACCGCTGTAGAGAAAGCCAATCCCTGGAACCATAAGAAATACGCACATGGTGCATAGGATCAAAAATCCTGTGTCCCCAGCATTGTACGTGACCGTATGCAAGTTCGACATTTTTTGATAAATAGTCAGCGAAGCTTCAGACTTTAGACAAGTGATTGCATTAGATGAGGAGGCTCAGAGTTGTGCGTAAGACATCTGATGCGATCAGTAAGGGTCCCACTTCAATAAGCGGTGCGATCTTGGCATCTTTTACGCATATGAGCTTAGAATAGTAAAGTCTGTCTCGGATAAGACACGTGAGAGTAGAACATGAGAAGGATGATATCCAGCTTACTCTAACTATCCTCGAGAAGCCTCCCTATTTTTCTGTCCTATGAGGGCTGTGCCTGCCTCACCGGGGTAGAATCAGTCGGCCACTCACCATACTGATAATCCTGGACTAATCGCGCAGAGCGAGCGGGATAAGCCTAGAGGAGATGACTACGCACATCGGCACCTCAAGTATATATTTATCGAGTATATATTTATCGAATACAATGAAGAAGCTAGGGTTGGAAAAACTAAAAAATATCTCCTACATTAGCAAGGTGATGATCACGGCGCTGCGCCCAGTAGTCATTAATTGGCCGGTAGTAGTCCTTGCCAGTAACAGGGTGTTTGACAAGTTCGAACCACTGCGGCGAGTAGTTCACGCCTTCAGCTTCTCGTAAGCGTCGAGCTTTACGCTGCTTATCTTCAACCCGCGCCTTCTCGTCACTCGCGTCGTCATATCTACCCTCCTCCATAGCTCGTTGATCAGGTCGCAAACGAGTATCAGTCGGCGGGAGCCACTGTCGGAGGCGATCTGGCAACGCGTTTAACGTAATAGCAAACGCTGTGAGATTGAACGGCTCTGGTGTCCGTTCATGAGCCTGCCAAAGCAGTATTTTCTGCTCCGAACCCGCTTTCTTTGTCCAAATCTTGTCATTCCACTGGCCTGCAACAGTGTATAGCTCTTTACCATGCTTGTCTTTGATGGTGCCAGTCAATTTATAAGCTGACGAACCTCGCCAACCGCGTGGCTTGTATGTGACTTCAGCCACAATACCTAACTTATAGTTCTGGATGTGCATTGTGCCGTGGTTATCAACTACGGGGTTCCCGACCATTATACCAACAACGGACGACGTTACCTTCCGGAACGAATATAGTTCTTCTTCAGTATCGGCACCTGCATCTGGCCGCAGATTAATGTACCATAGACCCAACGGGTTTATATCAAAGGAACGTCCGTAAAACTTTGAGTCTACCTCGCTCTCGCCATAAAAGTCCCAATGCCGGGATTCTGCAATTAGGGCACCGACCGGTGGGTGGTGTGATACTTGTTCAGCCATGAGCCGATATCCCTTGTCTGGCCGTGCATACTCATATGTCTCGCCTAGTAGCGGGTTAAACGGCTTTGCAACACGATTGATTGTCGATGAGTACGATGAAGCAGTAAATGCGACGATGTAAGCCATGCGAAGACCTGGGTCATCTACAACAGCGGCAGCTTTATCCAAAAGATCAGTATATTCCATGTCCTCCGTCGACCGCTGCAGCAAACTTGTGCACTCATTGAATGTTACAGGGAGGGTCATTCGAGTCATGTCTCGTCCAATCAAATTTTTCAGAATACCCCAGAGCGACATGCGAGGACGGTTGTCCGCATCGATCTTGAGCCTCGTACGCGGAGGGTCTTCATATCCTAGCCATGATTTTTGCTCTGTCAAGCGCTCCATTATTTCGCGCTGTTTCTCAGTGAGCCCCTGAGAGTTCTCGGATAAGGTTTCAGTGGCCTCCTCGTTCAAAGTGGTGAGCTCAGAAGGAGCTTGGGTCTCTGATTCACTTCCATCTAGAGCAGAAGCCGAACCCGTAGCGGCTAGAGCGCCAGATTTTCCAGATGCGGAATTGTCCATCTGAGTAGACTTGGTCTGTGATGCTGCCTCGACATCCTTAGTTTCATTAGTTCCACTTATACTTTCGCTTGCAGGTATGTCTTCAGCGTTCGCTGCTGCATTCTCTGCGGCCACTTCTTCGGCGGGCTGCTCGGGAAGTGGCTCAAGCACCTCGCCCTCCTGATGGGACTGGTGCTCGGCAACAGGAACATCAAAATCACTGTCATCATCGCCTGGAGCATCAAAGAACTCATCATCTGATTCCTGGCGCAGCGCATGAAGCTCGCCATCCAATCGTTCATAGTTAAGCTCCAGGTCGCGATAATTCCGAGCCCATTGCCGTTCAGCCTTATCAGCGCGATCAAGCTGAGCCGCAGCGTGTTGCTGCCGACGTTTGGCTCGCTTGTCGTATTTGATTATATCTGAAGTGAGAACATCAAGTGAGTTCTCAGCTGTAACAATTGCTTCAGCAAGTGCTGGTTCTGTCGCCTTAGAAACCAGCTGTATAAGAAGCTCTCGAACTGCATTAAGCCGTGCTACCATACTGTCTGCTGTTACGGGATCAGCATCCTCTTCTTCTTCGTCTAGTTCCTCTGAAGAAGTTCCAGCGGCCTCGTCATCCTCATCGTGATTTTGGGCTAAGTCATTGACAAACATATTGTTTGGATGTGCTTCCTGACTTAATCTGCTGCCATGACTTTCACGACTGCCCCGGCTTCCTTGGCGCGTCAAATTCGTGGAAGCCCCAGTAGCGCTCGCCGCGGTGGACACGTTAGACTGCGATCGCTTGTGACGTTTTTCTCTCTTATCAACATCCTTGGCCCATTTGATGGCATTCTGTAGAGCCCACACCCAGCGGCTGGTCTCACCAGGGTGTGCAGCTTTAAGAAAGAATCTCTGGTTTGCTGTCTTGATCTCGAACTTGTTTTTTTCTGAAGAGTCCAAGCGGACGTTGGCATGCCTCAGTGCCATAGTACCACGTACAGCACGTTCAGAATTTGCGTCCTCCTTGCGTTTGAAATACGACAGCGTCCCATTTCGAAGAACGAACCACCTCACCTTGTAACCACTCGTGAGGTTTGTCCATTTTTTGAGAAAGCCTGCCATGGATGGCGCCTCGGAATTACCCTTGTCACTGGTTGTCTGGGACATGATGGCACGCGACTTTGCGGCCTGGTTAAGCATACGAGTGATCCCTTCATCCTTCGTGAGATCGCTAGGTATACGGCCCTTTGAGTCTTGGACAAGAGGATCACCACCATGATCCAAAATAAACTTCACCAGTCCCGAGTTATTCTCACCTGCAGCCTCGTGTAAAACTGTCAATCCGGTATCAGGATCAGTTCCATTAATCGTTAGCAGTTCTGTCACGCGTGGGTTTGCATATATTCGTTCCAGAGCTGTAAGATCGCGAGCCCTAAAAGCATTCTTTACTCGGACAGCAACAGCGGCCGCGAACTGGTCCTGGGCATGTGAGAGAGCAGACTCCATACGGGCATCGCTTGCAAGATCTGCAGCCACCAGCCCCTTGGTGTCTGCTATGGTGTCATCAACGTCAGGACGCTTGAGTAGCCAAACAGCAACATCACGGCGATTTCGAAGGACAGCTACATGTAGCGGAGTGTTCCCGCTACCATCCTGGGCAACCTCATTAACAGATCGGCCCACCCGATTATACAAATTGACAACATATTCGACCGTTGAAAGCGGCGAGGACTCAACTGCCTTAGCAAGTAACCCAGGATATTGAGCAATATTATATGTTTGAGCAACTTGTTTGAGCGCATCAGGACCAGGGGCCCTTAAGGAGTCCATGACCTTCATCCGGACGACCGACTGCTCGAGCCCTGTCATGCTGATTGCTCGTCGAATGGCTGAGTCAAGCTGGCGATAGTAACACGGTCCCATCGTCTCTCGGCTAGCCCACAAACTAGATCTACATATCCATGTTCTCCGAGGTTCCGATCACGTTTCTTACTCGATCTTAAAATTCTCGGTTTCAATTCATCATGCAGTCGTAATATGTTTTAGCGGGTGAATGGAGACAGCATCAAGCTGCCCTGCACCAGACATTACCCTCTACACAAATTAGTCCCAGTTCAATGAACGAACTTTTTCGACTGCCATATTTAAGTGATAAATGTAACTATAAGAAGCAACTTCTGCAGGTCATTTTTCCTTGAAATATCCTTTGTCCTTTGTCGGTTCGAGACCGATGAGTGTGTAACGAGTTCATATCGGGTAGATCTGGGCCAACGCGGGTCGGTAATCAATCGTACGTTAGTAAGTAGTGTCGCGACAAGCTGACACATACGTGGTAAAATGTTTCGCCGGGCGATCCGGCCAGTGTGCCGCTTCGGATCGCGAGCATACTCTGAAGAGCCTGGGTCAGATATACATGCTTATTTGAGTCGTATTGATGCACTTGTATCTCGACCTCGGCGAGCACCCCGCCGTAGTGGCGCCCCAGGCCAGGAAGGTGCGAAGCCCAAGCGCCGACCTTTCATTCAAAACAATCGTTCTGATGGTGAGAAGAGACCTATCAACAGCGCTTCGCAGGCAGGGAAGTCAGATGCGACAAGAAGCCAACGTCCAAATCGTCCACAACAAGGTCAGTCACAGCGGCCTAGATCTCAGCATACATCTGATTCAAACAAATCCTACAAGGCAAGCCAGATGAAACCGAGAAAGCCGCGGCAAGCTAATCCGGCCGCTGCAACGACGAACCCAGAATCTAATGTTGTGGAGTCCGAGCCTGTTACACTGAGCATGCTACAGGTTGAAGGCGATGAAACCGCGCCGAAATCAGGTCGTCGTCAGCGTTCCCCAACAGCAAGTAGAAAGACCCCAAGGTTCGGACGCGGTCCTCGACCGGTTGGCGTTGCTGCCAAGCGACGACCGACAAAACCCAAGCGCCAGTCAAATGGCGATGCTACTGGGAGACGCGCAGGCTCTAGTGACGCTGGGTTAGCTCCTGAGGACACGTCGTTCCTACGCCCGTCTGAAGCACTGCAGTTTGCGCTTAAATATGAGGGGACGGCACCGACTGATGGTTTGATTCGGCCAGCATCCGTATCTCCTCTAGCACTGGTTCCTTGGATGCCATCCGCAGCGGTGACTTGGAACACGCGCATGCTAGGAGTGGCCCAAACAGGCCGCAGCTCGAGCCGCTGGATTGAATCTAGCGTTGCGGGCAAATTCCCGGTACACCCGACTGATGGAGGAGTTGCAATGCTCGAGCTCGCTCGTAATGCGTCTTTGACCCCGGCGGCTCGCGGTCTGCTCTTCCGCGTTGCTCAGGGGAAGATGTCACCGTCGCAAATCATCGAGCGCGCCCGTCCATAAAAAAGAAATTTGTATATACATTGCCTATTCAGTCTATGTGACAGGTAATAAGTAACGCTTGATATCGTGCAGCTAGCACTTAGAACAGGAAAGCAATGAGAAAGGACCGTGGCTCCTAGCCAGAGTACCAGACCAAACGATAAACAATTCTCGGAGCACATAAACCAGCGCAATGTGAGTCTGGCGTAAGAAAGTTATTTAATTAACCTCGGACAGGGCTTCTAGAGGTTTCCACAAGCTCTTGCAGCCAATCCTGTTGCCAGAGTAAGAGACGATTGGGTTTTTCATTGGAGAGCTTGACGGCCAATGGGCCTCGCTGACTCTGCTGAGTGGAGACGCGCACGCGATACCCAGGTAGATCCTCCACAATAAAGGCGTGAATACTTATAAGTTCAGGGTCATCATCGGGTCCAATCTGTGCCTTCCACGTGAGCCTTCCAATATCCCTTATGGTTGGTGGCTGGATTTCAATGATTTTGGCACGAAAGTGGAGATCTAGATTGTCAATCTCGAATTCAAGGTCCCGTTTCAATCGCGTCTCACCATTAGGCAACTTAGCAGAGAGATGATGTTTGTGGAAGCTAGACCACAGCGAAGTGTCTATCAATTTCGGCCATACATCCGAGGCAGAAACATTTTTAACTATCACTTCATTCGAGACAAAGTTGTCAGTGTCACCGGGTAAAAAATCCGCCGGCCAACGGGCTGCAGATGAAACGCTCATATGTCTTTGAGTGCTAACAAGAGTGCCTCAGGTTTAGAAATGAGCGCTTGCTGCTGCTCACCGCGCTTATAAATTACGCCGATGCTGCTAGCTAACCTACAACCCTCGCACTGTCAATTCTTGCAGAAGGAGGGCGTTTATTTCTATTAGAGATGCGCACAAAAAAGTGCCAGGAAGCTGTGTAGAAAACACAATTTTCAGCTTTGGATTTTCGTGCTCATGCTACTTGCCATTATTGACAGTTCGAATCGAAAACAAGCACAACCATAGCACTAATTCAGCCAATATCAACACTAGGTAGATAATGGACTATGTTTGCTCTTCTGTTTTCCAAATTCGATACATTGGGTGTGCTGATACTGCCGCACTTCTATTGCTGCCTGCGTGGCTATGTGCGTGTGTAGGTAGGCAAGGGCGTGCGATGTGCATATGAGCCTTGGAAGATACGCTTAACTACCAAATACGTGCCCTATGTCGACCTCGGTCATTAGAGCCGGCGCGGCCTCCGGTCAAGCCGCTACGGCGTGCGTATTATTTTTCCACGGCCTTGGTGATTCGGGTCATGGCTGGTCTTTTCTCGCATCGGAGGCTAGACGGAGAGCAGGCTTGAACCACGTGGAATTCATGTTCCCTAGTGCCTCACCGCGATATATCTCAATTGCTCAAGGCGAGGCTCCTGGATGGTTCGATCTTGAAAATCTGGGGCCCTCACTAAGTGTTCAGGATGTCTCTGGCGTATCGCAGTCCCTCGAGCTTGCCGATGACCTCATTACCAGCGTGATAAACCGTGGGATTCCCTCGAATCGGATAGTTGTAGGCGGCTTTAGTCAAGGAGCTGCCCTCTCCGAAGCCACGGCAATTGTTTCGAAACACAAGCTTGCCGGATTTGTATGTTTATCCGGGTTTTTGCCCATCATAGACAGCTTGAAATCTCGCGCGCAGTCAATCAATCAAGATACACCTATATTTATGGCTCACGGTTCTTCTGACGATGTCGTGCCATTGAAATTTGGAGATTTGAGCAAGAAATCTATGTCGTCTTCCTTTGGATTCACAAAAATCGACTGGAATGTGTATCCCGGCCTGAAGCACTCAGTGGACCCCGCAGAGCTTCAGGCAATACTTGACTTCCTTGAAAAGGCATTGCCGTTAAATACTTAGAACGATATAGAACTACAGGTAACACATGACCAGACTAGAGTAACTTGAGGCAAGCCCGTCATTAGGTTTCAGTCAGTTTCTGGGCTTCGTAGCGTACGAGAGCGTGCTTTAGAGCGGCTTGGCGCACCTTCGATCCACGATCACGCATTTTTTCTGCTACAAAACGCCTTATTGCCATGGCGGGCAAGTCTGGCGGGGCGATAGCAAGTACACTTGCGAGATCGAGCGGCGCAGCAGCTAAAAAGTCCCGTATTACAGCAGGCGGTGCACCAGAAACTAATGATTTGAGCACAAGTATTGCTAAGTCCGTGTCTTTCCCGGAGTAAGAGAGAAGTGTAGTCCAATCTGCGATGCTGGCTAAGAGTTCAACAGCTTGGCTATGTAAACCAATCAACTGGTAGACAGTCGCACGTTCTGCTCTAAGGCAGGGGAGCTGTGCATCTAGTGTCAATACTAGATTGCTCAGGAGCTCTGGGTCCGGTGAAGAGTTTAGAAGCAGCCACTCCTGCTCAAGAGCCGGGCCAACCGCCGTGGGTCTCAACTTGGCTGTTACCCATGAAGCTGCACTCGGCTTCGGCCATTGCAGTGCAAAAAATTCAGAATATGCTTGCTCAATAGAATCATAGTTGATGGTTGCTACAATATCAGCCACGACCAGCATGGCCAAATCAACAGCAAACTTCCCACCACTCTGCGCAAGATGTCTCAAAAATGCTCGCCATACCACTGCATCTCGTTCCTGGAGCTCAGAAAGTATAGCACTATCATCTATGACAGCTTTGTGGTTTGTAAATACTCTTAGAGCTGCGTCCTTGTCAAGACCAAGTAGCTCAAAAGAGGCGTTCCACATCAGTTCTGCGTCATGGGTCTGCTGGAGGTATTCCACGAGCTGGTCGATTTTACTGGCATCACCTGCGCGCACCTTGATTATCCATACTCGCACAAGCTCTTTCCAACGACCGCTAACCTCTAGCACTCGCTCTGGAATTGACCAGCGCTCTTGGCGCTCGGCCTCTTTGAGAATAAGGTCACATTCTCGCGGCGTGGCTAAAGCCATCCTTACAAGGTCATCATCACTTGCTATGCGACTGTAAGCCTCGAATAGCTCAGGAGGGTGTCTGTGGCTGCGATATTCCTTTTGAATCCACCGATTCCAAAACTCCCGCGAAGGCGGTGACGAGCGAAGATCATCGACAATAGGTCTAAGACCAGGGAACATGTCTAAAGCAGCGTCATACTCGCCGTAAATGTACTGGATAATGTGAAAATCGAAACGGGGTCCGTCAAACCACCGTTTAAGCGCAGTCTTTAGCGATCGTGGGTCCAAGCTATTTGCTCTATACTCGCGCAAAGCCTGCAAAGCGAGAGCGAGAGACAAATACTTTATTTCTAACACTCCTTGCTCAGTATCAGCCACTGTTGCGTCAAGTTCAACTTGACCATTGTTTAGTATTTGACGCTCAAGGCGAACCAGTCGAGACTCTTGAAACCAGGCTGAAATCGCATTTTTGTTTATGACAGCTACGCGAGACTCATTCTTGAGTGCCATCCCAAACCGCACCTGCAGTTCGTCATCTGGGTGTGTCCACGGCGTGCTAAGTAGAGATACCTGCTCACATTCGATTTCACCAATATCGACTTCCCGTGCTGTAGTAAGATCGTGCACCTTGAGCTGTCCAAGTACCGCTGCATATACTAAATCATTTTCAATAACAACTGAGGATGGGTATGCGTCCCACACAATCACTTGACCCTCTCGGATCTGTCCAGAAGTCGAGACGACCGTGCCTGTCGCTGGGAATTCAGAGGACATGCCTTGTACGATTAAAACAGCATCAATACCAGCAACAGCTACAATTGGGGTTACCTTAGTACTTCCAGCCCCTGGGACCAGCACGCGGGGATCCTGCCCTTTTCTCCAGAACCAGTAGCCATCCGGGCTGCCGAGAACAAACCCTCTGCTGAGACAAGCTGCCGCTTCGACACCGGGAAGGTCTATAGTTTCACGCAGTTTGACTGAATCTGAGTTAATTCTGACAAGCCTTAGCGCCCGAGAGCTAAATACCATCAGGTTTTCAACTGATTCCCGTGAGCTCTTACGTAGAAAACAGCCGCCGTATACATCGCGCATAGAAACACCATCTGCCACCTCTAGCGACTCCAGTTGATAGCCTGTAGCAGCATTAGGGGATGTGAACACTAGGAGGACGTCCCCTAGTGGGAGGAGAGAGCGCACGAGCCGTTGGTGCTTGGTCGTAACCTCTATGCGATCCTCGGCTACTTGTGCATTTTGAGACAGGAGGAGTCCACTTGCTGTGCCCACGATTACTCGCCCTTTGATGAAGTCTACAGCAGTGACACTGTGCTCGCCGTTGGCAGCCAGTGCCAGCACCGGCACGAGCATATATTTATATGTCTAATCTCCTGCAGGATGCGTCAATCAATCAGCCGGAGGATTTTTTGTCGAAGCTAGGTGAGATAAATTGAAATATGAAAAATGAGCGATGCTATGCAAACTATACTACATCTCCAGTGAGATATCATTAGATGGAAATGAGGCTTCGAGGTCACTTGCTGGGCCCTGGCCGTTGCCACTGATGGAATCTCTGCCATTGAGTTCCTCGCCCTCAATGGCCCACGGCTGCCGGCACATCGGACACAATCCCGCAGCGTAACTGACGTCGAGCCATTTCAGGATGCAGTGCTGATGAAACAAATGTGTACACTTACCTACAACCGGTGGACATGCTGGTCCTGGAAAATGGCAGCCAGGGCAGGTGCCCTCAAGTTGAACGCGACAAATACCACAAACCTCGCCATTGGCGTGCTTCCAAGACCACATTCCAACCGGGACCCATTCGTTAATGACAACTCGCATTCACTGGCCTTGGCGTTATTTTGTCGGAAAGTTGCAAAGTGTACGTAATTTAAAGGTAAGCGGAACCACGCTTTCGACCTCCGATGGCGTCTGAAAACGGCGGCGGTGATTTCGAGCTCCGCGAACAAGACAAGTGGCTTCCTATTGCCAATGTCTATCGAATAATGAAGAACGCACTTCCTAAAAATGCGAAAGTATCCCGGGAAGCCAAAGAGTGTGTACAAGAGTGCGTGTCCGAATTTGTATCGTTTATCACATCTGAAGCGAGCGAAAAATGCCTTACTGAGAAGCGCAAGACCGTCAATGGAGAAGATATTCTTTTCGCTATGAACGGCTTAGGATTTGAGAACTATGCTGAGGTTCTGAAGATTTATTTGGCGAAGTACCGGGAGCATATGTCTAGGCGCGACAAAGCGCGTGAATTCAACGCAAAGCGTTCCCGATGTCAAGAAAATGAAGAATCTCCTGATGGAAGTAATGGTACGGACGCTGGTAGTATGAACACTGAAGGCTTGAAACTTGAAGAGCCCGCAATCCGACTGGGCGACGACGCAGCGTCTGATCCGGACGCTCTGCTTGCTCCATCTGAAGACCAATTTTATGGAAGCTTTGAACAAACGGCAGACGAACCCCTCTATGGCGAATACCAGAACCAGTTCCCTTATAATTAGATCACGACTTAACGACAATATTTTCCCACTCTAATTTGTGTCTCAGAGACGCCAAACAATAAGAGTAAAAGACTGATTTTATTTTAATAATTTCAATAGCAAGTCACGGCCCTGGGCTCTGCTCTCGGCCTCGATACTCTTCGTCAGCGGCTTGAGGAGCTTCTTGAGATTGCGTGCAAGCTCAGGACGAGATTCCAAAAGAGCTATGATTGCAAAATTGCCCTCTCCAGTTGCCCACTCCAAAGGAAATTCTTCGGCAAGCTTCACAAGAGCCTCGGCGAATGCTGGCGTAGTCTTTACGAGTAGCTTGGCTACTCGACTGCTTATAGGGTTGGCCTTAATGGGGTGATCAGGATCACTCGGATTCCCGCTTAGGGCCCGAATAACGGAATTTATCGCCTCATCCCGCCCTTCTACATCATCATCGATCTTGGAGATCAAGTCTCCAATAAACTGCATACCAAGTGTATCCTTTGCATCTACTAGGGGCACTGCAGCTAGCATTGCAGGTGCAAATGACGCAAGTAGCTCTTTACGGCGAGTGTCAGGATCCTTCTTTGATGTTCGAGTTGCAAACTTGGCCACTTCCTCAAATCGATCCTTCACGGCTACAAAATACTTAGGGCTCTGCCCAACAAGCAAGTACAGAAGTGGCCTCCGAGCGTAACGGTGAACTACCAACTCTGGCATTTGTTCTTCGAGACGCGATCCTAGAGCGCGATGAACTAGCACAGTGTCATCAACAACGGCAAAGATGGTTGTGAGAACAAATTGGCCGAATTGATCTTTAGCTAGCTTGTCGGTGAACTCTCGCAGTGCACGCAACAAGCGCTTGCGCTCCTTCGCTGTCGCTATCGCAAACACAAGCGCCGCAACCTGTGAACCTGCAGAAGTGTGGACCATTTCAGCAATCTGATCAGCCACCAAGTCCACAAAAACTTCACGATCGCTACTGTCGAGATCAAGATTTCGCACATACTCCAGCATTGCGGCATGCATTATCTCGAACCCGATTGATCCCTTGTTGACGGCAGCGGTTATAACTCGATTGAGGTTGTCCATGAGGTACGGCCGCTTCTCAGGGAATCGTTCTAGAATTTCCGTCAGGTCCGCTGCATCGCCCGCCTTGTCTTTAAATACTGCAAACTCGCTGCCATAAAATTCTCGCAACATCTGCCGACGCTGCGGCGCCGTGGCATAGTCGCGGAATGCGTCCTCCACAACGTAGGCGCCTTCACGATGGCTCATAAGCTTCCTAAAGTTACCATGTAGCTCATCAAGAATTGAGGACCGTAATTTGGAGCTCCCGTAATGAAGCATTTTCACTAGCAAATATTTTCCGTAAGATGACTTCGCCAGCTCAACGTACCTGCCACGGAGTGCCTTTGTGATATGTGCACGTTGCTCTTTAGTGGCATATTTGAAAATGCTTTGGACTACACGAGAGGAATCATGGCGAAATACTAGTTCTGCCCACCCCTGTTGGTCGGCAAGAGCGTAGGCGTCGTCGACAACAGTCCTACGAACTTCTGGGCGCAAAGCCTTAGTCCTCATCTTTTCCCACAGCTGTTTTATTTCGGCAATTTCCTTGCCATGAGCCTTTTGCAATTTTCTTTCCCGCTGCTGCTCTTTCTGCTTCATGCGCTGCTCGCGTTTCTCCTCTGCACTTAGCTTGTTTTCTTCGTTGCCGACTTCGTCTTCGTCGTCATGTAGATCGTCACTAGAGCTGGTACCATCACTTTCATCAATTTTGCCAGATTCGCTGGCGTTCGACTCATCTTCCGATCCTGAGGACATCGAATCGAGCTCATCCAGATCGTCCTCGGATTCTGACGAGAGCGAAGCGTCCATGGATGCATTGGAGTCTGAATCACTATCGAAACCAACGAAATCATCGTCTTTTGTACTTTCAGCAATACTTTTGGCCTTTTTGGCCTTCGGGACCGAAGGAGGTGCCGAGCGTTTGCCCATAGCTAGTTTATGAAGCCCAAAAAGTTTCAAGAGTGAAATTTCACTTTGTACATTACTAATGCTGCCAAAGGTCCTCAGAACTAGCTGTCCCTAAATTTCGGATTGTGTTATCTATAATTCATCCTTGTTTTTGCCTCCGTTTTCGTTCTTAGGCTGATTGTCATTTAATTTACTGCTTGCTTCTCCCACCACAACATATCTCACATATAGGTCGCCATGGCCAGTTTGGCTGGGCATGCCTTCGCCCTTAACGATCTCGACATGGCCATTGCGGATCACAGCTCCAGAGTCACGTCCAATTGAGAATTTTGTCTCACCATCAAGTCTGACGAGCTCACGGTTCCAATTACCCGCAGCAGCTTCTGCTGCCGAGAGTACCTCATCGCGAAACAGATTGCTTCCTCGGCGACGGTACCCCATGGATCCTTCACGACCTTCAATTATTTTAACCACCAGATCACCAGCCTCCCAGTCAGGACTCTGATCCGCCTCGCCTTCCAACACATGTGTGTGCTGTCGAGGTGCTCCTCTAACAAGCTCGATGGTATGTCTGCGAGTATCATCTACTATTCGCTCTCCTTTGCACATAGGACAGGGCTTGGTGACGAGCGAGCCACGGCCACTGCACTTGTCACAAATTGTCTGAATGCGCTGGAACATCCCTGGTGCCAGTTGGTTCTGAATGACTCGTTGACCGGAGCCCTGACACTGTGGGCATTGATGCCGTTCACCGTCAGCGCTGCCACTTCCATCGCATTCTTCGCAGATCATCTTTACAGGCACCGAAAAGTCTATTTCCGCTCCCTTGTATACATCCTGGAGTGATACGGGTAGACTAATCACAACTTCAGGGCCCTTCCGTACGCGCTGTTGTCCATTTGCACCACCGCCGAAGCCTCCAAAGAAGTGTGAGAATAGATCCATGGGGTCCTGATGGTGGAAATTTCCGCCTCTGAGACCATCCTCGCCGTAACGGTCATATTTACTTCGTTCTTCAGAGTTTGACAAAACCTCATAGGCATTAGCGACCTCCATGAACTTCTGTGAGGCCGCTTCGTCGCCATTATTCTTGTCTGGATGGTATTTCTTACTGAGTGATCGATATGCCTTCTTGATCTCGCGTTCAGGAGCATCGCGGCTGACTCCTAGTATCTCGTAGTAGTCTTTAGCGACCGCCAAAGCTGCGAGTAGCGACCAGACAAGAGGCCACCGCATTCCCGCTCTGCTCAGTCAGCTGTTCTCGCCAGCTTCCTGCTAACTTCAAGTAATGGCAGGACGTTAGAACGCAGAGAACGGCCAACGACGAGGGGAATCTGATATTTTATGGGTAAATTTTAACTAGGTAGTCTACATGAAGTAGCCAGTGGTCCACTTTTATATGAATGTGGTTCGGTGCCTCGGCGCTCTGCAGAAACGTATGATATTAGATCACATTTATAAAAGTTCAAATACAGTGTGTAGTCAGCCGCCCGCCCATGCATGAAGTTATCCAAATCTCACATGGCCCACAAGCCAACTGGCTGACTGCGGACTTTTTCAATACCCAAGAAACATACTTCGTTTGGCGAAAAGAGGACTTGTCGGGGTCTTTAGTCGACCCCAATGTTAGATTTGTCGGGGGACTAGAGTTTACACCCCGTTTGGAGGTGTGGGACTTTCGTCAAGGATACGGCTATTTACCTCGACAGAGTGAGAAGTACGAGGCCAAGGCTGCAGATGTGGGTAGGACTGAAAAATTAGTCCAGCAGACTGTGAGTCCAGGGCGATATTGGACAGATGATCTCCGGGTACCTCTGCATCCCAGCAGTCGCCATGAAATCGAGACGTGGGAGTTTGACCCAGTCAGATTTCCACGAGGGAGATTGAGAGGAGCCACAGAAGAATCTGGCAGTGCCGAGTTTACTTCATTTTCTATGGGTTCCGACCAGTTCCGGCAATTGGGTGGCGAGGACTACGTAGAGGAGACACTTCGACGATCAATTGAGCAATGCGATCTTCTAAGTGGTGTCGTTCTAACCACACAGAATGGCGGCTGGTCCGGATTTTCTGCCGCAATGACTGAATCTTTACGTGACGACTACATCCCCCACACTCCCTTGGCTGCGTGGGTGTCTACGCCTTCGTTCCAAAATTCACGCGTGGCAACCAACACTTTCCTGGATACAATGCTGAAATTGAGCGAAATGTGCTCGGTAGTTATTCCTCTTTCAGAAGCTGCCACTAATTTCGAGGACGTAGCAGCTGCCCAACTGCCACTTTTTGAGACCGTGAGCTTACTCTCAAGCCTGCGACGAAATCGTGTATCAATGCACCAACTGTGCGCAGACCTGAAAGCTGGACAGACAGACACCAATATCGTATCTAGCCGAAGGCATAAGGTTTTCGCTGGTCGCAAAAAGGTAGATGTTAAGACGTGCGTTCAGATCGCTCGTGGGAGAGACATTCACGAAGACGACACACTGTTTACACATGAGGCAACAACAAAATATCTATGCCCTCAACCTCGCGGTAATTCTGAAAAAGAGCTTTATGAGTTAGTACTTGACAGCAGTCCACTCGGAATGCGATCCTTAGTTGCGCCTCGAGACCATGCTAGGCGTGCTGATATAGGGGAACTGACCGAACCGTATATATGGACTTACCAAAGCGACAGTGACAGTGACAATTACTGAAACTAGAGACATTAATGGATAAATAAATAAATAAATAAATCAGTCGTATGATATCAGACGCTTTTTGCGGGATTTCACGTCACGTAGTTTCTCGACCAGCTCGTCTGTGAGCAAGCGCTTTGGAGCTAATTGGTCTTCTACTAAAGGACTCTCAAAGATCTTGCTTTCATTCTTGCTCCATGAGTCGCATGTTTGTGATGTTATCATTCTCCGTGCTGCTTGCTCATGTGGTCTAGCACTGTCGTAATCATCTGGACGCTCGACAATATCATCTGGCGTCTGACTTGTTTCTGATTCTACTTCAGGGCTACATCCTGGTGAACCCATTGGCTTTGACGTAGTGTATTGACCAATTGACGGCATCTCTACATGCTCCGAAGTCATTGACTGAGGCTTTGTAGCCACTTTTGCAGAAGACTCTTTGGAAGAGAAGTCTGCTGGAGCTTCTTGTTTTGGCACCTTTCTTCTCCCTTGCAAAGAATCTGAAAACGTATCTCCTAGCAATTGTCTCACAGTAGATTCAGCGTCGGAACTGTTTCCAGGCTTAGCTCCCGACTCTGTCGGGGCTGCCCATCTGACTTCTAACGTCTCTTTGCCCGTAATTGTTTGATTCGCCATAGCTTCTTTTGCAAATTGAGCATATACTTCAGCTGTGTAGGTCACAAAGGCAAACTTTCCTTTTATTACACGTACAGAGGACACCGGTCCCCACACAGCAAATTGATCTCGTAGCTTCTTCGCAAGCTCCTGCTCCTTAACACCCTGAAAATAACCTACGAAAAGAGTGCAGTTAGTCTGTGAAAATGTTCCCACACCGCCATAATCGCTGCGGTATTCAGAATGCTTGTCGCGGCCGAAGATATCTGTAGTGGGCCCACGATCTCGAGCTAGTGAAGGCATTTGATGCACAAAGTGGCAAGCGGGGCCAGAGGTACACATACCACGTGCAAACCAAATGCACAGCGGTAAGTCGTGGTGCGATTTGGTGCGACCAATATCTCTTTCAGGGTCACACTTGAATGGCGATCGACGCTTTTGATTCTTGCGCTTATTGCCAGCCCAGCTCTGATACCATACATTCCACACCATACCGGGCTCTGGCTGGTCATTATCCCCACCATAAAACGAGGCAACTTGGGCTTCTGTCGCCTGGAGCCGCGCTGGAGACGGTTCCATTGTTTTAAGTTCAGTACGTCTGTAGACTTTACCTGGGTAACTTCTAAATAATTTGAGGATCCCTGCTTATATATCGAGCCGGCGTGAGGAGTGTGAGTAAAGTAGGAAGATAAATTAGAAAGATGATCGGAGGACCTAATATGAATTTTGGCAAATTAATGCTACAAAGTGTCACAGCGCAACTAAACTAAAGCTCAGGTAACTCACCTGGCTTGACATTACGGTCTTCAAGCTGTCGAACGTACCAACCTTCTGAAAACTCAGAATCAATGTCTTTATCTTTGAAAGGATCACACCTATTAGAGAGCCGGCGTTCACGAATGCGTTCCACCATCCAACCTGAGGTGATACCAGGCTTTTCTGAGCCATGAACGTATTCGTTCTCTGCCCGGCCGCGCATAACACCCTTTCTCTCGAGATTACAGTTACCTTCCCACCATGCCCAAACAAGACAATCATTATCCAACTTACAAACTGTCATGCAGTCAGTCTTGTTAGAGTAAGGCTCCAAGTCGTAGCCCACATCCTTGGACATTGCCGCTAGCAACTCCTCGTACGCAGAATCCTCTGTAATCTTGAACGACTCAGCGCCCGAGTCCCAATTAGCACGCTCTTCAACCACAAATGGAAGAATAAAATCGCGATAGAGTTCCCAATATTGGACTTCGCGATCGCCAATATGCGTCTGCTCATAGGCGAAGAGCAGCTCAACCTCACGAGGGGTGAGATGGTGCCAGGTAAAGGATGGAAGGCACCATCCACCGTCTGTTACTCGAGTATCCCGGAATGCATTTCCCTGGAAGGGATCGGTATGTCCAGTGTACTTTCCGAAGGCGTGGGTCATGCTGATGTTGGCGACCTCGTTCAAGATCTGCGCGGTCACGGCGTCGCCACAGCAAGATGAAAGGGCCATTTCTGAGGATTGAGCGATTATTGAATCAATGTGATGGGTATCATTGGGGTCTCCAAACAGCTGTCGCATCGCTTCTCGTGATATTACGACTCCGGAGCCTCCATGGGCGAACGTGCTGCCACCCATCCATGCAGGCGATCCAAGATAGACGGGCTCATCCGGATCATAGCCCTGCAAAAATTTGAGGAACCCACCTTGAAACACAAACGTGTCATCATCAATAAAAACATACCATTCGATTTTTCTCTCGAGGTTGTCACGGTGTACTTGTTGCCATGCTTCAGCAAGCATCGGCACATTCTTGAATTTATCAGAGTCCCAGCCATGATCGGTCTTGATTTCCTCACTGCCTACTCCCCATTCCTCTTTGCGCAGCTCGCGGACAATGCGATACTCTAGCAACTGGTCATTGTTCAATATGTTTGACGGTAATCGTGCAAACACATCCTGGACAGGCACTCCATTAACTACATCCACAGTATCAGCATACACTCCGTGGTGAGGCCAACGTCTCAGAGTCGTGTCGATATGTACTGGGAGTCGCGTCCTGAGCACACGGTGACCTGTCTTTAGCATTAGAAAGACGTGTGACGCGTAATTATTCAACGGCCATCCTTCAGGTGTTACGCCAGGTGGCAGTGGTAACTTCTTATTTTCTTCCCCGACAACTGGGCTTTTCCAAGTCATGGCCTTATGCCGTGGGTGATGCGGCTCTGGATGGTCTCTCATCGGCTCATCGGGGCCAAACCCAGAACCAGGTGGACCAGGAGGACCACGTAGATCTGTGAAATATGGAAGTGACCACCACAACACGGTTATAGAGATGGCTACTACCGCCGCAATGAAATGCCTGCGACCTAATAGCATCTCGAATGATAAACTTGTAGTGTGGTTAAAGCTGATTAGTGATGTTTTTCCCTTTCTTAACTATCTCTGTCTAATCTTGTTACGTGTCGACTCAATACACAAGATCATTCACGGAGCATACAACCTTGAATAGCATTTAATGTACTCGAATTAGATTGAAAACTTGATCTGCAGTATCTCGGCGCGATATTGTTCACATCTGGATACTTAGGACGCGAGATCTTATTTGAAGCGCTTGGACTGCAGCCTGCAAGCAATTGTTCAGCAATGAAAAGAGTTTACTATATTTACATCTGACTAAGTATTTAATATCCACTTGGCCCCTGAGGGGTTGGGTTTACGAGTATCATCCACACGCAGGGTGGAGATTTACGATCGAAACTGGGAGTAGAATGTGGCCCTGTGCGGAAATAAGCCAGGATTGAGATAGAGGGTGAGGGCGGCATTAAGCGTTGTGACGCAGAAATACGTAATTATAAGCTTTTAAAAGACTGCAAGATCTAGCCGCACGGGAGGGCTTAACAAAAGAGGATACCCACAACTGTGATAATAGCGCGCAATATCTACGGCGAGGGTGCTGGATAATCAATTTTAAGGCACCCAGTGTGATTCTAAATAAATTATATTTGTTTAGAGCTGTCTTTCTATCTTGCAACGTGGTCTTATATAGTGTGTAAAGGGAATATTGCTTTAGCTCGCGCCCAGCTCGTACTTTTGAGTATATGCACGTCGCAACTGTCTTGTCATCATCAGCCCTTAACGCACGTGCACAGCTTAGATATGCTTGGCACGCGTAAAAAATAGAAGTGTTGATGTCGTATGAGATATAGATACGGAATGATTAAACAAACTACGCGTGTTTCTATTTAGTGGATTAGTGGTGGCTCTAATTGCCTGACTATGCAAGTGAAGTGTAATTTCAGGCTATACCAATATCTCCCAATACATACTTATCTCTCTGGTGCAGGTTTCCCATACTTGTAAGGGTTGCCTACTTGTGCTACCTTCCGCACCATACATCTCAGTAGACGCAGAGTGTGCTGGCTAGAGTATGCAGTCACGATAAGCTGAAAATTACACTTTGTGCATTTTCTGCGCAGGGAATAATCTCCGCTGAACATAAACCATAACCCATATTTACGAAGTGCTCGTTGTATGCTCTGAGATCTGAGAAAGACAGCATATTATAGTCTGAGATACTAGAGGTGAATTATGTATCTTATAAGGGGATATATAGTATAGCTCATCAGAGCTCAGATATGTGGCCCAGTTCGTGGCCATCCTCCTCCAAAAGTCGAACGTACCAGCCCTCTGTTTTATCAGAGGAGCTATGTGTAGAATCTTCAGACAAATGTGATTGATGACTTGGATCGCATTCCTTACTCTGCTTTAGTGCTTGAATTCTCTCTACCATCCACCCTGAAGTGATACCAGGGTGATCATTTCCATTCAAGTACTCATTCTCGGCCCACCCTCGCATTACGCCATCTAGCTCGAGCTTGCAGGCGCCCTCCCACCAAGACCAGACAAAGCACGTATCTACGATTTCGCACATTTTCTTACAGTCGTCCTTATTTGACAGAGGCGACAGCTCCTTACCATACATTTCCAATGCGCTGCGAAATGGCTCTCTCTCCATTAGACCTTCCTCACTTAGGTCTCTGGATGCAGCGCCAGTATTCCATCCTACACGTTCAGATACCACAAAGGGGGCAATGAAGTCTTGGTACACTTCCCAATACTGAAGCTCGCGGTTTCCTACATGTGTCTGTTCGTATGCGAACAGTTGCTCGATTTCTCGAGCGGTCACATGATGCCAAGTGTATGATGGTATGCACCACGAGTCAATTGTAGCTCGAGTATCTCGGAATGAATTGCCTTGGAATGGGTCAGAGTGGCCAAGATCCATGCCAAATGGACATGTCATGGAAATATTAGCCACTTCTTTCAGCATTTGGGCCACCAGAATATCGCCGCAGCAAATATCCAGCGCGGCATTCGCGGAATGAGCGACGATATCATCAATGCGAGCTGTATCTTGGGGATCGCCAAACAATTGACGCATGGCCTCACGTGAGATGACCCCACCAGAGCCACCGTGTGCAAACAAGCCTATGCCGTAAGAGACCGGTGACCCAGTGTATATCGCTTCTCGCGGATCGAGCCTTTTGAGAAGCTGGAGAAGACCTCCTTGGAAAACAAAGGTATCATCGTCTATGAACACGTACCAGTCGATCTGATCGTACATGTTCTCTTGGTGGACATGTTGCCAAGCGTCTGCGAGCATAGGCATATTCTTAAATTTGTCTGAATCCCACCCGTGGTCCGTTTTGATTTTATCGCTGTCAACTCCCCACTTGCCATTTCTCAATTCTTGAACAATACGGTATTCCAGCATTTGGTCATGATTTAAAATAGAGGACGGTAACCGTGCAAATACGTCCTGGACATTGACCCCGTTGACCACATCTTCGAAATCACCGTAAACGCCATAGTGAGGCCAACGACGGAGCGTAGTATCAATGTGGACTGGGAGACGTGTCCGGAGGACTCGATGACCTGTTTTTAGCATTAAGAATACCGTAGATGCTATATCATCCAAGGGGCCTCCTTCTACTGTTACCCCTGGTGGCAGGGGTAGGCTCTTTTCTTGATCTTCCAGAGCTGGACTTTTCCAGACCATTGAAGCCTGTGGAGTTTTTTCATGTATGTTTGGCCTCTCAGGAATGTGGCCTTCCCAGTGGTGGTGAGAATTGGGATCATGGTCACCCCCTGATTGGTGCCAGCCATGTCTCGGCGGCGGTGGCCTGTGAAGAGGATTCGAGTTCGGAGACAGAACCACCAGGGACAACGAAACTAGCAGCAGCGCCCCTGTTGCGACAACAATGGCCGATATAAGCCTTGATTGTTCAACCATGTGCTACAAACGTAATCGGCGGAGTAGATATGAAGTGTTGCGTTGATTCTGGTCCTCTTGCCCTTTGCTAGAGAATATCTGACGCAATAAGCTCAAGTTTCTGTGACAATTTTAGGAGGTGCCGCAGATGTGGCCCTTGCGCAAATTCCAAATTAGTGGTGTACAAGGAAATGCTGACGCGACGCACAAATAAATATCTTGGCAGTTAACAACAACTAGGACACCCTGTTAAGTTCGTACCGAATAAGTACGAATTTGCTCTCTAGGTGTATAAAAAACTCTATCAAGAAAAAGCTCTATCAAGAAAAGGCTCTATCAAGAAATAGCTATACCAGAGTAAGCTTCTACGGTAGCCCTACATAAGAAAAAGTCGAAAATAATTAATTTTTGGTACGGGACTACCGCACCATGCGACCAAAATGTACAGAGCAGTGATGAGATAGAGCGTTTGCCCTTCTTATGAGATGTATTCCGGCATGTGTTGGGAAGAGGCTTACGGAACTATTGATGAGATTAGCAGGTGAGTGGACACGCTCAAGACGATCTGTTAGTGAGAGCGCGTATGGAATTGCTGGCCGCTGTGTTAAGTTCAAAGACTGGGTTGACACACATCTCATCTCCTCTACTGCCGCATTAATCTAAAGCAAAGAGAAGGATTTAAAGCCAGCAACGGTATAACTTGCTCATCGAACAGGCATCCGATTTCCAGAGATCTCAACTATTTATTAACAAACTTATTCGAGCTAATACGAAGATAAATAGACCAGTTTGTTTAAGATGCCGAACTGTTTAATACTATTCGGAGTCAGAATCCATATCCATAGCTGCATGTTCTGCATCTAGCTCATAGTCATTCATCTGCGAAATGTCTTGTCGATACTCGCCATCGCTCACGCTGCCCGTACTATCACTTTCATGGGATTCCGCGTCCTGCGCCGCCCTTTCTGCAGCCCGATCGCGACCTCGCTGAGATCGCGTGGTCGTCTCTCGCTTTCTAGAAACATTGGCTTCTTGCTGAGCACGGCGTCGGGCACGTTGCGCATCGCGCTCACGGTGCCGAGCTTCCAATGCCTTGGCCTGCGAGGCAGGGAGCTGTTTGCGGCCATGCCACAATGTCTTGCCTTGACACAGACCGTCCTCAATCTTCATGAGACGTAGTGTCATGCGAGGTCCTGTCTCCACAAGTTTTACAGCGGTCCTAACTTTAGCTCCGGCGGTAGTTCCAGAGAGACCGGACCCAGGCAGTACCTCATCTTCACCTTCAGACTCTGATAAGCCTGGATCAGCAACAAAATCGTTAATACTTTCAAGATGTCCCAGCGCCGGGACATCGCGCTGACCATGAGCAGCTGCGACTAGCTTCTTTATGGCTCGCGATGCGCTAACAGGTCTAGTGATAACAGCATAGTGTCGCAGCTCGAAACGGTCAGGATCATTAGCATCGCGTTCAATCAGCAAGCATCTAGTCACACTCTGGAGCTGTGTAGAGCTATCCACTTGGATTGACGGCAACATGTTCTGGAAAATTGACGTCAAGAGAGAGTCTTTATCACTCGTTCGATCTGTCGAGAAATTGTTCAGGACGAGAACTGGGGGGTGACCAAGCTCGTGAGAATTGAGAGCGTGTGGTCGTGTCTGCGAGCGTTGAATATCCTTGTTCAGTGTATACGCCTCGATGTCAAAGTATAAAGTGGGTCCTCTGGGGGTCTTGGCAATCCGCAACGTGGCACCGCCACTGTCACTTTGCGTAAAGATGAAAAAATGAGAGACACCTAACGGACCCGCCATAACCAGATAGTCTTTCAGCTTATTGGACCGGCGCTCTCTCAAGCGAGCAGCAGTATGGGGCTGCATGACCTGTCGGAAATCACGGACCAGTTGGGCCAGCGCTTTTGTAGGCTTCCGACGAGGGTCAGTCATTTTCATGACCATTGACTTGGGTACTGAAGAGTCCATGGATTCCTGATGCCGAACATGAGTGCGACGCTTTTGACGACGACCCATCTTTTTTTATGAAGAAAGCTCCCGCCCGCTTAGATAATTTTTCACTTGTGACAAGAATAAATGGCGGAAGAATTCAAGGCTCTGGGGGTAATTGACATTTTATGTGATGCGTGTGAACAGCTTAAGTTCCGTAAACCGACACCAATTCAGGCACAGGCTATTCCGCCAGCACTAGAAGGTCGCGATATTATGGGCTTTGCAGCTACCGGCTCAGGGAAAACCGCCGCCTTTGCAATCCCTGTACTTCAAGCTTTATACAAACATCCACAGCCACTTTTTTGTGTAGTTTTGAGTCCTACACGTGAGTTGGCTCACCAAACTGCAACTCAGTTCCAAGCCCTAGGTGCGCCTATGGGAGTAAAAACGGCGGTAATTATCGGTGGTGAAGACCATATGCAGCAGGCTGTAGCGCTAAGCCGTCGTCCCCATATTATAGTTGCGACACCTGGCAGGCTCCTAGATCACCTCGAAAAAACCAAAGGGTTTAGTCTAAGGCATCTCAAGTTTCTCGTACTTGATGAGGCTGACCGTTTGCTCGACATGGACTTCAAAGAGCCGATAACTAAAATTCTGGACGTCATACCGAGAGAACGCAATACTTATCTATTTAGCGCTACACCGTCAAAAGATGTAGAGCAGCTACAGCGCGCTTCACTGAGGAATCCAGTAAGAATATCGATATCGAACAAGATCACCACAGTCGACACTCTGATGGAATACTACGCTTTCGTGCCATTGCGTCATAAGGATGCCACACTGGTATACATACTGAATGAACTAGCAGGGAAATCAACTATTGTTTTCGTTAATACAAAGGACGATGGCACTCGCATTCCCATTATGCTTGAAACACTACGCTTCTCGGTCGTCCCAATCAATGGGAACATGAGCCAGCAGGCGCGTCTTGGCGCTCTCAACAAATTCCGGGCGGGGCAAAAGCAGATTCTAATCGCAACTAATGTCGCTGCCCGTGGTCTTGATATCCCGCAAGTCGATGTTGTCATTAATTATAGCGTACCCGACAATGCCGCCGACTATGTCCACCGTGTAGGTCGCACGGCCCGTGCAGGCCGCTCAGGCAAAGCCATAACGATATGTGGCCAGTACGATGTTATGCGCTATACAGCAATTGAGAAGGAGGTTCACGGAGATCGTAAACTTCCAGAATATCCTATCGATAAGGAGGGAGTTTTGCTTCTTGTCGGATCCATCGACGAAGCCCAGCGCCAGTCTAAAATCCAGATGGCCCGATTACACGAAAAAATGGGTAGGCGGGGTAAGAAGCGGCGACATGGTGATGAAGACGAATAAGATTTTTTTCTTTGGTGTCCACAAGTCAAGCACAACGCAGCTAAAAGTATGTAACATGAGTACCTCTAACTCGCCTGGTTTCTATTAGAATTTACCATATTCTAGAGACTTTGTATGTGATGAGAGCTGACACCAACATCGCGGCTGCAGACAGCCAAAATGTCAAGCTATACGAGCCGAGACCATCATAGTCAAATGCGAACAACAACCCAAATAGCAGCGACCCAACGGCAGGGCCAAGAATAAACATCCCCCAATAGGTCGCAAAACCTTCAATGCCCCAGGTACGTGAAACTACTAAGGGATACAATGTGAAAACTGCTCCATACGCAAAACCTGACACAGAGCTGGTAGAGCTTATAGAGAAGTCAAAGTAGGGCTGAGCGACGCAGGCCTCAACAGCGGCAACTACAACTAGCATGAGTACTAGTAACTTATGCGGCTCTACATCATACAAGTCGGTATAAGCACCGACGCAAAGCCGTGCGATTGTTGAAAATGTTGAAAACAAGGCAACCTGTGGTGCTGTCGGCTGCGGCCTGCTGATAAGAGCTAAGTTGTTTTGGTACATTTCTAGCGGCCCAGATACTAGAATAAATGTTGCCAAAAATTTCCATGCATCGTGGTCATGCATGAATTTACGAATATAGCTGACTGGTGGCTCACCGGGAATTTCGTGCACACCCTGAGTGGGAACTGGGTCATTACCGTCGACTTTGCCAATGCGTGGGGCAGTGAATGCCACAACTCCAACGGAGGCAAGGCCAACCGCTAGGACTTTCATCACCGTTTCCGGCTGAACTACGTGCAGTGCGCGGCTGACCGCTTGGCTGTAGGCAAGGCTTGACAGGCCGTAACATGTAGTGGGCGCAGCAATTGCTAACAGCGCTGATGCCGGGTATAGTCGGGCACAACTAACAAGAGAACTCACAAACAAGGCTGAGCATGCAATGCCGACAATGGCAAAACTCGATGCCATCCAAATGTAGCTACAACCATAATGGAAGCCAATGGCACATCCACCGTAGCCGAGTATATAGCAGACAGAACTGACTAGACTCACACTAGAAAGTCGAACGGCATCGGCCATGTAACCTAGGAATGGCACACATAGATACAAACCAGCTTCAGCGGCAATGGAAACGATGTTGATCTCAAACGCTGAAAAGCCCAGCTGCTCCTGAAAAGCATCAGTATACAAAGAGAAAACAGTGAAGCTAGCCGACAAGAGACATGCTGAAATACTCAGTGCATAGGCCACGCGACGGCTGCCGCTATCTCTTACAGCGTTCGGAAGTAGTGGTGCCGCATCATCTAGAGTCATTATTCAGTTAATCAGCTGGAAAGACGATCCGTATATTCTATGGTGGACAAAAATCTAGCTTTCGATAAGCCTATATAAGATATGCACAACAATAACTTAAGGGGAGGTGCAGCTATTTTTCGATGTTACTCCAAAATGAAGCGGGTTCTTCAGACAATTCGTCGTACCCGCCAATAAATTTCCCATTGCTGAATGCATACGGGACAGTGCGCTGGCCTGTAAGCTCCGTCAGTTTACGACGGAGAGCATTTCCGTTCGGATCCTGGTCCAATATAAGCAGTGCAGGCTCGATACCCTTTGACGCTGCAAGCTGTCGCGCACGATGACAGAATGGGCAGGTGGATGTCACGGCAAGAAAGAGTGGACGTGAGAGTAGCGTCTTCAGGCTCATTCCAAAATCGAGTTAGTCCCAAGTAGAGATATGTAATTAGGCACTGCCAGCCAAGTGACTGTAATGGTTCGCTTGACCCCCGAGGAGCGCAGGGCCAAATTCGCTAATCCATTGCAGACCAAGCACTTAGGTCTTCCCAGTCGAGGCGCTGGTAGGATATCTGCAGAGGACATAGAATGCAGACTGGCGGAGATTGACGACCTGCCTCCGGAGAAAGCGTTATTTCAGCTGCGAGCCCTACGCGAGAATGTTATCAGCTGCCGGTACGAATCTGAGCTAGCTAAAAAGGTTTTTGAGCGCTCTGTTGAGATTATCGTCAATTCAGATCCGCGCAATCCACAATTGCTGTCCGTCTTACGTTTGCTGGCAGAGGAGCTTACGCCAGACGATTTAGGCGTGAAGGAACTATATGCCTTCGCTTTATTGCTACACGGAGAGTACGATCAAGCATTTATTGTAAGTTCAGCGGCAGATGTTGACACAGTAGCTCGCTGTAGTGTGACAGCTGACATCCTAGGGTGGCAAAGCGTTTTAAAGAGCTCCACCGGCACTAAAAGCACACTTATAGGAGTATTACGACCCGACTTCAAACTACCAGACGGATTTGATTGCTTGCAGCCTATTATAGACTCATTAGAAGAATAGCATCGCCGCACACTCATCTCAAATAACATGCATCTTGTATGCTCATAAACAGTCACTTTCGATACTATTCTGAATAACAACCGCGATGAGCTCGGATACGGATTCATCGGACAGCGTCGAGGGGGTATGTCGTATAGTTGGTCGAAATGGCAACTATGAGTTTGCGAATATTCTCACGGCCCTCTGTGCCGCTGCACCCTGTCGCTCAGCTCTCGCCAACCATGGCCAAGATCTTGTACCCCAGATGCCCTGGCAGCCAGGGTGGTATCTAGCTCAGACGCTAGAAGAGCTCCAACTGGACCAGCTCGATACTGATGCATGTCTTGGAGTGATGCTTCAACTCTACTCTGCTGCATTGACCGGCCATTGCACCCGTGAAGCAGTTTGTATCGCCCCCTTGGAAGTTATTCTCGACGGCCATCAAGGATCGTTGGCTAGTATGGATCGAATACCTCAGTTAGAAAGCACACTTCGCTCTGACATGGCAAAATTAAATGAGTCTGATGGGCGCGTAGTTCCTCTAAGGCGGATCTTGTTGGGCGAGCAGCCAGTTGATGACGATAATGGAATACACTGGTGGTTTGAGGCTACAAGAGACAAAGGGTGGGTTGTGCAAGACTTAGCACCAGTTTTGTGCGTATCCACATCACACAAGCGCGCTCTTGATCGTCAGCTACCTTCAGATTTCTCTGCAGGGCAATATGTGGCCTTCTCTGAGGAGGCTTTATCTGAACTGCGACAGTATTCGGCTTTGGTAGAAGGTCACCGAATATTGCAGTCAGAATTACGACGTACAGAAGAGGAAGCGGAGCATATTCCTCATCTCCGTGAAGCAGCTGCGTCCGTAGCGATCCTCGACGACCCATCGACTGTAGCTGCCTCGGCCGAACTTCGAGCCAAAGCTGCTGATATTGAAAGCCGAGTAGAATATCTTCGCACCCGAAACAAATCTGAGCAAGAGCGGCGATTGGCCCTACTAGGAAAAATGGATACTCGGGCCTCTGAGTTCGCGTACCGTCTCGTGGCTGTAGCAACGCAACGTGGCGTTGCTTTGGTGCTTGGAGAGAAACATATTCTTCTCCTAGGCACTATCGATGAAATAGTCACTACTGATGATTTAGAAGAAGCCCTTCAGGAGATCGACACTGGTGGATGGGGGCTGGGCGTTTACGTTCGCGAAGGAATTGAGGTAGAAAGTGACCAGATTGCCCCGTCAATTAGCAAATTCTTGCGCGAGGATAGCGAATGGATGAAAATGCAAGGGAGCCCGACCTCAGCGTCTGCAGAATCACAAGTCACATCTTCTGCTACGTCGACGTACTCTGAGAGACAACAGAACCCGGAGACTATGGATTTCGACGCCAGTGCTAGTAACGACAGTATTGAAGACGGAGAAGAGAGGTCTAATTTAGAG
This sequence comes from Wickerhamiella domercqiae, assembly GCA_001599275.1. Classification (NCBI taxonomy): domain Eukaryota; kingdom Fungi; phylum Ascomycota; class Dipodascomycetes; order Dipodascales; family Trichomonascaceae; genus Wickerhamiella; species Wickerhamiella domercqiae. The sequence goes on from BCGM01000001.1 coordinate 1,373,002, forward strand.
CAACCAACCTCAGAACACTCAAGGCTCCAAGATACTGGAGGTGATATACGACTGGAGTGAATATATATATATATATATATATATCTATGCATTGGTTTGACATGTTTATTCTGTCGGTGTGGCCGCTTCGAGAAATGTGTGCGAAAGTAGTTCTGTTGCTGTAGGTCGCTTCTCAGGATCCGTCTGAAGACACTGATCAAGGAAATCTCTCAATTGCGGTGACGCTGAATTTGGAACCGTGGGCTTGACATAACGGCCAATCTGATAAAGGGCTTGTGTGCTCTCTAGCTCTGGAAATGGATGCTGGCCTGTTGAGAGCTCTATAAGGACGCAACCCAAGCTCCAAATGTCAGATTTTGTGGTTACACCTGTCTGCCGTATGACTTCAGGTGCAATCCAGAACGGCGAGCCTTTCATTGAGAGGCGGTTTGCAGAGCTCACCTTTTTGGACAGCCCAAAGTCACTGATCTTGATTTTGGCCTTATCACTAACCAAAATATTAGCGCCTTTTATATCACGATGGATAATATTGCGAGAATGCAAATATTCCAGGCCTTTTAGAATCTGAGAAACATAGCTCCTGATCATTGACTCGCTGAGGTTACCCATGGTCTGCACCATAGCTTGGAGGGAGCCGCCACTCACGTATTCTAAGAAGATGTTCAAATGATTTTCTTCCGTGGTGCAACCCCTATACTGAACGATATTCTCATGCTCCAGCTCCCGTAACATCTCAACCTCGTGCTGCAATGTATCCACCATTAGCTTCCAGCGATCACCTCCATTGCCAAGTGCAGCTCTCTTCACAGCCAACAGTTCACCTGTCAACTGATTTGCCGCAATGTGGACCTCGCCAAATGAACCTTTCCCAAGCTCCTTGCCAATTAGCCACTTGAGTGGAGGTCGCATCAGCTCCTCTTCAACCTGATGTGGGTGGGTCACAGGGCTAGCCAAAGAAGAGAATCTTTGCCGCACTGCAGCCGTGTAGTCTTCAGCCCCATTTAACAAGTTGCGACTTAGCCGCCACGACTTGTGGCCAGTAGGGAGCATCGACAATCGCCAGCTGAATCGGCGCGAAGCACGATGTGTCTCCTCAAGCTGTTCAGGTCGCGCATTAGGGAAGTATTTGTTCATGTTCTTGCTAACATGCTCGCTAGTAGGTCGATAACCATCTGCCGATGATTCCTCAGAGCGGAGAGGACCTAATGCCGATACAGGTTCCTCAGATACTGTACGAGGCTTTTCAAGGCCGGCATTGCGATCTAGTTCATGAGCAGATTTACGGCCTGCAGTTGAATTGGGAGTTGCGACAGGATCTATGACCATCTGCTGGTTATTTAGAGCATACTCACAAATTTGAATATCGCTCAAGACCTCGAACTCATCAGTGATGTCATGTGTGTCTGAATCCACAGCAGCTGCTTCCAGTGCCAGCTGTCGAAGATCAGCACCAGCGCGACTATGATCTGCCGACGTCAGCGGCAAGTGCCATCTGACAGAGATTTTGAGAACCTCGTGCTTGATTGGCATGTGAAATGTTACTACTCGCTTATTCTCAGATCCCTCAACTGGTGATGAAGACTTCGATAGTTTATATTCGGGCAAGGAAGGGCTGTTAGCCCTGCTTGAAGTCGACAGCCCACGAGGCGGAGAATCGCTGGCAAGAGGATTGATCTTGGGGTTTGGTGTCCGAGGGGTTTGCAGTCCTCTATTGTCCCCAATCGGACTCCTTTTACGTTCGTTTGGAGTATTTTCACCCTCAGCTTTCGGACTATTCAAGTGAGACTCACGACCGGGAGACGAAGGTTGCGGCGATGACTGCAGGCTTCCAGTAGCCTTCATTTGGCCTATCGCATTCCAAAGTCTAACGCGATCGCCAACTTTAGGAATAAATAATTTGAGATCGCGTTTCGTGAGATAAATTATTAGGTCCATAGTTACATCCTCTCGGAGAAAATCGTCGTAGTTCTCCTCACAACTGGCGCATTTGAGCCACTGTCGCAGTCCATCGTGCCTGTCAGCATGGTAATGGCTGGACTGAATATCTGATTCCATCACCACTAACTAGAGCGAATGATGATACGTGCAAATGTTTCCCTTACACGTGGTGATGTAGCTACAGCCACTGCAGCCAAAGGCCGATTACATAACGGAGAGCAGGATGAAATTTCCGGAAGAGTGCTAGCCAAGCTGACACTACGACACTCTTTCAATCTCTGACTGAGTGTGTAAAGCGCTCTGGGTTGTAATTTAGAGGTTAGTATATAATTCTCTTATGAATAAAAACTCTCAAAGATGTGCCTGAAGCTCATTTTTCTATAAATGCGAACAAGTTTGCCGTCATTGAATATTCGTATCTAAAACGGCGCCTTTAAAGCAAACTGGCGCAAGAAAGTGAGGACGATAAATTTCAGCTCTTATCAGAAGCCAGACCTTATCTTCTTGGGTGTACCTGCGCTTGATTAGCTATAAAGGATATATTTCGTGGTAAGTTCGCGGTCAAATCTGCTTCTAAGAGGATCAGCTATCTTTCGGTAATCGCGTGAGTCAGAAGTGGATCAAGAGCAAGATGGCGAAAGTTGGTATAGTAATTGTCTCGGATACATGCTCGAAGGATCCTAAGAAGGACCTCACTGCTCAAGCTATTTGCGGGACTCTGACAGATCTTTCACTGGATGCCGAGCCATCCATACTCTACGTGGCCGACGGCGTTACTGAAATTACGGCTGCTGTGAAGAGCCTGGTGCCCAACCACCATTTGGTGGTAACTGCCGGAGGAACCGGCTTTGGAAGTCGCGATGTCACACCAGAGGCCATTGCACCGCTTATTGAACGTGAAGCCCCTGGTCTGATGGTCGCTATGCTTATGGGCGGGTTGAATAAGACACCGTTAGCAGCCTTGTCTCGCCCAGTGGTCGGTGTAATTGGTTCTACCCTCATCATCACACTCCCTGGATCCCCGCGAGGATCAAGCGAGAACCTCAGCGCTTTGTTACCAGTTCTCCCTCATGCCCTACGCTTGCTTCGTGGGGAGCCTTCGCGTGAGTTACATCAGGTTTGTGCAAATGATAAGTCTAAGGCTTCATCACAAGACCCCATTGTAGCGCATGAACATTCACATACTATTATGCAGGGGAAAACACATGAGCATAATCACGATCATCATCATAGCCATCGACATGTCCATCACCATGATGAACACCATGGCCACCACCATGGTCAACACCACGGCCACCACCATGACCATCATCATGGTCATAATCATGGTCATAATCATGGTGAACACCATGGACTTAGACGCAACATGGAGTCTGTCTCCAACACCTCTGAGACAAATTCGAGTCCAGTATATGTGCCACTGCCTCACAGTGGGCCAAAGTTCTACGGTCCTGCCCACAGACATCGGCAAAGTCCGTTCGAGATGATTCCTTACGACGAGGCTATTTCTATTGTCTTGGACAATATCTCCGAACATCCAGTCACAGTCAGGATTGGTCTTACTGAGGCTCTGGGTAGTGTAATAGCTGAGGACATTCGATCGCCTCTTAACCTACCTCCTTTTAGGGCTAGCATAGTGGACGGATATGCGGTGCTGCATTCGGATTGCCCTGCAAAACTAAAAGTCTCGCAGATTTCAACGGCAGCATCGAGCTTAGCCTCTTTCGAGCCCCACACCTGTGTGAGAATCACCACTGGAGCACCGGTTCCTCATGGGGCCACTGCAGTGGTTCCGGTCGAGAATACTTCAGTCTCCGAGGAAAAGGACGGCGAAGAGATTACAATAGAAATCGACGCGGAGAACGTTGGTTCGGGAGACAATATTCGAGAAATTGGCTCTGATGTTGAAGTAGGGGCGCTTGTACTTAGAAAAGGTACCATTATATCCACGCTAGGCAGCGAAATTGGGTTGTTGGCTAGCATGGGCATGGCGAATGTGCCTGTTTTCCGGAAGCCGGTAGTAGGTGTGCTCTCTACGGGCGACGAACTCGTACCCGTGGACATGGCTTGTTATGGATCTCAGATTTGGGATGCGAATCGTCCTATGTTATTGGCAAATCTTAGATCTATGCTGGGCCCTGACAATGTCCTTGATCTTGGCATTGCAAGAGATACGCCAGAAGATGTAGAAGCAGCATTTGTCCGAGCTCTCTCAACAGTTGATGTTTTGGTAACTAGCGGAGGCGTGTCGATGGGTGAATTAGATTTACTGAAGCCAACGATCCAAAAGCTAGGAGGAACTATTCACTTTGGTAGGGTAAGTATGAAGCCTGGAAAACCTGTGACGTTTGCTACCGTTCGTGGAAAGCCCGTATTTGCTCTGCCAGGAAACCCAGTATCTGCCGTCGTGTGCCTGAATTTGTTTGTTCTCTCGGCTCTGAATAAATGGAGTGGCCGCGATCCCTCAGCAGGAACAATTCAAGTCCGCTTGACTTCGGATATAAAACTTGATCCCCGGCCCGAATTTCATCGTGTACATGTCGAGCTTATAGAAGGTCAGTGGTGGGCTACATCTACCGGATTCCAGCGAAGTAGTCGCATCCAGTCGATGGTTTCGGCGAATGCTCTACTATGTCTACCCGCAGCAACAGCTAAGCAAAAAGAAATGAGTAAAGGTGACTTAGTGGATGCTAGACTTCTCACTGTTTAACCGTAGCACATCGACAGTAGACTACAAAAGTGGGCTTGTAGGAATCGGAGCGGTAGTGGCTATTGGCGTACTTGATGTTGTCACCCAAGTATCGGCGCTGCTCGTCGTTTCGTTGTGGGCTTCAGCGCTCTCTCCTAACCTTGACTGTTGATCCTCAATATCGCCATGTGTGATGTACTGCCAAGGTCTACCACGGCGGTGTATGCGGAGTTTGCGTCGCACCACATTGGTAACTCGCGCCTCTGGCTTTGAGCTGCGATGCGGCTTGGACGCCAGCCAAACGCCAATCACTATTGCAAGTAGCCCGGCCGAAAACTGCAATTTTCTGGACACATCGACATCCTCAAACTCATCGTTGACGACACTAGAACCAACTGCTACGTACGCAGTGAAAAAGGCAAAGTGCTGCGGAATCACCTGCCAAACAGGATAATCCTTCAGTACGTCTGCCAATAGAGAGACTTGAAGCAGCCCAGAGATAATGAATATCAGAGCGTAGGCCGCATTACCGCCAATACCTGGATCATCGTGCCCTGAGTTAACAGCAGCCGCTAGTCGTTTAACGGCAAGAACACAATGTGCACCCATGAGAGCGCTAAGGGATACATTCGCCAGAAGCCATCGCCAACACTGTCTTCGGGGAGTAAAAACTCGGATCAGAGCCAAGGTCATAGCAAGTATCAATGAACCAGACAAAAATTTGATTTTCTCGTCGGTTAGAGGAGGCAAGTCTGCGCGAGCATCAGGGGCGCTGAGAATTAAGAGCAAAATTCCAGGCATTGCAAGCAAGGTTCCAACAATAGTGTGGATATGCGGAGTTTCATCAAACATTAAGGGTGGAATCACACAATTGGAAATGACCACAAAAACCCCTAAGGGACTTACTACGGAGGCTGGAGCAAGTCCGTATGCTACGAGATTCGATGCCTCACCTGCAACCAATAATCCAATTCCAAGAACCCATACATATTCGCTGAATATAATTGGCCCTACGCCATGTAAAGCGACATGGACGAGCCTGCGGCGCGTATAACGCTGTAAGTTCAGCGCTAAACTTACGAGAACGTTTCCAATGATTGCAGCTGCAATACCAGCTTCTGCCCTCTCAGTTTGTATCATGTAGGAGTACTCCGGTTGTCTGGTACCACATTGTACATTCTCCTCACTATATAGCTTTGGTCCAATTATGGTTCTGTCACGGACTTCATTAGATAGCACTCAGTAAACAAATGACAGGAAGACGACGACCTAATCAAAAAAGACAAAAGAGGAAAAAATATTTTCGTGTCGTACGGCAAAGTAAGAGTGGTAAAGTTACACTCCAGACTTTAGTGGTTTAATATAGCGTTACACTGTGAGATGTGAGTGAACTGAAAGCGATGCGTCATACCATAATCGCCTGCGACCATAACTGTATGGAATTTGTACACAAATTTTCGTTATTTTTATGAGCGAATTCGTGTTTCTCATTAGCCAATATAGAAGATGTCTCACACCGGAGTCGAGAAGGACTGCGATAAAGGGAATGGTGAGCAGTATCTCGCTGTCACAACATGGATAGCTATTTGCCAAAACTTTTGCGTGCGCATTCAGAAATCACATTCAAGAGCGGTGATTATTCTGAGGATCTGAATTCATCAACATACGACCTATAGTCACTGAAATGTACTACTAGCTATATTTATAGAAACTTCTAATTCTACGCAAGTACTGCCGTTTTGGTTTAGTGGTAATTCACCCGCGTAGCTCAATTGGTCAGAGCGTTCGACTTTTACTAAGAGACATCGAAAGGCTGCGAGTTCGACCCTCGCCGTGGGTGCTTTTTTTTGGGCCGATTTTAATCGGCGTAATTTATTCTTTTTGATCTACCAAGATTTTTGACAGAAAGAATCACAGCATTTTGTCACGCTGGTCCTGCCTTTTTGCTACCTGAGCTTACCTTGCTCCGGCTTTGACCACATAGGTCTGTATAAGCCCCGAATGCGGCTAGCCTAGTGCCAGAGCGCTATACCAAACTATCCATTTGGAATGATAAGAAAATGAGGCTATTCAAATCAGGAAAAAAAAGTTTATGCGTGGCGCAGTCTACAAAGTCCAGAATAAGTTCGCTCTCCAGCTTGACCTCTTGTATAACTACGAGACAAAGTTGGTTGCAGGTTTTGTTGCGGAAGTAATAATAATAGTTAAGAATCGTGATCAACATCATCGGTTAAATATGAGAAATATTATACAGCGACTGGCGTTGCACTTTTGTGCGCCTGCCGCCGGCGCTCGAGGAGAGTGGACCCCTCGAGATGCAGGTCGAAAAACTGAGGTTCAGCCAACGTTCTCTGCTTGCGCGTCGCAGCTGGAGAGACAGTGGGTGCAGTTTGCTTTTCTAGGAGTAGTTTATCCATATCATATGTGACATTTTCGACATGAATAACCTCGGCAAGCCCCGCATCGTTGACCTCATCTTCGTCTTCCTCAAGTATAGCTGGGGGTTGACGTGGCTGAAGTGCGAGATCTTGTTCCATTCGGTAAACAGCATTAGAAACGTCGAATGCTCCTTTGAGAGCTCCACTGAGCGTGGAATCGCGCATAGAGTTTATCTCGGTGCTAGGGGTCGTCGAGGCAACAGTGTGCGCCCGCACTTCATCGCTGACGGGTGCACTTGTGGCACCCTCAGCGATCCAGGGATGTTGCAGGAATTCGTCGATAGTGTAACGCTTTTCAGGATCGACAGTGAGAAGTCTTGACACTAAATCCTTTGCGCTGTCACTTATATCATCCCACCACGGGCTGAGAAAAGTATACTGGCCCTTCGCAACTTTGTGGGTGAGAACTTCGATAGATTCATCGTAAAACGGAGGAAATCCGCACAAAAGAGTGTATAAGACGCAACCCAGGGCCCACATATCCACTGATTTCGAATACCGCTCATCCTTTACAATCTCAGGGGCTGTATAGCCAACCGTGCCACAGGGTGTCATTGTCTTAGAGTCCCAGATAACTTTGGAAAGTCCAAAATCCGCTAACTTGATTACGCCAATTCCACCACCTCCAATACCTGGTCTGAACTCTCCTTCGTCCTCCTTAGATTCGTCGTCACCGGGACGCAAAACGCGATTCTTACTTGGAATAATATCACATGGCGAGAATAGTAGATTCTCTGGCTTGATGTCGCGGTGTACAACTCCAGCTTGTTCATGTAAGTATCGAATAGCATGGGCAACCTGAAGAATCACATGGCGAGAAAGATCTTCACTGAAATATGTTAGTTGCACAATTTGGTGGAAGAGCTCACCGCCAGGAACAAGCTCAAGAACGATGAAGTAATGCTCTGAAGTCTCGATAAATTGATACATGCGAACAATATTGTCATGTTCTAGTTGTCTCATAATCGCAGCCTCCTTAACCACGGATGATTTCTGTGAAGATGTGAGCCCCTGCTTTTGAACAATTTTCACAGCACGAGGCTCGTCGTTGTGGGTATCGATGGCGCGGAAAACGACAGAAAAAGCTCCGTCGCCCATCTTGCTAAGAAGCTTATAACGCTCGAGACCAGGATAAGATGGTAACCTAGAGCGATGTTCATTTTCTTCAGCTACGATTTGCTTAATTGCTTGGTCGTACGCCTTTAGAGGTTTGTTTGCTGCTGTTTCAGGCTGATGGCTTCCTGAAAGCGTAGCCTGAGATTGCTGCGGGGACGCAGTTGACTTGGGCAGCCTCTCAGTCTTTGCTGTCTTTTCCACTTTCTCGTGACTGCCTCGGCTAGAAATCTTATCATGTTTTGAGTTAGCACTTTTACCCTGCCGTATAAAATTCTTCAAATTGTCGAACATCGTCATTATGAAGATGAAGGGTGACGGTTAGTAGCCAGCTTAGATGAGCGCTCCACCAGCAGTAAGTAGAACATGTGACGTAACCTAGATGAGCGTAGTAGTCACTAACTCAGCGTGTTAGATAATTTTTGAAGCCGTTTCCTACAAATCGCCCATCACTATATATGCTCCTAATTTATATTTGAGTGTGAAAGAACTTGCGTCGCTAATAATTTTAGTGGCTTTTTATTGGCACGTGCAAAACATTCCCAGCATGGCTTTTCCGATTCTTTCTGGCAAGCCGATGGGCCCGCACATTCTGAGGCTACGTCATGTGACGTCATATTTGTTTCAATCGGAATGTCGCTCCTTCTATATGACTGGATTTCTGACAAACCTTGGACCTTGTATGGTGTAATACACGGCTATGAAGAAAGCAACCAATGTGCGTATTTAGAGAGTTAGCGCGTATAGAAATTGGTGAGCATTATGACGCTATGTGCGTAAGGAAGCAGCGAATTGAGCCTGAGGATAAGCCAAGGAATTACACCTGAGTTTAGCCGATGGTGACGACTTGCTGCACTGTATTACCTATATCCTGCTTTCGGTATAGCAGTCAAATTCTCTTCATATTCATTCTATGAGGTATTTGATACCAAGAGCATGATAGTATTCGCACTGTGCCAAAATTTATTTACATATGCTACAATAAGGGAGATTTAGTCAATCTCCATCTCGCTCTGAACGTCTTTAACAGGCTGGTCGACCACTTCAACCACTCCTAGTACCGTCGATGATTGCCTTATTTTTTTGCCACTGTACGATACAGGGTCAATAATTTCGGGTTCGATGTCTTCTTCGATGTCTTCCTCGTCGGCCAAGTCCTCTTCTTCTTGTGATTTATCCAAATCTTTCCCGTCATTTGCTTTCCTCTCACTCGCCGATATATTGTCACTTTGTTCTGATGCATTCAAGTCCCCTTCTTTAGCCCTTATTTCTGCCAATGCCTCTACCAATTCTGTTGTGAGAGGAACAAAAGCTCCAAACTGGAGTTGCTCTAGGGCTTTGGTGATATCTGATGGCGTGACGGTTTTACGACCCGCCTGACGGGATATCTTATTAGCCTCAGCAGACACGTAGCTCACGAACACGGTGGCGCTTCGCTGCAAGGCTGTAACACCATCTTTGGGGAGTTGAGTCGACTCTGGTAGAGCGTCGCGAGCAATGCGTTGAACAAGAGTACGAGGTAGTAGGAGGTCATCTAAGCCATATCTTTTGCGATTTTCAAGTGGAGCACCACTAGAATTTGTGGGTTTGAATCCTTCTGGTGTTTTGCGCCAGCCTTTTGGAGGCATAAGATGTTAGAATGACGCGTCCTGGCGGAGCTTACGTTATTACACAGCGTGGAGAATTCTAGGTAACAGTTAACCAACTTAAATTCATAAATGCGTTTATGCTAGAGTCGCTGGGGCAGTCAAGTTTGTCATGTTCAGAGACGGATCTGTGTCGGCAGTGGCATTGCGAGGTCGTACTTCCAGCTCTCCGATAAAGTGAACAAGTTTTCCAAGTAGGGCGATACCAGCCTCGAGTTTTGCTTCGATCCACGCTACAACCGCCGAAGAAGGGTTAACTAATTTTGAGAGTGCCCCGGCACCAAGTAGATAACCGAATAGTAGATTCACTCCCAGGGAGTACCACTTGCCTGAGGGTTCTATAAACAGTGCAAGAACATACACAATCACGGGCGTGGCTCCTATAGGGATAGGAACGCGAGGATCCCAACGCTCGAAGCGTCTCGGCCAGGAAAGTGCTGCGAACAACGGGAGAGTCCAGTATTCGAGTCCAGCAGCGTAGGCATCAAATGTGAAAAACGCGTATGCCAACGTGGCGGTAACGCAGAAGACGATACCAGGAATGGTGGCGATTATATTTAAGACGACTCCAGTACGCACAGTACCCTCACGGAGTTCATATTGAGCACATACGGGCAAAAAAGCCACTAAGTCTAGCGCAAAGACCAGCCAATTGGTGTGGATCATTGGGTAAAATGAGAGCCTGTTGAGCTGGAGGGAAAAAAAAGAGCGCGTATGAAGTTCTAAGCGCTCAAACTCAGACTGCCATTGTATGAGTACTAGGAACACAGCCAGGCCGGTCGTAATTGCGGGCGGTCGCCGCAATATCGATTGAAAATCCATCCTCCGAAACACGGGAAGAATCCAAACGATGAAAGGATTAGTAAGACGACAGGACTACAGTTAGAATAGCATGAGCCGAGGGCCCAAAAATGTTCAATGACCGAACCTAATATGTACATTAATGACCAGCTTCTTTCTGCTGGATTTCTGCCTGCTTACGAGCCATAGTAGCTGCCATTTCTTCCTGGGATGGTGTCTGTCCACTCAAGAGCTTGGCAAGTGACGTTTTGTGCTCGGCCATAACCTCCTTTTCGATCTGTTTCTCCTGTTCCATTATCTTCTTAGCATTCTCCTCAACATGCTCCTTGAATCTCTTATAGTTCTTCTGGGATTCAACACGAGCGAGATCTTGAGGCATCAGATTGCCGCCCATTGCTGCTGAGTTCATACCCAGCAAGGAAGCAGCGCCGCCACGTCCACCATGCGATTTGGCCCATTTTTCACGTGCAATTTTGTCTCTGCGCTCGAACTCAGCTAGAATGTCCGGCGAGCGGGCGTATGACTTGAGGATGGGGCGCACGTCTTTGGGCTGCTGAACAGCTATCCATTCTAGCAGTGGTATCAGGCGCACGAGATCGACATCGTCGACGTTTCCTTGCCATTTCGGGAGAGTCAACAGATTTTCAGGCTGTTCGGCGGCCTTCGAGTCTACATCAACAACAACAACTTTTTTCAAGTCACGGTTCAAGTGGGAGAGGTCCTTGACGGGTCTGCCGTCCACAAATCGAGTTGCTTCTCTGAACAGCGCATATGAGACGGCTGTCCGCAACGGGTCCAGCTTCATGACAGTATCTGCGGCCATCATCTGGTATTTATCACTCCAGATAACCACTTCGTAATATTGAGCTAGGTAACCCAGAAAGTAATCAACGCCAGGACGCTTAGCGACGCGCCAGCCGTGCTCGCGAGTCCACTGACTTTTCACCAGTAAATCGTCAAGTGCCAGTACTAACGTTGGCCGGTTGTACGGAGGAGGTAGGGGGTCCGGCAGTAGCTTCTCGAATACCGGCGCAGAGAAAGTATCGAAAGTAGAGGTTACCCGGCTCCTCATACGAGGCCATAGACCTGACAGTTGCGTCCAATCATCCGGGATTTCAGGATGAGCCTTACGCTCATCTTCATCAAAGGGGCGCGCTAGGAATAGCAGACTCGCCGTCAGCCCCAATCCAGTGAAAATCCAGGCGCGACGCGTACGACGTTCAAGAACTTGAGACTCATCTCTAGGCTTCCGAGCCGTATTTTCCCATTTCTTTGACCTGTCGCCTTCACCTTCTTCCTCTGAAGAGGGCTCCTCTGCAGTAGTTTTAGGGCGCTCAACTTTGGCAGGATCCATGCCTGCCTTGGCAAGAATATCATCGTTTAAAAGTGGTTTGCTATCTTTCTTGCTAGAAAAATAGCAAGATAAACTTGGCCGCGGAGAGCCTAGTCTCCTAAAGGCTTGCCGTGCTAGCAGACCAGAGCGTAACATTCAAGTCGTTGGTTTTTCGGTTCTGCGTAGTCATCATTGACCTCAAGAGCTGTTATGCTAGGCTATCTAGGTGGGGGAGAGAAGGAGAACACAGGTCGGATGTGTCGTAGAGTACTTAGACTTTCAGACTGGGAGCACATATGTGAAGGAAGTTCAGAGGAATGTTAAGCAATTCCTTATATCCCTTTGTAAATGAACGTGATAGCTTCCGTAGCATTCTCCATTATCTACCGTATAAGCAGGCTCTTCTTCCCTGTCACCTTACGCGATCGGGATCTGTTTAGTGCCACTTACTTCGGGAGTGACTACCTTAATACGACAAACCCGATTAATTATTTAGTCTTCAGCAAAACTTGGGTGACGGAAACGTCTGCTGGTGTTTGCTCGAATTCTGCTTCTTTACTTAAATATGGGCTTACATGACGGCTGCATCAACATAACATAAACACTTGGTTGCTGCCTACGACAGCCGATATGCCTTTGTGGAGTAGAAAGCCTTCTCGTGAGGCTGCACTACAAAAAATATATTCGGATGCCTATCAGTCCTCGTTGCAAAGCATCCTGAAGGAATCAAACCTCGAGTATGCCGCCAGCCTCGATTCCTGGAAGGTAACGCTAGCACAGATATCAAGCGGGATGGCGATGTTAGACGGGACCCCTCCCAGGACCGGCCAGGAAAAAAGCTTGCTAGCCAGTATATTGGACATCGAACGGCAGTGTCATGATAGAATAGGCTCTTTGACTGCCCGTTTATCAGAGAGCGCTCCCAATAAGGGAAACAACCCATACGGAACTCATGTCTCTGGGAGCACAGCCTCCACTTCAAGCGTAAATCTAGCCACCTCACCTCAACGCAAAGCTGTAGGGTCTGTTCCGGTGCTAGCGAGCAGGCAAGCTACGGCAGCGGCCTCGGGCGAGTCTTCTGTTCCAACAAAATCCGAGGCTCCAACCCCTCCGCCACACAAATCAAAGAAATGGGCATCCCTCTCAGAGTCGGCAATGCCCCGGGTAAAAGACATGCCATATAGTCTTTACAGTCGTAAGCCCAATCCGGCTCCTTCTGGAACCGCAGTCACGAGCAAGCTAGCTGCCTCTAAATCAAATTCGACAGCTGCACTGCCCTCTACAGGAAAGTTCAAGAGCGCAGCAGAGTACGCCTCTGCTGCAAGTGCCTCAAGTGTGCAAAGCTCATTTTCTGGATACGGCAGGGGCATGTTGTCCACACTGAGAAGCTCGAACCCTCTGGCCAACTCGCATTCTAAGCCACGGGGACATGGACGCAACGGCTCCACGCCAAGTCCACGCTCTAGTGGCGAAGATGTAGCAACAAAGTCTCATCAGGACCTTATCAAAAAGACGGCACAGCTTGCTACAGCACGACATCAATCAACTCCATCTGCCAATGTGGTATTCAATGGCTTCGACTCTTCTTTCGGTGATAAACCGGCTTCACCTTCCACCAGCTCCCCCGTGGAGGCTTCCTCTAGCGAAAAGTTCAGCTCTCATTCATCTTCGAACTTATCAAGCAGCTCGACATCCGATCGACGCGTTAATTCATACCAAATCACGTACACAAAGGTACAACAGCCCGGATCGTCACGTGCTGTCTATCTTCCCAATGTCCATCGCACATCCGGACCATCGCAGCGATTCCGACCTGCAACTACATCGCAGGCAGCACCGCAACCTGCCTCAAATCCCACTTCTCGATCACACTCCAAGTCTCCCAGAGAAAGTCAGAAAAGCGAGTTCGAGAAAAAATTACTAGTTGATGATGAGGATGACGAGGAAGAAAAGGAGCAGCTTGATGATTGGGATATAATGGTTCGAGAGAAAATAAAGGACCTTCGAGGCGTAGACGAGAAAGCTGCGCTCCAAATCGTCAATGAGGTAGTTTTGAAGGGAGACGAAGTTCACTGGAGTGATATTGCAGGACTTGAAAAAGCCAAGGCAGGACTCAAAGAAACAGTAGTGTACCCATTCCTTCGCCCTGACCTATTCAGCGGTTTGCGCGAACCTGCTCTCGGAATGCTGCTTTTCGGTCCTCCGGGAACCGGAAAGACGATGTTGGCCCGTGCTGTGGCAACCGAGTCGAAGTCTACATTCTTTTCCATATCTGCATCGTCGTTAACGTCAAAGTACCTCGGTGAGAGCGAAAAGCTGGTTCGCGCTCTTTTCCAGCTTGCTAAGGCTCTAGCTCCCTCCATAATTTTTGTGGATGAGATTGACAGTATTCTTACTCAACGAGCTGATTCTGGCGAACATGAGGCTAGTCGCCGTATCAAGAATGAATTTTTGGTTCAGTGGTCTGACCTTCAGGCAGCAGCAGTCGGAAAACAGAATGCGGACTCAAACGTGCGTCGTGTGCTCGTACTTGGCGCGACCAATCTGCCGTGGGCAATTGACGAGGCAGCGCGACGACGTTTTGTGCGCCGCCAATACATACCACTGCCGGAAACTGAGACAAGGCGGGTGCACCTCAACAAACTTTTAAGTCATCAGAAGCATGCACTGACTGATGCGGATATTGAGAAGCTAGTAGTTCTAACCGAGGGATATTCTGGATCTGATCTGACAGCTCTGGCGAAGGATGCCGCGATGGGCCCCCTTCGTAGCCTAGGTGACGCTCTTCTGACCACGGCGCCTGACCAGGTACGTCCAATGGGAGTCGAGGATTTTACTGGGAGTATGCAGTCCATTCGACCGTCAGTGTCTCCTGAAGGACTGTCTGCGTTTGAAAACTGGGCCAAAATGTATGGCTCTTCAGGTGCCTAGACCATGTTCTGTAGCTCTAGCTTGTATTTAATTCTGATAAAGTATATTTGCAGTGTTTAAATGGTATACCTTGAAATGATTCCGGCGTACTTTGTAACCTTGATCTACAAGCTGTGACTTAAAGCCATACAATCGACGTTGCTGTTTAAAAACCTCAGGGGACCTTACGATACAGGCTTTGTTAGAATCGAGCTTTCCATAACTTGAAGATTAGAACAATGCTCAGTAGTTAATAAGGCTATGCTGACTTGACGGCAGCAAAGATAGCCCTCAATATAGGTAGTGTGAGGTCCATATGCGGGGCCGGCGCCTATATGCACCGCTTCTCGTCCTTCTGATGATCTTTGCATCTTATCGAACAAATTTGGATATATATCGCGCAAGATTGCTTACACACAATCTCCGCACGCGCACTAAGATATGGTTACAGATATGTTGGCAAGGTCACAGCTTCAAGGATCCAGCAATCGATTTGTCGACATGGTATATAGGAACCAAATTTATATACGGAATATAATTCCAAGTCTCTCAATATGTCTCTCGAAATATGCTCGATGCCTCTGATCTTGCTGCCCCGTGAACTCATATCTCAGTAGCCTCGGACCTACTTCAGGGGAGAGCAGTAGCCATCGCTTTCAATAATCTCGCACTTCAGGGTACCAGTCAGTGGCTTTTTGAGGTACCACATAGATGCCTTTCCCAGAGGCATTATACTTCCGTTCTTTAGAAAACTGCCGATAATTTTCTAAGATAGTACTTTCTGCATTTCACCTATATTGACTCCGGTGTCCTGCATGACCACTGCAATAGTTTTAATGGTAACGCATGCATTCGGGCGCGCAAGTTGCATATACCCTAGCCCCAAAATGTGAGCACGGGACGACTGCATGATAGGAGATGCATATAGGTTAGTGGTAGTCATTTATGCTCCCACCCAGTGTAAACTTATATTGCGGGAGATCTGAGACTTCAAGACTTTTTTGAGCTAGGTATGAAATCACGATCCCAAGAAAGTAATATCTCTCGGAAACCTATGAAAACCGCAGTAGTCCCTGATACGAGACATTCACATGAGCGTGCTCTACAGCATACAGGTCAAGGAATTCGGGGAAACGTATCCCACGAGAGCGAGAGATCTCTTCAAATTCAGCATTCACGAAGTGGTCGACTTTCTCCGCCAACTCCCGAGGCCTCTGAAACTGAAGAAACAAAGGCTGTATTCGCAAAAACAATGTCTGCAGGTTCCAGCGGCGATATTTGCTATGATGATCTGAACATCCCGGAGATGTCCGGCTCGAAGAGGACATACTCAGCCACCACACAGGGCATAGAGACACACAGAGAACAACACACAGACGCCTCAGAGTCATATCTTGGCGAAGAGATAAGCATGTCCGCTAACACGCAAGCTGCTCACATTATGTCTGGCTGTGTCACTTCCACCAGGGTGCAAGAATTCAAGGCAGATTCTATCAGTAGAGACGCGGAGCTTTTCCAATACCGAAAGTTCCTTTCAATGTCAGACAGATCCAGACCTTACTTTGCACCTTCAAGCCAGCAGCAAGATATGTGCTCGCTCACTAAGGTCGACCTGTCCGAGCTGAGGGAAGAAAATCAGCAGCTTCGACTACAAGTCAATAAATTAACCCGGAAAATTATCGAGCTTGAAGCCGACATAACACATCAACGGGATGATCATCTTAAGATTAGCAGGTTCGTCGAGACGGAAAGACGTCGAGTTGTGACAACGTTGGAGCGTCTGGGTTCATCGGCTGAAGTTGAAGCAATCAAAGTGCAGATACTAGACGGCACAGAGTCTATGCTCAATAACTTGATGAGCCGTATTCTTGCGGATCTGGTCAAAAGGTTTCCTGGATACTTTACTACCCGGAAAAAGAGCGTGGCGGAGTGTTTCGATGAAATTGTTAGCTGTCTTGAGGTTTTGGGTGAGGATCAAAAGATTTTATCAGAGCAGATCAAGATCTATCAGAGGAATATGAGGAAGTTGGATCTCATCATATCTACTCAAGCACCCCATGTAAGGGTACCCCAAGAGTTGTTTGAGGAGCCAAACGTTCATGATCTAATCGGAATTATCCCAGAACAACCAACGAGACCACAGAGACGTCCTCTGAGACGGTAAGGTGAAATTTGAGAGTTTTGGGACTAACTGCCTAACGCGCATAGAGATGAAAACAATTGCTACATCGACAATGTTTGGCAACAGCCCATCATATGAGCTCGGGAGAATTAATGGTTTTCTCTCTAATCTAGATGCCCAGATGGCACTGAAAGTAAGATTTCAACTTTGTAGCATCATTAGTAACCTCAGCAACCGTACCTCACTTCCAAACAAAGAGCTGTTTATTCTAGCGCGCGAAATCGCCAACTGTCGAATAACTGCATATGAGTTCTAAAGAATTAATTTTTGCAGCTGTGGCTAACTGTGTTTACACTGATCTGCTCTATAAAGAATCAAAAATGGCAGAGGATATTAGTGCAACCGCTGGGAAAGGTCTTGTGTCGTCTGTAGTTGTCAACGCTAGGGCAGTCCTTGCTCGTCGCGCTGAAGTTGAGCTTGGGGCTACCCTAGAGGAGTTTTCTGCTTTTGCAGACACCATGACGTTGAAAGCTCCAGCTGACGCTGAATTATGGCAAGCTTCAGCTACATTTATCACTAAACTGCGACTAGAGCGCGGGAAGTTTGTCCCAAAACAAATAGTAGATAAGAGCGAAAAAGCACTGGCGCAAAATCTGGAAGCTGTTCAATTTCGCCTTCGACAGGAGCGTGACCTGGTACGTCGACTCCAAACAAGAATACAAGATATGCAAGGCACCATAAGGGTTATGTGCCGGCTGCGTCACGCGTCGCCAAATCTTTTCGAGCTGAAAAGTGCATCTAAGTTGTCATTGAACTTGCCTGATCGTAGTTATGACTTTGAATTCGACCGAATCTTTGATTCAACTGTCTGTAATGCCGACGTGTATTCGGAAGCTGAGGCGCTGGTTTATCAGGCGTTAAACGGTGACTGCTCATGTATCATGGCCTACGGACAAACCGGAGCTGGAAAAACATATACCATGAACTTTATTATCACCAATGCTTTATTGACCCTAGTGTCTGCAACGGAAGGTGATCCTGCCTTTCAATTGTTTTTGGACGCTGTTGAAGTTTACAATGACCATGTGTATGACCTTCTAGATCAACATAAAAGTCTAACGACTAGAATTGCCGAAGACGGTCGCGTAGATACAGGCGCGGCCTGCATACCTATTCGATCAGTTGCAAGTGCGGAGACTCTCTTACAACAAGCGATGTCGCGAAGAGCAGTTGGAGCAACAGCCGCCAATGCCAAATCGTCCCGATCTCATACCATTGTTACAGTATATATAGATCACGAATCTTATACTGGGAGACTTTTTTTGGTAGATCTAGCGGGCTCTGAGCGGATAGCTCAGTCCAAGGCTCAGGGAGATCGACTTCGTGAAACCCAAGCTATCAACACAAGTTTGAGCTGTTTGGGTGACGTTATTAACGCACTGGTTGTCCCCCTTCCTCATATTCCTTACCGCTCATCTAAACTCACGCACGTACTGCAGCCAGCCTTCGAGAAAGGGGGTAGAATAATATTGCTCGTTATGCTTTCCAGTGATCAGGCAAATGTGCAGCAGTCTTTGACAACATTGCGATTCGCTGAGAAAGCTGCCTGCTCTAAACTTCGTGGCGGTGTATAGATGTTTTAAAAAAACTGGCTTATCCATGGAAAATAACGGCTTTCCCAAGTGGCTGTTAGTGTAACAACACCTTTGTGCCGTGGCTAAAATGAATATCTGCCACTATAATTTGAAGATTATTGATTGATGAACGGATATACGATAGCAGAATTATCTACGAAAAAAAATTGGTATGTCAGGCATATTTCATGCCCGCTACTGGAGTCGAACCAGTGACCTTTGCATGTACCCGTATCTATACGAGTGCAACGCACTACCAACTGTGCTAAACGGGCGGTATATGTAAGTCAGGGATTTCTTTGAGGCCCAAACAGGCAACTCCAAGAGGTTTTCTATACATCTAGCTAATAACATTTAAAATGGGAAACCTGCATAGTTGTACCGAAGCGTAGCCACGAAGCTGTCTCACTCGAAAAGAGACATCTTTTCCCATATATTCATGTAGCAAACTGGCAGGAATGCTGGATAAACTAGTTCCTATTCTTCGGCGTCGAGAAAGCAACGCAGACACAGTTGAGTCACCGACTGAAGATAGTGTTATGGGGAGAATAAGGGTCACGAACACGTCGCGGTTTACAAGGCCAAAAAAAAAGTCACAGTTCCCTATTCTTCCCGGAGACTTTGGAATCATTAGACAAATGGAGAGAGAGAGAGCTCTTAGGGTAGAAGCAGGTGAGCAGAATGAGGGAAAGCTAGATGAGCTGGGTCCAGCTCAAATACCTTGGTTAGACGGTTTGCACGGTGATATAGTTGCCGTGATAAGGACTTTGATTGCCAGAATGTTTGATCCATTGCCTGAAAAGGGTGTGTCGCGGGAATTGGCAGCAGAAGTTTACACCGTACGCCGTGACATACCTCCGATGGTGAGCTTGACACAGCTTTGGGGAGTTTTTCCAGATGAAACTACGACTGTAGATCGAAAGGTTGTGGCCGCTCAACGCGACGGCCGCCTCCGGATACTCTCCGTAAACCTTCCTGAGCTTCACGATTTAGTGATCGAGGGAGCAGCATACGACGAAATTATACAAACTCGGGCTGGGAAATATGCCCCTCAATTACTCTCAATAACTCACAAGAACCCTGACTCTACATGGTTTGATCGCGATACTCTGTTCACAGAAGGTATAGACGGTCACGCCGCAAGTGACTTAGTTAAAATGGGCTTTCTCACAACCGATCCTAGTCGGCCAGGGGTCTACGTTCTTAGCACACCTGGACAAGGCCTCTTTCTTAAACTCGTGAGTACTGGTCGTAAATGGCTCCGTGATACCCTCATGAAGACTAATAAAAGATGGCGCGAGCTACCAGAAGACACACTGGAAGACAAGTTAAGTCATACCAAGATTCGGTGGCGCCAGCTACGGGGTATATCCCTAGAATGGATACTATACGAAAGCGTAGGAGGAGGCTGGATCGTAGGATTCCAGACTCCCATTGGCCGTGGATGGAAGTACATCCGATAGTCAAAGAGCCGAACCGGGCAAAAAGCTTCATATTCCCACAATCATTGACGCAGCTTTAGTCTACCATATAGTAGACTAATAAAGGCTGAGTAGAATCTCGTGATATACAATCAAAAGTTTATCACCTATCAACATAAGATACATATGTAATTAGCCTCGACGGTTCATACTGCGGCGCTGTTTCTTTGCACGCTTCTCTTGTTCGCGCTTAGCGAGCTTTGCCTGCTCCTTGTCATTAAGAGAGCTCAATTCTTTCCGACGCGCATCAACTTTGGCTTGCTCGGCCTTCTCGCGTGCCTCATTCTCGGCGACTTGGCGAAGCTTGCTGATCTCGATGTCCCTGAACGCCTTGATCTTACGAGCCGCTGCGGGGGATAGCTTCGGTGCAGTGACTGCAACATCGACAACTCGAACAGCAGACTTGACCAGGGCAGCTAGTGCTTTCTCTTGCGCCACCGATGTTGGATACTTTGTCACAAGCCACACACGGGGCGTGGCCTGCAGATGCGACTCAACAGTCGGCTCACCGCGAGGCAAATCTGTTATAGCAAACATTTCGATGATGTCGTGGGCATTTTTCACAGCTTCCATAAACTCGGGAGTGATAAACCTTTGAGCCTCTGAATGTTCACGCATTAGCGCTAGGTCATCTGGGAGCTCCGAACCAGATTCGACCAACGAAGCATGTTTCAAGAACCAGTTCTCTTCCCTGGTTCGTTGCATGTTCATTTTAGAGAGGACAGCAAAGACACCAACGGGCTCACCTAGAGCCTTGGGGTCGGTAGGCACAATCTTCATCACGACTTCATCGGGATCTCCATCTATAGATCGAAGCGCTGGCCAGAATGTGCCCGCTATGTCAAGAATAACATTGTGTCGATCAACTGTATGGAAGCGTACTAGCACGGCTTCTACGTTCACCCGGCCAGAGGCATAAGTGGTGAAGCGAGAGGGGGAGTCGCGGATGATCTTTTCATTCGGAGAGCAACCTACTTCTGCAAACTCCTCGCGTAACGCAGGCTCTGCGCCCGTCATCCACTTAGAGACTCGTTTTGCGTTGGTCCAACGGCCCCACATATACACTAAGATGTAGACCAGAAGCGTGGCGCCTATATACATCTCTTTCGTCCAGTCGTACGCGCAGACCCGTTCAAAAAATGACATATTATTCCACTCACGGGGATCTATATTGTCCAAGCCGCCAAAAAGGGCGGCAGCTTGATGCAGTATCGACGAGGCCATTATAGATCCAACAGAGAGAATGCCTTGGGTGACGTAAGGGAAAATACTGGCGGGCGGATGCTCAGACGGGGCCAGGCAATTGCACGACACTTCATAAGAGGACTAAAGACACGCAAGGTAGAAAGTGCGGAAGCCCCTATCGAATTTGAGAAACGTCTGACAGCAATACCTTTGGAGCGGTTCCGAAATTTTGCCATCACAAGTCATATAGACCATGGGAAGTCAACACTCAGTGATCGTTTGCTGGAACTCACAGGCGTCATAGAGCCGGACTCAGGCGCTCAGGTTTTGGATAGGCTTGAAGTTGAACGAGAGCGTGGCATTACAATCAAAGCTCAAACATGCACAATGATATATACCTATAAGGGAGAAGATTACTTGTTGAATCTAGTTGACACGCCAGGACATGTTGACTTTAAGCACGAAGTGGCGCACTCGTACGCTTCTTGCGGTGGAGCACTGTTACTTGTTGACGCATCCCAAGGTGCCCAGGCCCAAACAGTAGCCAACTACCGGCTTGCTACTGGTCAGGGCCTCGCACTTGTTCCAATAATAAACAAGGTGGACTTACCACATGCAGAGCCAGAGAAAGTCCAGGAGCAAATACTGGATATGTTTGAGCTGGATGACCCTATTCTCATCTCAGCCAAGTCAGGACTGGGTATTAACGCTGTGTTGCCTGCGGTAATCGAGAGAATACCTCCTCCGCAGGGCTCTATTGACCATGCGCTCCGATTATTAGTTGTGGACTCCTGGTTCGATCCATTCTTGGGGGTAATACTTCTTGTTTATGTGAAAGACGGATTGTTGCGACGAGGAATGCGACTCCAGTCCGCACACACAGGTCTTAAATATGAGACAAAAGAGGTTGGGATCATGCACCCTGATCGGACTGTTATGAAGCAGTTGGTGGCAGGACAAATTGGATACATTGTTACAGGTATGAAGCGAAGTAGTGAGGCCTTTGTAGGGGACACGTTTGGACGAGCAGATATTCCATTCGTAGCACTTCCAGGATTTGAGGAGGTGAAACCAATGGTTTTCGTTGGGGCATTCCCCGGTGAAGGCGCTAATTTTGAGAAATTAGAAGAAAGTATGGAACAGTTGACGCTGAACGATAGATCTGTCACTGTCTCCAAGGAAAGTTCAAATGCCTTAGGACAAGGGTGGCGACTCGGGTTTCTAGGGACCTTACATGCCGATGTCTTTCAACAGCGCCTTCAAAAGGAACATGGTGGCAGATTAATTTTCACAGCTCCCACCGTGCCATATAAAATTGTGAACCGTGACGGATCCGAGCGCATAGTCACAAATCCGGATGACTTTCCCCAGCTCACCACGGGCCATATGGGGGTAGCAGATCTACAGGAGCCAGTAGTGGAAGTTGTTATTACATGTCCTCCTGAGTATGTTGGAACGGTTGTAATGCTCTGCAATTCATCAAGAGGTCAGCAGACAGATATTGAATATCTTCCCAATGGGCAGGCAACGTCCAAATTTATCTTACCCTTAGCTGAATTGGTAGAGGACTTTTTTGGCAAGTTGAAAGGTGCTACCAAAGGCTATGCTTCTCTTGATTATGAGGATGCAGGCTACCAGTCAAGCCGTATAGTGAAATTGGAGCTTCTTGTGAATGGTCAAGGAATAGATGCCCTTGCAAAAGTTATGCACGTGTCCCAAGTTGATGTTCGCGGTCGCGAATGGGTGAAAAAGTTTAGACAATATCTGCGCTATCAGCTCTTTGAAGTTATTATCCAAGCACGAGTGGGAAATCGCATCCTTGCTAGGGAAACCATAAAGGCTAAGCGAAAGGATGTACTTGCCAAACTTCATGCCGCAGATATAAGTCGTCGCAAAAAGCTTCTAGCAAAGCAGAAAGAAGGAAAGAAAAGCATGCAACAAGTTGGGAGGGTGAATATCCCCCAGGAAGCCTTCCATGGCTTCTTGTCTAGATCCTAAAAAACATTCAAATATTATAGCATCTAAGACCTTCGAGAAACCTTTCGAGTTGGCTGCATATTGTGATCACCGGTCCCAACTATTCGTTGGCGCAGAAACTGTTCCAACTGCGCATCCGTACCGTGTTCAATGATATCAGCTAATTCTTGTCGTTCGGCCGGATCTATATCGATTGCTGGCTCTTGACTCTCTGTCAATCTTACCTGAACATCTTCAGGTAGATTTTCAGGAAGCTCAACTGGAACCATCCCAGCTAATTCTCGCAGGTAAGCTATCAGCTCAGGAAAATCACCCTCGCACTCAGCCTTCTGCAAGGGGGTCAATCCATGGATGTTCTGCTTGCGAAAGTCAGCTCCTAGAGATACTAGGTACTTTGCCGTTTCTGCAGACTCTGTGGCGTGCAATGGTGTGTCACCGTCTGAGTCCACAATGTTAATATCTACATATTTCGACAGCAGATATTCAACGATATCAAGATGGTTGTATTCAGCTGCTGCATGCAAGGGTGTATATCCATTTTCATCCTTCTGATCAGCCTTAATGCCTTTGCATTCAACTAGCTCACGCACGAGGTCTATCTTGCCATCGGCCGCAGCGATCCATACGTTCATTATTTTTCAGATGTGTAACCCGTCCTCATTACACGAGATGGACTGGGTCAAAAATAAATTGGGATTACTCCCCGACACAGAGTACAAACAAGATCAAGCGGCTCTAAAAGATCAAAAGCAATGTTTGGAGTGCAAAGAGTATAAAGACTGGCTGTTAGCCTACTCCCCTAGTGTACGCTTTATGGCAGACCAAATTTCACGGATCGGTGGTAACATCAACAGTGCTACCATTGTTTGCGACAAGTGCGATGAGATGAAAAGCGGTGGTTTTAACCCAGAATTTGGCATTCTTCTATGTCAGAACAAGCTGCAATCTAGAAACCATGCAGAAGACACACTCACTCACGAGATGATACATGCATGGGACCATTGCCGGTTCAAGGTTGACTGGAGCGATTTGAGGCACCATGCATGCTCAGAGATTCGTGCATCAGCCTTGAGCGGTGAATGTCGGATGATGAACGAATTTTGGAAACGGGGACAGTTTAAATTTGGGCGCGGACACCAAGAGTGCGTTCGACGAAGGGCGACGTTGAGTGTGATGGGAAACCCAAACTGTCCTGATCGAGAAACGGCTGATCTTATCGTAAATCAGGTTTTTGATCACTGCTTCCGCGATACGCGCCCTTTTGACGAAATATATCGGTAGTTTTGTTGTCCAATCTGCCTCTTCCACTGTCATTTAGCAAAGGGTAAGTACATACATACAGCTCACTAGACTGCACTAAAGTGGTGTAGCAGCTCTTTTTAGGAGTATGCCTAAACTAGAATATTTGTGTTTTAGACACTGCTTAAATCTATAACACTACTTTCATATCATAAGGTATAGGGTGCAAAGGATGGAAGGTCCAGCAGCGATACCAAACCAAAAGAAGGCAATTCCCCATGCACGGTTCTGCTTGAAGACCTTCAGGGAACTGACAAGCTGGAGCGGGATTTGAAGCATCTGGAACAGGAGAAGGTAGCCTCTAAGCCGACCGAATATAACGTACATTGCCAGTTCGTGGATCAAGGACGAGAATATAAATGTAAGGAACACCGCTTGAATCTTTGAAAGATGCATGAATACAATAGACGAACGATACACATGTCGCAGAAGAAAGTTATGCACCGGGACATTCCAATCGCGGGCGTAGGCGTCCCAAGTTGCCGAATTCCACCAATCGCGATAGAATAGCCGATCGTTGTATTGAGACAGTTCAGCTATTGCGTTCAAAACAGCATCCCAGATGAGATAAAACACAAGGATGTAGGCACTACAGAATGGGGGGAAAAGCTCCATAAGGAACAACGGATAAGCCTGTAGTCTGTCCATCAGGGGTTGCTTGCGCAGCTCCATGGCTTCGATTGCCAACGGATAGAGGTAACGTTCAGATAACAGTATCAAGATGAAAAGGATACCAAAGATTGCTAGCAGCTTGTTCAGAACAAAGCCCCATCTAATTCTCTCAGTAAGAGGATAGTCCAATTCGTATATGCACGTAGGGTACATGGTATACCAGAAAAAGTTTCTGATCGTCTGATGCTTTGGATACTCTAAAATTGCTTTGCCATGATCTTCGTATGACTCTATCTCCCCGCGTAATAAGTCTCGCTCAGTGCCCGGCGGCAACGCATCCAGCATACTTCTGACACATTTGGCGTAGCCATTGAATACTGCATACGAATGCTGCTTCATAGCCTGCATAAGGACGTGGAGTAGAAGGAATATTTGAGCTATCCACGCAAATTCCTGGTAGCGAGCAAGCCATATGAAGAATACGATGTAGCTCCATATCCAGGCGTGAGACAGCAACCATCCCCACGCGGACCAGTTGATGTAGTTTTTGCGTACCAACACTTGAATTGCAAACGTAACATACATTCCCAAGTACATGCCTAGATCGGCCAATGCTACTTTCCAGATATTGTGAAGCATAAGAGAGGGTATGTTGGTAGGTAGTAAGGTACCTGTCTGATAAACATTTAAAAACATCTCCCTCAAAGCCATTATGGAAAGAACGACCCAAAAAAGTACATAGAACCCGAAGAATTGAGAATTGTGCCACTCCGGACTGTCCAGAATTGTGTATGGATGAACCTTTGCGACAGCTCGAATCCTGAAATAATGAATGGGCAACTTACTAGCATCTCCCGTAACATCTACGGGACCAGATTTTTTGACACGTTGTCTGACAATACCATTCGACATAGTAAACCGAATCGATTGCTACCATAGAGGTCACTTTCACTTACCTGAGATCTCTCAACGATTTGTAAGGTGTCTAATATTCTATTATTGTTGATAGCGGAACAATAGATTGGCGGAACCCTCCTTAGTAGAAAGGCTTACAACGTGTACTGTGTGTTATGATATGCTCTTTAAAAACCTCACTCGATTTCACTAGACATCAATGCTCTTTTCCTGAATATTTCGAGGCGTTTCATGACTCCCGTGGTCCTGTCAAGATGCGAAGTAATATAGTTCGCATGTCCGGTTCAATTATGCCTATGCTGCATAGCCCAAGCATTTTTCCCTCCGAAATTTTTAACTTAAGTCGCACTAGAAAACTGGAAACAGGTTTCCGATTTATAGAGAAGTCCAGCTCTCCTCCAACCTCCCCGGCCTATATGTTCTACTCATAGAAAGTAAGCAAGAAAATTCATCTTACTTTGGGTAAAGATGTCGCGGCCCGAGTATGTGGCTCCGCCTGAGATATACTATAACGAAGAAGAGAGCCACAAATATACTCAGAATACCCGTGTTCAGCAAATCCAGGCCGAGATGACTTTGCGTGCATTAGAGCTGTTGAACTTACCCAGTGGCCAGCATGTTCTTGACATAGGCTGCGGCTCAGGGCTCAGCGGTGAAATACTGACAGATGAGGGCCACCAATGGGTTGGTATGGATATTAGCGCTGCAATGTTGGCAGAGGGAATCGACCGTGAAGTTGAGGGTGATCTGTTTTTAGCTGATATGGGTGCAGGCGTTCCATTTCGAGCAGGCACTTTCGATGCTGCAATCTCAATCTCAGCTATTCAATGGCTATGTAATGCCGACACAACACACGCAAATCCCAAAAAGCGACTGCAAGCATTCTTTGAAACGCTCTTCGCTTCACTGAAACGTGGAGGTAAGGCAGTGTGCCAATTTTACCCGGCTTCCCAAGCTCAAACCGATCTGATTGTACACTCAGCAAAACTTACTGGATTTGGAGGCGGACTCGTAGTGGACCACCCTGATTCTAAAAAGCATAAAAAATACTACTTGGTTCTAACTGCGGGAGAGGGCGAATTGGATCTCAACCTCCGTGGTGTTGCTCTTGATGAAGGTAAACTTATCCGAAAGAAGCGTAAAGGTGCTGTCGAGACCAAGCGAGATTTCATCCGTAGGAAAAAGGACACAATGCGCAAGCGTGGAAAGGTTGTTGCCCTTGACTCGAGGTTCAGCGGAAGGCAGAGGAAGACTCGATTCTAACCTATTCGTGTCTCTTATTTATTGAGTACATTGTCCAAAGTATTGGGTTTAATAATGAAAATGGACTTAAATCTGGGTATAATAGTAACCTCCATGGCTCGTGTGAGCCATGCTGTACCCTGCAAGCTTGTCATTTTGTTGAGGGATGCCGCCATCCCACCGCCATACTCTTTGATCACTTCTCCTGTTAGACCCAGACTTTGTTCAGCTCAGTTTTAATATAACTTCAGCCCGTGACCAGCAGAATTATCATGAAGCCGGATTTCCGACAGCGACATTATGCTGGCAACGTTAGACAGTGGCCGCGGTGAGTGTATACGAATATATTATGTCCCTCATCCTGTCTACCGTATACCTCATTCATTTTCTATCTATTCATATGTCTTCGATGGTGTATTCTATTTTAAGAAAAGAAGGAACGATCTGACGGTTATAGTCCGTTACTCTTCTTCACAGTCAAGCCGTGTGTGTGTGTGTGAGTCATTAGGTCAGTTAGTATTCTTATTATTTGTCCATCTATCACATGGTGAGAAAAGGTCATTATTTCGGAGCGGGCCCTGCCCCGCTGCCAACCACCGAAGTTGAGCAAGCTGCCAAGGAATTCATTGACTATGAAGGTTTGGGAATTGGTTTAGGTGAGATCTCGCACCGGAGTCCCCAAGCAACGAAGATCATTAATGACACGAAGGACAAGATCCGCACTTTCTTAAATGTGCCTGATTCGCATGAAATTTTGTTCTTGCAGGGTGGCGGCACGGGTGGGTTTGCCGCTGCTGTGTACGCGATGACGAGCTATCATCTTAAGACTCGTGGTGACGCCAACGTAGTGGGCGACTATTTCGTTACAGGTGCCTGGAGCGCAAAAGCTAGGAGTGAGGCGGATCGTCTAGGTATAAAGGCAAATGTTGTCGCAACAGGTAAAGTAGGAGATAAGTTTGTTCGTGTTCCTGAACCTGTTGAATATGCTGGCAAGCTTACTGAACGCGCGTCCTTTGTATATTACTGCGATAATGAAACCGTCCATGGTGTCGAGTTTCCGGCTGAAGGACCTGTTGTACCGGCGGACACTCTTCTTGTTGCAGATGTGAGTAGCAACATGTTTAGTCGTCCTGTGAATCTGGAAAAGTATGCGATATGGTTTGGTGGGGCGCAAAAGAACGTTGGCATCCCTGGTGTTACCTTGTACATTGTTCGCCGGGATATTCTCGAAAACCAAGCATCTCCTGCAGAGCTTCACAAAGCTGGACTGCCCGTGTCTCCAAGCTTCCTGGATCTCTCTCTCGTAGCAAAGAACAACTCTGCTTTGAACACTGTATCGATTTTTGCTATCGAGTTAATAAATCTGGTGGTAGGAAGTCTACTGAAGCGGGGAAATCTCAATGTGCAAGAGTCTGAGGTTGATGCTAAAGCCGCTAAGCTGTATGAGGTTATTGATGCGCGCCCAGACATATATATAACGAGTGTTGAGCCCAAGTCGCGTTCTAGGATGAACATTGTGTTTAACTTGCCGTCACCAGAAGCTGAAGCGGCACTTATCAAATCAGCTTCTGATGCTGGTATAACTGGAATTAAGGGACATCGTTCAGTCGGCGGTATTCGAGTATCCAATTACAATGCCGTGAGACCAGATGCGGTTGATGATCTGGTTACTGTACTGCGCAAGTTCGAATTGGCCCCCTGATGATATTCACTCATGATTTTCGAGCACTGCGGTTGCTGTAAAGCTAACGCCATTGTGTACATTTGATGCGTAAATTAGAATATGTAGAAAATGCTCGTGAGACTCATGCAACTGCCACTAGGTAAAATGACAAGTAGTCTGTTTGGGTATTTGGGCGCATGTAACCATAGGCAGCTAAGCCGACACCGTCGACTATACCCACTATGAACCTGCGTATGAATGTGTGTGTTCCCAGGACGGCCGACCAATCTTTTGTGTTAACAAAACAGCTAACCTCAGCAACGTCATCACGAGCAAGAGAGTTCTGGTCGTCATCAAGGACGTCGGCAAGCCCCACACGCCAAGCGGTAGTTGCTTCGACTTCAGAATTAAATGCAGATAAAGTAAGCTCCCCTACTCGTGAGATTGTGATACGAATCAACGAATCCATACCGCGGTACTGTTCACACACCCGCAACATTTGCGGTAACTGGTCAAGCGATGGCTCACCCCAGAGTACGCTTCTAGGGACTTCTGGTTCAGAAAGAATGTCATCAGGTTGAAGGAGCCGTGCTGGTATGCGTTGATGTACTTTTGAGGTAATGACGCCGTCGTAAGTCTCTATTTGTGTAGTCACGGTTAGCAAGCGCGCGTCTCCAGGACGGGTTTTGACGCGCAACTCAACCAGATCGATTGTTTGGATATTGCGGAATGCTCGCATAAAATTGTCACCACGAAGCTCAAGCGCCTCATCGTTGGAAGTAGCGATATCAATGCCGTCACGAGTCGCAAATACTGCAGTCAGCGTCACCCAAACTTGAAACGTCAACTTAGCATCGACAACATACATTAAAAATTGGTCCGCCTTCATGGATAGGACTAGTGATCTCCCGATTCCAGCTAATGCCGCTGCGATATCTCTAAAAAGTCCTGGCAACGCCAGCGTCGCCTTCGCTGTCACACCCATCAGCTTGCGAAGATAATCGCTTACATTGCGGGTGATAATCGAAATCCTGGTTGAGTCTGCAAAGAATTAAGGCAGTGGGCTTTCTAACAGAGAATGAGAGTCTCTGCGATCAGGCAAGTGGGCTCGTACGAAGTATTTAGTCGTGCGACGAAAATTGCTCAGCGAACACGTGCAGCACGGGACGTTGAACAAAGTCGAACGGTAGACTACCTCAGGCAAGAGGTGGCTCGCCGTATGGTTGAGCGTCTATCCTTTGTTCAGCGTGACATCGGACCAATGATAGATCTTGGTGCTGGTGCTGGCTGGCTGGAAAAAGCTATTTGTGACCAGTCAGATCCCGATGCTGGGATAGTACGAGGCCGTCTGAAGGGACCGGTGTCAATGGTCGAAGGAAGCCGGGAACTCTTGTATCGGGATTCCGAGCAAGCTTGGAACGAGCAGATTCCTGTAAGACGTATTGTCGCGGATGAGGAAACGTGGACAACGGAAGAGGGATCAGTAGATGCCGTTCTGAGCAACATGGCTCTACACTGGATCAATGACTTGCCCGGGGTTATAAGTAGGGCAACGTCATGGCTCCGACCGGATGGGCTGTTTCTTGCATCCATGCTAGCTGGGGATAGTATGTACGAACTC
Source organism: Wickerhamiella domercqiae (assembly GCA_001599275.1). Lineage (NCBI taxonomy): Eukaryota > Fungi > Ascomycota > Dipodascomycetes > Dipodascales > Trichomonascaceae > Wickerhamiella > Wickerhamiella domercqiae. Next base: position 1,403,621 of record BCGM01000001.1, read on the forward strand.
CGAACATCGTTACAACTCGCAGAGCAAGAGCGATATGGCGGTGTATCTCCGCGATTGAGTCCTCTTGCTAACCCCAGCGACCTTGGCGGCTTGATGCAGCGAGCCGGGCTCCAGCTAGTGACGCTAGACGTCGATGAGATAGTAGTTGGGTACCCAGATATGTTTGCACTGCTCGATGATTTGAAGGCAATGGGTGAATCCAACGCGGTGGCAACGCGGCCAGCGACCATTTCCCCGTCGCTACTTCTAGCAGCCAATGCTATATACAATGAAATGCACAGAGATCCCGAGATGCAGAGCGGTGTCAGTGCCACGTTCAGAATCATGTACATGATAGGTTGGAAGTATTCCAGCACCCAGCCTAAACCGCTAGCGCGAGGATCTGTCCCTCGAGGCTTCACGGAACGTCCAAAAGAGAAATAGTTCAGGTAAATTAAGAGCGACAAATATTTTTCACTACTAGAGAAGTTTTATTATTATTCTAGTACAAGTCGAAAGGTGTGCATTAATGGAATCGCAAAGCTATCTAGGTCCCTGATGGAAATTGAAAAACTACTGTCGCCTTTGATCTGGCTGTGGTGTTATTGGTGTTATCATCCCCTCTGCAGTTAGTTCAGGCTCCAGATTCGGCCCTGGCATCATTCCTTCGTCATTGGTGGAGCTCTTCTCCATTGCCATAGCACGTAGGAGCCACTGGGCGTCAACTATCCTTTCGCGCATCTCATCTATATATTCGCCGACCTGCTGTGATAGCAGCGCAAATGATTGTTCGAGCTGGTAGAAATTTTGGCTCATCAGTTATATGCAATGCGATCCGCAAATAATGTGAAGAAGCAAAGAGGAGAGAAAGTCGCGTTCGCCCCACCCCCGCGCGTGGTTTTTGGGAGGAACCTCAATTTGAGGGTAAGGAACATGACGTAATCGAACATTCATCGGTTGCCACAGTTGTCATCAGTCCCTGCCCACTTCCATGCTGAAAAGTGTAGCAAGCTCCCGCTCACAGACGCCGGGGTCTCAGACGCCGCGTCGTAGTGCTGCTCCTGAAGAAGATGAATTCGCCTTTGCATCGCCTTTGGTATCTACCGAACTTCAACAGCGACTGCTAGAACTTTCCGAGGGTGGTGAGCATGTCAAGAAGGACGCATTTTTGCATAGTGTTGAGATTCTGGAATCGGACCGTCGCAAAACGGCGATACAAGCTCGTGAACAGGCATTGCATATTATACTGAATGTAGTGACCATGAAACATGAGCCCAATCTTGTGTCGGCAAACTTGTATGCCGCCATCACTGCAGCCTATCAGACCTCCCGTAGTGAGCTCGAGTCTATCCTCAGTCTTCAACTTTTAGTTGTTCTATTCACATTTATTGTTGATGCATCCCATTCTGCTCAAGATGATGCAATGGAGCGAACAAAAAAGCTACTTCCCGTGATGCTGGAGCGTGCTCGCCTTGCCGAAACACCAGTCGGCTCTCGAGCTGCTGCATCGACTGCATTCGCTGTCTTACAATTCTTCATTAATTCAGGTGGTAGTGCCTTCGGTGTCGATGACGTCGCTGGTGACCTACTGTTGATAGCCGAGTCGACTAAGTCATCAGACACTCCTGCTGTCGTAGCATCATTATCTGGAGTCGCTCTTTTGTGTGTCCTGATGACTCCGAAAACATCACGAGCATTTGCAGAAGATATACTACCGTCTATTGCACAGCTACTCAGTCAACCCCAGCCAGAGATTCGAGCCGCGGCCGCCCGGTTATGTGGAGTTTTGTTTGAACAATGCCCTGATGAACCTGTCGAAGGTATCGATGAACTGATTGAGGCATTGGAAGCCGTACAACGTGAATCGGCTAAACGGACAGCCAAGCGAGACAAGAAGTCACAGAAGTCTGTCGTTCGTGATGCCCTAGCAACGATAAGAGGTGAGCGGTCAGGAATTCTGGCGCATGTGCATTTATCTGGACAGAGATCGATGCGCGTGAATTCTTGGGCAGCACTAGTTTTATTGTACCACTTAAAATGGGTTTTTGGGCCGGGGCTTCAATCCCAGCTTGCCACAAACCCATTTGTGGTAGCAATTGTTCAAGACGTAGACGACTCGACTGATTCTGAAGAAGGGTCAAGTGTGTCGTCAACCGTTGCCGAACCCGATCGACCTTCAGAACTTCCTTCAAAGGCGCGGCGAGAGTTGAATATTCGCAAGTCACGACTTGATAAAATGGAAGCTCGTGAACTCTCTCGATAATCTCATGCTCTTATCGAGCTCTGTTCTACTCCATTATTCCCCAGACAAATGATTTAACAGTTGAAATAACATCTGTAACGGATTTGGTAATTTATTAGCTCTTATCTACCAGCGCAAAAGATTGGCTTGTACATTATGTTTAACCACGTGACAAGCTGCCGTCGTAGTTATTAATATATTTACGCACATTACAGCATCGACAACCGCATTTTTCTTCCCCTCTGGTTATATGACTGTGGTGAATATCAGCAGCGAGGATGAGTTCAACGCACTCACGAATGAGTCCGATGCAACAAAAATTCTTATTTTGTATTTCAACACGGAATGGGCTGAGCCCTGCAAGTACATGAACAGCGTGTTTGACAGTCTAGCCGAGGTCTATCCTCAGCATGGGTTCATATCTATAGACGCAGACAACTTTCCAGAGATCGCTGAACTTCTAGATGTGAGTGCCGTGCCGTTCTTCGTGATTTTGCGAAATAAGATGATATTGAAGGAGATCAGTGACGCTAATCCAAAGGCTCTAGCCTCTGCTATAAAATCCATCAGTGAAGGTGGTGCTGAAGGTAACACAGCTCTGGAATCTTCAGGAACCTCAGTCAATAGCTCTGGCTCTACGCCTCGACAAGAGCCTGCCACAGAGTCTAAAGAAGACCTCGAAAACCGTCTTAAGCGCCTAATGAGCGCAGCGCCGGTGATGTTGTTCATGAAGGGTACACCAGCTGAACCTAAATGTGGGTTCAGTCGCCAGATGGTTGGAATACTTCGCGAGAACCAAGTCCGATTTGGGTTTTTCGATATACTCAAGGATAACGCTGTGCGCCAGGGGTTGAAGGAATTCAGTGACTGGCCCACTTATCCGCAGCTGTATATCAACGGTGAATTACAGGGCGGACTTGACATCGTCAAGGAATCACTGGCTGATGACCCTGCCTATTTTGATTCAGCCAAGTAACTTTGACCTTATATACTCACGAGAATGAAGATGAACGTACGAATAATAACCCTAGTTAGATGAGCAGTGATTTATGACAAAATGCGAGCGACAGTTCTCCTATATCAATGTAAGCCAAAGTCACTACTATCTGAGTGCTCAGTGTCATTCCCGCGACCGGCGAAGGATGTCGCTGGACCCATGCCAAAATCAGAGGAAGACTCATCTCCCTGGTTGCTGCCAATAGCAGAGTCTGACCAAATCCGGGCATCGTCATCGCCTTCCTCAGAGGAGGAGGTATCCAATACCTGGTCAGGAAAGGCGGCTGTTACATCTTGCGGCTCTAAACCGAGTGCGCGGCATTCAATCAGCTCTGCGTGTGAAAGTCGGAAGCGCTGACATGCTCGTGCTAGTTCATCTGAGCTGCTGAGCTGCCTGCGGTGCCATTGAAACCATTTGGAGCCTTCAATTTGCTTGAAATGGCCCGCAATTTGCGAATCTACTTCGTCTGGGTTATTGTGTAATAAAGTGGCAACCACCAAGCTGGCATCCGGAAGATCAAGGTCTCCGTCACTCAAAGCCAATATGCACTCAGCGGCAAGCCAAAGAGGGAGTCGGCTCTTACGTGCCTTTGTATAGTTTTCAAATACCGCTAGATCAAATGAGCCCGGATTGTCTGCATAGGCATTGATGCCTTCAGCAACAGCTTCAAGCCCCTGGGAAGATGTATGTACAACCCTTGCAACTGCCGGGAAAAATCCAGTTACGGCACCTCGAGCCTGAATGTGTGGTCCAGCATCAGGGTCCTTCGCCCAGAACTCTAGCGCATTTAGCGCACTTCGAACATCTCCGCATGTCGCCAATTCAGCAAGCATGTTTTTAGGAACTTGCAGACCTTCCATGCTAGCCACTTGATCGAGAACCCTTAATAGTAGCTTGGAATATATGGAATTTGTACGAATATGCCTCGAACGAGCTAGTGCTGAACCAAATATGCGTTCAACAGTGCCAGAGTTCTGATATTGTATTGTCTGCTCAACTTCCGTAAAGACTACAATAAGTTTATGCGCGGATTTTGGGTCACTGCGGTCAACCCAATCGTGGAGGACCTGCTCGAATGCCCTTCTGGTATCTTCATGGAAAACATTTGGTATGTCGTCTATTAATATAAGCGTAGATGGAGGTTGCATCCGAGCACCAGTCAGAAAATCATGAAGGGCATTGATTTGCCCATCTTCTGGTGCCGTAAATTCAACAAGTCTTAATTCTTCACTTCTTGCGGTACATCTTATCGCTGTTGATTTACTTGACCCTGCTGGGCCCGTTACGACAACAAGTGGCACCGATGATGTTATTGCCTGCTGAATATCACGAAGCTTGGTGGGATGCATGCAGACCTGCGTCAGAGTCTCAGGAGCATATTTCTCTGGCCATGGTTTTGTCTCTTCAATTATGGACCTTCGCTGGGGCTGATCTAGTACTCTGAACCGCGGTGGGCCCATAGCAGACACATCGCTTACGCGTCGCTCTGGGCTTGTAATTTGCAATTAAAATCACATTTCGACGACACAATGTCCGTTCTTGTGACAGGTTGCGGCGGTTTCATTGGGTCTGGATTCAGCCTTCTGTTGCTTGAAAAAGGTGCAAAAGTTATAGGGCTAGATATACTTGAGTATCCTGCAAGCCCCCACACAGTTGCTCAGCTTGAGGCTAGACCAAACTTCACATTTGTCCAGGGATCAATATGTGACTCAGGTCTTTTGAGTTCTCTTTTTTCAAAATACAAGATCAGCTGTGTTGTCAATTTCGCTGCAGAATCCCACGTGGACCGCTCCTTCGACAACCCCGCTAAGTTTATCAACACAAACATTTTGGGCACCCAGCTCTTGCTGGCAGCATTGTCCGCACACTCTGCGAAATTGATTCACATATCAACAGATGAGGTATACGGAGATTCTTTTAGTGACATGCAGCCTGCTCATGAAGGTACACAATTGCTACCCACTAATCCCTACTCAGCATCTAAAGCGGCTGCAGAACTTTTCGTGAGAGCTCAGACCCGCTGCACCGGATTAATTGCTCGTATCATACGCCTCTCAAATGTATATGGCCCACGGCAGTATCCTGAAAAAATAATCCCTTCCTTCATATTGGCGATCACTCGGGGAAAAAAGTGTCATATGCAGGGCTCTGGTGAGAACCGACGGAACTACTTGTACATTGACGATGCGTGTCAGGGGATATATAGCATATTACGATCGCTATCGGACCCACTAATATCTCATGAGCTTGAAGTATACAATATTGGGTCTACAGATGAGCTCAAAAATATACATGTGTGGCGGCGACTTGTACTGCTCAGCGGTCACGATCCTGATGATAAACAAGTACAAGACAATTTTTTGGCTTGGGATGAAGATCGACCGTATAACGATAAACAATACACCATGTCGTCGAAGCTCATGATGAGCAAATTTGGGTGGAAGCCACTTGTATCCCTTGAAAAAGGACTGGCAGAAACGTACAACTGGTATGTTGAGCATCCAAATTGGTTTGACACGTGAATGATGTTACTGGAAACTTCACTTTGCGAATATCCGGTTTTGCTCGCTGTAATATATTCTATTTTGCTGCACGGGATGGTATCTACATTTAATGCACAGAGCTGCTGCTTCAGAGTTCGAGATCCCAACGCATCTTGCATGGAAATTGTTCATTGGTAGCCTTAAAAAATAAATAATAGTCAATAAGTAAGTGGCTAGCAATTTTCAGGTGCTAATTGCTTGAACGCAGCATCTTTGCTCCATGACTGGATCCACTCCTTGGATTTTGCCTTAGGCACAATATAGAGTCGCGCCATTCCATCTAACAAGATGACATTGGGTGCACCAAAAATCTTGGCTAACGAGGCTTGCGCTCCGGCTCTTGCAAGCCCTCCTGATGATGTGGGCGCAAAGGCCACAAGCTCAGATGGGGTGTAATCAGGAGTGGCCCACTGCGGGGGCTCATTGAACAAATGCGCAAGGATTTCAGCTATAGTTGTGTTCTCAGAGACAGTGTGGAGTATGTCACTCTCCATTGTCAAAGGGTACAAAGCTAGAATAGGTAAGGACAATTCGCTAGTGGCATCGAAAGGATCCGCTAGTTCTGCACCTAAATCTGACGGAAATTCCGAAGAGGTGATAGACTTACGGGTCTCAAAGTTCCGGCTACTCAAGGCAAATTGAAGTACACGCTGGCGCTGAAGCTTTGCTGCTTCTCTTGCAGTCCGTGCAGCCTCCAGCTCTTTCAGCTGTTTGCGTCTTTTTTCCACCTTACCACACAGATCATCCAAAGCTTCTCTTTGCTTTCCATCCTTGACTACCGACAGTCCTTGGGCAATACACATGGCTGCTTCCTCAGGTTTATCCACAGAGAATAGCGCACGAGCGCTACGATACCATGCCTTCGCATTAGCTGGATCAAGCTCCAAGACACTTGCGGAATCAACAGCAGCTTTCCGATAGTTGCGAAGTTCTAACTGAGCTTGTGAGCGATTCCCTAAAACAGCGGCGTCTATATCAGCATGTCCACAGTGCTGATCCAAAGCCTGCGTGTAGTAGTCAATTGCATCCTGAAATTTTCGCTGCTTGAAGCATTCGTTTCCTCGAGCTCTAAAGTTTTGTGCAATCTCATGTGGCTCGCCTTCGTATGCCATTGCACGTAAAGCCTCAAGATGAACATTTTCCTCTCCGTCGGGCGCTTCGGTCATGAAGAACGGTAAGGATTTGAGCTCTTGCGCAATCTCTTCAGGAGTTTTATTTGCATACTCAGAACTAAGGCTCTGTAACGTATCTGTGCTCATCTCAATCTAGCAAAGGCGACGCAACGTAGCCGTCTGAGGTTTTTTCAACTTTCAGTCAGCTGAAATTGTGGTGGCAGGCAGCATAGGTAACGACGCATGATGCCGACAGGAGGTAAAGAAAACTGACCAGCCAAAGGTCTTCATGTTTTTGCCAATGGAAATATGATAAAGTACATACTCATTTACCTCTCTACATTTATGCCGTAGCCTGAACCTCCATCTGCTGTCCCTGCACCTCAACTGCAGTTTCGTCGCTATTTCGTAGCTTTCGCATGCCATCTTTGTCGACCACATGAATATCGACCCCTTTGAAGTCTATCGGAATTCGCTTTTCTAATTCACCTACGCATTTGTCCACGAGCGCCAACCCTTCGTCCAGAGTCAGGTCGTTCTTCCACCAACGGTCCAAAGTCGCTAGAACATAGTAAGATGCATATCCATGTGCAGCATACGGTAGCTTAACACTGGCACCCAAATAGTCAATCCAGTGGAGTTCTGGCGATGATTCCGCAGGACCCCAGCCTGCAATAAGCACATTTACTTGGTAAGGTTTCCGGCTCCGGAGACTAGTGGCGAGTTGCTGACGCGTGAATGCTGCAACAGCATGTGGACTGAGTTCGATATTATTTCTCAGGCTATACAACTGCACATTAGCCCTGACATATTCGACAAAGTTGGTCGTGTCACCTGGTTCACCACTGAAAGCCATTGCAGTGGACTTATTGATGGCAAGAACTTTGTTGTCGTCGGCCTTGAGAACAGAAATGCCTCGAGCAAGACTACGAGAAGTCACTAAAATGACTGAATCTTTGGTCTGTATTCCAAGCAGAATATCCATTGTGGTGGCGAGTATATTACTAATGAGCGTGATCCACACGCTTGGAGTTCTAACCGCTCACAGACCATGTTTAGTGGTATCTAAAATAGGTGTTTATGTCAAATGTTTTGTAAGTAACTCGTGTATGGCTAGGATGCTACAATTTTCATTCACTTACTTTTAGATACGACGGGGGATTCGGAGCCGCTATGACTGTTCTGCAGCCGTACTCAACCAAAAAATCATTAAATGTCTAAATCAAGTTGGTATCAATACGACCCTGTGTCAGCCAATCTCTTATTGCCTTGATTGCAATTCGAAGTGAAAGCCCGAGATGCTGGGGTTAGTATTGCTCCTTATTGTCATTGCTCTCCTAAGCTATGAGTTTGTATGGCCTTTCTTATACATGCGGAGAGCGCGACGCCATAATTGCGGACAGCCAGTATGGGAAATGTGGCATCCACTTGGAATTAGGTCTGTTATCGAACAGCTGTCGGCAGTGAGAAGTCACAATTTCCTGCAGATGCGTCAAAATGATCATGTTTCTAAATCTAAGCGTACTTTCCTCAAACAAGACCCTCTCGCTTTTGCCGTCGTGACCACAGACCCAGAAAATATCAAGGCGGTTTTTGCAACTCAATTCTCCGACTTCTCTACATATGGTCGTTCGCGGGCTCTAAGTGTGATATTTGGCCACGGCATTTTTATGCTAGATGGGTCACCATGGAAGCACGCACGCGCTCTACTGCGACCTCAATTTGCGCGTGATCAGATTACACGCGTGGACTCCCACGAATTTTACTCACAGTGTCTTATTGCTGCCATTAAATCTCAGAGTCGATCGGAGTATGTTGATATGCAAGAAATGTTTCATGCGTTCGCTATGGATGACTCGACGGAGTTTTTGCTGGGATCCTCCGTCGGAGCCCTTCCGAACTCGGGAGGGATGATTGTTGTACATACTGAGGAAGAAGAAATAACGTCGGCTATGTTTATTGAAAGTTATCGGACGCTCCAGGGAGCAGCACAAGATATGATTATAAGTGGCGGCCTAGCTTATTATCTCCGTCGCAAGATGCTGGAGATGCATCAGCGACGAGTACGTCAATATATCGAATATTTCATTGATCGAGCTCGTGCAGAAAAGCACACTCCGAGTGATCGGTTTGTTCTGGTAGATGAAATTGTTAAGGACGAGACTGATGATGTCAAAGTTCGTGACCACCTTATATCTATATTACTGGCTGGAAGAGATACCACTGCTGGCACTCTTAGCTATGCCATGTATTTCTTATCTCAGAACCCGAATGCATGGTCCCGCTTGCGTCAAGAGATCCTAGAAAACAATCCACGTACATGGACTGAACTCAAGCGGTCATCATATCTGATAGCGGTTATAAATGAGACGCTGCGGATGGCTCCCAGCGTGGCTGTGAATATCAGAAGCTCCGTACGTGATACCACACTTCCTCGCGGTGGGGGTCCAGACGAATCTCAACCAATATTAGTTCCAAAGGGAATGCCGGTCAGTATGTCGTTCCATGCCCTTCATCGCGATCCTGAATGGTGGGGCCATGACGCCGAAGAGTGGCGCCCTGAGCGTTGGCTCAATGGCTCTCGTCCTGGAAGCCATCCCTGGGCATATGTTCCCTTTAGTGGAGGCCCACGTATCTGCTTAGGACAACAGTTTGCATTAGCTGAAATGTCCACCTGTCTTGCAGAGCTGGCACGGGCATTTGCACGAATTCAGCCCGACCCTCGGCTTCCGAGGCTTCCTCGCTCTGCTTTAAACCTGACCTCAGCTGTAGGTGGGGGTGTTCCTTTGAAATTTTTTGAGTGATGGCTATAAAAACGTATATAAATCACGGCCGTCAGTGTGCTCTCAAGCAGTGGGTCCTTTATTGGTGGTCATGCAGTACATTTCGAATCGCGAAAGATCTATAGGAGTGTCATTGACTCCCGGGTGGGCCGCAGCATCCTGGATAAGATCGAACGATTCGACATTGATATTTCGATATGCGTCTTGGCTGCGAGAGTACAGCTTAAATATCTCCGAGGTGTCAGTCCGATGAGAAATCGAGGGACGATCCAATATTTGAATGGCATCTTCAAGGAATGTGGACGTTTTGTATGACTCGTCGCTGAAGTCAAGCGTCTGTAGATGCCGCAGCGTACCTAATACCAGCGGAGCGAGATCACGCACAGTTACCGCAAGCCGAATAACGCAGGTAATGCAGGGTAAAATTCGCTGTGAGGGGACTTTATGGGATACTACCGCAGCTAAAATGCTGTCAACACATCTCTTGAATTCATCGGGACTAATTTGAGGCAGTATGTTGGATTCAAGGAGAGCTGAGACGACAGCAAGATCGGCGTCAGCAGCCTCTGTAGGCATATCAGCGGCTAAAAATGTTGAAACAGCATGTTGAAGGACAGCAGAGCGGAGTTCATCACTGATATACCGCAGCAGGCTTCGAAGAACTTCCGCTGCTTTTCCGGGGTTAGCACGAGCAGCATCAACAATTTGCATAACTGCCTGATGTCGGTCCAACCCTGCCAGGGCCACTAGCACCATTCCCTGGTAGTAGAGTAGATTAAATGGATTACAGCGTTCCAGCAGTTCAGAAATAGAACGGCTCGATGTAGAAAACTTCCTCAATTGTCCAAGCAAATGACGGTCCTCAAGGCTTGGTCTCACGATGCGGTCGATATACAAATCTGCATATGCAAGCGCAATGCGTGCGATAGCTGGTCGCTCTATGTCACGAGAGGCCTCGACTAAAATTTCAAGAAGTCGCGAGACCGATGCTGAGGCAAAGAAGTCGCGACGAACCGCCTCCAAATAGCTTATTTCCTCATAGGCAAGGCCAAGCTGGTTAGCAGGTACAAGCAGAAGGAAGGCCATCAGAGCATCATCAGACATTGCCGCGTCTATATCCGCCAATGCAACAATGCCATATGTTACCAGTTGCAAGACGCTGCGGCGATCTTGCGCGTGGGTGCGTATCCACCCCAACACACCATCTAGAAGTTGGCTAGTATGTGCTTTATCTTCCTTCAACTCAAGAAGCACGGACAAATCAAATACGGTCCCTTTGATAGCAGCATCCAAAGTAGTTTCAAATGCCCCAATTTCCTGGGGAGTAGGTGCCCCAGCGGTAGTCGGCGTCGGTACTCCATCGCCATTTAGAAGTCTGTTCAGTTCCATCAATAAAACCGGAGAGTGCACTATTAATTGCAACGGGCGCGCGACTCGTGCTAGATCTGTTCCACCTACTCCAGCCCTCACGCGCTCGAGGAATCTCGCCACAAGAGTGTCGGTTAGGCCAGCACAAACAAGTGTCAAGAGTCGTCGATGAACATGTCTCATAGCAAAGACTGCAACTGCAGTGCTCTTGGCCTTTTTAAGAGTGGCAGAGAGAAATGAAAACAACGGTCCAATAGAGCCTCCACACGCTTCGTCCAATATTTCAATGAACGGCTCAAGGCGTTCAATTCCAAGCTCGCAGCCGGAATCAATTATTCGATTGTACGAAATGACCATCTCTCGAGACACTAACATGCGTTCATTCTTAGTTATGGTGGCCACAATGCTCAGTGCTTTAGACGCGTGAGACAAATTACCGCCCAGAATCTCTCGAGCAATTGCTGTAACCTCGTTAACGGCGTCGGGGGGAGGTGGCCGTTCACGTAGTAGCATGAAAATTTGAGACTGTGTTCTTAAGGGGAGTGTGCATAACGGAAGGTTTCTAAGAATTGCCCTCTGCCGGGTCGCTGCACGGCTTGTAGAAGCTGAACTTGTATAGAGCAAACCAGATGCAATTAGTCGATAAAGATATGCATCGACAGTGAAGAGCCGAGTACGCCAGCACTCGGATATGAGGTCATATAATGTTGGCGTAGACATCGCGTTAGGACCCATGAGGAATGCAATAAGATGTTCAGATACCGTAACTCCAGCGCGTTGGAAGCGGCGACACAGTGCAACACACAGTTGAACGCTACTGGGATCACCTCTGCGGACTGCCCAGAGCAGAACCGTACTTACCAGCACAGACGGTGGAGTTCCTCTGCTCGCACCCTGAATGGAGCTATAAAGTTCAGCAAAACGGTACGGTACTATAAAGTCGTCGAGTACACGCCCAATTCGTAGGGCAGTTATCCATTGCGGCGGTGTCAGCTCCTTGTCTGTTGCCGGCGGGGTGAATAGTACAATTCGTGCGCTGACTTCCGTCCAGCGTCGCAAATTGACTCGTTCAAGAACGGGGCCTAGATTCGGCCACAGTTCCGGTTGTACAAATAGCGACGTAGGGATATTTCTGTCAGCTGCCAGTCGAGATACCACCGATTCTACGTTCACTCCAACAGTCAGTAACTGAATAGGAGGCACGAACTGCCACAACACGTGCAGTAAATGAAGCACACATGGCTCCTCAATATTCGACAAAAGCCACTCAGTTACAATTGGTATGGATAAAAGCCGCTCAGACATGAGAGCGAACACAAGCTTCGTAGCGTACGCAATGTTGCGAGGCCACTCGAGGTTTCCGTTTCCCCCTAGTGCCGCAATACTGTCGAACCATGCACACACGTCTCGTGACCACATATCTATCCATTCCTGTGTGTGCTTGCCGACACGCCTTAAGCCCCTGAGCTCGTTTGCGCCGATACATCGAGCGAACCACACCGCACGACCTGTCGGAACGCCACTCAACATACACTCATCTAGTAGAGCCCGTCCCACCAGTCCATGCGGTACCGCTCGACTAAGACGACGTAAAGAAATATCTTTCGACACCAATTCACCCAGCCACGCAGCTCTGCGGCCGTCTGTTAAGGTCACGCGCGGCGGAGCTCGGAAAGTTGTTGGAGCCTTTATTCGTCGTGCGAGCTCCCTACATCTCATTGCAGCAGTTAGAAAATGCGATAGAGCCGGAAGGGCTGACCACTGTGAAAGAGCACCCGCCAGCGCGGAAGAATCATAACCGTGCTCATCGCTTACCGGTGGCCGTGTCGATAGCCCCCTTTGCAGCTCATCAGGTCGCAACGGTGGCGCTGGTGGCTGCCAAGGTATCCAGTCTGCTCTAATATCATCAGGGCCCGGCAATGGTGGGCCAGGCATCCAACACGGCGGATCAAGTTCGGAGGCCTCAGAGGGTAGTCAGCTTCACCGCGCGAGATAGCTAATTCAGGGAAGCAGTGCGCAAGCTGCAGGTCGGACTAAATCGGCCCGATAATATTGTTTTTAAATGGCCATTATCAGCTAATTGAAAAGAAGCTTGAATTTTTCGAAAACAATTTTATTCCAACTCGTGAGGTGACATTTCTCATAGATCCATCATCTAGCTCTCTCTACTGGTGTGCTCAAAAAGTTCGGTGACGTTATCCAATACTCCAAGACTTGGGACTAAATATTTATTTACATTTGCAGCATACTGAATACAGAGCGATGAAGAGGTGATAGAAGGCCTGCTGCTCGGGCACGACGAATAGCTTTGGCCAGTTTCTTGTGATTCTTACCCTGCGTACCCAGAACGTACCCTGGGATGATCTTACCGTTCGAGGTCACGAAATGCGACAGCACGTCTGGGCTTTTCCAAAGTTCCAATGGATTGACTCCTGTTAGCTCGAAACGATCTTTTTTGGGTCGCCGTTGAAGTTTCCGTCGTGTGACGTGCTTGGCAGCGAGACTAAAATCAAACGGCTCGTACACTTTTGAGCCATCCGCACCCAGTCGCGGAAGTAGTGAAGGGTCGATCTCTTGACGTCGAGGGAGGGCTTCTGCTACCTCGAACATGGCACGACCTACAGCAGTAGTGTCTGCACGGCTTGCCCAGCCCTTAGGTGGCCCGGTTGCAAAACCTCGAACCATTTTCCGTAGCATGGCGGTGATTAATATTATGTAAGAATCGTCCCTACTACGGGAGAGCTTCAACATTCACATCTCTAAAGCGGAGAGATGACTGACGGATCTAAACTTGATAATTGTGACTGTGTAATGTGCATTATGTACCATGTCTTAGCGAGTATGGAGCCTACTAGACTCTCTGCATAATATCTACCGAAAGCCCTTAGATGCAGTCTGCAGTTCGATGCATTCAATTAATTGAAGTTTTCGGCAGTTATTATATTTGCTTTTCCTCGTCTTTTTCTTCTTTGTAGATATGACTTTGAGTGATAAATATGACACCGAATGACATGGTCACAACAGCTAATAGAAGCTTCACCGGGTGCTTCACCGCACTCATCATGTCGTTCTCAACGTACCCATCAAGGAAGAGCTGGGCAATGCAGAAGATAGCACCCAGTATATCTACAGCGCTGCCATGTGTAGAAAATCCTTTAACAGATTGTCTTCTATAATTGTGCCACGCCTGAGGGATATATTTTACCGAGCTCAGACATACTTTTACCACACCAAAAATATTGGCTACATCCACAAGCTCATAGTGTCTCCGTGTTGTTGATATCTCATATGCGTGTAGCACCAATCCACTTGCCGCTAATAGTCCTAATAACGTTAGCCATTTGACGGCATTGCTGAGGTGTTGAGAAGAGAGTCTCCTGTAATTAGAAAAGTAGAACTGATACAACAAGACCAGAACCAGCATCAGAGAGTGAACGCCATAAACTACGTCGTTAAACCGAATGAGAGGCGCCCGCGCCCCGTCTCCGGCTTTACTGTGTCGTAGCGCATATTCAAGCCTGACTGTGGTAGAGAAATAAAGCATAGACACGGAAGCAAGGTAGAACACGCACCCCCAAAAGTTGAGGTACACGAAATCGATCGACATTCCTTCAACCGACCGAAGGCGCCGGCTCAATAAAACTGGTGGGTAAAGGGATACGCCCCAACAGAAGACATAGGCCCATCCAAGCGCTGTCGATAGCGCCGCTAAACCTCCGTGAGCCATGAGGAAGATACTGTCTTACGTGTTCGGGTATTTAACCCCCACCACCAAACAAACGTGCCGTGATAGTGAAACGTTCCTATATTAGCGGATCAGCTATCTACTTTGACAAGTCAAAAGTTGAAGCATATGCTAAGAAGGGCGTTACTAGACTTCCGCTTGCTGCAGACCATTTCATAATGATGGAATGCGGCATGCCTTTCATTCTCCTTACCCTCCTACGTCGTCCTTTACCGTCATTTAATGGAAAGGCGCAACACAGATTTACGTTTGTGCCTGTAAAATTTCATATATTTAATGCGCAAATATAGCCTGTATTCGTGTTCGCTCAGTCCAAGTCCAATGTCTAACCATCTTAGGGACAACTCGTGTTCTATCTAATCCTGGTCACCCATTATAATTAAGCCGTTTACTCCCCCCGCCCCCACAAAACCGGACTCCATGGAGTTCGTGGCTACTCTTCAATATAAGGCAATACGCTCTAGTTTGGTCAACTTACCCGAGGATGCCGTGCAAGTATTGTTAAACTCTGATACGCCGGCACAGGGAGCTATCGTAGAAGTAGAAGCCCGACGAGGTAGCAGGGACACCCAAATGGCAGTGATGGGGTTTTCAGGTCTCGCAGCCAAAAAACCAGGAGTTCTGGAAATCGACCCAACATTTGCACAGGCCCTTGGATTTTTACATGGCGCTAAGGTCACTGTCCGCCTAAAAACTCAAGCTCCTGAGGCTATGACTGTATGGCTCGAACCGATTACTCCAGCGGATTGGCTCATTGTAGAATCACATGCTTCTTTTTTAGAGGCTCACATGATAAATCAAGTCCGCATGGTCGCGCCCGGACAGCCAATAACAGTATTTCCGTCGCCATCAGCCATTGCTTCGCTGGTCGTAACTAGCGTGGAGCCTCGACTTAGCAATTCTCAGAAGTATGCACGCTTAGGACCAGTTTCTGAAGTCATTATAGCGCCAAAAGAAGGAAAACTGCCGAAGGAAGAAGTTCCCAGCGAGCCTGTATCAGCAGAACGGGTAGCTGATGTACTCATTCGGACTACTGCGTTCCCCCAATCTGACCTAGATATACGTGAACTCGAGCTCCACGGCCCGAATATTTTGGCTGAGGGGCCAGTACTGGTCTCTGTGGTTGAGCCGGGCCTCATAGTTGATCTTATCAAGGATGAGGTCGACGCCGCACTCGCTGTAGTAGCGACCTATCGCCATGGCTCGCCTCGATTAAGTGCTGGGCTGTCTGCTGCATTACAGGTGTGGGGGCAGGTCGGCACCCAAGTTCTAGTGAAACCTAATGTACGTGCCGCGGAAGATGGTGTGGTCACGGTACGGCCATTGACTAGCCAGACCGGGACGCTCAAAATAGGAAAAGATGTCGATTGGGCCAAAATTATTGGCCTCGACGTGATAACCAGCAATCAGATCATTCCTCCCACGATAGAGACCCCACAAGGTGCAATACTACAGACTGGATGCGACCTTACAGCTCCAAGCAGATGGGAGCTTGGCGCTGAGCTTGCGGTAGCAGAGTCAAGATTATCACGCATAGGTGCATCAGCACTACCAAATGAGACCCTTCCCGTCGTTGGGCGAGAAACTGTTACGAGAGACCTACTTGATTTCTTAAATTACGGTCGTAGCGCTCTAATCGTTGGCTCCCGCGGATGCGGCAAGTCCGTTATTGTGCACGAAATTGGCAATCTCCTTAAAGCTTCCGGGACGTGCGTTGTTAACTTTGCCTGTGGTAATTTTGGCGATAAGCCGCTTCCTGCGATTCGTGATGCGCTGCATAAAGCAGTGGCTAATGCCGTCTGGCATGCGCCGTCGGTGATTTTATTCGACGATCTGGACCGGCTAGTAGTTGCAGAGCTGGAGCATGGTGACTCTACGCGGAGCCGGCAGATTGCAGAGCTTTTCGCATCAGAACTGCGCTCAGTCTCGTCTGGGCGAAATCTTTCTGTGCTGGCCACGGCTCAGAACCGCTCCAACATTAATTCTGTGGTTGCAAATGGTCACATATTTGATGAAATGATCACGCTAAAGTCGCCGGATAAAGAGCTACGCGAGTCTATTCTCGGTGCTACGCTCGCACATCTTGGTTTGAAAGGGAGCTCTCTCGACTACGCAGAGTTAGCCGCTATAACCGAAGGATATCAACCTGGAGATCTATGGACTTTAACAGAACGTGTTGCTTCTTCTTTGGCGCTGGATGGTACAACTGAAGCTACGACGGACGATTTTGAACGTGCTGCGGCCTCATATACACCGGCATCACTGCGAGGAGTAAAACTGGAAAAGTCATCAACTAAATGGCAAGATGTAGGTGGCCTCACTGCCGTTAAGCGCGTGTTGCTAGAGACGCTTGAATGGCCGACCAAATATGCCCCTATTTTTGCTGCGAGTCCTCTCAGGCTACGGAGTGGACTGCTGCTCTATGGCTATCCAGGATGTGGGAAGACGTTTGTGGCCAGTGCTGTAGCAGGAGCGACCGGTCTCAATTTCATAAGTGTCAAAGGACCTGAGATTTTGAACAAGTACATTGGTGCATCCGAGCAAAGCGTGCGCGACCTATTTGATAGAGCCCAGGCTGCCAAGCCCTGCGTTCTCTTTTTCGATGAATTTGACTCGATAGCACCAAAGCGTGGACACGATTCTACAGGAGTTACTGACCGGGTGGTAAATCAGCTTCTCACCCAGATGGATGGTGCAGAAGGATTAAGTGGAGTTTACGTTCTAGCGGCGACCTCGAGACCAGATTTGATCGATTCGGCTCTACTTCGGCCCGGTCGTTTGGATAAGTCGCTGCTGTGCGACATTCCCTCTTTTAGTGACCGGCTTGAGATCCTTAATATGGCCCAAGCGAAGATGAACTTGGCTCCGGATGTCACACTACACGAAGTTGCTCTAAAGACAGAGGGCTTTACTCCTGCAGATCTCCAAGCATTAATGTATAACGCCTACCTTGACTCTATCCATGCTGTGCTCGATGACGTCACCCCCTACGAGGCTCACGAAACTAGCACGGATCTAGCTGGCTTCCAAGTTGGTCCCATGAATGCCGACGTAGAAACCGCGAAGCATTACATGCAGCCTTCAACAAGTGCTAGCACTGGTCTCTCAGGCGTCGGGTCAGCTACTGGAAGCGTTCTTGTCACTATGAAAAATATTGAAGCCGCTGTTCTCAGCGCGAAGCCATCGATATCCAAGAAGGAGTTGAATAAGCTTGGCCGCATATATCAGCAATTCGTGTCGGATCGAGACGGTAACCTGCCGCCGGGTGATGCATCTAATGAAATCGGCGGTCGCGTAACATTAGGCTAGAGCATATGAGACTAAGGAGGATCCATGACAGGGCTATATAAATATCATGCCTTACGATTTAAGATTATGTACTATGCTACTTGCACACATAAGCCAATTTCACTGACGCTGAGCTCTCGGAAGAGTTCGGAACTTGAAAAACTCCCTAAGCCCATGTAAGTCATAGGGTTTGGGTATATGGTAATCCGGGGTAACCGTTGACTCATTCATATCTCCACGTGGTGGTGCTGCACTCCTGTAATCTCTGTTGAGAGGCACTTCGCCTTTCACCTCCCGTAACTCCAAGCTAGGCTTCAGTAAGAGCATGCCTGTTATATCGTTATCGATAATACTAAAAAAACTTTTGGCGCTGAGTGAGAGAAAAACGCCCTGTCACTGCTAGAAACCCGCAAACGAGGGCATATGCGGAATCTGACTAAGGCGGGGTACGATATCACACAGCCGCGGCTTGTTCCGCATTTCTCAATCTTGTCAAACCGAGTCATCACATTCTGTGGAATGTCGTCGCTCTTCGCTTCAGCGATAAAGGCATTAAGGCGACCAAAGAAACCTTGGGCTGGCTCGAGCGCGGCACATCAGCAGTGCGCGCAGCAACATATTTCTGCATCACCCAACCAGACTTATACTGGAGGTTGGAAATTCACTCCTGAGCTCCGGCAACGCCTCAACCATTATGCACGTTTTAGGGCTAGCGGTGTTACATTGAAAGAGATGGTCCAATTTGGACAGTACCCTTGTGACGGCACTCTGTTCCGGGCCTCTCAGTTCATAGTTGAGGAACTGCCGATCCGGCTCGCCCACAGAGTTCGTGATCTCGAAACCCTTCCTCATCAGCTCAGTGAAATGCCATCAATAAAGCGTGTAATAAACTGGTACGCCCAGAGCTTCGAAGAGCTCACTGAGATTCAACTACCACCGCTCAAAAACGATATCAAAGACATGTTATATCGTCCTTCTCATCGGAAGATCAGTGTTCCTATTCCATCAGCGAAATCTGGACTGGGGATATCTAGTGAACTCGGCACCGCAGACTCCCATAAGGGCCGCGGTCCAGCAGCTGGGCGATACTATAATGCGGTTGAGCCTGGTGTACAGTGGCCACTCGAGGTGCAACAATACAACGAACTTGTTACAAAGACACTCCAAAACATCAAGGCACGACATGATGGCGTTGTAGCTACTGTTGCACAAGGCGTTGTTGAGTGGAAACAGTCAGAGTTCCATGTCTCTGACAGTGACGAAGTGCAAACTTTTCTTGACCGCTTTTACATGAGTCGCATAGGAATCCGAATGTTGATTGGACAGCACATTGCATTAAACATGGACCGTGGTATTCGAGATGACTTTGTAGGGATTATCTGCACTGACACAAATGTAAAAGAAATCACCCAAACAGCCATCGACAATGCCCGTTTCATTTGCGAAGATTGGTACGGTCTGTTTGAGGCTCCGCAAGTAATCCTCCACTCAAATGATGAGAACATCAACTTTTTATATGTCGCGGGCCATCTATCACATATGATATTTGAAGTGGTTAAGAACTCACTCAGAGCAGTCGTTGAGTCTTACGGGGTAGAATGCGAAAACTTCCCACCTGTCAAAGTCATTATTGCCCAAGGTGAGGAAGACATAACCATCAAGATAAGTGATGAAGGTGGAGGCATTCCGCGCCGATCTGTTGACAAGGTCTGGACATACATGTATACCACCGCTAAGGAAACCCCGTCACTTGAACTGGATACCTCGCGCAGTGAGTTCAAGGCGCCAATGGCCGGATTCGGCTATGGATTGCCTGTCTCACGACTTTATGCCCGCTACTTTGGTGGCGATCTGAAGCTTATTTCTATGGAAGGATACGGAACTGACGTTTACCTTCATCTCAATCGCTTATCTACAGGTCAGGAACCCTTGGAATAAATTTATAGCTGTACAAACGAACTACATATATTTATATATATTCAGACATTTGCGCTAATACCTTCGGCAAAAAGAAACCTAAAATTGTTTACCTAGACCTTAGCACAGCTACATTTCAACAATTTGTTCAGGATCGTACTGTACCTATGGAAACAGTACAGGATTCGCCAGGATTCGCCTTTCCCCTAGGACGGTACAGCAAGCTTGTACTCCTTCTTGGACACATAAACTCCCTGCAGAGCGTCATCATCAACAAACCATGCAACGCGACCCGCTGCTTCTTCGTTCACTAGAGAGCCAGGAAGGCCCTTATCCGGACGCTCCATGATGGTTTTAATGATTGGAGCTTTTGTGGCGCCTTCAACGACAAATGACACGCGGTGAGATCGGCAGATGACCGGCAGAGTCAGAGTAATACGGCGAGACGGCTCCTTCGGCGCATCCTCAATTGGCGCTACCCAGGCATCGCGCTCTCTTAATAGTTCATGATTTGGGAAGAGAGATGCAATATGACCATCGGGAGCACATCCTAGAAGCAGCAGATCGAAGCCTGGTAGCTTAACAGTATCTTTAGCGGCAAAACCGCGGATAAGAGTTTTCTCGTAACTATCCGCTGCTTCCTGTGCATCATCTATTAAATCTTCTCGTATAGGAAACACATTCGGAAGCTTGTCTCTGTCCGGTAGGCGATCCAGGATGCCGCGCTTGAAGCGGCCATAATTTGAATTCTCGCTCGCGAATGGAACGAGACGCTCATCAGCGAAATAGACGTCCCAATTTTGCCAGTCGACATCATTACGAGCGAGTAGACCCTCCTTGAGAACACCAATTAGCGAGCCGCCTGACACGCCTATACGAAACCTGCGAGTCGCATCCTTGCTGAGTACAGAGTTCTGTATTCCAACTACATGATCTGCCACCATTGCCGCAACCTTTCCGAAGTCGGGAAAGGCATACACGGCAGGCACCGTCGACGTCATTGTCAACCTGTTAAACCGAACCTCAGTAACTTGTGAGAGGGGGAAGTTGGGAGATACGCATAAGATTTGAGGTCATCATAATGTCAGCGAAGATGTCATGTAATCGTTTCGTCATCGTGTCATCTCCGCGTGTTACAGGTCTGCGTGAAAGTTCCGTGTTTGATGACTAGCAGGGTACATAATCCGCGCATGTCATACGACTTCCCCCACGCAACTGGTTAGCATGCGCCCCACACAGCTCAAATGACGCTTGAATGGCGCCGATGCGAAAGGATTTTCTAATGCAAGTCACGAGCTTGTACACCATGAATTCATTGGAAATTAAAGATTCAGGTATCGCTCCCTCTAGCGACAAAAATGCATCTTCTCCACTCAAACAATCAATTATCAGAAGAGAGAGTTGTCAGCAAGTTTCTCCAAGTGCGACGGCGCAATATGAGATATTAGCGGGGAAGGCGGGGAAGGGTTTTTTTTTATTTCTTTTCATTAGTGACAGATGATATTGGTGCAGTCAGTCTCAGGTGAGCCGTTTTGTTAGAGCAATATAGGACGATTGCTTTAGCAAGAACATCTGCGATCGATACTGACACTAATACAAAGTGCAACCACAAACGATCACACCTCTCATCAAGTGAAGGAAACCGCGCTAGCCGTGCGACCGTGCAACCTGACAATGATGATAGTTCTTTCTGGCATAATTTTTCAAAGTTCAGTCGTGTGACAAGTGTATCGCAGTAGTGCGCCGCTATAGCATTCGACCCTTACCCTGCCCTTCCCCTACGCCTCTCTTTCCCCATCTGGGCAGCGCCTAACTCGCAGATGGGTTACATAAACTGAAGCTTTTAGGTACACAGTACGAGTCACAAACCGCGAACACACTCAATTGTATGGCTTTTTAGATGACGTGGAATCTTTTCCGGTCACGGAAGTCGTCAGTGAGCCAACGAGATCGCCATCCTCCTGCTGCAAAACCTTCAAAGCCAGAGATAGCCACTTTGAAACCACTTGCTCCTCCCCGGCCTGATGAGCACACAATGATTGGGCCAACACATATGGACCGTTTACATCGCACGCCTCCACTTGTCGTAGACAGAATTCGTTTTGGACGTCGCCTGAGTCGAGGTCGATTCCCTTTGTCCGAAATTACTGACGACGTGTCAACAAGCTCAGCAACTGCAGTGAGATCAGTCTCTGGTAGTTCGCTACGAAGCTCTCGCAGTATTCGTAGTGGTAGGAGTGGCAGGTCAAACCGATCTGTACGTTCAATGCAAAGACAGACTAAAGCTAAAATGGTGGCGCTTGCTATGGCTCAGACTTCAAGAGACTGTGTAGTATGTGGAAGGTCGTTCAGTGGTGTTCGATGCGATAGCTGTGATACGACATATGCTGGCGAATCACCTGCTCCAGAGGGGGTATCACTTGATTTTGAGTTGTTATTCGATTTGGCTACAGCAAAAGAATATGCCTTATTGGAAGCAGTTGTGCTCGACTTCTTCAGTGAAGTAGCCAATGTTGCGGTAACATTTGGAACCCCAGGGTCAATTGACCTTGCCGCAGTTTCTATGCTTTATGAGATTCTGGGCAGCGTAGAGTCGACTTGTCCAATGCGAGCTGTCCTTCAAGGGGCCCAGACAGCCTTACAGTTGCGATCTGCTTATGCTCCTATCACGGAACAAGAGCTCACATACATTCTAGTGGTCATGGCTTGCCCAGCATTTGGAGAATGTTCGATGTTTGTTAAGATTACAGGTCCTCTGCAGAAGCTGGCTCGTTATGCGTCGCTGCGCTCACGTGCTTGTGTGATACTAGAGATATGCTGTGGGCTACTGGCCCATGCTCCACCAGCATTAATAAAGTTGCAATCTCGATACTATGCGCAACAGCCAGTCGAGCAGTTTCGGGCTATGCTGGAGTTGTGTAACGCTTATGTTGGACATCGTCTCAACTTTCATCTAACTCACAAAGGGACGAATTGCTTAAATCGCTCGTCTCCGCAGATCCTATGGGATTGGTACGCCGACGATTGGCGTATAGCAGTTGTGTGCAAGGTGCTCGCTGCGCATTATCAGGCGGGATGGGTCGAGAGCTCAGTACTGCCTCTCTCGAGCTTCTACAATACAATGCTGGACCATGTAGATCTAAAGACTGATTTTGACAACTGGCAGTTTTCCCGTGGTTTTCGTAAAAAACCTCGCAAATTCGCATTTTGTCAATATCCTTTTCTCCTCAGCATGGGAGCTAAGAACAAGATATTTGCCCACGCAGTTCGCCGTGAGGTCGATTCTACCATTCAACGCGAACTGCTTTCACAATTGGCACATAACCCACATGCGCCAGTGCCTGTTAACCGACACACTGTACGACTCTTGCGTATTAGTGTTCGGCGCACTCATCTTCTGCAAGACTCGCTGGCTGAGTTAAACAGATGGTCGCAAAGTCAGCGTAGAGCATTACGCGTTGAATTCGTTGGAGAGCCCGGTATTGACGCAGGAGGGCCCAAAAAGGAATGGTTGCTGCTGTTCTTCAGAGAGCTTCTTGCTCCCAAACTTTCGGTTTTCGAGCAGGATGATGACTCCAATTATTGCTGGTTTGGTCCAGGCGACGACCACATAGATGAAGCGACGGCAGCAGGAATTGCCCTTGGCTTGGCTCTATTCAACAGCGTGTCGATTGACTTGAATTTACCACCCATCTTATTTAAAATGCTACTAGACGCACCATACAATCTGAAGGATGTTGCTGTGTTGTGGCCCAGTCTCTCTCGTGGCCTTGCCGCTGTTCTAGAATATGAAGGAGACGATTTCGAGGATGTCATGGGATTAACGTTCTCTGCTCCAGATGGAACGCCGCTTATGCTAGGAGCGCCGTCGGTTACGTTGCAGAACAAGCACGAGTACGTCAAACGATTGGTTTCCCATCTTCTAGAGAGGCCAGGATATGCAGCTTTCAAGCGCGGATTTGTACATGTGACTAGTGGTAACGCTATCTCTCTCTTTGAACCCGAAGAGATTGAGTCTCTTATCCGAGGAGGCCGGGAGCCTATTGACGTTCCGGCGTTGCGGAGCGTCACCAAATACTTGCGGTTCGGAGCTCGGCATGAGGAAGCAAATCGTGAACCAGTAGTGCAGTGGTTCTGGGATTACTTCGCCAGTCTTTCTCCAGCAAACCAGGCGGCATTGCTCACGTTTGTTACTGCCACTGATCGTGTTCCTGCAACGGGTGTCGTAAATATGCGATTCCGAATTGAATGTCTTGGCGGCGATTCTGATCGTTTACCAGAGGCACACACCTGTTTCAACCAGCTTAGTTTGTATCGTTACAGGTCCCGTGCGAAGCTTGAACGTAAACTTACCATGGCTATCCATGGCGCACAAGGGTTCGGAATCAAATAAAAGTGTCTAATAAATATGACCACCAAAGTTTTCTGTAGTGTGTCGTCGTAGTCCCAGGTGAGGCAATAGCGTATGAAAAGTCCACCAATGGCATGTACTATGTACTATGTACTTCCTATCTCCTCAAATATTTAATACGCTGGGCATACACTGTTGCGAGAAGAGCAGTAGCAGCACCAACCTGTAAAGTAACTCCAATAGCGTGGCCTCCGTCAGAGGGAGAGTCAGAAGAGCCAGAGTCTAACATTTTGAAAATCACGAATGATCCAAACGTGGACACAAACTGTGGCAATGTGATTGCACAATTGTGAATTCCCAAATACACTCCGCTGCGTTCATTATGGCTACGAGGAATCTCGGGGTCTGCCTGGTTGGCGACCATGAGTCGAGCTTCAATTATCTCTTCATCCTCGTCATTAGGGCCCTTGTCTGCTGGTAATTCGTGAATCCGCTCTGAGGTAAGTGCGTAAGGTGCCCACATTGTCATTGCCCAACAGATTCCCACTAGGGCATACATTAGAAGAGCGGTCTTGTATGATGAAGTATAGCCAGCCACGAATATAGCTACCGCGTAAACGACAAAAGATAGCGACCAGAGGTCAATGAGTTTAACGCGGATATGTGGCAGCAATGCGGCAAACACTGTGGCGGAGGCAGAGAATACCACGAGTCCTCGCGACCCTGCGCGGGCGAGATCATCGAACGGAACATCATCCCGACCCTGCGCCCAAAGTTCAGCAATGTATGTCGAGCCGTAGAACAGAAATGTGAACCATGAGTACCATGCGAAAAGCTGTACCTTAAATACAGCAGAAAGAATCTTGTCCAGCTGAGTGGTAGTCTCCCACAGGTCCCGAACTATCAGACAGAAATGGCTCCAAATTGTATGATTACCAGCATGCACTAAAACGCGCTCATTGACGGAAACACAAGTAATTCCGATCAAGCTTACTATTGCGATAGCTGAAAGTGTACATGCACCCTTAATTTGTGTTGAAAATCCAAGCGTGGTGAGGTCAAGAGCAATCATGCCATAGCTGATAAGATGGCCGCCAGTTGACATCCTGCCTGCCCAGCTGTTAGCGGCAATTTGTTTCTCAAGGGGTAGGACATCGACAATTAGAGCTCTGCAGCATGCTTGACATGCATTGAGAGTAACGTCGACAATAAGAATAGCCACAACTGCGGTCCACGCCGCACTGCCGCCCCAGAAGTCAGCTAGCTCCGAGCTCCAGGCGAATACGGTGAGACCTACTGCAACTAATATGGCTCCCCACATCATGAACGGGCGTCTCCTACCAGAATTGCCCGTCCAATGATCACTCACAACCCCAGCAACAGGCTGAATTACTAGCCCACACAACGGACCGGCAACCCATATGAGTGACAATAATGACTTCGACAGACCCAGATTTAATAAGTATACTGAGACATATGCCTGCTCGATTCCCCATGCGAATTGCAGTCCAGCAATACTAAGAGTTACCAAGGCAAGTTGCGTTGATCCACGTCCAACGACCGAAGGGGTCCCGGTCCACTCCATGTGCGTACGGCAGCAGGTGTGAGTCAGCCAAGGTCTCACCTACGGTAACAAAATAGACACTTTTCAACCTCAAAACTGCCTTATTCAATCTCACGAGTATCTTGTAATCTTAGACTGCAATACTATGCAATTAATCTACGGTGGCGTCAACTCTTATGAGCAAACTCTGAATACTATTACAGCTAAATTCCAACCCTAATGAGTTTAGTCATAATGGAGTTGTGGGATCTAGTTGTGGCAATCGATCCCACTGCAACAAAGCCTACGACGTGGGGAGACCATGGCCCTGAGTACCATGCGGCGGACATTTCCAATGGACATGTAGTCCTCGCTAA
The DNA here is from genome assembly GCA_001599275.1 of Wickerhamiella domercqiae. Classification (NCBI taxonomy): domain Eukaryota; kingdom Fungi; phylum Ascomycota; class Dipodascomycetes; order Dipodascales; family Trichomonascaceae; genus Wickerhamiella; species Wickerhamiella domercqiae. Next base: position 1,429,866 of record BCGM01000001.1, read on the forward strand.
AGCTGGTAAATTTTACGTGGTCTCGGTCGTCGTTAACGATATCGTGCGTAGCATTCTTGTATCCGCGCAGCCCACGTCAATCGACCTTGAGCTTGCAAGGAGTTTAGCTGTACGATCTGGCCACCCAATGGGATCTGCTTCATCTCAGTCTGACTCTCCAGCCTCTCGCATTGCTCAAACTAGAGGGGACTTTTTCAAGTCTTCTTCTCGCCAACCTCACAATGACCCAAATGCCCCGCCAGGATTCGAAGACGAGCATCAAATACTCAATCCGTCCGCACCGGCGCCATATCGACCCGAATTTAGTGGTGACGCAGATGTGAACCCCCCAGGCGGCCGTAGACCCCGACTAGAGCCTTTCGTCGATCCCCTTGGCGATCCTGCAAATCGCAGCGGCCCGCGGGATCCTTTGGGCCGGATGAGTGGAATGACCCCGACACCCTTCGGCACCTCTCAGCCTCCTGTTATCCGACGAGATCCACCATTTCCAGGAGTATTGAGCGAGGATGAAGTGGGCTTTGGCGGGCCATTTGGCCCACGATATGGCCCAGGAGCAAGACGCGGCGATGGTCCCGGAGGAGTGCCAGAGGATTTTAGTGGGCCAACCTTTGGAAGTTCTGGGAATGGACCAAGTGGGGGGTTTGGAGGTGGAGGCGGTTTCATTTGACTTTGAGCTACTCTAGACCAGCTGTCCTTACATACCTTCGAATAAGCCTTGTGCACACGTCGAGATTAGGTGGAGGCTTCTAGCGTAGACACTTTGGTATAAGTGATGTCAACAATAACAACAACAAGCATCCCACTGGTTTTTTTATTCTTTTTTCATATTCACCTGTATCTAATCCTTACTTGGCTCGTATATTTTAAACATTCCGTGCTGGTGCCCTGCTGCGGTAACCCGGTATGCATACTGGTTTCGTTGCCGTGAAGCAAGTCATCAACACCACACCTGCACGCAGCTCAGCCGCTACGTGACTCAGCCCCCACTCCTGGTGATAGCAGCTTTTGGAAATGAGTGCTGCGGAGTACTACAAGGGCGGCGGTAACGGTAATTATGCTCCTCCCCAAGGTCCCCCTCCAGGACAGGGTGACCGCGGCTGGGGCGGCGGTGGTGGTGGCTACCAACAAGGCGGATACGGACCACCTGGAGGAGGCTACCAGCAAGGCTATCAACAGGGCTACCAGCAAGGACCTCCTCAAGGCCAGTACTACCAACAGCAGCAGCAACCTATGTATGTTCAACAACCCCAACGTGGAGGCGGTGGAGATGCGTGCTGTGCTTGCTGTGCTGGTTTACTTGCATGCTGTGCTCTAGAGGAAATCTGCTCTCTGTGTCTCGGACCTTAAGCAGTTCTCGTATATGTATCCATTAAATGTTTGTCTTTGCATCTTCTTAGTAGAGCCTACACAATAACATTGAGCGCACTCTTATGTGCATTCTATGGTAAATTGAGCCTGTCCTGTATGTGGGTCATACAAGACACACTGCTTCACTTGTAACGTAAGCAAGGCTCCCACCCCTCTCCCGTAATAACCAAGCCCAGCTCTTAAGCGTGGCCATGTAGGTGATGACAAATGCGGCAGATGTTGAACTTCTCAACGGCTAACCAACTTCTCTCACGCATATTAAACCCAAAAAGTTTTGATACAATAAATCATATAGGATTAAGGCCTACAACTCACAACTTGTTTTTACTATCTGGCATGAAAATCACAGCGCGTTTTTTTCGGTTCGGGTTGAAGCTCCCTGCCTATATACACGCGCCATCGGTGAACCGTCCAGTGTGAGTAAGCTTCGTGCTCTTACAGCGATCAGGAAGTCCGAACGCTGCAACGACCGTCTCCTCGTAAATGGTAAATAACCCGTTCGAGGCGGAGGCAGAGTCACTGGCGGACTCTATAAGAGCCAGCGACGCGAGCCTTATTCCAGAAGATATTTGGGATGCTCCTCAGCCTACCGTCCACCATCCTCAGACTTCTTTTCAAGGTGACCTAGCTCCAGTGGATGGACTGCAAGGAAAGGAGCGACGCGTTCGAGTAGCAACTCCCCTTGAGATCGGCGATGATCCCTTCAGTGACGAAGCTGTACCGCCACAAGACCCTTTCTTAGAGGGAGAGCAGACTGGACTAGCCCGTGACCCGTCACGCGTCAAGAGGAGGCGTTGGGGTACCCAACGCCACCCACAAGGTCATCCCAAGCGGAGCACCCCGGCCAATATAGGACGTCAATTGTCAGTTCTTCTTCCGCATCATCAGTCTAAAAAGGAGACGACGCCAGAATCATCTTCTGACGATGGGGAGGGAGGTACACCCAAGGAGCCTCGGCGAATTTATGTCGGCCAGTCTCTGCCACCCGATCTGGTGGACGACTCTGGCAGCCCAGTGCAACAATTCGGTCGTAATAAAATTCGTACGACCAAGTACACTCCTTTGTCATTTTTGCCGAAGAACATTAGTCTCCAATTTAGGAACATCGCCAATATTTATTTCTTGTTCATCGACATCCTTGGCGCTTTTCCCATTTTCGGCGTACAGAATCCAGGGTTACCAGTGGTGCCTTTGGTTGTAATCGTTGTGATCACAGCTATAAAGGATGCCGTAGAGGATTATAGGCGGACGCTCATGGATCTTGAAGTTAACAACGGCTTGACTGAGCGCCTTGTTGGTATGTCGAATGCAAATGTGGTTGCAGACCAAATATCTTTGTGGCGTCGGTTCAAGAAGGCGAATACAAGGGTTATGTTGAGGTTTGTTCGATGGGTAGAGAGAAAGAAAGCAGACCGCGTGGAGCGAAAAACAGGAGTTCGTCCTGCCACAAAATCCGCATTCAACCAGGAGCTCTCCGATTTGGCATCGGTTTACTCTCGCGAGTCATTCGAACTCAATAACCAAGGCGGCGGTGATCCTGAAAGCATCGTAATGGCCGGTAAGCACTCATATGATGCAAAATTCAGGCCAGACTTTTGGAAGAACGTGCAGGTGGGGGACTTTGTTCGCGTTCGGTCTGATCAAGAAATCCCAGCTGACTTGGTGGTACTAGCGACTAGCGAGGAGGATGGAGCTTGCTACATCGAAACAAAGAACCTTGATGGCGAGACCAATTTGAAGATTCGTCAGGCTCTCAAGTGTGGTTCTGATATCAAGCATGCCAATGATGCTGCATGTTCAGAATTTGTTATAGAGTCCGAACCGCCTCAACCTAATCTGTATCAATATTCTGGTGTCCTCAAGTGGAACTCAGGCGAGGGGAGCCGTTCAGAGCCCATCACAATCAATAATTTGCTGTTACGTGGATGTACTTTGCGTAACACTGGCTGGGTCATTGGCGTCACTCTTTACACCGGAATGGATACCAAAATTATGCTGAATGCTGGTGTGACGCCAACTAAACGATCATTCTTGTCCAAGCATCTCAACAAACTGGTAATGTACAACTTTGCACTGTTGTTTATCCTCTGTTTTGCAAGCGGGCTTGTTAATGGTATTAAGAGAAGGTCGAAGCAGTCTACGTTCTATTGGTTCGAATTTGGATCGCCAGCTGGATCCGCAGCTGCAAATGGCGTTGTAACATTCTGGGCTGTGCTCATTCTTTACCAGTCACTCGTACCTATTTCACTGTACATCTCGATTGAAATTATAAAGACGGTGCAAGCGTTCTTTATTTACAGTGACGTGTACATGTATTATGAACCAATTGACTATCCCTGTACTCCAAAGACGTGGAATATTAGCGACGATCTTGGTCAAATCGAATATGTATTCAGTGACAAAACTGGAACTCTCACGCAGAATGTTATGGAATTTAAGAAGTGCACCATCAATGGAGTCGCTTATGGCAAGGCATACACGGAGGCTCTGGCGGGTCTGCGCAAGCGAGCGGGTGTTGATGTTGATGTCGAGAGTAAAGAGATGGCCGAAGAGATCAAGGCGGATCGTGAGGACATGTTAGCCCAGCTGCACAGCATTTCTGACAATAAACAAATGGTCGATGATGAGGTCACTTTTGTATCTTCTGATTTCGTCCGTGATTTGCAAGGACATCACGGCTCGGAGCAAGCTAAGGCAAATGCTCACTTCATGCTTTGCCTCGCTTTGTGTAACTCTGTTATTACGGAGGCGTCTAAACAACACAAAGGTCGTAATGACTTCAAAGCGCAAAGTCCCGACGAAGCTGCACTGGTAGGAACAGCTCGAGATGTGGGCTTCACTTTGGTCGGCCGCGTGCGTCGAGGTGTCATTATCAACATACAAGGCCGTGAGATAGAATATCAACTTCTCAATACGTTGGAATTTAATTCAACGCGTAAGCGTATGTCTGCTATCGTTAAAATGGATGGCAAGATCATGCTAATTTGTAAGGGTGCAGATTCTGTGGTCTACGAACGTCTCAGCCATAACTGTAGTCCTGAACAGAAGATTCTACGTGAGAAAACGGCTGTGCAGTTGCAAGAATTTGCGAACGAAGGGCTGCGAACGTTGTGCGTGGCGCAACGCGAACTGTCACCTCAGGAATACACTGAGTGGAATAGTAGGCACGAGATTGCTGCGGCCGAAATTCACGATCGAGAAGCTAAGATTGACGCTGTTGCCGAATCCATCGAACGTGATATGGAACTTCTTGGTGGAACCGCTATTGAAGATAGGCTTCAAGATGGCGTGCCACGCACCATATCCCTGCTGGGTGAAGGAGGAATCAAGCTCTGGGTGCTCACTGGAGATAAGGTAGAGACTGCTATTAACATCGGGTTCTCGTGCAATTTGCTTTCCAATGATATGCAGCTCCTAATTATCAAAATTGAGGACGGCGACCGTGGCTCTGTGCCTGCTCAGATTGATGAGTTCCTACACAAGCATTTCGGCATGTCTGGATCTTGGGAGGAACTTGAGGCAGCTAAAACTGATCATTCTCCGCCAAATCAGCACTTTGCGGTAGTAATAGATGGCGATGCTCTGAAGCTGGCCCTGAACGCGGCAATCCAGCACAAATTCCTTCTACTCTGCAAGCAGTGCCGATCCGTGCTTTGCTGCCGCGTGAGCCCAGCTCAGAAGGCCGCGGTGGTGAGTCTTGTTCGTCGAACATTGAATGTTTTGACTCTTGCAATTGGAGATGGCGCAAATGATGTAGCCATGATACAAGAAGCGCACGTCGGAGTTGGCATCGCGGGTGAAGAAGGTCGTCAAGCCGTAATGTCTTCAGATTATGCCATCGGACAATTTCGCTTCTTAGGCCGTTTGCTGCTTGTTCATGGTCGTTACAGCTACCGACGACTCGCTGAAATGGTTCCTAACTTTTTCTACAAAAACGTCTTGTTTACAATGACGCTCTTTTGGTATGGCACAGTAAGTGACTTTGATGGTGCGTATCTCTATGAATATACTTTCGTCATGTTTTTCAACTTGGCATTCACGTCGCTGCCTGTGATTATCATGGGCATTCTAGACCAGGATGTCCCTGATCGTATCTCACTAGCTGTTCCTCAACTTTATAGGCGTGGCATCCTTCGTGAAGACTTCACTGAGTTCAAGTTTTGGTTGTATATGCTTGAAGGGCTGTATCAATCGTTCATTTGCTTCTATTTCCCATATTTCTGCTACTACCGTGGCCTATTCGAGGATATGAATGGCCTTCTCATAGATCATCGATTCTGGATGGGTGTGGCTGTTTGTACTCTCAGTGTTATGAGCGCGAACTTTTACGTTGTCACGAACCAATATAGGTGGGACTGGATTTCTCTACTTATCAACATTATATCCTCCCTGTTGGTATGGTTTTGGGCTGGTGTGTACTCAGCCGCGCCTGCCGTTGGTGAGCTCTACGGCCTTGCAACCGAGCTCTTTGGTGCTCTAATATTCTGGGCTGTTGTTCTTCTAGGTATTGTAACTTGCATGCTGCTTCACATATCTTTCATGACTGCAAGAGCCTTCCTCCGCCCTCTGGACGTGGACATTATCCGAGAACAGTGGAAGATGGGCGAGTTCGATACAGTTATGTCAACACCACTTGCTGCTGATGACCCGGATGCCGCGCGTTATGAAAATCCATATCGCCTAGGTACCCATCGCCATATCTTGAGCCGTGGAGATCACTCACCGTATGAGGTACGTGGGGATGACCACGAAGAAATTACGAGATCGCCTGACTTTGTTCGCGTTGGTGGCTCCCGCGTGGCATCTGAGCAGTTCAACTGGAATACTCCTATTGGCGAGCAAGAACGCATGCGCGCGGATCCCGAGACCCGTTTGTCGCTGGAACTGGCACGTCGCAACTCTAGATGGGAACAAGACCCTGCGTTCAATGGCATTGAGAACCTTATGGCAGATGGACCGGTAACAGATGAGTTTACTACTGCGGAGAGCCTCATGGATCACCATCAGCGTGGGCGGTCCCCATCTAAGACGGATCACTGGCCAGGCTGGCCTTAGTTGTTGTTTTCACTCTAACCAAACATTCTAAACTAAACATTCATCACGAAACAAATTCTACCATGAAAGTAACAATAACAATATATAAATGACAACCTCTGCTTTGGTAGCGACGACTTTAAACTGTAAATTCCCACAATACAAATTCTAAAGGAGATGGCTAATGCAACGTAGGGTAGATATTCTTCTTCCAAGACACATACTCACTGTATCTTTGACGTGCATAAGATGCATAATTGAAATCGATTTCTGAACACGTGCTTTGAATAGCACTCCAGATTCCCCAGTAAAATCCTGGCATTCCCCACCATCTGCGAAGCTCACCGACGAGTTCATTTACTTGATTTTCTTCGCCAAGATAATAAGTGCACCATTCGTGCATGGTGGGATTAGTTACACATGGCTCGGGTATTCGTGCACGATCGCAGTCATAACCTTGCCATTCCTGGAAATGATTCGCGATATCGAAAGCGCGGGGACAAGGCATGGCGTACTCGTAATCTATGAATGTTGCATCAGTCACAGTCTGCCCCTCTGGGGCTACCAAAATATTACCGCACAGCAGGTCGCAATGGCCCATTACTGTTGGACCGCCTTGGTCACCAAACCTCGACCTATACCAGGCAAGCTCGTTCTCCAAAGTATTCCGATCTACATCTAATACATCCGGTGGGCAGAGTTTGATCCATCTTGCCAGAACTTGCCAGAGATCACCAATATGCTGACCAGGGGGAAGAAGCGATTTCACCTCATCTATACGTAGTTGAGAATGCCACTGAGCTAGTTTTTTTGCCACTGCCTTCATTATATCTTTTTCGCCAAGCTCTTTGTAGTCCGTTGGTCGCCCAGGCACAAAAGCGTACACCAGCCCGTTCGCAAAGCGAGCATACAATTTAGGAGCAAGCCCCAAGCGCTGCAAGACACAGTGAACCGCATACTCTCGTTCCCTATCGATAAATAGGTCTGTCCCTCGGCCAAATGCGCGTACCAAGACTTTGATTTCCTTCTTATTATCGAGATGTAACGTAGCCAACAAAAGCTGATTCGTGATACCTCCGCTGAGTCGTTCCACGTCTACTCTAGTCGTTCCTGGAACTCCTACAGCTTCGCAAACCAGCCTCTGCACGTCATTGTTTGAGTTTCCATTCTCTTTAAGCTGTACCGAACGATCTAGGAGCTCCCGGGGTACCATTGCAGAGATCGTTAGTAATCTCGGCGTATCGCGCGACTGCTAAGCCGCAAAGTACACGTCACTAACTGACTTCAAAGTATTGTGGTTGTTTCTATTTTGCAGTGGGCTTGGAATCCGCTCCAAGCTAGTAAATATTGCATGGTGTAGTTTCCTTATCAGAGTCCTAGCCGGACTTAGATAGGAAGCTGACACATTCTCCGAAGTAGTGAGAGCCGTGCGGAAGGCGCGCTGTTCTTGCCGAAAAGAGTCCCGCAAAGAGTCGGATGGCACGCAAAATTAAAAACGTAAATAAAATACTACAATATGGACAATCGAGGCCAACAATTAGAGGTGTACGGCAAGCACGTCTGACTGCTGGAATTGCGCATTACACAACGGACATTTACGCATCCTCGCCGCTAGTCGCGATCGAACGCAGTCGCCACACAGTACATGCCCGCACGTCGTGAGCGCTGAATCCTTCCAGTTTTTGTGGCAAACAGAGCAAAGTGCGATGCTTCGCAGACTTTCAAGTTGTTCCTGCACTTCGGTAGGGTTTCCTAATCCAGAGATGGCACGCTGAGTCTCTAGCTGTGCCTGAGCCCGTTCAGCGGCTATATCTGCCTTTCTACGAGCAGCTACAGCTTCTCGCAATTGAAGATCGCGCTGTACTAGTTGATCTTTCGCAACTTCTAACGCCTTGGTTGACGAGTCTAGCTGAGCAGCTATATTGAGGCGCCCTCGTTCAGCTGTTACGGCACGACGATCAGCCTCTCTTACTGCTACTTCATGCTCATTGATTTTCGAGCGCAAGCGTGTTATTTGACTCGACTGAGACTTTTCTAAAACCCGCAGTTCCGCTATAGTCTCTGAGTTCTTGACCAGTGCTTTCTTAGCATTTCCTAGCTCAAGTCCTTGAGCATCCCGAGCGCGCATGGCTCCAAAATACTTTTCATCCGCTTTGGCTTTGGCTGTCACAACTTGACCGAGTTTCTGCTCCGCTCCGGCCTTAGCACGGAACGCATCGCGCGCCTTCACCGTTACTTGCCGGACAGCAGCCTCCAGCCCAGAAATCTCTAGTGCTAAAGCACGATTTTGACGCACAAGAGTTCCCACGTCAGCGTCAACAGCGACTGGTGCAGACTGATCGGGTGGTGATAAAGGCTTTGGGGGTTTTAAAGGCTCGGCTAGGTCATGACGCAGCCCGTCAAGCTCTCTCTGCTGTTCTGTCATCGTTGCCTTCACAACTCCTAGTTCACCCAATAACTCGTCTCGAGCTGCTCGTATTCTTGCTAAATCTGCTTCCGCCTGTGTGGCTCTGCGATCTAGGTCTGCACGCTGAGATTCATATTTATTTCGAACAGTATGCTCATATTCTGCCTTTTGAGTTTCAAGCTCCGCGAGGGTCGCATGAATCTCTCTCAAAGCATTTTGTAGCCGCGCATTATCCATCTCTATCTCAGCGATCAGTTTTTTTCGCCCGTCAATTTCTGCTGGTAATGCACTGAGTCCTTGTTCCGCTTCACGAAGTTCACGCTCAGTGCGCTCGCGAAGTTCTGTTTCATGTTCCAATTGTAGCGTCGTTGCTTTTGAGGAAGCTAGGGCACCAGCTAGCTCAGTTTTTAAGTTTATTGCCTCTTTCGAACTCAGCTCTGGAACGGTATCAGCCGGCCCACTCTCATCTGTACCATCTTCCTCTGGTGTATGTTTTTGCGTCTTTGCCATAACTCGAGCAACCGAAGTGCTCTCAAGGCGCTCCACCTGCTTTGCAGCGTCAAGCCACCTCTGTCGCGTTTCTTCTAACTGCTCGCGCAATCCAGCGTCGCCACTTTCAGCTAGAGATTCCAGCTCTGAGCGCAGAGCATCTCGCTCACGGCGATAGAGGTTCATCTGGCGCCAGATTGCTTCCTTCTGGAAAGTCTCGATGTCATCGTGTGTTATCGGACCGTTGCTAGCGCGTTTGGGGTCGGGCCCGGCATCGTTCGCCGGCCGTTTCATAGCCATGGAGATTAGTCAAAGCGGATTTTTCAAAGACTGCACTATTAGGGTTGCTCTTGTACCCCCGTTTAAAACTACCAAGCAATACAAATCGTGTTGTAAGTGCGGTAGGCAATAGATAAGTTTACATGAGAATTAGAACTGCAGAGCCGCGCCCTTTTGCTTCTTCTCACCGCCGAGCTCGAAGTGCTTAGTGCGCTTGAGCGGGAGCTGGAGCTTGGCCTTGCACTTTACGCACTCAAGGCGGAGAACAATCTTCTTAGTGGTCTTGGCCTTTTTGTGGAAAATAGGGCGCGTCTGACCACCGTAACCGCGCTGCTTGCGATCGTACCGACGCTTTCCCTGAGCGACAAGAGAGTCCTTGCCTTTCTTGTATTGAGTTACCTTGTGCTGGGTGTGCGACTTGCACTCGCCCGGGCAGAACGTCCGGCGCATCTTCGGAATGTTGACCATTTTATGCCGTTCGTCACAAGCGTGTGATGGTGAAAGAGAATTGAAGCAGTGCTATAGCTGGACCGGTAATCAGGTCATGTGACCCAAGCGATCAGCATCATTCTCTTTGTCAAACGACGATAATGACCTATGCCCTATATTAGATAATGTATACTTGACTGACGGTGTGTAGTAGGGGAGGGAGAGTATTCAGCGTGGAACAAGAGCGTGGAACAGGAGCTAATGTAACCTTGACGAGGCCAGAAACTTTCTCTTTGTTTTGGTATTCATTTCACCAATGACTTTCTCACGCTACTCCCGCAGCAATGTTCAACATACTTCTAAATACAAATACTCTCACTCTGTGGTACACCATGTCTAGTTTATTGGAATTACTATGGAAAAGCTTCTCCGCACAAGAATACGCTTGAAATTTGGATTAATATACGAAATATCCATGTAGCCAATGTGGGTTGTTTCATTAGTGCACGGCAACCTTTGCATCACAATAAGCCGCACCTCTCCTTTCTCCCAGCCGCTCAACCGTGGTGGTATAAGCGTATCTCGGCGGATTCATTCCAGGTAAATGCCGGCTTCTTTCTTCTTGATACAAAACCGCCAAGGGAAGACGCGACTCTCAAAGTGGTGGCAGGGGTCCTCTGAAGATGAGCGTCGTCGGGTCCATGGGGAAGTACACAGGCTACTAGCTAGCCGAGACCAAAAGTTCCACACAAGCTTTGTACCATTCCGAGATAAGTATCAGCTCGTGTATCGCCGGTACGCAGGATTGTTTTGTTGCATGTGTATAGATCCAGAGGACAATCGTCTCTCTTACCTTGAAGCCATTCATTTGTTCATTGAGGTCCTTGATACGTTTTTCGGCAGCGTATGCGAACTTGACATTGTCTTTAATTTCAGCATCGTCTATTCTGCATTGGACGAGATGTTTGTTGCTGGTGAACTTAGCGAAGCTTCTAAACGCGCCGTTCTCGGCAGACTCGAAGAATTTGAGAGACAGCAGTAGCATTTACCTAGTTAGAGTATATTTATTAGTTTGCACATATCGATCTGGGTTTGAAGCCGTATGACTACAAAATTGTTAGCGCGCTCCGACTGTTAGTACCATGTGTTGACTCAACGCGATTGTTTAGATTAACTGCCCTATTCGCAAACCTCTACTTCCGTAACCGACAGAATACACACTACCACTTACTACTCTACCCGCCCTGCGAGACCAGCAAAGAGGCAACGCGTCTACTTTATATAAGCAAGTGATACATGTCCACACAGTACGACGCGATCTATTTTAACCAGAGCCGCGTCACAGGCGAGGTGCGCATGAGCACTGACGGCCTTGGCTGGCGTGCAACTGCGGCAGCTGGTGCGGGTTCATCTGCAAGAGTCTCACAGCCATTTTTACTTCCGGCATCTGAGCTATTATCAGCGACCTGGTCTCGGGGTGCGAGGGGGTTTTTAGTCAAGATTCAGACACGCTCGTCCGGTGTAGTGAGCTTGGATGGATTCAAGCCGGAAGAGTTTGCTTCACTGCGGAACGCACTTAGCAACAATCTTGATCTTCAACTAGAACACCGCGAGCATTCCATGAGAGGGTGGAACTGGGGATCGACGGAATTTGACCGCAATGAGCTCGTTTTCCAAGTTGCAGGTCGTGCAGACTTTGAGATACCTTATAAGGACGTGGCAAATTCGAATATCGTGGGAAAAACGGAGGTAGCTGTCGAGCTTAATCTTCAGAACGCGGCAACAAGGACCAGTGCTGGAGATGAACTTGTTGAAATCAGGTTTTATGTGCCTGGGGACGAAGAGGAAGAGGCGGCACAGAACTTCCATAACGAGCTTCAAGAGCGGGCTGATATTGGAGGCGTCACTGGATCGGAGCTGGTCTCCATACCAGAAGTCCTCTTCTCTACACCTAGAGGTCGCTATGACCTAGCATACTTTGAGGACGCCTTCAGGTTACATGGTAAGACGTACGACTACAAGGTACCATATACATCCGTGCAGCGCATATTTGTGCTGCCGCGGCTCGATGATATTCACAACTCCGTGGTAATACAACTAGACCCGCCTCTGCGCCAGGGTCAAACCCGCTACCCTTTCCTTGTGATGCAATTCGCTCGAGATGAGTCTTTGGAGGTGCAACTCAATGTTGACGACGACGAATTCAAGACAAAGTTTGAAGGCAAACTCGAGCGACACTACGACGAACTAGGTCATCAGGTTGTGTCGCAAATGTTCAGGGGCCTCTCCAATCGTAAAATAACATTTGTTGGTTCCTACACTTCTGCACGTCACCAGCCAGCAGTAGCAGCTATGCTCAGAGCTGCGGAGGGTTCGCTTTACCCTCTCGAAAAAGCCTTCCTTTTTGTGTCGAAGTCGCCAGTGTACATTCCTTACACCGAAGTTTCTTCAGTCGAATTTGCTCGTGTAGGAGGGCGCACATTCGATATAACCCTTCACTTGCACACTGGAGAATATCAGTTCAGTGGTGTTCCTAGGGACGAACAAATCGGCCTGGAAGAGTATTTGAGAAGCAAGAATATTAAGGTTAAAGGCTCATCTACCGGGGGCGTTAAGGAAGCACTTGGGGCAGACTCAGACGCAGATATGGGTGGGGGAGACGACGATGAGGATTCTGAGGAAGACGAAGACTTCGACGCCGACGACGTTTCCGATGACTTCGCCGGAGACGATTCAGCATCTTCCGAAGGCGATTCAGATGGCAATGAGGATGAACCACCCGCAAAGCGGTTCAAGGATGAGGACGACGAATAAATTAGTACGTAAATTATATGCTGTATACCAGAAATAATTTTTTTATGGATGTTAATTAATCTTCACGCTACTTAATTTATCCAAATCTCTTTTGGGCTTAGTTAGTCTCTCAGTCAGTAATGAACGTGCACGGTACTGCGGCGCTGGCTATGGGGCAGGCGCTGCAGCGCCAACCAGGGATTCTCACTGGAGCACTCTACGGTTTCGATGGTTCTGCATACCAAGCGCTTACGATTCCCTCTGATACCGAAAACATTGAGACGTTTATCTTAAGGCAGGCTCAATTGCTGGCCGAGATGGACGCTCGCATAGAGCTATTGGGCTGGTTCACAAACTCAGAAAAAGATACAGAATTCCACATGAAGTTACAGGCGTTAACTGCTGTTCCACTGACTTGCATTCATGTTGATAGCCGCAGTCTGAAGGGTTGGATGTTGTATAACAATAAATGGAAGCGCGCCTTCGTCAATATTGTTGCTGATCCTTCTGCAGAGGGACTGGCAATAGCAGATGCAAGAGGTAATGATGCGCCCCTTCATAATGCAATGAGTGAACTGGACGCTTTGGAACCTCGGGTCAGAGCGCGCGGTCGACCAGATCTCCTTACCAAGCTCGAACATCTCAGGAAGCGGGCACAGGCTCCATTACTGCCTAATGAGCTCGAACTGGCTATGCAGCAGGAGCAGGCTGTAATTGCTCAGACGGTAGCAGCTTTGATTGTGCATGCAGACGAGAAGCGCGTCGCTGAATTTGGATTATAGTTGATGTTATACATTTTTCAAGAAGCATTAACCACATATTCTAATATTCAATGAGTTCAATAAGTAATGCCTCACGTCGCACAAATGAAGCCCTCATATGCTTGTAGATATTACTATTCGAGTGTTTTTGTATCTATGGATGGATGCGCTTCTATCACACAGCCGCTATCTATATTGTAACGCTTTCTCCCCACATATTAATCATCGGGTCGCGACGGCTCTTGAAGATTGCAGATGGACTATTACAGCTCGCTAAATGCCTCCAATCTTGATCCCGACATTCCTACTATCTTCGAGATACTAGCAGTGCAGCAGTTGCAGGCTCTGATCCAACCGAGCGTCCGCTACCTAGTGATGCACTACGCTGAGCGTAACCCGGCATATATGCTTCGCTTAGCACTTAGATTCGACGAGCTTTTTGCCGTTGCCTTCGGAACAGTAGAATGGTACCATCTGATTGGATGGAACTCTAGCTTCACAGAAAGATTCTACGGCTTAAAACGATGCCGACGGCTGGCGATACCTACAACCCTTCATATATCACGAGCGACACCTGCCAAACTCGCAGACGCGCGTCGACTAACTCGCATGCAACGAATACTGTGTCTTGTAGGTCTCGTGGGGATTCCTTATGCGCGTGAAAAGTTGGAGGCTAGGTATGAAAGATTACGAGGAGCCTATGCATTTCGGTCTATAGAAGAGGACCGGCCAGCGATGGATGACCCGCTAAAAGCTCAACTGATTTGGAAAACAAACTTGATCATCTTAAAGTGGTGGCCGGTGTTTAAGTTTAGCACATCGATCCTTTCTGTAGGGCTTATTGCGTCTTACATGTTTCGACCTGGCCCTGCGATTATTGAAGACCTGCTTATTGGAACCAGATACGCCCGACTTGGTGACCCAGATTACCGTCGTATGGAGTCAACCAAGGGTATAGTTGGGAAAGGATTAGCCGCGGCAGGCTATGCGTTGCCTACTTCATTATTTGTTCTGAAGTTCCTAGAATGGTGGTCAGCTAGCGACTTTGGACAAAATTTGGCTGCTCAAGGTCCAAAACTACCACCACCTACCGCAACTGCTTCGAGCCAAAGTTGTGGAATCTGCTCTCGAGAAGATTTGATAGTTCCCACAGCGTTGGAAACGGGAGCTGTGTTCTGTTACAAATGCATCTTTGAGAAACTAAACTCGATGCCTCCACCACCGTATGTTCCACTCTGCCCAAGCACTGGTCGCAGGTTACTTCTGACTACGTGGAGTGATTCCGATGGCAAATGGCAGATCAATGGATTGAGGCAAGTCTTAGTGTAATACAAAAGTGACAGAGCGGTCAAACTCCAGCATCTCTCATACGAGCTTTGCGGTGGTATTCCTCCCAATTGGAGTAATAAATCGCAGCCAGTGTGAGAACTGAGATGAACATTAGTCCCAGGGTGATCCCCTGCCACATCCCGGACAGTTTCAAACCGAGTTTAAAAGCCAGCAATAGGCCAACGGGCAGTCCGATAATATAGTAAGAGATTAGGTTCAGATATCCGCCTATGTCTTGTCGGCCCTGGCCGCGTAAAATACCGCCAGATGTGCATGCAATACCATCGAAAAAATGCTCAAGTGCGCACCATGGCATGACTGCGGCGCTTAGAGCAATCACATCAGAGTCGTTGCTGAAAAGATTGGAAATTGGAAAGCGCAGTACGTACAATACCACCGCATCTATAATAACTGCCACGAGGGACACACATAAACAAACCTTTGTTGAAAGTATAGCGGCATCCACTAGACCCGCGCCCACGAGATTTGCCACCCGGGTAGAAGCTGCACAGCTAAGAGCAAAAGGAATCTGATAAACAAGAGACACCACGGATCCCAAAACGGTCTGAGCAGCTAGCTCCTCCGTCCCGAAATAAGCTGCGCCTAGAGTGAGAATTTCAAATGCCATGAATTCAGACTCGACCATAATTACTCCAGGAATGGCGAGGGAAAAAAGAGTGCTCCAGTTATGAAAGACCTTCATTGTAAATCCATTCCAGCACAATTTCCCATCCACGAAGAGCACGTACAGGTACAAGAACATCGCAAGAAGCCAGTCAGAGCAAGCCACAGCTATAGGCGCGCCGTAAAATCCAATTCCATATTTTGCATCCCACACTAAAAAGTAATTGAGTAGCACGTTGAACGGGGCAACAATAACTAGGCAGTACGTAGAAGCATGATATATTCCTTGTGCCTGCAAGAAACGCTTGCCACACTCAAATAAAGTATATCCAGGAACTCCAAATGCAATTATTCGTAAATAACCAGTTGCAAGAAGGATAAGATCTTTCTCAGATTCCGGAACCAAGTAGGGAAGGACAAGATCTGCACGATACCAAAGAACAATGATAGGCAGCAGGCAGCACAAAATGAGCAAAACGCATTTCTGGAAGTACATTCCCACAAGCATGGGATGACCAGCACCATATGCCTGCGCACATAAGGTATCAAGACATGTAGAAAGACCCTGAATGACTGCAAAGCCGGTCACACTGGCTGTCATTGATGCTAGCGATACAGCGGCAAGCTCAGTCTTTCCGAGATGTCCAACAGAGAAAAGAGAGGCCATTGTTAGTGAATACTGCAAGAAAAATGTCACAGTGAGGGGGGCAGAATTCATAATAACAACTTTGATCTCCCGCGTGATCTTCGTGCGTACATGGCCTGAACGCACTTGCTCGGCCCATTCTTGCTGCAACGCTTCGCTGTCGAGGTCCCTGGCCGCTGTATCACCACTGGTTACAAGCAAATCACGTTCCTCACTCAAAAGGCGAGTTCGCTCAGAGGGGGCACCAAGACCTTGTTGCAGGAGGTCACCATCTCCTTCATCACATATCTCTTCGCTTATACCATCCTCTACCTCGGGAGTGCCCTCGTTGAGCACGCTAGCGTCTCTTCCACTGATATCGAACTCACCACTGATAATGGCGCGTGCAGTTTTCGGAGAGAGCTGTAAAATGGATCCATGTCCTTGACGTCCCAGCGATCCAACAAATGAGTCGACTCTATTATGATGTATAATTGAGGACCCGCGACGACCGCTCATAATGATGTTGGACTTCCTGTCGTTGTGGAAGGAGGAGCTGATAACGACCCTTACCGGGGAATTTTGGGATACCGAGATAGAGTTATGTCAGCCTGCTGATATGGCTCAAGAGTGTATGCACAAGACCTGTCATTCTATACATGTAATTTGTCAAGCAAATTGTTGCAGGTTGGCTTACTTACCTATTGCCTCAGGATTATTTCCAATTGAAATCAGCTAGTAGAGCCATATTTCCGTATCGAACCTCATTATGATGTAAGCAGGGCTCTCCCCACTTAAATGTGCTTACTACGAAAATATCTCAATTTTCAAAACTCTTCAGTTTTCTTCGGACGACTTCAAAATTTTGTCTCTAAATCTTACAATTGCTGTTCGATAGCATGAACACTTGCAATGAGGACTATGTACCAGGTACAGACTTCATTTTTGCAGATCAAAATATTGACGGGCTCGCAAGAGACGGTGATATCGTACTGGTCCCGCAACCTACCATTTCACCAAATGATCCACTCACTTGGTCTGTTTGGCGAAAATACTGGCATCTCATTCTAGTGTTAGTTGTTACCGGATTAACTTCTGCAACGTCGAACTCAGCGAGCGCCGCCCAACAGGGCATGATTGATGATTTTGGATTCTCTTGGAACATTTTTAATACTGGTGCCGGCGTTTTGTTTATTGGTATCGGATACTGGACCCTTTTAAGTGCACCGAGTGTAGCTTTGTACGGCTGCCGCATCAATTACATTGTAGGGATGTTATTTGGTATCATTGGCAACGCGTGGTATGCAAATACTAAAACTGTGGGTGATGCCATCTGGAGCCAGCTCTTCATTGGAGCCAGCGAAAGTGTAAGCGAAGCTGTCGTACAGCTGAGTATAACTTCCATTTTCTACCAACACCAGGCAAATCACTTTATTGGCCTGTACGTGCTTGCCGTGTCGGTAGGTACCTTCCTAGGACCAATGCTTGGTGGTTTTGCAGCAGACAATATCGGTTGGCCATGGGTAGGTTATCTGGGCCTCATCTGCTCTGGTTTCACACTTTTTCTCGTGCTTTTCACCTTGGAGGAGACGAATTTTGACCGAGCTCATTTCGCAGCCAAATCGCAGGCCACGCTAGACGCTTCGAAGAAACTAAGTCCAACTCCATCGGTTAATGAAGGAGCTCTGAAACTAACAGACTCTGAAGAAACTCACTTTACTCCCGAAAAAACAATCACAGGCGATGAAGATAGTGGCCTCAAACCTGAGTGCACCGCACACCATGCTACTCCTCCAAGTATTGTCGATGAAGAAAAGCAGACATCCCCTGACGTGCAGAAAACTTATTGGCAACAAATGGCATTGATTACTCCAGCGAAAAACTTGCGTGGCTGGGGATTCAAGCAGTATTTTAAGAGAATGTGGCTAATGTGCCGGATGTTATTGTTTCCCCCCGTCATCTACTCAGGGCTGCAGTGGGGATTCCAGGATGCCTGGCTGACCTTCTATATAACTGTGGAGTCTGACAATTGGTCTGAGCCTCCATTTAATTACAGCGACACTGGTGTCGCCATCATGAATGTTCCAAGTTTGATAGGAGCAGTTATCGGGTGTATATACGCCGGATGGATCACTGACTGGTGGGTAATTTGGTGTGCTAAGCGTAATAACGGGGTACGTGAAGCAGAGTCGCGGCTATGGTGTATGTTGCCGACTCTCATCCTCAGTCCACTGGGCATGTTCCTACTAGGTGCGGGCACGCAGTATGGCTGGTCATGGCCCGCACCTTATGTTGGCCTTGGATTTATTGGATTTGGATGGGGCTGCTGCGGTGATATCGCCATGTCGTATGTAATTGACGCTTACCCTGCCTTGGTTTTAGAAGGTATGACTGCAATTTCAGTGATCAACAACACTCTCGGCATGATTTTCAGTTTTGTGTGCGACCCATGGTTGAACGCGGGTCCTCTTAATGGTATGATTGCTGTGGGCGTTGTCGATTTCGTGATTATTGCCCTTACGCTCCCTATGATCTACTGGGGTAAGTCATGCCGCGTTCGCACGCGTAACTACTATTACAATTTGGTAGACCAGCGTGACTCAATGGATGCCTCTTAGGTCCTCCTGCAATTTCAAGCTTAGGACCCTACCATTATAACTATATATCCCTATCGTCGCGTAGGCTATGTCTTTTTAAACTCGGACGGAGCTACCTCGTCCGTGGCGATCATGTAAATTACATAACATTCAACAGTACCGCCGATCTTGAGATTACGTTAACCCAAACGTATATCTACATTTTGTTCGACTTATTACCAGAAACCTTGCACAATGAGCTTCGATTTCAGCAAAGGACTCGCCTCACTCCAAGGTACGGTCTCTGATCTTGGTCAAAGTATCACCCCTTTTGCTAAGCGTACTCGCCAGATGATAAACGAGAGGCTTGGCCATGCTGAGGAGATCACTGCTCTGCCGGATGAGTACTTAGAGCTCGAGCAGCGGTTGGACGCGCTGAAAGAAGTACACCAGAAGCTATTAGGTGTCCTGAGCGTGTACGACCATGAGGGCTATGATTATCCTCCTAACCTACGTGAGACATTAACGGAAACGGCGCGTAGTGTTCATGAACGCGTTACCACTGCTGCTCAAGCTACTTCTGCGCAAGAAGCCGGCCATATACTAGTAGGATCTTCCGCTCCAGGTGAAAAGCGAGAGCCTCGTACCCTCCACCACGCTCTTGGCCGCGCGATGACCCGCTCGGCTGCCCACCTTGATGGACAGTCTTTGCCAAGCCTTCAAACGGCACTAAGTGAGCTTGGTACTACTGAGCTTTCCGTTGGTGACGCTCGTTTAGCCCAAGATCGTGAGGTTCAAGCCGTTAACGCATCGCTCCACAACACTTTGGAGAATTCCCTGCAATTTGCTTTAAAGGCTCGAAAGAACGTCCACAGCGCTCGCTTGAACCTTGATGCTGCAAAAGCTGCGGCTAAGGGAAATGTTGAGGGTGATTCCGATGTGGAGAAGGCTGAGGATGAGTTTGTAGCTTCCATCGAGGAGGCCGTGGCAGTAATGCGGAATGTCCTGGATACGCCGGAGCCTGTGCGCGATATGGTGAAACTAGCCAACGCACAGCTAGCGTTCCACAAGCAAGCTGCAGAGAAGTTTGCCGAGATTACACCGCAGCTCGAGAAACTTCAGGAGCAGCAGGAGACGGCCTACCGTGAGGCACGCTCTTAAGCGATCTATTCTTATTAGCTGGATATGCAGTCAAGCATTTTAAATTGCAGCAAATCATAAATATCATAAACTACTTGGGTAAAGCCTCTTCGATCGGTTTCTTTAGATGATCTGGTGTCGTGGTGGAGCCCCAACGACCAACGACCTCTCCATTCGGATCGACAAGGAATTTCTCAAAGTTCCACTTGATTCGCGTCAAACCTAGCAAGCCGCTTTTCTCCTGCTTGAGCCATTTGTAGACCGGATGAACATTGTTGCCATTGACATCAACCTTCTTCATTATAGGGAAGGTGACACCGTAGTTGACTGAACAGAAGCTTTGAATTTCTTCCGCAGAGCCCGGCTCTTGACCCATAAACTGGTTGCAAGGGAAGCCTATGACGACCAGACCTTTGTCCTTGTACTCTTTGTAAAGCTCTTCTAACCCCTTGTACTGAGGGGTGAATCCGCACTTTGAGGCAACATTAACGATGAGTACAGCCTTTCCCTTTAGATCGGCAAAAGGGAAAGGCTTACCTTTATTGTCTTCAGCTGTGAGATCGTAGAATCCAGTCATACTGTGAATCTTTGTTAGCGCCACAATTTAGTGGCAAATGCGATGCTATAATATATATTGCTGCTCACGGGTCCAGACTGTGATGATGTAATTGAAATAGCGCGTTGCGCTAGGTTGCTACCGCTATGACATGTGCTCAATTTGTGACGATCATAATATAGGGGTTAAACAGTATCACAAGCAAAGCAGCATCTTTTTTATGTACAATTTTTTGTTCCGTTTTTAAAGTTTCCAATGGTAAAACTGATATGGCATATGCAAGTCTCGAAGCGAAAGCGGTATGATTGAGTCCAACAGATCACATATTATTCCTTTACTTCATACTGCGCGAGCATATCCCAGCGCGATCCTGGTGCTCGGCGAGAAACATATTTTACAAATCGCAGCAAGTCTGGATCTCGTAGGATCAGTACGAGCCGGTTACGTGCCGGAAGCTCGGAGAGAAGCGGACCATCCTCTTCCGTTGCCGACCGGTAGATAGCTGGGTCATCCGTACCATCCCCACCAGGCATAACAAGATCGTAGCCTCCAATGTTGTCCGACCATCTTGCCGGAGTCACTGTAAGCACAGCCTCCAAAATTAAGTCCGCAACACCGCTAGTAGATGCTAAAGTAAAGTCATAGCCGGGCCGGAATCGACGTGCCTCTACATATGCGGAAGTCAATTCCACTGTAGTTAATCTCTGCAGGAATGCTGTGAATCCAGAAGATTTTAAGAATTGCCGAAGATCTGCGAGAGCCCCCTCTTTAGCATCAGGAGAGAGATAAAGATAACGACGAATATGAGGAGGCTGCGCCACAGCCCAGGGCTTCTGAACTTGTGACGAAACAGTAGGAACATTTTTCAATTCCTCTGCTTCTATTTCCGCTAACACTTGCTTGGCAAATTCAGGAGCTAAGAAATCGTCCAAAATTAGCATGCTTTCTTCAATAAATTTAGCGGACAACTTATCAGCATTATCCAAAATGTGTCTTGATACTTTACCGCTCAAGTCATCGTTCTCAGTGCTGATTGGAGTAAATGTGCGCTCTGGCTGTGAGAACTCGTTGGCTCGCTCAAGTTGCGCTAGAGTTGCATTTGCACGATCCTCTTCTTCTTGAGCTTCAGGGTTATATCCCGGTTCCCCTTCCTGAGGAATATGGAACCAACCTTGGATCGATAGCCTAGGCTTATCCACGTACACTTCTTCAACATCATGGAATGATCTTCCGGGTAGAATTTTGAAGAAAGAGAGCTGATTCCAAGCAGGTGGCACAGAAGCAGACCAATCTGTAGCCGGGACTCCAGGTTCCAAAGTCGGATACAGCCGTAATGCGCCTCCCCATTTAGGATCCCACTCCTCATCTGGCGGGGTGAGGTACAGAATGAAAGAAACTTTACGACTACCGATGACATCGTCATGAGTGAGAAGATGGCAGCCCCTATCGTACACATTGATACTTAAGTCTTGTTTCTTCCCTGACAAGGGCCCACATTGTGTGACTTCAGTTACGAGTGCTCTGAACTCTGGAGAGTAAAGAGCCTTTCGAACTTGGGCTAACGATTCCAGCTGCGCAAGTTCAGTGGAGGGTAAGCCGTCTAAATTCCTTAAATCTCCTGTCTGGTTCAGTGTGTAAATGTCGGTTTCCTTAGGCGTAAATTGTATATTCTCCAGCATCTCGGTGCGAGCTTGACGAAGTAACTCATCGTCCAGGAGACCGTGGATAATACCATGCGGATAAGGTCTTGATGATTGCACCTCAGCGCGAAGCTTTTCCTGAAACTCGTCAGTAAAGATACGGGACTGCAAGTCCGAGCGAACTCGTTTAGCTGGAGGCCCTTTCATATCGTATTCACCAGTGGCTAATTACCAAATCCAGACCCCGCGATGGTATCCCTTGATCCGAGGGGGAGGATTCAGGCCAAGCAGTTGGCGATCGTATTTTCAGTAATTTCGGCTCTTTTTTTGGTTGTGATCACATTGTTTCGTCATGATGCAACTCCTGGTCGTCGAGATGGCATATGCAGACAACCTCCGAAATTGGCACCGCTACCTCACAGCCCTTCGAATTTCTTGACCCGCGAGTACCGCAACAAGAGCATGCAAGTTCTTGGAGGAGCCGTTAGAATTCCCACTGAGTCGTATGATGATATGTCTCAAGACCCACTGGAAGACTCTCGTTTCGAGGTCTTCTCAGAATTCCATCAGTATCTCAATTCTAGCTTTCCCATAGTCACAGAGAACGTGGAAACAGTCAACACCTATGGCCTGCTTTACACAATCCCTGGGCTCGATGATAAACTAGAGCCATTGTTGCTCATGGCTCATCAAGATGTTGTGCCAGTAGACCCTACAACAATTGACAAGTGGACTCATGAGCCCTACAGTGGTTATTTCGACGGTGATCTTTTATGGGGCAGGGGCTCATCGGATACAAAAAGCTCTCTCATAGCTATTTTGGAGGCGGTGGAAGCACTCTTATCTGAGTCCTGGGCGCCCCAGCGGACTCTTCTTTTATCCTTCGGCTTCGACGAGGAGCTTGACGGCTCCCGTGGCGCCGAAAAACTTTCAAATGTTATTATGGAGCGCTACGGTAAATATGGCCTCTATATGATTATAGATGAGGGTGGTGGTATGTCTAATGAGCACGGCACCTTGATTGCCTTCCCCGAAGTAGCTGAGAAAGGCTATACGGACGTCGAACTGTCGCTCAGCATCCCTGGAGGGCATTCATCAACACCTCCCGACCATACAGGGATTGGTATCATGTCTGAAATTGTCGTTGCTCTAGAAGATGAGCAGAATGCTTTCATTCCGGCCCTCAATGGGGATTCTGCAGTAGCAATGATGTTTGGATGCTTAGCCGAGCATGCGCCTGATGTATCCGAGGAAGAGCACAGTTTGTGGGACAATCTAGTCACCCCTGCGGCTCGTGCACGGTTAGCTCGAATTCTTGGCAGCGGCCGGCAAACTCGACAACTTGTACAAACGACTCAGGCCATTGACATCATCCATGGCGGCAACAAAATCAACGCCTTACCTGACCGGGTTGATCTAGTTGTCAACTACCGCATTGATGTAGACTCCAGTGTAGAGTGCGTCACCGATCGCTTTACAAGCCTGGCTCAAGAGACCGCGTTGGCGCGGAACCTGAGCATGTCAATAAATGGTGTTACTGTTTCTGAAGGGGGCAACGGGCAAATGTACATCAAAAATGTTCAAAGCATTGACCCGTCCCCGGTGTCTCCATTCACTATTGATGACGATGCATATCGTGCCCTTGGATGCGTCACACGGTACGTATTTGAGGAAGTGCTCGGCCATGATAATGTCATTATTGCTCCTGCTCTAGCCACAGGTAATACGGACACTTCTCATTACTGGAATCTTTGTACCAGGATATATCGGTTTACACCTGCCACCGTTTCTGGAAACGCGCACACTGTTAATGAGTACACGAGTGCTGACTCGCACATTGCCATAGTAGCATGGTACCACCAGTTAATTCAAGAAGCATCGAGCTCATGATTAGAGTATGTTGAATATGACCTATGTGAATTTTAAAGGAGATAAAAGAGCAGAACTTTAGCTATAAGTGTTCCTGGTCCTTTATTTCTGAGCTCTTTCCTTCTCAGAGACTTTTTATTATGACGAATAATATCTCTGCCTAAATGTCAAATATGTACAATGTGTTTCTAATGCTTCAGTCCTAAAGCTTTCTGTTTTTCCGCAATATGTTGATCTCTAAGCTCCATGAACTTATCCTGTGATCCCCAGAACGCAACACAGTCCAGTAGCTCTCGTTTGAGATCTGCGCATTTCCATGAGAACAAAACCTGGTGCTGTTGAGCACATTCGCCAAATTGCAGAAACTTTTCCTTGCATTTCTCATTAGTCTGTTCTTGACATTGTTTTCTGAGTTCGCGCTCCTCGAAGGGAGAAAGCATCCATTCTGGTACTGGATGGTCGTCTTCGACAGACATGGCAGGCTCTGAATAACTTGATTACGTGACTACTTTCCATGAACGAATTCTCGGTGAGATCATCACATCATCCTTGACTCTCCCGGCTACAAATTGCGTAATAACAGAATGGCAACAACGCGAACAAGCGAGGAGCTTGTCGAAGCGATTGACGCTGCCGCTGCTCAAGCGGATCGCATACCGTCAATGTGGGCAGAGATATCAACAGCAGCATCGTCAACTGTTTCTGAGCTAGACGCTCAAGCAGCGGCATTGGTGAAGTTGAGCCAAAAGCTCTCAGGGGATGCAACCGAAGCTCAAGCAGCATTAGAAGTAGAAAACCTACGCGATGTCGATTTATTAGCACTACGAGAACAGCAAGCCCAAGAGGAGTCGCTCATTTTAAGTGCATTGGTCTCAGAGAACTCCTGTGAGGCGCTGACGACAGCTCAAGCACGACTCGATAAATTGATAACAGAACTCCAAGAGGAGCAAATTCGACAACTGGTCCTAGCGCAGCTGGGAGGTGTGGACACTGGGGAAGCAACCCAAGAGATGTCGCTGGCACTCTTCGAGACTCTTGGTATAGACCCGGAACGTGTGAACGATCGAGAACGCGTCTGGGAGGCGCTCGAGTTGCTGAGCATGCCGCAAACCTCACATTCTTCAATTTTATCTCGCTTCCCATCTTTGACTAGCTCTTGATCTAGCTTTGAGGTCTACATATCTACGACTATATCAGCTAGTGCATATCCGCATACTTTTTTACCAAACTCGCAAGGTGCACTTAACAGTGTTTATCTTAGCTTGACTTCTGAGCATTTCAGGTTTTTACCGTTAATATATCTGTGGGATACTCGCAATAATTTCGCAAAAGGAAATAAAAAAGTGATCTCATTCATATTAGATCTAGAACGTTTCATTCACAGCTATTTTAGTTCGTTAGAGGCACACTCTTTTTGAATATAGGCAGGGTTTCAAGGCTGTTCCGCGCTCTTTCGTAGACTGTGAAAGTCACTGCCTGACCGGGAGCTACGCGCATAACGCGCGGGGTGATACCACGCCAGAGAGCACGTGGGCCCTCTGTTCTAACCAAATCCCTTGCAATACGTAGTCCTTGTTGGAATCCTGATTCAGTGCCACGTCTGCGTTCACGCTGCATTCGCGTCTTAATGACGTCCAAAGGTGCGTTTGAAAACGGACCAAGCGCACCGCTTGTGAGACCAATGAGCGAGGTCTGCCACCCGGGTAGAACCCCGTCTTGAAGGTCTGGCTGCAGCTGCTGAGCTTTGTCCTTGAGAAGCGTATATACAGTGAAGTTAGTACCCTGGTTGGTAGCCTGACGTGCGGCAGTAAGGGCTACACCGCGATATATGGCACCAACGCCTTCTTCCTTGATAACCGTGTATAGGCAGTGGGCGGCGTTGTTATACTTGACGCCGCCAGTTGCATCGGCCAGTGAGTGAGCTTGAGCTTGCAGGCGAATCTTAACAACCTCTGTGGGATTCACAACAAGAACTGCCTCGATGATTCCAGCACCTATGCCCGAGAAAAATATCCCTGTGGTGCTCAACTTGCCATTAGCAGGAGTTAAAATCCGCTTCAGCTCTTCAAACGACCAGAAACGAATCGCCATTTTAGGGGTGATACCTGCAATCACGGCACCTAATCCACGGTAGAGGCCCTTTATGCCATCTTTCTTGAAGATATACACACCTGTGCCGACGAATCCGCGCTTTTGACCTGGTACAGAAGCCGAGAGCGTCTGAGCGGCTGACTTCGCAGGTCCTGTTACTGAAGCTTCAGCAACTCTTGCAGCGTTAACTCCTGATCCCGAGGAGGCCGCGCTAGCTGCTCCCACAGCTCCTGGCGTAGTAGCGGAGGCAGCCGCAGCAGCCGCAGCCGCAGCAGCTTTGCCTTGAAGCTGCATTCTGACCTTTATAGTGTCCAGAGGATGGCAGGAGAGCGCTTCACAGCAGCCTGCAATACCTCCGGCAGCAAAATCTACAACGGGGTTGCCGCTCTTACGCTTAGAGCTCATATTTCAAATGTTAGGAGATAGCGGGGAATCTAGGTTACTTATATATGCATAGGGAATTGACTCGTGACATGTGTTAGTAATCCGAAATCCGGGGTAATGACCAATGTAGTCTCTTTGTGGGGTGATCAAGTTCGGCCGGGTCACGGCCGACCTCGGCAGAATCCACTGAGTGCGGCAAGGGTTCGCAAGAAACCGGGAAAAATTGTCAACATTGGGAGCCAACCTCAGCGACGTCCAGGTGGTTTCGGGCGGCGAAAACGTTGTGCTTTTGGTTCTGTGCTGGTCGCACCACTAGTGGAAAATTCTTCACTCAGTGCATCTAGCCCGAAATCGTCGCTTGGCTCGGCACTTTCCACAATTTTGTCCACATTCAGTTGAGATCTTATCCACTCCAGAAAGGATACGCGAGTAGATGCAAATATCATACGCTCTTTTATAGAGGATCCTTGCGGACTATAGTGCAAGAACACAGTTCCCTGGTTAGGAATACGAATGACACCGTAGAGCGGTTTCTGGCCGTCAAAATGTTTAAGATGAGCACTTGGTGAGCTAGGCTTAACCTCAAACGCTGCCCCCAGCTCAATAGTCTCATTTGGCCCCACTGTAAATGCGGCCCCTTGACCGTCTGAGAGATTGGCGACAGCCTCTCTCACATCAGGGGAAACTTGAGCAGAAATTCCAAGAGTGGCAGAGTTTGCAACACTGACTGTGCGCGTACCGCGATTAGTCTCAGCCTCCACCGTTTGCCGTAAGGACAGCTCTTCTTCAGTAAGTGGGTCTTCTGCTTCCTCATGTGCTACATGTTGGTTCCATCCTTTCTCGCTCACTTCGTGTAATTCTGTCCAAAATATCGTTGTCGGCAACAGTTTCGATCCGCCTAGCTCCCGGTGAATCGTAGTGGCTGTTGAAGCATACTTCATCTTTTTAGATATAGGTGCAGCATCCGGCATGAACTGGATGAATACGAACTCATCTTTATTGCTCGGCAAGCGCCAGACAATGTAGCGGGCACTGTCCGGGGACAAAGACGACCTTACTTTGGTCAGTTGTTCATCAATATCATCATTTGATGAAGAGAGCTCCCTCTCGAGTTCTACTGATTCATCAACTATTGATAGGATGGCTGCATTACTGTCACCTTTAACGAATGCAGGAAACTTCTTTGCCAGATCCGGCGATATGCTGATGCCGCTGATATTGGACATAGCCAAGGATTAGGAGCGCCTGTGATTCGTAATCGATGATGTAATTTGAATATCCTCAGGATCTGTACCAGATTGGGGGAGAGAGCTGACGTGCCAGCGGCACGCGTCGTACTTCCACCCGTATATAAACTGACATTGAGGAACTGCCCATAAACAGCCTTTTGCAGTCCCATGCTGTTTCTATTTCAATCTAGATAATTTTGGACCTCCCTATTTACAGAAGTTCGCTCTATTTTGCCTCAAGACGTTACCGGCATGGACCGAAATATCACAGATCCGAGATCAGTCAGCAGAGGTAAACAATTCGGCAGATGCGGCCGCTTGAGCCCGCGCTGTTCGATGGCGTTGACGAGAAAATCGTTCCTGACGCGTCCGTCGACTATGCGACGCTGTTGGAACTTGTTGCTCGACTCACAAGCGACCGTATCATGGATTACACTGCTATGACCGACTTCTTCCTCACATTCCGTATGTTCGCTGCAACACAGGACGTGCTGCACCTACTGTTCTCACGACTTGAGTGGGCAGCAACTCAGACTTGTCCTAGAGAACGAGGTCGAGATGTAGGGGTACGAACTTATGTTGCTATCCGATACTGGTTTTTGAATTTCTTCGCCGATGACTTTTTAGTCGATCACCGCCTACGCGAGTATGCGGCATGGTGTATGAACACATGCTATGGACTCCCTGAAGTTATGGCATCTCCTCAATTTGTTAAAATAGTTGAGCAGCTGAAGCGATGCTGGCTGGGTGAGCTAGTTGAGTTCTGGGACCTGGGTAAGGATGCCTTGTCGTCTGCTGATCTTTCACTTCCAGTATTTGCAGGAGGCGTTTACTCAACCTCCATCGGTCGTGATTTACTGCCCCAATCAGCATCTAAACGTCGACTTACCCTGTTGAGGTTTTATGACGGACCTATCGCCCCTATCCAAGATTCTGTAGGAGAAGATCAGCTGGGGAGTTTAGTACGCGGTGGTATCAAGATAGGGGAGAACGTATCCGTAGACACCTTACGGACCTCACCTCAACGTGTCAGACCGAAGCGGAGCATCTGGGGCCTGGGCCGTATGTTCCGACGAAAACCTACGCCCGAGCCGAAGAGTGAGAATGTAGCTCTAGACGGTAAATTCGACGTCCTTTCCCTCAGTGTAGTAGAAGAGCTTCATAATATGCTCAAAGAGCGGCCAGAAGCTCGGCAGAATGATACCGCAAATGGGGCTAATATCAGTCCTTTATCACAGCGACGAATGACATTTAATACTGACTCTGACGCGGAGATGTCGACACCAATGGGCTCACCCATCAAGTCCGCGCGACTAAGAGAATCTACTAATACGATACGGCCTTCCGCTAGTCACAATGTTCCGCGCGATGCAACCTACGCGACCCTGGATACACTCGACATCAGACATGGACTCTGTAATTATGCGTCGGGTGAGAGTGAAGCGGACTCTCCGGAACGTGCTGAGCCTACTTGCCTGAATATTGACGACGAACCAGATGAAGTTGTAGATCTCCGTCAATCGTCGCGCGCCATGACTGGTCTGCGTGGACTCGATATTGAATGGGCCTCTTATGAGGGATCACTCAGCTCTCTCTCCACATTCAGCCGACCTTCATTAGTCTCAGTTGAGCGTCGAGATTCTGTGGACTCAATTACATCTCGAAGGAATCGCAATTCAGCTGATCCGTGGGCCTCGCGGAGAGCCAGCTTTATCTGGGAGCCACCTGCACAAGACCGAACTACCTTTCCGGATGATATTATTCCAGATGATCATGATAAAGGGTCAAAAGCCAGTAAAAAGTCACTGGATTCTTCTTCCCTTAAGGGCGAAGAGACTACTCAAGATGTAGTCGGTGTTATGCAGTCTTCAGAGTCCACAAGATCTGAGCCCCTTTCGCCGCGCGTTGCGTCAATCTCTGCTGCTTCATTATCTGAGAGTGATTCTGATGCCATAGATTCAACAAGTCATACTGATGGAGTCAACGATACGTCAGACTTTGACTCAAAGCTTAATGGAACGTCTCCTACCCTCTCCAATGATTCTCTGGAGCAGGGGGGTAGTAGTGAAAGCACAAAATCTACAACAGTTGTTGAGCTCAGTGTCACCGCTAGCGATCCTGCGGAGTCGATAAATGAGAACCAGGTGGCCACAAATGAAAATCACCTTACAGCTACAGCGCCTGATACATTCTCTTCATCATCTGTGGCGTCTTCTCCTCTTCCTTCAGATTCAGAGCAGTCGTTGCGCAGTACGCATATCAGCTCAACTGCTCTTTCTCGCAACTCTGACGAGGATGATGAGCTTGCAGCTCTAGAACAGATCGAGAGTGACCCGTGGGCTGAGCAGGTACATGAGGAAACCCTGCCAATGCCGCAACTGCGTCATTCTCCCGATGGGGATATATCGCTTCTGTCAGAGCAGGAGAATGAAGGCATGCAACCATGTCGTGGATTTAATTCTCGGGTGGCCGCAGAACTCGCTGCCATTCCCGATGATGATAATAATAATACGAGTGTGAACGAGGATGCAATGGAACTGACTATGCGCAAGTTAGAGGGTACTTACAAGCGCCGTACCGCCTTGCCTAGCTTTTTGAGCAGCAGTACTGGGGGTCTATACTCGCAAGCTTTTCTATCGCAACCTGACTTGAACTGCGAAGAAGAGATAGCAGCACTCCGCATAGCCACGCCTGATACGCCATCACTTGCGTCTGCACTTGAACAAGTAAACACAGATCCGCGCCATGATACCAAAAAAGAAGTATCCTCGCAGGCTATTCAACTAATTGCGTCCCTGAGGCCACTAGCGGAACATGCACCATTTATTTTATCTTTCAGTGCTCAAGAGCTAGCTGACCAAATGATGTTGATCGAGCGCGATGCCTTGGAACACGTGGACTGGAAGGATCTAATTGAGCTTCGGTGGCCCTCTGATGAACCGCAGATGGTGAGTTCTTGGCTTCAATTGCTGAGAGACCGACCAGGCCTTTGTGGAGTGGAGATTGTCGGGGCTCGTTTCAATCTCGTCGTCGGCTGGATTAAATCTGAGATCTTATTGTGCAAATCAGCCGCACTCAGAGCTCAGACTGTTTCCAGACTCATACACACGGCGAAGGCGTCACTGCGCGCACAGAACTTTGCTACCACCGTGCAAGTCACATTGGCCCTGAGCAGTCAAACTGTTCAAGGCCTAAGGCAAATATGGCCTCTGGTACCGCAGGTGGACATCGAAGATTTGCGAAAACTTGAGTCATTGGTATCTCCTGCTCACAACTTTGCTAGACTCAGACGTGCTCATTATAATGTTGACCCAAGACGAGGTTGCATCCCGTTCACAGGCCTTTACTTGGCAGATCTTGTGTGGAACAATCAAAAACCGTCTTCACGGTCAGACGGCGAAATTCATGTGAGCAAGTTCAGACATGCCGCTGCGATAGTGCGTTCGCTCGTGCAATGTATCGAGTGGGCAAAGAACAGCCGTCCAAAGCCTGTATCAGCGATTTTGTCAAAGCTCTTATACCTGCGCACTCTGGATGAAAATGAGTTTCATTCCTTAGCATACTAATTTGCGCATCCTAAACGTAAATCTAAACAAACATCATTCTAAACCCCCCTTGTGCTGATTAATATTTTTTTTCACAAGACTTGGGTCCCCCTGACCCTGAAATTTTTTGACACCAACACAATGAGCTCGGCCTCGGACGACATTGTGTGGCAGGTAATTAACCATCAGTTCTGTGCATTCAAGTTGACGACGGCTAAGAAGGAGAGCTTCTGTCGCAACGAGTACAATGTCAGCGGTGTCTGCAGTCGACACACTTGCCCGCTAGCCAATTCTCGATATGCTACTGTCCGCAACATGGATGGCCGCATCTACTTGTATATCAAGACGCCTGAGCGGGCACACATGCCTCGCCGCTGGTGGGAACGTATTAAGCTAAGCCGAAATCATGAGGAGTCTCTGGCTCAGATTGATGCCCAGTTAGCTTACTGGCCTGCAAGCGTGATTGATAGATGCAAGCAGAGGCTTACACGCCTAAGCCAAGTAGCAGCAGCTGAGCGTAGACTGGCTCTCAAACATTATGAGCGTCATTACACCTCTACGGCACCTAAAGTGAAGCGACGTGAAACAGTCCGTGAGCGAAAAGCTCTCGTGGCAGCTAAGCTGGAGCGTGCCATTGAAAAGGAGCTGCTGGATCGGCTCAAGTCTGGCGCATACGGCGAAGAACCTCTCAATGTGGATGAGCGGGTCTGGAAGAAGGTTATGGAAAGTGTCCATCAAGATGCAGAGGAAGTAGAAAGCGAGTCAGTTGACGAGAATGAAGTCGACAGTGAAGAGGAACGCGAGTTCGTTGAAGACGATGATGAGATAGCTGATCTAGAAGATCTGGAGAGATGGTTAGGAGATCCATCTCTGCCCAGATCAGACGAAGAGTCCGAATTTTCTTCCTCCGATGACAACGACTCGGATAATGACAAGTCTCGTCCGAAGCGACGACGGGGCGCACACGTGGAAATTGAGTATGAAAACGACACTGCTGTGCAGGCGCAGCAATGAGATCTGCGTATTTTCCAATTTACCTCCAAACCATTAACAAGTGCGACATCACATAATCGCGCGGGATCAATCTCTCAACATGTTTATGGCAACTGCTGTGATGCTCGGGCTCGCCTATGGTCAATTTGTAGCGGCACCCCAGGCTTTTGACGGCCAGACCTATGAAGTTCCTACGGCTACGTCAGTACAAGTTTTCAATGGTGACGCCCCAACGACTCTGATCCCGCCAGCGCTAGCTCCAACGGTGAGCGAAGATAAATCCACGGCAGAATATACACAGTTGGCTCCAACAAGTGCGGCCTCCACTGAGGGTTTGAGTACCGCTTATAACCATGTAACCTCTGTATCGTCTGATATTGTCTATGAAGATCCTGATGGTATTGTCTTTGTGCCAGCTGAGACCTCGTCGATTTTGCCTGGTTCAGCAAGGAGCTCCCTGTTCACTAAAGACTCTGCTGTAGAGTTTCTGACCTTTACTGATCTCGAGACTTCCACGACAACTGTACTGGTTACGTTGACAAAAACAACTACGGTATCAGTCTAGGTTATTTCAAGCATAAATTAAATGATTAGTCCAGTTCACCGAGAATAGCGTCGTCTTCATCCTCTGTCTCTGTTGGTAAATGCAATCGTTGCGTCTGCACGTGGAGAAACAGGACCCGTTTTCGTCGCTTGTTGAAAAAGAACCACATCTTGGCCCATACTGCTCCACTGTCGTCATCTTGCAGAAACTGCTGTGGTAGAGTCAGTGAGTATATCTTACATTCGCGGGGTTCAACCTCGCGTCCGATGACATCCCATAATTCAGCAGGAACTTGCGAGGTCCCGAGAGCTTGGGATAGAGTGGAATTGATGGTCTGGGCAACTTTTGAAGCGGGTTCCCATTCTCTTCTGAATAGCTCCGGCGGAAGAGAACTGAAATCTCGATCAGGATCGCTTGCGTTTAACACCCCAATGAGATATGCATACTGCTTTCTGTTCCCGCCTTGATCTAGAGGACCAAATGGAGAGACGATGCCCATAGATTCTGTGGAATTGGCTCGGCGCTTGCGATCCGCGTTTGGATCACTTGTAGGTGGACTCAGAAGATAAGATGCGGAGTTCAGAGCGTCATAAGAAGAGCTCATAATTACTGAGCTGTCTATATGACCGTCAAGTTGCTGATCCAGCTGATGATCAAGGGTGCGCTGCAGCCGTCGGTCACTCGATGCCGGTTTTGTAGTGTAGAGCTCAATCCCAACTCTGACGCGCATATCTCCTGCAGGGTTGGGCCTGCTCATTTCAGTCCCGAGCTCCATAAGCTCTGGACTTTCAATGTACCTCATTGTCTGGATGCACGCGTAGACCGGAGTAGCTGATTATCTTATCAACCAGATGCGGAAAGGTAGGGCAAGGTCTGCACGTGCCAGCCGTGGCTAGAGGAAGTATATAGTAAGATCGTGAAATTTGGCGACAATCTAATAATGAGAACCCATTGAACAAATTAAAATAAATATTACAAAAAGTATTCTGCACGTGGCTGTTTTATAGGCACAACCCTATCAGGTGCGTCGATGTTCCTTTCGCTTGCCTCAAATACGTGATACTGGCGGCTGAGGTCGTCGTCCACGGAAAGAATTGCTGCAATGTTCCCACATCGATAACAGTAATTGGGTGCACTCCACACTGTTACAAGCTGTCCCCCAAACAGTTCGTGATAACCCTCCAGAACCAGCTGATGCGCCCGCGCTATCAACGTGGTATTGTTAATGTGGTTGAATTCCGTCGTTGGTCGCTCACCAAAAAGGTATCCAGCACCACGTGAGCTTGTTGCCCACCCGTCAAGAGCTGAGTCTCCCTTCAAGCTCTCGTCTGGATCAGACCACAACAAGTCGCACATGGGTCCCTCATGAGGTACTTCCTGTTTCCTGTCCAGATGTCTTATCTCATCGATTCCCGATATCTCGGGGCTAAGGCCACCGTGCACACAAAAAACTCCTCCTGGCCCACCAATTAGCGCAGCCAAACTTAAATAGTCAAATACATCGCAGCATAATCGCCACACATTCGCAGAGCCGTATTTACGCATACACTCATCGTAAAACCCGTAGCTGGCAGTAATTTGACGAGATTCGTGATTACCACGAATTAGAGTCATCCGGTCAGGGTATCGTACCTTCAAACACAGCAAAAGTAGAAAGGATTCCACGGAGTAATATCCACGGTCAACAAAGTCACCTAAGAATAGGTAGTTAGTGCTTGGACAATCGCCACCTGTTCGGAACAATGTGAACAAGTCGTGCAGCTGACCATGGATATCGCCACATACCGTTACGGGCGTGGGGACCAGCTGAACATTCGCTTCTCTGACAAGGATCTCGGAAGCCATCGTACAAAGCTGGTTCACCAGATGCTCTGGAGGAAGGTCTCCGCCGCGCAACGTCGATATAACTTGGTCGAGCATCGACATCTGCGGCGCGTATCTGTCAGCGACGCGTCTATTCGAGCGGCTTAAATAAAGCTTATCTGGCATCAAAGCCTATCTCTCTCTTGTTGCAACTAAATAAGGTGCTGAAAGGAGCCGTCTCTTACGCAGCCGAATTATATCTTTGATGAGCTAGATTCCAAATCCCCCTCTTTCCGTCTCTCTGACGAGGAGCTTGCAAGGGCCGGTCAGAGGTGTAACCATGTCCACCAAAATACTTTGGTAAGCTCCCTGCCCGCCGAGCTTGTCCGTCTCCCAACCAGCGCCCGGTGTGGGTGAGGTAATCAGCCAATCAAGACTCAGCCAAAGTCAGTATGCTTTTGCGACCGCAAATGCTGCTGAGGCCCCGTGTCCCTACTCTGAGAGCATTCAGCACCAACAGTTTTGTTCATCAGTATGCACTTGGTCGCTCTGAGGCCGTTCCTCCTAAAGGCTATCGCATCCCCCCTCCAAAATCATGGTCGGAGGGTGAGGGTGCCCTCTCAAAGGCGACCAAATGGCTTCTACTCGCAGAAATGATGCGCGGAATGTATGTGGTACTCGAAAACTATTTCCGCCAGCCATATACACTCATGTTTCCGTATGAGAAAGGGCCTATTAGCCCTCGGTTCCGCGGCGAGCATGCACTCCGCCGGTACCCGACAGGCGAGGAACGTTGCATCGCTTGCAAGCTTTGCGAGGCTGTATGCCCAGCACAGGCCATTACTATTGAGGCCGAGGAGCGCGTTGATGGGTCGCGCCGTACCACGAAATATGATATTGATATGACCAAGTGCATCTACTGCGGCTACTGCCAAGAGTCGTGTCCTGTCGATGCGATCGTAGAAACCCAAAACGTTGATTTCGCGACGGAATCTCGCGAGGAGCTCTTGTACAACAAAGAGAAACTGTTGGCAAATGGTGATAAATGGGAACAAGAAATCCAGTACTCGCTTGATGCTGATGCGAACTATCGCTAAATTAGCTAGAAAAAAGAAGTGATATGTTTAGGTTAGTTATTACGCGAGACGTAGGATTGCTATACTGCTGCATTTATTTGCTATTGCTTCGTGTATCTTGTACTTCACAGAAAGCTTATTTGCATCCCGTCAACGTCGAACAGAGAAGTGGTGCTCAAAAAGAGGTCGTATTCTAGTTCTATAGCTTACTGCGATGCACACTGCACATTCCCTGGCTGTTCGTCTTCTTCGTCTTCCATGGCAGCATCGCCCGACGGGATCTGTGATGGATCCACATCTAGAGCTTCAACCTCTTCGGCTGCATCCGGCTCCACCAGAGGCTTTGCGGGAGCAGGTAAGAGTTTTCTGAGAGCGGCAGCTTGTTCAGGCGTCGCGAAGCCCGCCGGCGGGAACACAACGTCAAACACGCAAATCATATTACCGAACGAGTGGAGACGCTCAGAGGGAATACCTTTACCAGGTAGCACTTTAGCTTGTCCGGGGCTTATAACTTCTCCTTCAGCTAGATTGACGTGGTACCAATCACCATCCAGTTGCTGCACGCTGAAAGATCCACCACAGAGAGCAGTTACGAGGTCGATCTTAATCTGAGTTATGAGGTCATTGCCGCGACGTTCGAATCGCTTGTGGGGCTGTTCCTGTAAAACGAACACTACGTCACCAGGCAGAATGTTAGGGCCAGAGTCACCATCACCCTCAAAAACAATTTTTTGACCGTTGCGCATTCCACGTTCGACGTGAACCTCCAAAATTTTGGACTCCTGAGTTGTCTTGTTCCCGTGGCACTCAGGGCACTTGTCCTTATCAGATAGTAGCTCGCCTGAGCCGTGGCAGTCAGTGCAAGGAGTTTGGAATTGCTGTATCATCGGTCCCATTTGACGCATTTGTATTTTCATGCCTGCACCGTGGCACGAAGGACACTGTTTGGGCTTGACGCCATTTTTACCGCCGGTACCAGAGCACTTAGGGCATTTGACTGTTTTCTTTAGAGCCATCTTGGATGTCTTACCATTGTAAATATCTTCAAGAGTGACCTTCAGGCCGTGCACAATATCACGCGACCGCTGGGGGCCACGAGGGCGCCTGCCACCGCCCATGCCACCGAAGAATTGAGCAAACAGATCGTCGGCACCCATTCCACCACCAGAACCGCCACCTTGCAAGCCTTCGAGACCAAACTGATCGTATAACTCTCGTTTTTCGGCGTCCATGAGAATTTCATACGCGCCGCTAACCTCCTTAAACTTTTCAGAGGCCTCATCATTACCTTGATTCTTATCAGGGTGATATTTTAAAGCAAGTACGCGGTAGGCCTTTTTAATATCCTTCTCGGTTGCAGTAACCTCAACGCCCAAAACCTCGTACAATTTTGTATCCGCCACCATTGTTGCTTCAAACTGTGATGTGTGTCTAGGCTTCTTCAATTTATGTCACCTTCTCCCGCCGGGTTCGAGAAGTTTTTCATATTAATAAGTCATGTTAGCGATTGTCCGCCCGCTAAGATGTACTGTGCGTTTCAATCAGTTGCCATCGCTACTTCGGCAATAAATATCATTTATATTTTGTTTACTTTTTAACAAACCCAGAATAATGAAGAGTGTGGGCTGTGGGTGTGCTCAATTATTCCCTACCCATATAGTTGGTCTTAGGAGCGTAGGATGCTCACTTTTTACGGATGCCTGGGCGGGGTCGCACATCTGAGTCCAGAACGGGGTGGATTTTGATCCATTTTGGACTTCCTGGAGTATTGTATTGAAAACCTTTTGACCAATCGTATCCCATGGCATACGCAAATAGAGTGCCGTCACGGCTAAATGCGGACGCTGTTAAGGCACCCTGGCCCAGTCTGTGGGTAAGGCCAAGGCGCGTTCTGTTATCTTTATCCCAAAAGTGGAAAGTTCCATCACCGCCACAGGTACTGACTGAATCAAAAGTAGGGTGGAAGCATATGTTGTTTACCGAGTACACATTCTCGACTGGCTTCTGAGTACCGGCTTGTTGCTCACGCTGACATCGAAACGAAAAATTAGTACGGTTTTGAGCTGCAGATTCCTGCAAGTATTGGATTCCGCAGCGCCCTTCTACCGATCCAATGGCCCATACGAGGCCATCAGACTGGCACGCTACGGAGCGAATTTGGTGTTTAAGAGGACTTGCAACAGTCTTGTGAATGACGTCTGGCTTTGCCAAATCAATCAGGCTGATTTTCTTGTCGGCACATGCAACTACAAGAAGTTTTTTCGCAGTCGCCATCGCGTAGCAGCGCTCAGGAAGCTGGACAGTAGCCACAGGGGAAGGCTGTCGAAGATCCCAATATCTCAGAGTTTTATCCCATGAGGCGGAAGCTATCATCGGCTGTCCAACGTCCACGGTACAGATTTGACTTACAGGCTGATCGTGCTGGCCAACCTGGATTGTTTGACCAGAGGCCAAATCGTGAGCCCGCACGGCATTGTCACAGCCACCGCTTAAAACCTTCGATCCATCTGGCCACCAATCTGCAGTTAGAACAGGTGCCTGGTGCTCATACATCGCCCGAGGCATTCCCTGACCTTGACGGTTGACCTCATAGATACGGACAGTTTTATCCCATGATGGGACTGCAAGATGGTCGGCGACAGGGCTAAACCGAAGCTGGCTGACAGTGTCCGCGGGCCCCGAAGGTAGCTCCGGATCTGAAGCCGTGTTCATCTCCAGATTCGGCTTCGCGCCTGACCGCCCCAGGAGACTCATGTTGTCTTACGTTAGTTACTACCCACGAATGTTTTGATGAACCACAGCAAGCAAGCTTGGTGGGACAGGAGGTAGGTATCTGGATAGAAATTCCTTCTCAGTTTGTTTATCTATTCTGTTCCTTGCCTGAAAGCATGTTTCTCAGTTTATTTTAATTCAGTTTACACTCGAGTGGTAATCTGAAAATGTAGTAGCTCGCGCCAATATCTGAGGTGCGCAAAAGGCTCGATATACATCACACACGTAAATTCTACGTACTTACGCTGCAATAAAGGCGTGGCAGGTTATGCCTCATTTTGCGTATGAGGCTGGTACATAAGTTCCACTTTCGAACCTGTGGGCAGCTTGATGACAAATATGATTGGTGGCCTCGACATGTAAAGTCAAGGCTTACTGGCATGTAGCTAAGAACAGGCGAACAGAACAGGCTACCACAAGAGCAGGACACTACAATATCCAATGTTATGAATGTATATTCTGGTTTTCATATTCCTAGTGATCTGTCGCGTATTGTCCTCTCAACGGTATTGAGTCCGTTTCCCAGTCAAGAATCACGAGTTGCGTCGCCGATCACTAGCCGGAAGAATGTTATTGCAGGCAGATTACCCTCTTATCCCATCACTTCACATGTTATTTGAAAATAGCAGAATTTTATAAAATCTCTGATGTATCGCTCGTAGGGTATGCTCTCAAGTTGCGTGAGTGAACTAGACAGACTCTGAATTGATAAGTGGCTCGCTTAAGGGCAGGGGTAGTGATCTTCGCATGACCAAGATCTGAAAAAAGCTCATTAGATTCCTTATTGAGACTATATATGATGGCTAGACCAAAGCAGCTCAGCATTGCGCGCTGTTCATTCCAAGCTCTATGAGGGCATCCTTTCTTTTATTTTTAGCTTCTGCTACGCTTGCCGCATCTGATGAGCTCCATTCCGATCCCTACCTACATGTTGTTTACGAATATGTGACAGTGGACAACTGTAAACCTGCATCAGCTCCGACTGAAGCATCGCCATCACTATCGCTTTCTCTTTCCTCAACGTCCCCACTATCAAGCGCTTCGCGAGCAACCACGCCGTCATCTGACCCAACTCTCTCTGATAAGAGCAGTTCTCAAGTTAGCGAGCCTTCGAATGTTGGACCTGTGTTCACTCACTCCTCTTCCATCCTATCGACTCCCGTGCACTCTTCTAGCAGTGTGTTAGCTTCTTCTGCTGTGGATAGCTTCAGAGCGTCTGAGTCGCCTAGCACCCGTACTGAGATATCACCTTCAGAGAGCGTGTTACATTCAAGTTCCAGAACTCTCGCGCATCGCTCAGATACCGACAGCGTCAGTGCAACCTCTCATTCATTATTGCAGCCCTCTGGTACTACAAGCTCTTTCCATTCGCACTCAGCTCTCCTTACCGTTAGCTCTGTTCCATCTTCAATCCCCGGGCAACAGTCTGCCTACACAATTCTGCCAGCCAATTCGGCTACAAGCGCTTCAGCGAAATCAGGATATGACTCCAGTAGCTCATCCATCACGCGTGCAGCCAAAACTCTCACCTCGAGTTCAAAGCGCCGCAATTACAATTCAAGCATTGCTTCAGTGACAACATCGGTTAGCGACATATTTGTGTCCTCAGTCACTGCGAGAACTAATGCTACCGAAGTTAGTGTTCTTAGTGCAGTCACAACGCCATCAAGTGTGTCTAGCACGCCTCGCGCAAGTCTATTTACCACAGTATCTGCTGCTGTGAGCTCCACCGCTTATATCTCAAGCGGGTTGACCTCGATGAAGAGCGTGAATGCGACTAGTGCTACTCCAACGCTAGATTCAATCTCAGACTCAATATCTATCGCAGAATCGAGCCGTGTAATTAATATATCGACAGAAACTGTCGCATACGATCACAGCATAACGAATCTAGCCATTGAGTCTTCGACATCAATTGCCTCGCCCACTATAACCTACTCATACAACGCCAGCAGCCAATATCCAAGTTCGCTCATTGGAATCTCAAGCAACGGGGTAGCGACAAGCTCGGCATCTGGGGAAGCACTCCTCGTGGACTACAAGTCGACTCTTTCCTCGGGTCTTAGCGCAGTTCCGACAGAGACCCAACCGCTACCAGATTCCACCCAGAGTTTGAGCTTCAGTTCGCAGGATGCTACTAATTCTGTAAGTGTTGACGCAACTGGAGCTTCCGCTAGCTTATCATCGATGGAGGGGGCCTCCTCCACAGTGAAAACTTCTTCCTCTACAACTGATCCTGTTGGCGTGGAGCTACCTACTGTCGGAACATCCAGTTCAAGCACCGCTGCGGTGATGTCGTCTATATCAGTGACAGAATCTGAACCTACTACTACGCAGTTTTACTCAAGTTCCGCAGATTCTACGACTGCTGCTGTACAGTCCCCCACTATATCTACGAGTTCCAAGACTTCTGCTACGTCTACAACAACAACAGCAGCAACAACAGCAGCAACCACAACAGACTCTGAGTTCACTGCTAGTGTCCAATCGCTCACTACACACACGAGTTCCTCTAAGACTTTGGAATCATCTTCAACGATA
The DNA here is from genome assembly GCA_001599275.1 of Wickerhamiella domercqiae. Classification (NCBI taxonomy): domain Eukaryota; kingdom Fungi; phylum Ascomycota; class Dipodascomycetes; order Dipodascales; family Trichomonascaceae; genus Wickerhamiella; species Wickerhamiella domercqiae. The sequence goes on from BCGM01000001.1 coordinate 1,470,763, forward strand.
GCAGACTCTGAACCCACTGCTACCCAGGCACTCTCGAGCTACGCGAGCGCCATCTTGGATTACCATAATCAAGTTCGAGCGCTGCACAGTGCGCCTGCAATGGTGTGGAATTTCACAATTGCTGCCTTCGCAGAGAACTATCTTACTGGCGTGGCAAGTCCAGAGACGTGCCACTTTGCGCACAGTGGTGGTCCCTACGGTGAAAACATAGCGCTTGGCTTCACCAGCGATGTGGCAGCATGTGAAGCATGGTACAATGAAAACGAGTTATATGATTATGAAGGCGAGTTCACAGAGAGCACTGGCCATTTTACTCAGATGGTATGGAAGGCGAGTACGTCAGTTGGATGCTACACGGCCAAGTGTGGCTCTTATGATTCGGAATATTTGGTATGCGAATATTGGCCCAGGGGAAATATAATTGGGTATTTTACGGAAAATGTCTCTAGAGACTGATTGAGGGAAAACTTATGTATTCATCATTAAGAAGTTTCTAACGGCACTAGTTCTTCAAATCTCTCTACCGGCGCAAGCTGCTCTGCAACGGCCGTCTTGTCGCCGCGAATATAACGCCTAACGTAGTATGGCACCATCTCGTACACTTGATGGCGCATGAATTTAGTTGTTGGTACAGCAAATACGGCGTTCAACTCTTCCAGTGATAATTGCCGCGTTTCTGGTACCCATAAGAATATCATTACCCAGGCCACGATATTGAGACCCGCATAAAAGCCAAATGCACCTGTCATTGTCATTATTGCCTCTATCCGGAAAAATGTGAGACTTAGAACTGCGGTCACGAGGTTATTCCAAAATACAGCCATGCTCATGCCTACCTCGCGATGTGACAATGGAAAAATCTCAGCTGAGTACGAGAAAGGCACCGGCCCAGTACCCAAGCTATAAACAGCAGTGAACAAGTAGATGAAAAGAGCAACAAGCCCGAGTTTTGTGCTTTTGTCTGAGGCCAGATTGCTCAGAGCAGCGCCGAGCAGCGTCACAAAGAGAAGAGGAAAGGTAACCAGGAGCAAACCGCGCCGACCTAAAGGAGACTCAATGGACCAAATAGCTCCAAAGCTGAAAATCCAATTAACGAGCCCAAATCCCCAACTGGCCCATAACGAATCGGTGACGTTATGGGTTACTCGTTCGAAAACCACGCCTGAGTACGACGAGATAATGGAAATACCGCTTAGCGGTTGTGACAACATTGCTGCAAAAGCAGCTAGGCTCGCTTGTCGCAAACGATTGCGATGAAAAAGCTCTGTGAATCGAGATATCAATGGTCCATGTCCCATCACAGCCCGCTCTTCGAGTAGCTGCACATATAGGAGATACAGGTCACGCGCCGCGATAATTTTGTGTGCACGGAGACGAAGAAGAGATTTCCACGCGTCATTTATGCGACTCTGGTTTATATACCATCTCGGGCTCTCTGGGCACAGGTAGACACAAAGAGCTAGCGGGACGGCAGGGACTAAAGCTGTTCCAATTTGATATCGCCACGAATGTGGTCCCACGTTATGTTCAGAGAAAACGAGATTCGAAGATGAGCCAAAGAGAATGCCCATTGCCGTGTATATTTGCCAGCTAGACACGAGAGCTCCGCGAATACGCGTAGGTGCATTTTCAGCCGCTAAAACTGGTGCTGTGACCTCCATAAAACCTATTCCAAGTCCGAGGAGCAGGCGACATATCAAAAGCTCCCACCATTGGTGAGTGAACGCTGAGCCCAGCGGGCAGATTATTGTAATAACTGCCGCAAGAAACAAAGCCCCACGGCGGCCCACAAAATTGTTCAATGGGTCTGCAAGCCATGCTGAGCACCCACAGACGCCGATGAAAGGAGCGGACGAAACAAACCCTATAATCCATTCATTCTTACCATATGTAGCTGTTCCGGGTACCGCCGCTATTCCCATCTCGCGAGGGAATGTTAGAAGTGCTCCAGTGATCGAGGATTGGTCTGTGCCCTGACAAAATGCACCTAATGAGCAGACCACTACCGAGAGCGCTAAGGGGAGCGTCATAGTACTCCAGGGACTAGACGCATCTTTCATGAGTGCATCTAACTCGTCTTCTGTAAGTTCAATCCCAAGCTGACGGTGACGAACGCAAACCTTAATATCTGAGGGTGTCGAACCAGATGTGTCTGACAGAGAGTCATTGCTGGCACTCGCATTGAACTCAAGTGCATCTTGGTTCTGGGCAACGAGTGCGCCTCGTTTCAGCAACTCTGAATCTTCCTCAATTCCGTAATGTATCGCAAACGTATCAATTTGTTCGAACAATTCCGTCCGGCTCAGACCTGCGAGTGGTGCAGATATTGTCGGCTGGGGCCTAGCAGCTTCCTCTTCTTGAGCCGGAAACTTGGCCCTCGTTGGGATCGACAGGGTCGAAATACTTCTCTCTAGAAATTTTCGCATGCTAGACTGAATCCTGGACTACGGTTTTTTGTGATATACTCTCTATTTCAATAAGGTTGGATGGATGGTTAATTGAACTCTAGATGATACGCAGCAATCATCATCTATATCAGGCAGGCTTTCAGCCTTGCGACGCGGGAGTCAATGATGCTTATATGCGAGCTAAGATTTTTACCTGTAGGATTGGAACCCTTTAAGGGTGTTATGATTATTCAAATGGGTTAGAGCGTTCGTACGCTTCAACCATCCTGGCGGCTCCATCGTCTGTCTGGGAGAATGCAAACCCTCGCTGCTTTCTCATACGTGTGACCTGACGCGCTTTGCGTATAGCACGCTGAAATTGATCCATGCGAGGTTGCGGATCTGCCATCTTATATTTTTGTATTTCTTGAACATAGTGGTAATATTCTGGTTTGTACATTCGGCGCCAATATTTCCAAGCGACGTCCCGCCACAAACACGCCCCAGCAACCACAAAAATTAGAGCCCAAAAGACTACAGTGGGATAAAGAGCTTTCAAAACCCCTGTGTATTCCCGAGATACGCCAGTGCGAGGGGCGATGGTTGCGTATAGTGGGAAGAAAGCAAGCCATAGGAGAAAGGAACCAGGTATTGCGATCACAGTGTAGCGATTCCACATGTTGGTCACTAAAGCAGCCTTACCAAGAGCAGTCAAAACGCAAGATGTGTATACAGCTGTGCCCCATGTCCACGTATTCGCAATGGTACCATTGGAAAGAGTATTTCCCTGACCATATGCCCAAACTCCGAACCAAAATATAATCAGGGAATGATATACGCCGTCAGCAATCCATTGCCAAAATTGATTGACACTTAGAAAAACTCCTCTTTGGCCCAGGCGATATAGTTGCGGGTATTTTTCAAGCAGTCTAGCTGATACAAACTGATCCAGAATTCCAAGGGCAAACGGCGGAAGAACAGTACAAATCACATTGTAGAATGTCACCGTCCATGATTCGTAAATCGTTTGACCAGAGAACCCATTTAGAAAAACATACCAAAATTGAGTAAGATAGAGAGCAATATTCTTGTAGAAAGAATATAAAATCGCTCTACTCAATCGATTGTAGCTCCATGAGCCGTGGACTAAAAGAAGCTTGCGTAAAAACCGGAACTGTCCGATAGCAATGTCTGCAGAGCGTGCGGCTTGTTGCCCCTCCATTCCTGATATGCCTACCCCAACATTTGCAGCCTGAATCATGCTCACATCATTCGCCCCATCACCAATGGCTAGAAGAGCTTGCCCCGGTTTGTGCTGCTTTACTAGCTTGACAACCAAAGCCTTCTGTAGAGGAGACACGCGGCAGCAAAGAACCGCCTTGCATCGCAGTGCTAAATCAATAAAGTCAGCCGCAATATCGGGTTGTAGAGCATGTTGAAGGGACCCACCGTCCACCACCAGTGCAAGGGTATCGAAATCAGCGCTTGTCGCCTCTGGGGTTGCAAGGGCTTCAATCTTAGACAGAATGTTAGCATGTACGGCGTCAGCACCTACTTCATTCACAATAAGAAGGTTCATGTCCTCACTTAACAGTTTGCAGCTCATTCCAATGTTGATCGCAGTCTCTTGGCGATCACCTGTTAAGACCCAAATTTTTAGGCCTGCGTCCTGAAGTGCGTGTATTGTTTCTGGAACTCCTTCCTGGAGCTTGTCCTCAATCGCAGTAACACCTACAAGTTTTAAAGAGTGTTCGATTCGCTCGGCCAGCTCTTCAAGCTTCTCCGCACGATTCTCTAGAGATGCAGCGGCATCTTCGAAATCTGCGGCCCAAGCATTGTACTCGCTCGAAGGAACAACGCGCTGTGCTAAGCACAAAGTTCGCAAACCAATTCCAGCAAATTCCTCGAGAGCATGAGCGACTTCTCGCTCCTGGCTTGGATCTTGCAGCCGCTCGAAAATTACAGTGTCGGCACCCTTTGTTAAAAGTCGTATCTCGCCTGAGGCGAAGCGTACAACCACAGACATACGTTTGCGTGTAGAGTTGAACTCGCAGATATGCAATAGTTCAAGTTCCAGGAGACCTTCTGGGGTACGGATGTCTATACCATGTGGACGGCGAGCAACAAACTCGTACCCTAATGATGCTGCACCTTGTACAAGAGCCCCCTCATCGGGAGAGGAAGCCTGATATTCTCCGTCGACTGGTATGACTGTATGGCATGCAGAAAGAATAGTTAAAAGGTCTGGATCATTCATCTGTTGCAACCGGAGCCATTCTCCTTGTCGCTCTTCTGGAATATCATCTGAGAACACGCTTCCATTGATGAAACAAGCTTTAAATTCCATCACATTCCGAGTCAATGTGCCAGTCTTGTCACTGAATATGTGACGGATTTGACCAAGTTCCTCAACTAGAGACGAAGTACGGCATACAGCCGGTACGTCGTGATCTGCGTCGTACATCTCTAGATCGTTCGAGATTAACCACCCCTGCCAGTATTTGATAATTTCTACTGTCACAAAAAGAGATATCGGAACCAAATTGGAGAATAGAATCCAATAGGTGAGCAAATCCAAGAAAAAAGTTGAAGTGGCACTAGCATGGGCTAGCTGAAGGTACCACAACTGAGATCGATATAGGTTCAAACGTACCACATTCCCTAAGCTCGACATAATAGCCATAGCCAAGAGAATGAGGAAGAGAAACACGATCTGAAGATTTATCATGTGCTCGACTCCTGTGCGTTTGATCGGAGCAGCCGTGGCGTTACGCATGAGCTTGGTCTCATGGCCTGTAAACACAACTATACCATATATCCATGATGTATTTCGCAGGGAGGTGCCTCTGAGAAGCATCTGATCCGGGCCAAGTGGAGCTCTTGTCTGCGGTCGGTCCAAGTATAACGTGCCGTCGAAAGTGTACAGCGACGAATTTGGTTGCTCGCATTCAATCCTACCTGTGGCACTGGCTAACTGGGATGAGGAGCGTAGCTTAGCCGTCACTGCTAGAGCTTGCTTGATTTTTAGATTCGTTTCGCCATCCAAATTGGCTGTTTCAACGTAGCACAGTCCCTCAGGCTCAGACGTAGCGATTACAACTAAGTCAGCTGGTATCGCCTGCTCACTGCCAACTTGAACGATGTCGCCTACCTTCAATTGGCCCCAGCGCTTGGTTATCCATGTTCCAGTGCTCCCTAATACTTGGCTTGGAGAATCATTCAGCTCTGTATCAGCGCGCCAGCGCTTCCAGTCTTCGATGAGCTCCTTGGTAGCAGATGTTAGAAGCACAACCAACAGAGTACCAATCGTGGTGTATCTATTTGTCGGAGAAACGCCGGGTACTTGTTGAATCAACGCCGTGGCCAAGAAAAATAAGTTCGCATATTTAGAGAATTGCTCGAATAGAAACTTCGGCAGGAAGGTGGCAATGTTGTACTTAGTGGTAGACACTCTGTTTCCCGTGAATCGAGACTGTGATACTGCATCGTTCAAGTAGACTCTCCTATGCTCAGGGCCGTCAGAGGAGCCCGTTGATTTGCGAAGAATCCACCTTCGCCATAGACGTCTGATGTCAAAATCTTCATCATCGTTTCCATTGGAGCCACCTCTTGTTTCAGAATATCCTCCATGACCCCACATAGTGCGACCTGCACCGTCTAATTCTTCGAGCTCGTGAATCGAGAGATCGTCGTCTTCATCTACCTCGAAGGGATTGGAAACGGTGGGCTCAGATACGGGGGGCAAATCTGCTAGCTCCCTTGTATCTTGTTGTATTCTGGATGTCTCTATGTCTCTGTCTGCATCTCCACCGCTGTCTATAAGCCAAAAATCGTCCTCTTGAGGCATGCGACGCGTTCACAAGGCACTGATTATGTGAGGACGTGTTCGCCGCTACGTAGACAGCAATTAATATGCGCGTGCCGTAAACTATGCACAAACATACTGAATTACGATAATGTCCTTGATTGTGTGTTCATTGTAATTCCGTACTGGAAAGGATGCTTTTGAAGTTTCGGCAGGGCTTTGAGAGTCCGCCTCACTGAAGAACATATCGAGCTTGCAAAATGAAAAAAAAAGCGAGAGGCTGGCGGCATCTGGCCCGAATCATGTCTCTACTTAGGTGTTACGGCTACATAGTCGCAGGGTGTCCTCTAATTCGTTTCTTCAATTATTTAAGATCAATACTAGCTTGATGATGACCCGCTATTCAAACTATGGCTCGAGTATTAGATTAGTAAGGTAGATGCTTAGGGCTTTACTTATCTACAATCGAAGGCGCGAAGTCTGGTCATTGGAAGACTGACTCTCACTCATAAAAGGGCTTGAGACAACCCAGTTTTTGTTTATCTCGAGGCCAATTAATCTTTTCCATAAAAAGGTTCCCCTCGAGCTCAGCAATTGCTCAGTAGACAGGAAAGTGCAGCCCTAAGTACGTATCATTATGTAAGGATTTAGAAGTCAGAGTGAAAACTCGAGACATCTTACTATCTCTCAACTACCCACAAAAACCATGTCGAGACGGACAAAGAAGGTAGGCATTTCCGGTCGTTACGGCGTTCGCTACGGTTCTTCGTTGCGTCGTCAGGCCCGCAAACTCGAGCAAACTGCTCATGCACGGTACTTGAGCCCGTTCACTGGCAAGCACACAGTTCGGCGCCAAGCTGCTGGCGTCTGGAAGTGCAGCTCTAGTGGCAAGACCATCGCTGGTGGCGCATACTCGCTAAGCACTCCTGCTGCCACAACCGTGCGTTCTACTATCCGCCGTCTACGTGAGCTAGCCGATGCTTAAATGTGCCTTATATATATGGGACCACATTCGCCTCAAGGGGCACATAGGCCCGGTAATGAACTACATATTCCTGTTGATTTAGGATAAAATATTTCGCAAGCTATAGAAAAGTGGCAAGCAAGGGTATGTCGTATAATTAACTTTGCCCTTGTCGCCCATTTTCCGTAACAGTAACATGACCGAAGGCTTTCCAATATGTTGGATGAGTAATTTGGAGAATGTGCGTATAGCCTGGATCAATGCTATTTATGATTATTACGTTTCCATGCGGTAGTTATTCCGTATGGTAATCTGAAACTGCAATCCCGTAGGGATGTAAAAGTTGGTGTCTCGGAATATTTGGGAATGGCGGTTCTAAGCCCTCCTCCCTCAATGCTCATTCATTTAAAGCCTCGCTCCGTGGCTGTCTCTGCAGTTAAAATAGAGCATGCTCGAGCAACTGAGTGAAGACTTTCAAACTCACCTCTTCTACGGCGAGCAAGTTTAATTTCAGCTTCGTTGTAGTCCCACATAGGTGAACTCGCGGCGAGAAGAAAGCTTGTCGCTCTTTCTAGCGATTTAGCTTCTGTACCCCTTTATTCTCCACACTATGTTGTGATATGTGTGTGCTTAAGTAGCCTTGATGACCAGCTAAGAAAACACCACCATCTGATGCAGAAAGAAACAACAAGCCAGGCCGCTGCGATTGAGACTTGCAATTGATCCCTAGCCAATCCACGAGCAAATGTGCATTATTTTGCGATGATCGTCGTTAATGATGTAGCATCTTGAATCAATCAGTGCGACAAGGGAAGGATCAACAAGGGTTAAAATGACTTATATGCGGCCCCTATAACTGAGAAGAGGTTATGTACTACGAAATTTCTAATTCAATGGTTATGCCTGGTAAGAATTGTTTAGATTCCCGCTTGTAAATTCTATCAAATGTCTCTTCTGCGACCAGAGTGCACACATATGATGATAACCCTGAACTATGCATATCGCTTACAAACGTGCATACACCAATCTCGTGGACATGCAGCCCCCACAGTGACATGAGAACCATGGCTCATTGAATATATATGTAACTTAATAAATCAAATTAAGCCATTGGCGGTTGATATCTAGTACCTATTCTGGCACAAGCCCTCTTATTCTGCAGAGAAGATCGAATCTTATTGCATGGCTCACTCTGGCCCGTCTCACACTCTCTCATCCTCCAGCTACATTCATAAGGAGCTTCAGGAGTGTGTGCGCTCGACTCAATCCAGCAAGCAGCGAAGACGATGGAAAAGAGAAAGGTGTTCTTCCTACCTTCTGCTGGATTCACCGACGCGTTTCTTAGCTAATCACAGGGACGTGATACGCGTCAGCAACTGTGAAGGCAGCACTCCCACATCGGCCGCCCATTGCGACATGGACGACGACGGCGGCGACCCGTTCGCACCCGCTGGTCTGAGGCGCTCAGAGGGACTACTTAATCTCAGACATCACCGGTTGAATACAGAAAACGCGTCTCAGCTCTCCCAACCTGAGTCTGGGGCAGAGGGCCGCCCCGCGCTCAAGCGACCGCACCCATTTGGCTCTTCAAGACCTAGTTTTCTAACACCAGGTTCACCAATACCCTGCTCTCCAGCTATCCACAGTCCTGTCGCCATGCGAGCAAAGCGGTTCCACATGCCGGCGCGGCTGAGTGGCCCCTCACCGGGACCACCTCTACTTTCATTGGGAGCTCAACCTACTCCTGAAGCTAGCATGAGTTCCTTCAAACGAGCAAAGCCGCTTCAGACTGCCTTTAGTGGCTCTGGACTTGTCTCTAAATCAGAACGATCTATAAGCAGTTCGCTCAACGCGTCTCTTCCTATTCCAGAGACCCCTTGTAAGAACGGAGTGGCCACTCCTGATGCTTCTTCAAGGCACAATGGCTCCTTCTTGGGACTTGGAGAACGTATGGAACGATTTAGTTTGAGCCATGTTGCGTCCCCTGATACGCCGACACGTGATCATTCAGGATCAGCTTCTGCTGGGCCTCTCCATACAGAACAGAACAGTGATCTAGATCTGCTAGAAAGGAGGAGCTCAATAATATTATCTGGCTCTGTACCTGGTGGTAGAGCCGTCGCGGATAACAGTTCTGTTGGCTCATTGGGATTCTCGGGATCCCAAGGAGCCTACACACCCATGACACTACACACAAGCACACCAGTTCCTGCATTTCGTACACTTTCTCAGGCTACAGTGACTCCTGGTACAGTAAGGAGACCCAGCCTTGACATGTCAGACTCTGTTGAGTCTCCGGTCAGCACGGTGTCCAGCCCACATACGCCAGCTGTGACTGCGCGAAGAACTCCGGACCTGGACTTGTGCTTGGCTCGGAGGTTCGAGTCAACAAAAGAGGTGGGCACAAGTGAGTTTTCATCTGTTTTTGTTGTTTCTCAAGGCAAGCAGAGGTGGGCAGTAAAAAGATCAGCACGGCTTCGGAGTGCCTTCGGCCGGCGACGATACGCAGAGGAAGTAGAGATACTGCGACGAATGTCCAAGCCATCCGCTTCTACTCGTTCAAGCATAGACGGCAGCATAGGCGGGACCGCTGCTGAGGACGATGACTATGAAGAGCATGTCATTTCTCTTGCCGAAGCTTGGGAAACAGACTCATTTGGCTATATCATGACAGAATGGTGTGAGAATGGCGACTTGGATCGATTTCTAGCTGAACAGAGCTCATCTGGGCGTTTGGAGGAATGGCGAGTGTGGAAAATTCTTGCAGAACTGGCACTGGGTATAGAGTTTATTCACTCCAGAGGAGTTTTGCATCTTGACCTAAAGCCAGCAAATGTGTTCGTAACATTTGAGGGCCAGCTCAAAATAGGTGACTTCGGGATGGCTACATCATGGCCCGCGCCGGCTGGACTCGAGCGCGAGGGTGATCGTGAATACATCGCTCCCGAAGTACTTGAACGGGGAGAATATGATAAGCCAGCGGACGTATTTTCGCTGGGGCTTATTATGGTCGAAGTGGCCGCTAACATCGTCCTACCGGACAATGGAATTCATTGGCAGCGCTTAAGGAGTGGCGATCTCTCGGATGCTGGACGTCTTTCGTCTGGTGACTTGAGAAGGGCGGAGGAAAGTACAACTATTCCGGAATGGGCACCTCGGTTCCTAGTCGATGACTCGCATGCTCTGGACGTACTTGTTTCAGCAATGCTTTCTCCACGGCCCAGTGACCGGCCTACTGCGGAGCAATTATTATATTCCAGAGAACTTGAGCTCGTGAATTCACGACGTGCTGCCGGAGCTGTAGTTTATGAGGGTGACTATGGCCCCGCACCATATGAGGTTGAGCCCGCGTGGCGACCCTAATCCAATGTATACTATCTGTATAATTACTGTTTTTCTAATAAAGGCCCTTGTGTGAAATGTGTAAGCGCTGATCCGAACCGTAGCCTAGAGACCGCCGGGGGAATCAGATCTGTGGACGGTGGCTGCCAGATTGGGAAATATGACTAATATTGCAAGTAAGCTTCGTAGGACTTGTACACCTTCACAGTTTAAGAAAGATGAGCGCATACGCAGACGCGTTAGCTTCTACAGACCCCCAGAGGGCTTATGGATTACTGCAAGCTCGATTCAATGGTGCGAAGCAGATCACTGTGAAGGTGGCTGACTGGGTCTCGGAATATGCGGCTCTGCATGCGCGGCATTCATCAGAACTGCAACGGTTTATCAGCCGCAGTGTGTTAGCAGAAAGCGAACTTGGCACACTTGCTGCACCATGGCAATCTCTTGTTGAAGTTGCTGTTGAGAAAGTACGAAGCGGCAGTGAGCTGAGCAATCGGATCACTCGCGAAGTTGAGCAGCCTATTCGACAGAGCATTGTGGGATCTGAGGTGGAACGCTTACTTACCGATTTATCACATCGCTACAGCTCAAGTACTGTCAATGGTCTTCAGTCACTGGATGAACATCGTCTGCAGGCTCTCAAGGATGGCCTCACACGCTTAACTACGCTTGAAGTCGACTCTGCCCAAGGCGTAATCGCGGCCACTGAGCCAGCTGTGCAGTCTCTTATTACATTTGAGCCATCCGAGGACATTCAATCGTATGTTGCCAAGGTTGTATCAGGGATCGCGCCCATAGCTACTCCGATTGCCAGTTCATCTAGACATCCAGCAGCAAACAGTCGAGTAGCATCTGCTGCCACTACGGCTGATAAGAAACCTTCTCGAAAAGTCTCGCGCGGCTCTTTACTTATGAATGATAATGCGTCGACCACCTCCTCGGCACGCAATAAGAGTGGTGCTTCCAAGCTCAGAGCGAAGGTCGGGTCAATTTTTGGTCGCAAACCCAAGCCTCGCAGCGCTGCGTGGAATTCCGACCAGGCGAGTGGTACCCCCGAGCCGGACTCAGATGCGGCTGTAAACCGTCGACATTCTGTGCAAGTGACGCCGAGTATCCAACCGCCAGACTTTGGCTTCTTAGGTGGTGCTCCAGCTCGTACACCGTCACCTGAACGCTCTAGAAGAAGCACAGAGCATGCTGCCGCAATTCACCGCTCTCCAAGCTCAGCGTCACGACAACCTCCGGCACCTCCGCCTGCCCGGCACTCCGTGCACGTACCTCTCCGACCGGAAGTTTTATCTCCAGCGCCAGCACCTCCTCCGGTTCAGAATGGACCCTTGGGTATGCCGTCTCACTTTTCAGAGGCGGGGGCAGCAGTTCAAGAGCAACAAATGTCGGCACCAAACTTAAATGCGCCGGCTTTGCCGGAACAAAGCTTGAATCGGCAGAGTAGTTTAAGACGTACACCAAGCGTCAACAGTCCAGTCCAACCTTTGCGGGTCCATCCTAGTGCGACTCCAGATGAAGACGAACCATTTTTCTTCCCTCAAAATAAGCCTAGCGAACCGAGTCCAGTGAGTCCATCACGGAATGTGCCAACCTCGTCGGCAGTGACAGAGACGCCTCGTCAGACTAACGACGAGCAGTTTTATACGCCAGCACAATATTTTGCTCCCCAATTTCCCTCACAGCTGGAAGCTGCCAACGGCTCTGTGGTGTCTCTCACTTCGTCAACATTCCCCACGTCTGGGACCAGCCTTACGCGCGTTGCCTTGCCCCCTGCGCCTATGCAGCAAGGTCTAGTCGGTTCCGTTCTTGAGCGTATCACGGCACAATGGTCAGAGAGTGGGAAACTAGTAGCCGCCAGTGCCAGCGGAGACGTTGTCGTCCAGTTGAATCCTGGTGGCGATATTCCTGCTAGACTTGTGGTCAGCGCTCTAGGAACTGTGCTCGAAATTGAGCCTGCAGCCCCCCAAATATCTCAACTCACTGCGAACACGTTCGAATTTGCGTCGCCTGCAGAAGGAACAACTACGGAACTGGCGAAGTATACTGTCTCTAATGCAGAACAGTGCGTTCCTTTACAGCTTGTGCCACAGTGGCGTATAGAAACGCATCAAGCACGTCTAATGCTGTCGTACTCATTGCCTGAAACTTGGAGGGGTTCTGAGACCGTTGAAATATCTGACCTAGTCGTGACTGTATCAATATCTGGAGGTCATGCTCGCGCTGCCCAGTCAAAACCCATGGCAACTTTTTCTCGCGAGCGTCAGCGTGTAACTTGGCGGTTTGCGCAACCCATTATTCTGCGCAGAGGCCAAACTCAGCGCCTGCTGTGTCAGTTTTCGACAGAAGCGCCTGCTGAGCCATCTGCGGTGACGGCGCGAATTACCTTGTCATCTTACCGAGCTAATGTTGCCCTTCAGTTGCTGGACGAGAAAGCCAATGCATGGTTGCCCATCCCGCTAGCTGCTGCCGCTGCTGCAGATATCTCTGCCTAAACACTCTGCCCTTTTTTAGTGATTTAGAAACCTCGAACTTAATTTTGCTTGCTCCTTTTTAATGAATAGAGCTGGTAGGTATCGCGAGAAGATATAGCTGATGTTACTCGCTGCTTGGCTTGTTGGTCTATTTGCTCGCAAGCTGGTGGTCAAATACGTTGGCCGAGCAGTAGTACGAGTAATCTAGTTTACATGATTCGAGCTGTGGGTACTGGCCGATCGGAAATTAAATTAAATAGAATAAAATGCTTTTACAAAAATCGGGCAAACGAGCGTCGCAAAGACCTGCTAACGTTAGACTTTTGTGCACCAACGAAAGAGTTCACAGCTACCCGTACAGCACGATCGACATCCTGACGAGCTACATATTCACTAAGCCGCATCCTCGCGAACGACTCGGCTAAACGAATAATGGATTCAAGGTGACGAACTGTAATGGGGAAAGATCCCGTCGACCGCGCATCTTGACGTAGCTGCGTGTACAGAGAAGTAATACGCTCAACATCAATGTGCATAAGCTGAGGTCTGACCCGAGAACGGGCATACCGTATATAGTTTCGTAAAAGGTGCTGAGGAATTGGACCTTCTTCTCCAGGGAGGTCTTCTTGGGCCTTTCCAGCATATTCGGGATGAGATCTAGAATGACTGTCAACGACGAATTTCGCTAAGCGTTCATCTGTTTCAGGATTGACGATATCGCGTACAACACAAAGAACATCAAATCTAGACAAAATTGGCTCAGTAAGATCAACATTTTGTAATAAGGGCAGAGCAGCGTTGTAACGTCCCCCTTGAGGATTGGCAGCAGCAATTACTGCACAGCGCGCTTGAAGATTGGCAACAATACCAGCCTTCGAGATAGAAATCGATTGCTGCTCCATTGCCTCATGGATAGAAGTACGATCCTGATCATTCATTTTGTCAAACTCATCAATCAGGCAAGTGCCTTTGTCTGCAAGCACTAGCGCACCGCCTTCAAGAGTCCACTCACGCGTGATTACGTCCTTTCGCACGCTTGCTGTTAGACCAACAGCCGATGCGCCTTGACCTGTTGCAAATACAGCCCGGTAAGCAGTTTGTTCGGCATACTTCAGCAGCTGCGATTTGGCTGTGCCGGGGTCACCTAGGAGGAGAACGTTGATATCACCTCGTATAGTAACTTTGCCAGCATCCTTCGAAACACCGCCAAAAAGTGAGCATGCCAGTGCTGTTTTGATATCCTCGTGGCCATAAATAGATGGCGCAATACTTGCTACAATCTTAGAGACAATTGCGGGATCACGCGCAAGTTGTCTAACCTCTGCTTCCTCCGCTTCAGTGAGGTCTGCATCTCGATCGGAGCGCTGGCCTTGTACGTTGTTTGCCTCTAGCACCGTGCGGAAGACAGGAAAGCCATTACGGGCATTCAGTGAGCCGTCATATGCATTCTTATAGACACCAGTGACTTCAATCTCGTCGCCAGGCTTTGCTGCGTCAATGAGATCCCAGAGGAGTATCACATCTCTCTGCCGAGGCAAGCGGCCAGCAGGTACAGTTCCTGGTGATTCCTGAAGTGTCGCCCTCTGATAGTTTCGATACACAGTCTTTTCACTGTTAAGCACGAATGGCCCACGACTTTGGCAATTGAAACAGAAAGATACATGAACTTCTTGATTAGAGTCCTGAACATAGGGTCCCAGGACCTGTCCACATTTCCGGCAATCAAACTTGACATACTTCAGCTGAGGAAAAACGCCAGTACGACGCGTAACAACGCCACGAACACGGACCAGCGAGTTCAAATGATTCTCTCTCAGGTCTCGAAGACTGAATGTATTGGGCACATTGGCAATACGAACATGAATTTCTGGGTGAATTTGGGCATAAAAAGGATATATGAGCTCAACGGCGCTCATAGCAACGACATCTAGAATCTTTAGCATTTCTGCTGGGGCCACCGCTAGAAAATAAGCGAGAATAGCACGACTTTCTACTAGGTGGTTATAGTCCACCACAAGCGATTCCGCATTCACTTCACCTAGGGCCCTAATCCGTGTGCCATACACACTACGCCCATTTTCATCAGTATATTCAAGTAAGAAATTTCGAAATTCGTGAGCAATCCCTCGGGAAACTGCTGGTTGTGTGACCCATTCTGCCACACTTGGAGCCTTAACATCTCCCATATCTCGAAGGGACATAGGAGCCACCCCCAGCTCCTCGTCGTCTGTGTCCATGTCACTGGGCTCCTCGTCAAACTGATCTCGCCTGCGTCGTCGACTTGGAAGTGCACCGGCAGTTCCAGCGGGCTCATCATCATCCGCACCTACCAAGAATCTATCTCCGCCTCGTTCAGTGTCTTCCTCACGAC
This sequence comes from Wickerhamiella domercqiae, assembly GCA_001599275.1. Lineage (NCBI taxonomy): Eukaryota > Fungi > Ascomycota > Dipodascomycetes > Dipodascales > Trichomonascaceae > Wickerhamiella > Wickerhamiella domercqiae. Next base: position 1,486,112 of record BCGM01000001.1, read on the forward strand.
CTTCGCGGTGGCGGCGCATCAGCATTGCATCTATCCGTCGTCTTTCAGCGGCATCGAGTTCTCTTGCGTCGCTTGCATCGTCCACAAGGTCATCACTGAGATTGTAGCGGTCCTGAACTTCATCTGGAGCATAATCTCGTGACATGGCCTCGGCGAATAGATCTTCACCTTCTTCTTCCTCAAGAGCCTCGTCTAAGACATCTACATCATCATCAATTCGAGGGAGGTCTTCGTCCTCTTCGAATGGCAAAGGCGGAGATGACGGTAGCTCGGGTGCTGAAGATGGTGATGACGGCGGTAAGTCTTCGCTTGCTAGATGGTCTCTTTTCCGTCCAGCCATCGCCTTGAATAGACAGGTGTAAAAGGAGAGTGTGACGCGTGTTACTAATTGACGCGTATACAGCCCATTAGCGGCTAGGGTTAGACCTGAACTTTTCCTTGATATTAAGCGTGTTACGTACGCCTGAGAACACTATTATTGCTGTAGCCAGCGGAAAGATTAGAGAATAATAAAATTGCTAGTTACGGAGACCCTGAATCTGAGTCCCCGCAGGATTCATGCTCGGAGAAATGCATACCGGCTTGGTCAATCGACGTATATATAGTTCTTGACGGCGCCCATGGCGAAAATACTAAAGACATTGTACGACGCGCGCAACCGCTCAACTTGAGTACTATGCGTTGGTCGATTTTCGTAGTCCAGAAGTAACCGCCTGTTGGTCTTTTCCTGCTTTGGCCTATATCGCCTTCATTAGCAAAAGGATCCTCGCTCCAGCCCAAGAGCCAACGTTCCTGCATAGGCTGGCTTCTCCATAGCGGAGTGTGCTGGCCCTGCTTTTTTAAGTTTGGACTGTCTCGTACTTGATTAAGGGCCAACACGGCTGTATTCGAGTGTGACGCAGTATATCGAAGCTCGCGAGCGATACTACCTATACTTTCCTTGTTCATACCGCCGATGCTGTCTATAATTACGAGTCGGACGGGCGGATCCTGAGGTAGTAGCGAGGCACTTCGTCTCAAAATATACGGAATTTTGCATGGAGAGGGAATTTTTGCTAAATGAAGATGCTGAAGGGGCAATCGTCCAGCTAGCCCCCGTGCTGCTGCAATTTGTTTCACACGCATCACTATCTGGTCCTGAGTGATGGACTCAGTAATTATGTATATCACCTGATAGCCCTTCGAAAGCGTATAGGCAGTAATCTGTGCTGCAAGTCCTGTTTTACCTGCGCGACTCTCACCAGAAATTTCTGTGAGAGCAGAGGTGTGCAGTCCGCCACCAAGTAACTCGTCTATTTTTTCATCCCCTGTTTCAAGAACTAGCTCCTTCGGCATGCTTGCCAAAGGAGGGATTTCTTTTCTCCAGTGTGCGGCATAACGTGAGACTTCATTGACGCTACGGTTGAGACGCAAAGCAAGATCCTCTGCCGAGGATAAGACAAGTTCCCACTTGTCTACTTGCTTCGCATCAAATGCCCGGCGAATGGAATCAAACCCGTCACCTTTCTCAACCAATTTGTCCATGAGGATTGGGACACTCGGGACCAGTGACCGACGCGTCCAGTCGCGCGACACCCGTCTGACTAACATAGCTCTTTTAGAGCAGTTGCTTTGTTGAGCTGTAATAAACCTCCAGTCTGTACCAATTGGCTTGAAACAGGGCTAATTGCGAGACGTTTATGGATGAAATTACCGCTTTAGATGTCCTGGAACGTCAGAATGCGCTCGAACATGAGGCAAGACGACGATACCCCTGGGACCCTGCAAACTGTACGCATCACATGGACATTCCTCAGAGACAAGTGCTGTGGGCTTGTATGTCATGCAGCCCTCCGCGGAACTGCATCTGCTATGCTTGTAGTCTAAGATGCCATGCGGGCCACAATCTCGTCGAACTCTGGAGCAAGCGAGGTATGACGTGTGACTGCGGAACTACGCGAATTGGGAACCAACCATGCAAACTTCGTGGCACAGAAGGACCAGAGTGCAGCGACAATACCGACGTACAATATAACCAAAACTTTGACGGTCTATTCTGTGACTGTCACGAGCAATGTACCGACTCTACCTCTGGAATCATGTTTCAATGTCTACTAGGTGCCTCGTGCGGCGAGGACTGGTTTCATGCCAGATGTATTATGGGAATGAGCCGCGATGAGGAGCAGCTTCGTGCTGATCGGGCGGCTGTAGTCAAGTCGGAAGTCAAATCAGAGGACGACCTAGAGAGCAGTGATGGAGGTGAGACTTATGAGAACGACATACTAAGAGCATACAATGAGGACAGCGATGCTGAAGATTTCAGTGAATTATACTCAGGCATGCCGCCTAAGTTTTCTGCGTTTGTATGCCATCACTGTGTGGAAAGTCTTGGCCTTGAGAGGCTTCCGTCAGGTCCCTGGAAATTTGTCTATAACAACTTTACCGGGAGTACTCAAAATTGCAGCAGCGGTAAGCGGCACCACGATATACCTAGTCTATTCTTGTTAGATGGATTTCGGGACCAGTTCAGCTCACTCTCTCAGAATTCTAATGAGTATGCGCAACTATTGCGTCGATTTCCAGTCTTAAAAGAGCCAGAACAGACATACGAACCGCCACTAGATGAGGAGGAGGAAGCATCCCTTTACGAGGCGGGTAGCAGGGCTTTGGCAGCGCTGCCCTACTCAACTGCGGCAACTGGAGTTGAAGCGTACTCTCTACTCCGCGATCAGCTAAGTCAATTTCTAGCCCCTTTTGCGGCCTCAGACCAAGTTGTGACTGCGAAGGATGTTCAGTCTTTCTTTGCAAATTGCGACAAGGATCGATGACGTTTTCTTTATTATTGTATGAATATTCCCTTTCCCACCTCCACGGGAGGTGTCTCTGACCCATCCTGTTCCTACACAGCGCGCTTAATTTTTTTTTCCACCACCCTTTTTATATTCGGAAAATTCTCAGACGACTACGTGATGAGCTATATATACTACGCAATATTGATGGCGATGGTCTTTACCACTGTATAGTCATCTAGACCATACTTGGACCCTTCACGGCCGAAGCCAGATTCCTTAACACCACCGAATGGTAAGGCAACTTCCGTGATTAATCCGGTGTTTACACCCACCATTCCTACCTGGAGAGCTTCGGCGATGCGGTATACTCTACCAACGTCGCGAGTGTAAATGTAGGCTGCGAGGCCAACATCAACCGAATTTGCCCATTCCAGCACACTATTCTCCGATGAGAATTTCGCCACAGCAGCCACTGGTCCAAATGTCTCCTCCTGGAAAATGAGGGCAGTTTCGGGATCGACATCGGCAAGTACAGTTGGCTCATAGAATAATGGGCCCAGGTCGGGGAGGCGGTGCCCGCCTGCAGCGAGCTTACCCTTTCCTACACTCAGCGCATCCTGGACATGAGCCTCTACTTTTGCAATAGAGCGGGCGTTGATGAGCGGTCCCTGCGTTACACCTTCCTCAATACCATGTCCTGACTTGAGAGCAGCAACGCCAGCACATAATTTCTCAATGAACTCATCATACACATCCTCGTGTACGAAAAAGCGATTCGCACAGACGCATGTCTGACCAGAGCCGCGGAATTTAGATTGTATCGCGCCATTTACCGCCTTATCCACGTCAGCATCCTTGAATACAATAAACGGTGCATTACCTCCCAATTCGAAACTGACCTTCTTTACTGTCGAGGCAGCCTCAGCCATGAGTTTCTTGCCGGTACTGGTAGATCCGGTAAAGGTCACCTTTGCAATCTCTGGGGAAGTTGTGATTTCACGGCCAATTTCTTGAACATTGGCATCTGTGGTTACAACGTTGATGACTCCTGGTGGAACGCCTGCTTGTTCACCTAGGTATGCCATGGCAAGAGCAGTAAGTGGAGTTTCAGCGGCAGGCTTTATAACAGTCGTGCAACCTGCAGCAAGTGCAGCACCAACCTTACGAGCAATCATAGCAGCAGGGAAATTCCACGGAGTAATGACACCAGTTACACCGACTGGCTGCTTAATAGTCTGCAGACGCATTGACAGATTCTGCGAAGGGATTACATCGCCATGATAGTGCGGTGCCTCTTCACTGAACCATTCGAAGTTTTGAGCGCATTGAACAATCTCGCCCTTAGCTTCAGCAAGTGGCTTGCCATTTTCAAGACTCACAATGCGGCTCAGATCGTCAGCATTCTCTCTTAACAGAGACGCCCATTTTCTCAAAATATCCGAACGGTGGCGCGCTGTGGTGACGCTGTACGTTTTGAAGGCCTTGGAGGCAGCTTTGATGGCATCACGAGCATCATTGGCATCACCCTCAGGCACTCGCGCAAGCTCCTCATTTGTTGCTGGGTCTCTAACAGCGAACATTTTCGGAAGGGTTCTCCATTCGCCGCCAATGTACATGGCTTGTCGAACTAACTCCGGGCGCAATAACTGCGTGCTCATTTTCAACATGACACTAGTTGATAATGGTAAATCGCCGACGCTTCGTAATAGACGCCTTGGCGGCTAAAACTGTGGGGCAAGGAAAATAGACATGTGCGTTAGTATCTCCGCGATTTAGGATATATGCATAAATGTTCAGCCGGCCCTTTGTCTTTTTGAGCGAGGCGCTGGTCGCAAGACCTGACGTATTGAGCGTTGCCCGCAGTGCAGGCACGCTCAGAGTAGATCCGCAGCTTTTTGAAGAAGTGTGGTCATCGACGTCATTTACGCCACGAGCCCAAGCAGCGTTCTTCCGCGATAAATCGACATCTCACGGCGAACGGCTGCAGAAATGGCTCGCGGATGCTGCTGATCAAGTATCTGAGCTTGTCGAAGGAGATAGAACTGTTTTCAAGCGCAATTTTATCCGTGGAATGCTCAGTCCTGATTCGTATACGGTGCCAGTGGAAACAGCTGAATTTCTACGTGTGCTAGAAAGTAGAGAGATAAACTGGGGAATTATCGCCAACGAATCACGCTTATATCCTTCGATTGTAAAGAAACTAGGCCTGAAGCCTTTCAAGATAATACTTGGTCGCGATACCGTATTTAAGCCACTCCCAAGTGTTTTACGGCGGGCCATAGGTGAAGTGCCGCGCGCTTCGCGTCACGCTGTTTGGTTTATTGGCAGTGCCAATAGACCGTGCGACAATTTAGCTTCGGCAGGATTGGCACACATTGCATTGGTCACCGGATCAGCTCTCCATAAAAAAGAGCATGTTACGAAAGAAAGCGGCCGAGACCTTCCGCAGCGCATTTCCATAGCATCCGTCCTAGACGTGTTGCCACTGCTTCAGCCCACTCTAGATTCCAGCTGGATGGAGGCTTCTCTGGAAGAACCCGAAGACTTGGTGGATGCAGTGATGCTGGCTCCTCGCCCTCCAAATCCAATTCTTCCATTGGGGGTTCGTGAATGTGGCCTTGTAGACTCTACAGACATGAAACTCCGAAAATCTAATTAAATAGGATCTTTACAAGATATTTTGGTGCTTTGTTAATAATTAGGGAGCATCCTTTTTGGCTTGGTGCGATGAAGATATTGTGGATCCCGGGGATGACGGTACACGCCTTAGATCCACGAGTGATGCAGCTCGGCTCATGAGCAAAGAAGATGCTGGTACGCTATTTCGACTTGCACGACGGCGATTCTGATATGTGTTATCACTATGTCGACGAGAAAGCGTAAGAGCGTTCATGTCCTCAGAATGCCGCCGCCTGTGCACCGACCGAGCGTGGCGCGCAGACGGCTGCGATATATTTGAGGTGGGTGATATGAGCCTCACCCTCAGGGAAATTATGGCGAGATCTAAAGCCAGCTCTATAGCGCAGTGATTGCGCGTAATAGCGATTTTTGGCCAGGTCGCCCGACGGCCTCGTCGCATAGCTTCTCTAGATTGCTCTACGGTTGGGTTTGCAAACAGCGTCGAAAAATCAGACCATAGGACTTCAGGGAGAATGGTGATGTTTCCAATATAATCTTGTGCTAACGCCCGTACGAGCGCTGATGTTGTTCGTGGGAGAATACCGATTCGATTTGCCATCAAAAGTGCATGAGATACCTCTCCAACGATGAGACTGACTGCTGCAATTAAATATGTGGAAAGCCAGCCGCTGCTCGAGTTTGTCAGTATAGTTCCCGGGTCGAGTGGAGTAGATTGGCCCATAGAATACATGGATGCTGCTACTCCAGTATGGCCTTTCACTCGCTCATTTAACTTGAGAAGAGGCACAACATGAGGATTAACCTGACAGGCAATAAAATGATTTACATTGAACATCTCAGCAAGTCTTTCAAGCGGCATATCGTTGTCGACACTTCCATCTATAAATGCCGCGCGAGACCAGGGGTGCATTTCTTTAGTTCTTATTTCCTTGCACATCAAAGTATTTGAAGCGAATACCAATGGCACAGAGCACGACGCGGCTACTGCACTCCAGATAAGTACATTGGGGGCCGTGAGATAGTTGAGCAGACCTGGCATCTCGTGCGAGCCTGCCACTGATACCGTAACGTTAAGGATTCGTCCGGTTCTGTTGTAAGCCTCCGAAAAGGTTATGTCTCCTAAGAGACTCTGTAACGCTTCGCGTAGGTAGCTACTGTCTATCCATGTTCCAGCTTTAAGAAATCGCCGTAAGTGCATTAGAAAAGACTCTGCATGATCCCTTGGTCCAAACATTGCTGGAGGGTCATCAAGAATCTTCCAGACTTCTGGCTCATCTAGCTCGTCGTCCCGGTGTATGCAAAGAACGCTAGCCACAATCGCGCCGGCACTGCTTCCACTTACAATTCGTGGAAGTAGACGCTGTTTATGAAGCTCATACAGTACCCCTGCATGTATCAATCCCAGTGTTGACCCACCACTGAGGACCAACGCTGTCCGGCCGAACGCTCGTCGTGTTTGAAGCAAGGTCTGCAGCAGCATCTCTGGGTCGAGCTCAGGTGCAGCCATAAGGCTCTTAATTGCAGACTCACATTCACTGATGTATTGTTCTACTAATCGTTTTGTACCACAATGGGTTCGCAAATAGAGTAGCGGATCACCCATATTTCCAACATTTCTACTGAATGACGTTCGAACGATGTACAACAACCGATGCATATCACCCTCTTCCTGGGCCGCCCTCAGCTCTGCAAGAGCTGCTCTGACGCCCTCAGCGTCGTATAGCGGCGACTCATCGTCCTGCTTCCACCTGTCAAAACCCAATAGGGTGTCTAGCTTTTCCGAGCTAGCTAGCCATTCTTCATAATTCTCAGCGTTGAGTAGAGTCTCTTGAAGCTCGGCGACTCGTGCTTTCAATTTCATACCTCCGAGCGCGTTCTAGCAAGAGAGTCACTCACCCTTCAACCTACGGTTATACCTTGCGGAGAAGTGGATTTAGGGTACGGGTGTCATGTGATATATTAGGCCCAACCGACCCAGCCTTTCTAACCTCTGTCATTTCCTGAGTAGCCTGGATGGGTCATCTGTCACCTCCTCTTACATAAGCTCACAATCTGCACACTGTTGTCCCATCGTCGTACAGGGCTCTTGCCTTTTACTAGAGCCATCCGGGTGGAGCATGTATGTGATGTCAGTAATTAATTTTTGGAATTTGTTTGCACTGCAGACGCTTGGGAGTTTTCACGGGGTCGTGTAAGCTATCAAGCGTGTGTCTAATGCAAACAAAATAATGTGATGAAACCACGCCAGGTCGTTCTGTCGTTCTCGTAGGTGACTAGCTCAGCTTAAACGTATTCATTCTTTGCTTCTTCAATTTGATTGAGAAAGATACTCCCTGAGCCTGCGACGGCGGTGATGCTTTGTTACTGTGTTGGCTTTCCTCATTCGTTCTCCAATTCTCCGACTCTTCTGCAGCCTGAGACGATTCTGGTGAAGTTCGAAAATGCTTCGGATATCCTATGCTTGTGCTTGCCTCTATGTCATTTCTGGATTCGGCCTTCGCTGAGTTGAGCTGTCTCTCAAGTGCTTTATTAGCGCGACTTACAGTAGAAGTGTCCCCACCTAGAGGCACTCCTCCCATCGGGTCTTTCCAGGCAATAACAGGCCCTTCCTCGGAGTCAGTAAGAACTATAGAACCTTTTCTGTTCAAATAATGAATAAATGCAGTGAGGGAAGACCAGCGAGTAGCATTCATATGTACGTGGTCACGATCCTGAATATATTCATTATAAAAGCGATTGGCGCCCTGAGGCTTTGTTCCATGGGATGCGCGCAACAAATAAATAAAGTCGCTTTCAAATTTTGCAGACCAATCTGTCTCGTCTGGTTTGGACGCTTTGCGGAGATGCGAAGGGCTCTTTAGATGGCACTTAAAACCATTCTCGTCTCTACATTGCTTCGCACACGGTTGACAATACCATCTGAGACGGTGCAGTCCTCGTTTTTTCATCTCTTTGGCTACATGTTTTGGCGTTCCGATCTCCGCCTTCGGCATTATCTGCGCCGCTGCCGTGGATGAAGGTTGATACGCTCACCTCAAGCCGTGCGCACTCGTAAGCACTCTCGGACGTCGGACTAGATGTGGCGGCCAGCGTACAAAACGTTTGCGAGGAATGGTGCTGTTGGTAGCCCTCTCGACTTATTAGTGCAGTATAGACGGCCGCTTATTGTCTCTGGATTTGTCCTCGGAGGTCTCTATGTAGCAAATCTTGAGCCAGCGCCAGTGACGGGCAGATACCGGCTCATGATCGTGCCTAGATGGTTTGAGAGAGCAATAGGTGAGACAGGTTATCGACAGACCATGGCTCAATATGGAAGATATTTGCTCCCAGATGGACATCCGGACGTAGTTCGTGTCAAGCGAATCATGAGAGATATTATCAAGGTTACCTCCAATGATCACTTAGCACCACCGGAAGAATGGCAGATCCACGTCATTGGAGGTCGCAACTTTCCTCCCAACGCGTTTGTTCTACCAGGAGGGAAAGTTTTCGTGTTCCAGTCAATTTTGCCTATCGCAGAGTCAGACGATGGTCTAGCCACCGTGCTGTCTCATGAAACTGCCCACCAAGTGTGTCGTCACACAGCCGAAAATATGAGTAAAGCGCCTTTGTATATGCTAGCTGCTACGGTTTTATATGCAGTTACGGGCTCAGCTGGTATAAACGATCTAATACTGAGCATGCTACTCCGATTTCCAGCCAGCCGCACAATGGAGACTGAAGCCGATCACGTAGGGATTATGATAATGGCACGAGCATGTTACAACCCCTCTGCGGCTGTCGGTCTTTGGCAGCGTATGATGGAACTCGAGAAACAAACGGGATCGCCTCCGGAACTTCTTTCTACTCACCCGGCGTCAGCGCACCGCATCCACGACATAGAAGCACTGCTCCCCGAAGCCAATAAATTACGGGCAGAATCATGCACAGGTGTCTCATGGTTTTATTGAATTTGGGTCTAACATGTGCCCGCCCTAACCAGATTAGGAATGAAATACACCCCTTTCCAAATCGATACTTAGGGACCTAGAATTGAGTCTGTGAACTGGACCACTACCAAATGCGTAGGTTTGTCCACGCTTAGGTAAAGTTACCTCTACGCACCTTGGCGAAAAATTGGTTCCCCCTTGCTCTTCCCTACTGATCATAAGCTTAGACTATTTTAGACTATACACTAGAGCTACCCTACAGTAAGCAATGTCAGCGACGCCTAGACGTGGATTCCGCATAACCAAACGCGTCACGTCCTTGTTAGTCATCGCGTGGGGTGCGACCTCCTGGGCAAGCTCTATCTAAAGTTGCATCCTTAGGGTTAGGACTTTGATTCTTTCCACGGTTTGGAGTGTGCCGAGCCACATCAACTTTTCCTTCCTAATTAAGAGCTTACGACGATCTAGTCGGATCTAATCAGGACTTACGAAGATATTTCTCTGAGTTGTTGAGAAGAGTGAGAAGCTGTTACCTGCCCTCCCACTTCTTCCTTCCGACACCCTTAACAGTCCCCTCCCCACCCGCTAACAACAACACCGTTTTCTTCGAAGGGGACTATATCCAAGCGCAAAACTTCGTGCCACTACACGAACATGAAAAGCAGTTCAAGCAGTAATAACCACACTATTGCTGTCGCAGTTGGACTTGCAGTTGGCATTCCGGTCTTTCTAACCCTTGTTCTCCTAGCATGGGTCATTAACCGACATCGTAACAAGCTTCGAGAAGAGGACCAGCAGCACGAAAAAATTGACTTTAATGGCGATCTGTCCTTCGACGCGTATGGGAATGAACAGTTCCGTTCTGCTGACGCCTCAGCATCGTCTATGGCAGCAGATCCTAGAGTGATGTTGGACAAATCTGGATCACACTCAGCTGTGTACAGTATAGAGAACGGATCCTCGACATTTTTGTATACCCCAAATATGGAAGCTTCCGGCAGTCGCGACGCATTTACTCGACAGGTTTCTTCCGTTTATGGTCCCAGTCCCGCCTACCCTTCCTCAGAACGACTACGAGCCCCGCCAACAATGTCAAAAACGACTTCACTCAATGGGCCGGTGGCTGGGCCCTACCGTTCGTCTTCGCCGGCAAATACCGGCTACTTTACGCCGCCTCCACTTGTGGATCCTTCACCATTTGCAACTCCTCCTCAGAGAAAGCAATCGTCGGTGACGGTGCTACCGGCATCCCAAGAGCATTGTGAGGCTGCACAGATTCATCAAGGTGCTTCAGAGTCCCCTTCTTATGGGAACGATCACTCTGAGCGGGCCACCACAAGAACAGATTTTCAGGCTTTAGGACCCACAGCAACGGCGGATTCAGAGATAGGATCACGCACTGTCCACCCGTACGCAGAACTGAGCATTCAGGATAGGGAGGACCTACTTGCACTCCCTCGTTCTCACATGTCTGGAAATTCATTGCCCCCCGTGGGAAACGCAGCTCCCAGATCCGACACACAGGACGATAATCGAAACCGGTTAACGTTTGACTTCAACGACGATGAGAGCTGAGGATAAGATACATCTTCTTAATTTTAACTTCTTAGTGCATGTAAAAGTTTTTTTAAGTTCGGTAGTAGATTCTTGAAAACGGCAAGCCCTGTATCTATAAACGCCGCCGGGGCACCGCATCCGAACCACTAGGCTTCTTTGTTTTGCTGCCTGCCTGCGTTGTTAATAATTTCGCGCTATTATGGACCCAAATGCCAGATGATTTATTAGCAGTCCCGTATATTGTTGGGATCTACAGAAGATACCCTTATATTGCTAGCAAAGTGCTTTACGCTACCTCGGAGCTCATTCTAGCATGCTAGTTATTTACCCTCGTACCATAGCCAAGGTGAGTACCTTAGCTGCCATTAAACTTTCTCAAGCATTGCTACAGCTGTTACGCGAGCTGAGCTAAGGCATCCGCATGAGACATTACTCTGCCGGTTGTTCTCGAACACAGAAATGCAAGCTGTGTAAAGCCTAGATATAAAAACACGTACGTTGAAGAATACTGAACTTGGTTATAGCTATATTAACACGGTATATCTCGATCCTCCCAGAACCTCGTGCACGCAAGCACTTCATCACCCATCAGCCGTTACATAATACAGTCATGGAGCAGCTGCTAGACTTTAGCTCAGAGCCGGACGTGGCGCTGTTGGACCGCGTCGTGCGTGCGTTCTACAATGGCACTTCTTCTGAGGAGCGTAAGAGTGCCGAACTTGTACTCAAACAGTTCCAGGAGCATCCCGATGCATGGATGCGGGTGCCAGCTGTATTGCAGAGTCCTGACGCAGACTCTCAGGCGAAATTTTTATGCTTGCAGGTTCTTGACAAGCTTGTAGCTACGCGCTGGAAGACACTACCAACTGATGAACGGCTTGGAATACGCGATTTTGTCGTACAAATGTGCATCGGCTGGTCTTCGTCTGGCACGGTGACCAAGTCGTTGCTCAACAAGGCCGACTTGGTGCTGGTACAGATCCTCAAGCAGGAGTGGCCGCATTCATGGCCAACGTTCATTCCAGAGCTCGTTGCGGCGTCTCGGTCAGACTTTGGTGTCGCTGAAAACAATATGGTAGTTCTCAAGCTGCTTTCAGAAGAGGTCTTCGACTTTGGCGCAGATAAAATGACGTCCACTAAGGCCGGAGTTCTAAAAATGCAGCTGAGCTCGGAGTTTGGTGAGATCATGACTCTTTGCTTGGAAGTGCTTGGCAGTGCTACACAGCCATCGCTAGTGAGTGCGACTCTTGCGTGCTTGCAGCGGTATCTCAGCTGGGTTCCAGTTCAGTTTATTTTTGAGAGTGGGAACGTGCTAGAATTATTGGTTGACCGGTACTTGCAGCCTGAAGAAACTAGGAATCTTGCACTGAAGTGTCTTATCGAGGTTGCTCAGCTGGCAACCCCAACTTATGAGGCGATTCAACTTCAGGCGTTTAGCCGCGCAATTGAAGTACTGACGGTAATCGCACCGATGAGCACTAATTTTGGCCAGGCGTATGCAATGGGAACAGCTCGCGATCAGGACTTTATCCAGAATTTATCACTGTATTTAGCGGCTTTTCTCGGTGCCCATAGCCGTGAGCTCGAAAGCATGCAACCAGCACTATTGCAGAATGCAGCCATGTACCTTGTGAATATAAGCCGTATCGAGGAGCGAGAATTGTTCAAAGGCTGCCTCGACTACTGGGCAAAGCTTGTACTCGAGTTGTTCGACGAGATCAAGGATAAGGCAGCCCATGAGCAAGATGGTCATCTGCGATCTCTTTTCAGAGGAGGGACCAGTGGTGCTGCCAATCCAGCGGTTTGGCAGAATTATAATGACCTTCGTCTCCATCAGTATGCACCAGTACTCTCGCAACTGCGACGAGTCGTGATTGAGCACATGGTGAGACCAGAGGAGGTTCTGATAAGCGAGAATGAAGACGGCGAGATCGTGCGGGTGATTTATAAAGAGAGCGATACAATCACCCTCTACAAGTCCCTTCGAGATGTGTTGGTTTATCTAACTCACTTGGATGTGAATGATACAAAGAACATCATGCTGGAGAAGTTGGATAGACAAATGGATGGCTCAGAATGGTCATGGCATAATATTAATGTTCTGTGCTGGGCAATTGGGTCAATTTCAGGAGCTATGGACTTCCAGCTCGAGAAGCATTTCTTGAGCACCGTGCTCAAGGAACTCTTGAGTCTCACAGACATGACGCGAGGAAAGGACAACAAGGCTGTCGTCGCCTCGAACATTATGTACATTATTGGGCAGTATCCGCGTTATCTTCGTGCTCACTGGCGATTCCTCAAAACTGTGGTAAACAAGTTGTTTGAGTTCATGCACGAGACCCATGAAGGAGTTCAAGATATGGCCTGCGATACCTTCATTAAGATCGCAGACAAATGCAAGACCCATTTCATAGAGCACAAGCCTGAAGAGACGAGACCATTTATCGAAGAGATAATCGCGGATATTCAGGATAACACTGGCGATCTTGAGCCCCACCAAATACAGGTATTCTATGAGGCTTGTGGAAAGATTTTGGTCGCACAAGAGTCGCCTGCAACGTTACAGCGTCAGTTGGCAGCATTAATGGAACTGCCCAACATGGCGTGGCACAGAATAGTTGGAGAATGGGTTCGTGATCCGTCTCAGCTGAAATACGATAGCATGGCAGAATCGGTTAAGATTTTGGGTAACATCCTTAAAACCAATACAGCAGTGTGCTCCTCTCTCGGCGCACGTTTTGAAACCCAGCTGGCTGCCATTTATCAAGATTTGATTGGACTTTATGTTCTTGTATCCCAACAGATCGTTGAGGATGCCCAATCATCGTCCCAATTTATACTGACCCACCGGGCCCGCATCCTTCGTTCCCTGAAGCGCGAGAGCCTGCGACTGATGGAGACCTACTTGCGCTCGTCTGAGCTGCGAGTCGCTCAGGAGATTGCCCCAAGTCTTCTCACGACCACGCTCGACGACTATCGTAGTGTACCCCCTCAGCTCCGGGAATACGAAGTGCTGAGCTGCGTGGCCGTTGTTGTCACTAAAATTGGCAACATCCCGGAGAACGCCGACATGGTACTGGGTATTATCGAAAGAGTATTCTCCGCCACGCTTGAAATGATTGCCGGTGACATGACCGAATTTCCCGAGTTCCGACTTGAACTCTTCAAGCTTTTGCGCGCTATTAATCGCCACTGTTTCCCTGTGCTTCTACGACTCCCTAACGAGATCTTTGCTCAAACCGTTTCGGCTTGTCTTTGGGCCTCTAAGCATGACAATCGTGACGTTGAGGACGAGGGCCTCAGCCTGACGCTGGAAATTGTGCGCAATGCTGCAAATATGACTGGAACAGACCCCGTTATTGCGAACTCCTTTTTCCAGCAGTTCGCCCGCTTGATTCTTGGCGACACCTTCACGGTACTGACCGATCCTGACCATCGCTCCGGGTTTACTCTGCAGGCAGAGATTTTGTCGACGTTCATTACTTTAGTGGACCAGAACAAGATAACCGCACCTTTGTATCCTGAGGGGGATGTCGAGGCTGGAACACCTAATTCAACGTACCTACGTACTTATCTGGCTACCTCTCTTCACAATGCGTTCCCGCACCTGCAGGATCAGCAGCTGACGGCCTTCGTTGAGGGAATGTTCCAAACTTACAATGATATGCCCACTTTCCTCTCACACCTCCGGGACTTCCTAGTTCAAATTAAGGAGTTCGGTGGTGATGATGCATGGCTCTTTGCCGATGAGCGAGCGAAGCAGGTTGCTGAGCAGGAAGTAGTTAAGAGACAGCGTGACCTCACCGTTGGTGGCCTGGTTAAACCGTCAGAGATTGACGACTAGCAGGACTAGTACTCTAGTTTTAACTTAGCATTTATAAAGACGGAACCGCAATGTAGCTAAGGTTTGCTCTTAGAGATAAATGTCATGCAGCTTTAAAGATCATTCAAACTGCTCTCTTCGTTATAGAACCGATTGAGGCATCTGACGTCGAGTTGTTTGTTTATCATAGACAATATGCGTATGCCTGGAGGTAGTGTAGAACAAGCATTACAAAAGATCCTGGCCCACAGTCACTTCGCGGCCTTTTCGAGAGTGACCTTCATAAAGTCTCATTATTGACAAGCTCGAAGTTCTATATAGCTGGACAAGAAATGATGTCTGGATATTTTCTTCCTAAATTTCAGAAGGTGCGAGTTATCTGATTCACTGGCGCGAAGGTGCAGCAAAAGGTGCAAGTGAAAACCTTCAGCCAAAAGTAGAAGCTGCTAGCAATTAGAACACCTATCTAATTATCTATCGTAGCGGTAATCTAAGTATCAGACCAAATCTTCGTGATTTTCCGAGACCAGATAGTAATATCACCGTCTCATCGTCGCATTAGCTAGAGGGCTAAGCGCACCTTCTGACCAACTTTCGATGCAGATGCAGCGGGGCGCGGCTAAAAATAGATATTATCTCAGAATAGAGAGGCATCACGGCACAAGTTAACGACGACTAGGCTGAAAGAGAGAAGTCTCAGGGCATAAAATAGTTAACATATAAGAAATTTGTGTCCTCCCCACACCTCGTGCATTTATCCTACGTCGTCGCGACTCTGCTCCACCTAGGTGTCGGGTGTGACAAGCTTAGCTAATGGGGCGTATATCACTGTCTTCTGTTTATAGACGTCGGGTGTCCATCTAAAGGGAACGGAATTGCAGATGTGGTCATTAGCCCTTCTGACTGTTGTAACAGCACTGAGCGTCCAGGTTAATGACCGGACTACTGTAGCTAATGCTACCTCAGAGATTGTAGGTGGTATCCTGGACTACTATCCGCCTGCAAAGCCATCTAGCTCATCAGCGCGCGGATGGTCACTCGGTCTTATGGTACAACCGTACTATTTCTGGGAGGCTGGCGTAGCCTGGGCGAGCCTGATTAACTACAGCTTCCTAATGGAAGATCACACCTATGACGATCTCATCAAGGCTGCAATGGTCAATCAAGCAGGAAAATCGGGTGACTATTTGCCCTCAAACCAGTCCATGACCGAGGGTAATGATGACCAGGGCTTCTGGGGAATCGCGGCGATGACAGCCACAGAGCGCAACTTTACCAATCCAAGCTCTAGTGACCACGGCTGGCTCTACACCGCACAAGCAACGCTAAACACGATGATTGCGCGATGGGACACAGCGCACTGCAATGGAGGTCTAAGATGGCAAATATATACGTGGAATTCTGGTTACGATTACAAGAATACAGTTTCTAACGGATGTTTGTTCAATATTGCAGCTCGCCTGGCACGCTACACCGGAAACGATACATACGCAGACTGGGCTTTGAAAGTATTCAATTGGTTGAAGGATGCTGATTTCATCGATCAGAATGGTGACCAGTGGCAACTTTATGATGGTGCCTCCATCACACAGAACTGCACAGAGTTTTCAAAAATTGAGTGGACGTATACGTACGGACTCCTGCTGAGTGGAGCAGCATACATGTATGACTATACAAACGGCTCTTCGTTATGGTACAATGCGGCATCAGAGCTCTGGAATCGTGCAGGCTCCATTTTCTTCGAGAACGACATCATGTACGAGCAGGCATGCCAACCGCACGGCACATGCAATAACGACGAAAGGTGCTTCCGCGCCATATTTTCTCAATTCTTGGGCCATGTAGCGATGTTTATACCAGGGTTATCGGACGATGTTATGACCAAACTCAATGCAAGTGCTGTTGCTGCAGCGGGCTCTTGTTCAGGTGGTTCAGATGGGCACACTTGTGGGTTGAATTGGCTGACAAGCTCGTACGATGGCGACTACGGGCTGGGCGAAGAACTCGCTGCGCTGGAGACAATTCAGAACACCCAAGTGTTGAGTCGGCCAAAACCTTATACTCAACATGATGGCGGATCCTCTAATGGATCGTCAACAGCAGGTCTGGGTATTAACACTAACGATCCCCTGGAAGACACGACCCCTGTGACGACAGGTGACCGTGCTGGCGCGGGAGTCGTAACAGCAGTTCTGATGGTTTTCATCATCAGTGTCGGCGTGTGGATGATACTATAGTTCTGCTTCGACGTTATTTCTCTCGAAGTTGCCTTTTCATTGCATAGCTTTCACAAGCTTTTCATATTTGCGAAAAGCTACACTGATACAGGGGATCATGAGTCCTCGGGACGTATTATTAGAAATTGGCACGAATAAACATTTTGGACTCTTCTATAGCATCAAGGTTTTATACATTACTATTTTTTCTTAAAATAGCACCGGAACCGTTGAGATTAATCAAATTGCGCATATATCTTCACTCCGTGGCAAATATACTCTTCTTCCAAGCATAACGTAATGCCGCAGGGATATTAGAGGATGAACAAAGGCGACCGCGAAGAAGGGGATACCATAGATCACTGCTGACTCAGTGCTACACCCAGCTCAGTGGATTCAATTTTTTGCCAAGGAGCAGTACGATTTGAACAAGATGCTTCTAAAGAGCATTTTCTCAGTGCTGGCACTGCTTACTCCTGTGTACGGAATCTGGTTCAATCCAACCAATGCCACAGAGGTGATTGCGGGCGCAAATCTGCTTACTGGAGGCATCACCACGTACGCTCCATGGTGGAATAACGTTTCAGGAGCTACGGTAGGCGTTTTCCAACAGCCATACTATTGGTATTTCACCGGAATTGCAAATATGGCTCTCTGCGACTGGGCAAAGATATCAAAAAATGACTCCTTGAATGAGTTTATCTTACAGGGTCAACAGGTGCAGAGTGGTCAATATTGGAACTACATGACCTACAATCAGACGTCAGTAGAAGGAAATGATGACCAGGGATTCATGGGAATCGCTGCTATGCATTTAGCCGAGCGAAATTTCACGCGGCCGTCTAAAGGATATCCTACCTGGTTGTATATGGCTCAGGCGACATGGAACACTATGGCGGCTCGTTGGGAGACTGCAGAGTGCAATGGCGGTCTCAGGTGGCAGATTTTCACTTGGAATTCAGGGTATGATTACAAAAATATGGTGGCTAATGGCTGTCTCTTTAGTCTAGCGGCTCGTCTTGCAAGATTCACAAACAACGACACGTTCGTAGAATGGGGAGAAAAAATCTGGAATTGGGCTAGCGAAGTCAAGTTCCTGAACCCATATAACCCTGACGCTGCTTGGCCCAACAAGCAGATTCGTGTTATCGATGGTGCATCCACTACTAGCAATTGTACCAATATTTCACCCTACGAATGGACCTATGATCAGGGCTTGATGCTTGCAGGATGTGCATATTTCTACAACTACACGTCGGACCCAATATGGCTCGATCGGTTGGCGGGTCTATGGAGCCGTGCTGAAGTGTTCTTTGCTGATGGCAGAACCGTATATGAAGCAGCTTGCAACCCGCTCAACTCTAAAGTTATCACCTGTACCACCGATCAGAGAGTATTCAAAGGCGTATTCATGCAGAGTCTAGCACTGGTGATGCAGCTAGTGCCGCAAACCAAGGACTGGGGTATGTGGAATAGATCTGTTTACTCTGCTCAAAACGCATCCTGGTCTTGTTCAGGTGGAAAAGATGGCCACACATGTGGCCTGAGCTGGATAGCTGAAGGTTGGGATGGCTGGTATGGTCTTGGTGAAGAAATCAGTGCGCTTGATGCTTTTAACACTATCTTGATTGACCAGTATCCATCACCTTTCCGGGCATCAGATCTCCCTGAGACATATGGTACTGGTGACAGCAGCAGTAGTAGCAGCAGCGGTGGCAGCAGTAGCAATTCATCATCATCATCAGGTGGTGTCGTTTACGGAGACGGTAATGCTGGCCTCAACTCAACAACAGTGTCAGCCTCAGAACTAGATTTGGGCACCAGCGACAAAGCTGGTGCGGGAGTTCTGACTGCTGTTGTTGGCTTATTCCTTATCGCCAGCTCCGGCTGGTTGGTTTTATAAATTTAAGTTGTATGTTTGTGCATTTTTTCGTTATCAATTTAAAAATTTTCAGCTTTGTTTATTTAGCAAGCGCAGACTATATTATCGTAAGTCTGACACATTTTCGAGTGTTTCAAACATGGGGCCCGTTGATTAGTCTTTGCAGATAACAGGAGCTGCGGAGTACGAGTCGTCTTATAAACATCACTGTCATAACATCTCGTTTACGGTGAACGACATGCATCGTAGGTGAGCGTCCCGCAACATTCAGGGTGCCAGATGTATCATCTTATGTACATAACGCATTATAAATACATGCAACAAATCAAGACTTTGTCTTGAGTTGGCAAATTTGAAATCTAGCAGCTAATGAATGACCACTTGAGACCAGCAGTACACTTCTCACCTCCTCAAGGATTTATGAATGATCCGTGTGGCTTAGTCTTCGACGGATGGCGCTATCACATGTATTATCAACATAATCCCTCGGCTCCCACCCCGGGCCATGTTCATTGGGGTCATGGAACAAGCTGTGACCTACTAGAATGGCAAGACGAGCCAATCGCAATTGGAATTGGCCCCAAAGGTGGCCAGGCCTACACCGGATCCGCGGTATATACTCCCGGAGTCGGGATCAGTGCCATTTTTACCCGCGCCTACCCAGATCTGCAGGTACAAGCGGTGGCTACCAGTCGCGATGGACTTTCGTTTGGCAACGAAGTCGAAGTTCTCAATTTGAACATGTCCCAATTTCGTGACCCGGATGTCAAGCGGCACGCGAATGGCTCGTGGGTCATGTCCGTAGCCAAGTCTCGTCTCCACCGCGTTGCGTTTTATGAAAGCCAGGATTTGTATTCTTGGAAGCATCTCTCAGACTTTGGGCCAGCAGGTTTAGTGGGTGTCGACTACGAGTGCCCTGATCTGATCGAAATTCCAGTGGAGGGTTGCGCAGAGACAAAATGGGTACTGTTTATCAGCATCAACCCTGGCTCTCCTCAAGGGGGCAGCTCCACACAATACTGGGTTGGCGATTGGGATGGGACTCAATTTTTACCGGAAACTCAGATCGTACAACCCTTGGACTTTTGTAAGGACAACTATGCTATGAAGAATTGGAACGACATGCCTAAGGGTGAATTACCTACGTACATGGCCTGGATGGGTAACTGGCAGTACTGCAAAGAAGCACCTACTGGCGACTGGCGTGGTTCAATGTCCCTACCGCGCACGTTGGAACTCCGCCGAGACGTCTATGATGAGTGGAAGCTTGTGCAGCGGCCACGAAATCTTGGATCACTTCGTCTGGATCCGATATTTGTCGAGGGAAGCAGCCTAGAAATCAAAGGCCCGATTGAGGTTTCTGCCTCTATTCGGCTCGGAAGCGGCCGGGCAGCTCTTCAATTTGTCAATGATAACGAAATGTTGGAGGTAGGGTTCGATGCAGATATCTCGCAGATCTGGATTGATCGTGGAAATCTGCGGGGGTTCAAGCAGCCGTTCTTTACCGACAAGTCGTCCGCAGCTATCGTCACAGGAGCGACTTCCGTTTCTCTGCAGATAATTTTGGATGGCTCTACCCTTGAGGTTTATGCCGATGACGGCTTCCTTGTGGGCACGGTAGTGGTATATCCTGCCGAGCCGTTGAAAACGTTCGTTAAAAAAGGCAACTGGTCGGCCTCCATCTACCCCTTGAAGCCAGTGATGGATCGTTCACGTGCATAGAAGTTCCGATTTATAGATGAAATTACATCAGGATTTCGACTAGCTAAACGCTTTTGTCTAGAGCTTTAAGGTAGGAAGCCCATCCAGCCTCTTGATAACGTCGTGCTTCGACAGCAGGATCGCGGCCTTTACCGAATAAACCCCGCCCAACAATTATTATGTCCGTACCTGTGCTCACAACATCATCAACGGTACGGTATTGCTGTCCGAGACCATCTCCTTTGTCGTCAAGGCCAACACCGGGAGTGAGTATTAACCAATCCTGGGGACCATCAGGTCGAGATTGTGCAATGAATCCAAAAACGAATTGGGGATTTTCGCGAGCTATTTCTATAGTTTGCTGTGTGTACTGGCCCGTCGCCAGTGACCCTTTCGACGAAAGCTGGGCGAGCATAAGGAGACCACGAGGATCTTTAGAAGCTTCATGGGCACCCTCTTCTAGCCCTGTCACGATTCCTGGTCCTGGAACGCCGTGTGCATTGGTAATGTCAGCCCACTTTGCGATTTTGAACACGCCGCCAACGTATTGTGCCTTTACGGTGGATCCTATATCAGCAAACTTACGATCTTCAAAAATCAAGAAATCATGTTTTTTCGCCAACAATAGTAAACCGCCGATCGTTTTTTCGTAGTCAAAATCGTCAACAATGTCAATGTGTGTCTTAACCAAGCACACATATGGTCCGACCTTATCGGCAAGGTCCAGAAGTTCCGCCGTGGTGCGGACATCTAGAGAAGCACAGAGAGTCGAGTGCTTTCGTGCCGCAGTGGCTAAAAGCTTCCCTGCAACCGGGGATGTGTGAAAATTGGCCCTTTCTTCGAATGTCTGCCGCATCCGGAAATTTCGATCTTTCTCAGGCCAATTTTATCTAAGCCAAAGGGGATGATGAGGTCATGGGAAGAGGACTGACGGGCCCGGTCGTTGTTGATTATATAGGGCGGGGTTTTCGTGTTTCATGATCGGCTTACCCTCATCTTCAGGGAAATGAACATCTTTGATGCGGCTACATTAGCAATACTTTTTATACCGGAGAATTCGACAGAAGAGCACATTGTAGTTACTACGCGTGCGCTGACACTGAGATCATATCCTGGGGATGCGGCTTTGCCAGGTGGTCATAGAGAACTTGGGGAATCTTGCTGGCAGACAGCTGAGCGGGAGGCTCGAGAGGAGATTGGGTTCAAGGGCGGGCGAAGAGTCACTGTCCTCCCCCTGTATCTAAGCCGTTCTCTAAAGATTGTCGCTACCTGCATTGTGCGCAGCGAACAAAGAAATCTGTCTGACATTGCGCCCGCTCTCAACATGGCTGAGGTGAGTGACGTGTTTTCGGTGCCATTGCGGGAATTTCTCAATCAGCCAGCACTCATTCAGCTGATTCCACTTGCTGGACATCCCTGGTACTTCTACCGGTTTGAGATACCTGGTAATACTGCAATTGTGGGCCTAACCGCACACATCATTCTTGACGTCGCTCGATACATACTGGGCGTCGAACCATCATTTGAGCACTTGAAGGCGCTGGGATTCGAGCAAGGATGTCGACAGTTTTCGCAAGGTCTCTAGAAAAATGATTTCGACTATATTCAAGAATATTTTATACTAGAGCACCCTCTATTTCAGTGTGCTGCAGCTGGAAGCTCTTGAGATCTTCAAGATCCCAGAATGCTATCCCTTGCTGATCAGCTTCATTCACAGGTTGAGCCATGCCACGCAGGAATTTCTTTGCAGCGGCTAGGGCCATGTCTGTGGATAAATTAACGTCAGCATCCAAGATAGCTTGCGAAATCCATTTGGGTAGCTGCGTCCGCTTCTTGGCAAACCGACGATCGGCAAGCACCATAATACCGTAGTCATTTTTACCACGTAAAACTCGTCCTAAGCATTGAGCTGCGTGGCGCATGGCATCGAAAGACAGGAAATCATTCTCCCGGATGTTGAAGTTGTTGCGTAAAAATTCTAGGCGCGCTTTAAGGATTCTGGACTCAGTGTACTGGAAAGGAACGCCAATCATGATAACTGTCCGCCCATACTGGTGATCAAAATCAATCCCCTCACTCACTTTACCACGAGCGACGCTGAACATTACGGCACCACGACCGTTACAGCATGCCTCGCGATACGTTTCCAATGCAACAGTAGTCTCCTGAGCGTCTGGTGTCTCCACCAGTATGAGCTTGTACTTCCATACCTCATCAAGTATGCCCATAGTCTGCCACATTGCAACAATGCTTTCCATATACAGATATGATGGGAAGAAAACTACCAGGCCATCGGGCGTAATCTTCGAGAATTCGATAAGCAGCGATCCGTAATTGCGGACAACACTGGGATCATTGCGAATCTCGAATCGGCTAGAGATCGCTACCTGATCTGACCCCTTGGTAACAATTAGCGGCAAAAAGGTGCGCTGAGAGAGTGACATAGTGTAGCTTTGCTGCATAACTGTTGAGAAATTGAGCATGCGCGGATACATATCAAGCGGCGAAATTGTACCTGAAGTAATTATGATGGAATCGAATCGCTCAATCACAGGTTTTATTGCTATTGAGGCATCAAGGCATGTGAATCGAAGAATTGGATTTGGGACCGTTGCTTGCTCAGTTTCAAAAGGCTCGAGGATGAGAAGAAAACCTTCTTGGTACGTAGAAACGAGAGTGGCAAATGTCACGATATCCTTCAAAGCGCTGAACTCTTCAAGGTTGGTGAGTTCTAGGGTCCGCACTAGTGAATTGAGCCTTTCTGTGCAGTATTGCAAAGGCTTGCGGTCTATGAAAGTGATCTCTTTCAAATGACTCAAGAAAGATAAAGGAGTTTCAGAAATGACATGTAAAATTTTCATTCGCGTCTTGAGGTATTCTACAAATCGCCTCAAGAATGCTACAAAATGCTCGGCTTTGCGAATGGAGCCCGGAACTGCTTCTGCAACCAGATCGTCGGGAAGGGCTGCATTAGCCATGAATACATCTGTATCTCGGTCTTGCTGCGCTTGCTGCAAACCTTCTACGAGCTTGTCGTACTCATTCTTCAGTCGCTCAGCATCAGAGCGCTTCACATTATCAACAGCTTCTCCAAGTGAACTGACGCCGCGTTGCGCCTTGCGTAGTGAGTCTTCAGTCAAGTCAATAGATAGCGACTCAATGCATACGTTGTCAATATTATGAGCCTCGTCAAAAATAACTATCGCTTCCTTCGGAAGGTCCCGGGAAACTCGTTCCGCAATCTTGGGATCTAGTAAATAGTGGAAGCTATAAATCACAAGGTTGCAATAAGACAACATTCGTCTCACAGTAAAATAAGGACACGTGCGTCTCTTTTCACAGTACTCCAAAAGGTCTTCAAATGTGTATACCCCAGGGGGAATATAGTCATGAGGTTCAATTTCGTACATATTCTCATGGAAGTCACACAGCTCGCCTCCGACCTGTTTGGCAATACCGTTGGTCATGCTCCGGCACTTCTCATCAACAAGAGTTCCATTTCGTTCTTGGCGTACCGTAGGATGGATACATAGATTCTTTCGACTTGTTAGTCCCAGTCCGCGGAAGTCTTCTTCCACGCCTAACTCAGACTGTCGGTATTTCATGAGGCCCTTCAATTCAGCCAAAGCCTTATCTATTTCAGACATTGTTCGACTGCAGTATACAATCTTACGTCTGCTAGGGTAGTGCAGTTGATATGCTACGGTGACAGACAACAGAGAGACGGTCTTACCAGTGCCCGAGGGCATTTCTAGTATAGAGACACCTCCTACATCCAAGGTACGCTTCACGTCACACATGTATTGATATTGCTCCGGATATATTCGAGGATACGGAAACAGAACCGGCAAATCATCTATGAAGAACTTCATGGTGGCGAGCCGGTTCTGTAGCTAGATTACCAATCGAATTCAACGTAACGATGAATCGAACAGAGACGATGCGCATGGCATAATCCTTAGATATACTGGTCAAATAATTGAAATTACGTATACGAATTAATGGCGGTTGAAATCAATTAGCAGCTGGAGACAAGAACATATGGCTGGTATCCACCACTGGCGTACTGAGGCTGCGGCGCCGGCTGCGGGTATGAGTACTGCGGATAGGAGTATTGTGGGTATGAATACTGCGGGTATGAATACTGCGGGTATGAGTATCCACCACCTCCTCCGAAGCCACCGCAGATGCAATGCTGATGAGTCTGAAGACCATTGTGGTCGTGGCTCTCGGCAATAGCGTGTGCGTGAGTGTCTAACTTCGAGCTGTCGGCAGAGTTATCCAACATAGGAGCGGCAAGGGCCGAGGCTGCAAGAGCTAAAGCGACAGAAAATTTCATCGTGGGTATAATTGTAAGATGGTGTTCGGAAACTAACGTCTCAAACTCGTTTTTATATCTGCCGTGGCGGCATCACTGCATCTGGGAGCCAGCATGCGACGGTTAGGGTTACCTCTATTCACGAATGTGAGCTAATTGATCAAGATCCTTTCGTTGCACAAAAAAGTGAAACGCCAGATGTCTACTCTACACTACTTAGGGCATATGTCAACCTGTTTATGAGCGCGAAGTGCGGCGCATTGCGTTCGCACCTTCGTATCTCCTCACAATTTGAACTTGCAATACCAGGAGTCTTCCCCGTCAAAGTCCAGCCATTCTACCAATTTCCCGTTTAAGGCAAAGAATTACGGGCAATTCCAAGGCCAATTAAATCGTATTAGCACCTTCCTAATCTGCCGATCCTGTATGATCAGGGTTGACGCGTATATTACACAATCACATCAATAACCCTACTGGAGGACGCGTCTTGACGCGTAGTATTCCTCTGATGGCGCCATCCAGTGCGAAGAAACCCGTGCAGAACACAACGCTACTGAGCTTCTTCGCCAAAAGCAAAGAGAAGCCGATTCCACCGGCAGCTAAGGTACCAATTTCATCTCCCGCAAGTGTCCGAACATCTGCGTTGAGTTCGTCAGTGACTGCCACACCCCAGGTGGCATGTGTAGAACCCTCACTTGTAGAGAGTCACAATCTTAACACTCCAGTGAGCCAGTCTGTGGCAGTGCCAGATGGTTTATCGGTGCGGCAAGAGCCCGCAAGCAGTCCTCTTACGCGTCGCCGGCGTTTAGTAGTTGATTCCGATTCTGAGGGTGACGCAGAGAGCGACCAGGACTCAGATTCTGATTTTTCTCCCAGCAATGAAGTAGTTGATGGTTCAAGGGAGAAAGCCACAGAGTTTAAGACGGTTGGCCAGGCGAGGCCTTCCCTCCACACACCTGCTGAATCGTTGGCTAAGTTCAATGCGGCTTCAAAATATTCGCCTCGGAAGTCATTAGCGAAGTCGTCTCCACCTCCACGGAAAAAATTGCACACAGCTGGACCGGATGAAGAGCGCTATAAATGGCTACTGGATGTACGTGATGCAGATGGTCATCGCCCTGATGACCCGGACTATGACCCGCGCACTTTATATGTGCCACCTAGTGCATGGGCGAAGTTCACACCATTCGAGAAGCAATATTGGGAGGTTAAGCAGCGTTTGTGGAACACAGTTGTGTTCTTCAAGAAAGGCAAGTTTTACGAGTTATATGAAAATGATGCTGCAATCGCCCATTCGCAATTTGATCTCAAACTTGCGGGAGGCGGCCGAGCTAATATGAGTTTGTGCGGTGTTCCTGAAATGAGTTTCGACTACTGGGCGTCAGCATTCATAGCAAAGGGCTACAAGGTGGCTAGGGTAGACCAGTCCGAAACGGCTCTAGGCAAGGAAATGCGAGATTCAACGGCGGGGAAAAAGGAAGAGAAGGTAATTCGCCGTGAGCTCTCTTGTGTGTTAACAGCAGGAACGCTAACAGAGAGCAGTATGCTCACCAGTGACCTACCTCAGTTTTGCATGGCAGTCACTCAAAATGGAAATGACTTCGGAGTGACATTTGTTGACACCGCTACCGGTGCTTTTTATATGAGCGAATTTTGCGACTCGCCGGATTTCGCCCAGCTTGAGACGCTCATTGCTCAAACACGGCCACGTGAAATTGTCGTTGAGCGTGGAAATCTTGATAGGGCTGCCGCAAAAATCATTCGCACAAACACCAACACTGACACGCTGTGGGAAATACTAAAGCCTACCGAATTTGGAGATTCGTCCTCAGCGCTTGATATGTTAGTGGTTAGTGGCTACTTCCCTAGTGGAGACAACGACGATCGGTCACAATGGCCCCCAGTTCTGCGCGATGAGATAACGAGGAGTTCTCTGAAACTATCTCTAAAAGCCCTGGGAGGATTGCTATGGTATCTTCGCTCATTGAAGCTAGATGAGCAGCTTGTATCAATTGGTCAATTCAATTTATACAAAGCGTGCACACCTGGTTCAAGTGTTGTTATTGATGGCCAGACCTTACAAAACCTAGAGGTATTTGCCAACACGTGGGACGGCGGTAGCGATGGAACGTTGTTCAAATTCGTGAACAAGTGCGCAACGTCATTCGGGAAGCGTCGTCTTCGAGCATGGGTAGCGCATCCTCTTGCCACTATTGATCAGATCAAAGAGCGCGCCGACGCTGTTGACCTCCTCATTATACACGACGAGTTCCGGTCCAGGATTGAGGAGTACCTAAGTGGCCTCCCAGATACTGAGCGTATGCTCAGTCGTGTGCATGCTGGCGTTCTACGTCCACGTGAGTTCGTGAAGCTTGTTCGTGGCCTTGAAAAAATGATTGAGCTCCTTGCGTGGCTACAGGAAAATGATGTTGGAGTTCCCTTGTTCAGTCGCGTGGCCAATGTTAAACACACTGATATCTCTCGTTGGATGAGTTCGTTCGATCATGATCTCGCCTCTTCGTCCGATATTTTAGTCCCTGAAATAGGAGTCGAGGCTGATTTTGATGAATCCAAGGCTCAGATCGCTGGAATAGAGAGGGAGTTGGAAGAGCTGCTTTCAACTTATCGACAGATGTTCAAGTCCCAAACACCTGTGTATCGCGACAGCGGCAAAGAAATATATCTTGTTGAGTTACCCACCAAGATCGCACAACAAGTCCCTCATGACTGGCAGCAGATGGGTGCAACAGCAAAGGCTAAACGTTTTTACCCCCCTGAGGTTAAAACCTTAGTACGTCGATTGCAGGAAGCCAAAGAGACCCATAAGTCTATTGCAGCGGGCGTTCAACAACGACTATACGCGCGGTTTTCTGCCGACTATCTTGCATGGCTTGATGTTACTCGAGCGGTGGCATCTATTGATTGTCTCGTCAGTTTGGCCCGAACAGCAGCGCAGATGCCGGTTAACTGTCGGCCCGAGTTCATAGACTCGTCTGAGACTAAAATCGCATTCAATGAACTGAGACATCCGTGTGCATCGTCAGACTTCGTGCCCAACAATATAACTTTGGGCGGTGGCGGAGCACGTATCTCACTGCTCACAGGAGCAAACGCTGCCGGTAAGTCAACCGTTTTGCGAATGACAGGTTGTGCTGTACTTCTTGCCCAATTAGGTGCTCGCGTCCCGGCAGCTTCAGCCGTTTTGACACCCGTAGACCGGATCATGACGCGACTTGGAGCCAGCGACAACATCTTTGCAGGTAAATCAACGTTCCACGTAGAGCTGTCGGAAACGAAGAGAATACTTAGCGAAGCAACGCCACGTTCGCTTGTGGTCCTTGACGAGCTTGGCCGTGGCGGTTCCTCGGCAGATGGACTAGCAATCGCGGAAGCCGTGCTCCATCATCTATCGACCCATATAGGGTGTTTGGGATTCTTTGCTACGCACTACGGAACCCTTGTTCCTGCCTTCCGGACACATCCGGGTGTCAAGCCCGAGAGAATGGCTGTTGACATCCACCGCGAGTCGAGGGAAGTAGTCTTCTTATACCAGCTGGAAGCTGGACAGTCGGAAGGTTCATTTGGTATGAATGTTGCTGCAATGTGTGGCATCGCGCCAGAGATTGTAGACGCAGCCGATGCCGCCGCGCGTGAATTCATGTCGCTCCGGCCGTCTCGTGGAAACTCAGACGAGAATGCGCTGCGAGCACCACTGGGCCTGGTGAGCGACGTCGTAGAAGCATTGCGCCACGAACCAGAGCCGCTAGCAGTGCAGGTCATGCGCGAGATGGCATTGCAGCTTCTATGATTAGAGCTATGTAAATTCTACTATATTAAACATACGCACATGTCCAGAACAGTGACAACAATAATAACAAGCTCAAATATGACCAAATATCGATCAATATCAATCAACTTCGAGTTGTGTGTAATTGAAATCGATCAGAGAAAGTTGCATATCAGCTTTATGGTCTGAACATTGAGTGCGCAAGTGCAAATTGCTCTGCTAGCCAAGCTGCAGGCGCCGGGCTATTGTACAGAGTTCTCAATGAGAGGCAAGTGGCCATAATTCCGGCAGCCCATATACCCCACCGGGTCAAGGAACGCAGTCGAATCCGCTGCAATGAACTAACCCCCAAAATTGCATGGTAACCAAAGATTCCTACTACAAGCAACAAGCCCGCCGTTGTAGACACTCTATGATGTTGAAGATTCCAAGTCATCATATCGAGGCTGACCTCTGAGCTGCTGCCAAGTTTCACCAAAGGCGCAATTCGAGTGGATAACACATGCGCTGCAAGTATAAACGTTAGCAGTGTACCAGATATTACAGTTGGGTTAGCGGCACTCTTCCATTCGATGCGCCCATGGTTACGCTGTGAAAGCCATAGCCGACGAGCATGGATGGCCCATCCAGTGAGCAGGTGCACAGCAATTGGCCCCCAGACCATTAAAATCTCTCCTTGAGGTGATTGATAAAGCTGGCGAGCCATCATAAACGTGTCATCAGCCAGATCCCGCGACAATGGAGGTAAAACCACAGTCGAGAGAAGATGAAGTCCTGCAAAGGAGCCGAAGGCATATGCCGACCAGCGCTGGCCCTTCCGTAGAAGTGGCCAGAGCCATTGCCACTGAGATTGTGGCCTCTGAGATGGACTAGAGGGCTCCGGTTCGGGAGGGATATTCGACAGGGTCATCCGAATGAGAGGCGTTCTGATTGGTTATGTCATCGAAAACAGCCTAAGACAATTATTTTGGACAATGGAGACACGGGAAGCTGGGTATAGGCTATATCATTTATTATCTAGAGTCCACAGCCACCGAGTTTCGACATTTTTTCAAAGAAAAGCTTAAGCTGGTCGCGATTGATTCGAAAGGCGATACACGCTGACTGCTGCTTACCCAACAGTTCACAAGCTGGCTGTAAATGGAAGCCTATGCGCCGGAGCTTGAGCGTGCTGCTGTTCTCTTACGGAGCAAGCCAGGCAGAGTAACGGAGCAAAATATCAAACGAATTGGCACGCGCAATCATCTAGAGGTATTTGAGGACAGTACAGAAGCAAAGGGCAAGCGACTCAGCTTCTCTGGATCAATTGTTGTTATAGATATCGACTTCGACTCGGAGGGTGCCGTCCAGAGCGCCCATGTTGCGTTGGCAACCCAGATTCCTGAAAATGCAAAACATAGCTTCATGGCGGCCATAAATCACCCGGAAGCGCATTTAATGGAAGCTCTGCATAGACCTCGTCTCGACGAATTTGCGGGTATGATAAGTTTTGTCGCTCGCTGTGACAGACTTTCAACGCGCAACGTAGATATTTTTCGTGCCCTCGATGGAATTTCTGCCGCGCTGTGGACGAGAAACGTTCCAGACCTCGTCGTTAACCCAGAGGGACACCTTGGCGTAGCCCTCCAGTACCATCGCAACCATCTAGCACTTGTCGATGTAGTCGCCGGCTCTAGGCCGGAGTTCGCGGTAAGAATTAATGACTGGGTAGATGCCGAGGGAGAGTGGACATCAGCGGAATTGGGTGAGCCAGATGCTGATGACGCTCGCGCAGAGTTGGTCCTCACGCTAGAGCCGCCAGTACTGATGTGTGAGGATGCAGCACTCAGGCTCAAAGCAGAGACGACAAACTTTCACCAAGATCGTAGACAAACGGTTTCCTACAAGCTACGGCGCCATCCTAGCCAAGGTGATCAAGTTGACCTCTACAAAGTCGATGTCGCAACCTGTTTTTCAGACAGACTCGTACGCGTGAACCAAATTCCATTGCAGGGACCCTCACAGATACCGGATCTAGTAGATGAACTTCGGCAGACAGCGATTGTGGAGGAGCTAGTCCAGAAGCTCCTCAATAAACCAACTGAACCAGATACCTCAGAAGCACCCACAGATTTGAGCGTTGCCGACGCTTTAGAGTTACCAAGAATGAACCCAGGATATTCCGGTATACGTGCAAGCGTAATTCTATGCAACGACATGGAGTCTAGTGCTGAGAATCGAACTAGGCGGCTTGACATAGCACTAAGCACGGGTACGTTCAGTGTTCTGGTACCCTTGGGGGCTCCTGTAAAGCTGGAGTATGATGGTGAATACGATTATATGAACAAATTAATAAATGCAGGCGAACTTGCGCTGGCAATATCGTTCGCTGCTGGAGCGGCTGAAGTCAACATGGATACCTCTTGAGCTTCAAATTCGTTAGTAATATACGGATTGCCATTATCGCGAACGTTTCTATGAGCTTCAAGTCTATGCTAGCTCGGGCTTCCGGACTGGATTGTAATGATTCAGACGAGGGTAGCCAGGCAAAAATTACACACAGGCATAGTCGAGAGTCTTCCATTTCTGCACCACCTAAGCGTGGTTTGGCGTTTCCAGGTGAGCCGAAAAATGGTCCGCAGCAGGCGCCAGGGCAGATGAATAGCCCAAGGCAGGGCACGAGTTCAGCAAGTACAGGTCAAACTCTTAGGTCTGGCAATGAGCTCACACATCTACCAGCAAAGGCCTCATCCAAAATACCACCCAAATCATCATCCTCATCCGAGCATCGGCCCAAGATCTCACGGCCGCCAATTATCTCGCAATCAAAAACAGCGACTGGCGCCAAGATGCATCAGAACGTACTGCGCCATGGCCAGTCTCCAGACCCTAGGACTAAACCTTCAGTCGAAACAAGCGGAACCGACGCAGGTACTAGGCGTCAGAAGCTGTCGTATAAAGAAATGATGCGTCAAGCCGCCAAAATAAATCCAGAGAAGCTCAAACTGACGTTAAAGACTCGCACGCAGTCACCACGAAGTCGACCCAGTCGAATCAATACAAGGTCTGAGCCCGATGCTGCGTTACCGCCACCTACAAAGGGACGAGCAGTGCCAGAAAGGAACCCAGAAAGAGAAAGAATCAACTTTAGAGTGGAGAAGTCAGGAATTCCTCTTGCGCGCCCTTCAACAAAACTATCCGATCAACTCCAGCGCCGTCAAGCTGCAGCGAAGAGCTCTCGTCGCAATGACGACTACGAAGATGACAACCTATCAGATTTCATTGCAGACTCAGATGAAGGAGAAGGGGATGCTGACGATAACAGCTACCGCGAACAGATTAGAAACATGTTTCGACGGCGGTCGTCGCCAGCTCAGTACGACAGTGATAGCTCTGACATGGAAGCGTCTGCCGGAGAACTGCATGATGAGGAGCGGCTGAGCTCTGCTCGGGCTCGTCGAGAAGACATAGAGGAAGAGCGTAGGATACAGGAACTTGTCGCTGCTAAAGCAAAACGTAAACGGTTACATTGATAACCATGCATTTAACTTAATCGATGTGTAAAGCTAATATCATTAATGTCATTCATAGATCTGACTCCGATAGCTCGTCAAGAAGTTCAGGAAAGTCTGAGCTTTCGTCGGATGTGGTATGCGAACTCTGTGCAGTAACACTTGACGACGCCCGAGTTAAATGCGGTGCACGCGGAGCGTCCCCAGTAGCTTGCCGGTTCGTTCTGCCGGGAATCGAAAAGGATCTATTGCTCAGTGGTATTCGTACTCGAGATCGCGATTCTTGACCCCCTAATGACGAAGAAGACGTTGGGAAATTGCTAGCTAGACCCGTGTTCTGTTCAGTCGAGTTGATGGCATTTGATTTCTCCACAGATGGTTGTCCACAGCTCGGGTCGAGATCTGAGTCGGGGTCAGAGGAAGGTTGTTGCTCCAATTCGTCGTCAGATGGTGAAGCCCATTCGGATTCTACCTCGTCCGCCTCGGGATCATCTGAGTTTCTACTGGAATCAGACTCACTTTCAGTATTACTCTCCTTATTGCCTTCAGTTAGCTTCGACCAATCCGGGTTCATTCGTTCGATGCGTTCCCAAATCTGAATACCACTGATAAATTGCCGCCATAAGCCGTAAATTCGGCGGAGCTCAGTAAGTGCAGCAATTTCACGATCCTGCTCATCGTAGCCCACGCAAACGGCTCTCAATGCTAACGCGTACTGCTCCGCTACGACAACTCCACGCAGGACTGATTTTGGACCCTCACGGCCGAAATCAATACCCACTACGGCATTGGCATAGTCAACACCAATTAATTTCGCTGCAGCGACTGCACGAGGATGAACGATATGGACAGCGCCACGGGGTAGCATTGACGGCACGAATAAATCTATAGTTCGATATTCCGACTTTGGGACAATTCCATCAATGACCGGTTGGACCTCAATCTGTTCAACTTGTCCCCGAGAATAGAGAGCTACTTCGTCTGTTTCGCCTGTCAGTCTGTTGGGAGTGGGCCGTCTCAGCAGAGGCTGGGCACCGGCCATCACCGAATAACCTAGCCTATACCAGTACTGCGCAGAATGACATACGATAACGTCCGCTCTCTGGAATACCTTGAGCAGCTTACGCGAACGACCATTACCAGTTGCTTGTGTACCTATCGGTTGGGCACCAGGTCTTAGCAGTTCGCCCCGTTTGAGACCAGTTTCCAAGACGTACTCTGGGTGGCCAGCAAAATCTTGAATCCGATGTGGAAGGCCCTCGTGCGCGGCTACTTTTACTAAGTTGCGCAACTCCACAGCATCTCTCTTTGCATAGCGTCGTGGATGACGCCGAGAGAGTAACTGGAGATACCACTTCTCTCCTTCGGGGATATAGTCGATCCGTCGCTTGCGCACGCGGGATACATACTCAGCTGCATAGGTTCGCGTAACATCTCGAACTGCTGGGCCAGTACTGAATGCTAAAACATAGCGCAAGATAGTAGAACTAGTTGCTGGTGGCTCAAAGCTTGGATTTTGAGGCTTCGTGGTAGCAGCAGGCTGTACTGATCCCGACAATACATCGCAAACGATCCAGCCTGGGTTTCCGGGATACTTGGCGGCCCACGGATCCCACACCTCTGTCCACCATACTGGAGTTACTCGTGCAGATTGCTTTGTGGAAGACGCTGCGAACGGATCAATATTGATATCTGGTGGCTGCAGTGAGCATACAAGCCTCGCTTCTATCCCACTAGCTCGAAGCATTGCGCAAAATCCTATACAGAAAGCATCGAGAGGACCCTCTAGAAGTGTGAATGCTCGTAATAACTCGGTGTGTCCAAAGGGTGTCGGTGGGGTCACCCTAAATCTAGCCTGCCAAGAAGTTATTGCATGCCGGAGCCCATCGACACGCTTTTTTGACTTCAAAAAATCAGTCATCTGTGGTCCACTTGCGAACAATTCTGAGAGAATGATCTCTGCAAGGAAATGCTTCATTGATGGAATTCCGAGTATCATTTCTCCGGAAATCCACGCATTACGCCGACTAGCTAACAGCAGCCAAGCCCTTATGCCCAACTTATGCATCAGAATTCTAACTGGAC
Organism: Wickerhamiella domercqiae; assembly: GCA_001599275.1. Classification (NCBI taxonomy): domain Eukaryota; kingdom Fungi; phylum Ascomycota; class Dipodascomycetes; order Dipodascales; family Trichomonascaceae; genus Wickerhamiella; species Wickerhamiella domercqiae. The sequence continues at coordinate 1,520,312 of BCGM01000001.1, forward strand.
GCGGAGGTAATGCCCTCCTAGGTCTTTTCTCCACAGAACCGGGTTCCAACGAGACCACCACATCGGTCTCACTAATGTTCTGGGCATAAGCATCGGCATCAGGGGTCGGAGACTGTACAGCAACGTCCACATTTTCCCAATCGTCTGATTCGGACTCCGACTCATAAGCTTGGGGCGGGGGTGGAGGTGGGGGACTCGGTGATGCAGTTTTCTGACGCTTGAAACTGGTCTCTGTTTCGGCCGCCTGAGGCATGCGTCTCCTTCTCTGCTCCTGAGCATACTCCCTCAGCATTTCTGTGTATTCATTGGGAAATCCTGGAGTTCGAGATGAATCTCTTTTCCTACCTCGCGCCATTGCGGCCTCGGCGCACGAATGTTAGCAAAACTAGTGTTAGCAGTGATATACTTTAGTGTACGTCAGCTCTTATTAACTGTATGAGCATATGGATCTCGCCCGCCTTGAGGATGTTTTCGCAGAGCCTGGATGTCTTTTTTCGGCACTAGGACCGATTTTAGCATCCTGTGCCGTCCCTGAAAATACTGATGAACGCACTCGCATAGCTGTTAAATTGGCAGTGTGCGAATTCCGAGCTGCTTCAGTGGACTTTCCACCCCAATGTGCCTCCGAGATCTTGTCGTCAGACGTGTTAGCAGTATGCACTCGCCTTTTGGAAACCAAGTCGACGTGGTGGACAACTTTTAGCAATAATTTCCATCATATATCGTCAGTATGCTCGGAATTTCGCCCTGAATATGCGCAGCGCAATGAGGCCGAACGCGTCGTCGGCATATATCGCAACGCGACTGAGCTGTTTTCAGACTACCAGGCTCTTGTATCAGATACCCTCACATCCATGCAGGCCAATTGGGTAGAATTTGAGTCGAAGCTTGAGGAGATATCTGTTGGCCATGCACGCACTGTACATTTGGCTCAAGCAGCGCTGTCAGAGCTGCAACACGAAGCTGCAACTACACTAGAGCAGTTTTCTTCTCTTAACAGAATTGCGTTGGCAGCCGATGCTGCCTTGGATAATGCTAGATCAAGTGCGCTAGCTCTTAGTTTGCAACATAATCGAATGAGTGCGATTGTGAATGAAGTTGTCCACGGTATGAGTGAGATGCGGTCTTCACAATACGAGGCAACAGCCGAAATTGAGAGTATTACTTTGAAACTAGCCACTGAAACTAATAAGTTGCGTGGTGCTCTGGATGGAATGAGTGGAATTTTCGGGCTGTTTACCCTTATTAGGGGTATAATAAGATGGTCCATCATAGTAGCATTCATACCCGTTGGCTTAGTTCTGTGGCGTAATGCTCGGGGACCCACCTGCGATCCTATTTTCTACTAATAGCCTACATATAGCATTCTAAAAAAGAAAGAAACCAGTCGTGCCAAAAAGCAAAGGTTCTGTGAACCTACTCGTATTTCGGGGCTGTATCCTCGGCAGCATCGTCATGGAGGGCATGCTCGTAAGATGGCACTCTAGACAGAGCAGCTATATCTATACCGGAGCTGCTGTGCGATCCAGGACCCTCTTGAGAGACTGCAAGGGCGCGTAACCCGGCCTGGAGTTGTGCTTGTTCAGTTGGGTTGAGGTTTGAAAGAGAGCGCCCAACAGGAGAGCCAGGGCTGCCCACAATATATGGCGTCTGAGCACCGCTAGGCAAAGTGGATCCCGTGGGAGAATCTACAGGTGAAGCTACTGTAGAGAACAAGCGATCATAAACCCGGTCTGAATAATTAGGCGGTGCTTCTGTGGTTTCAGACTCGAGTTGAACTTGAGGTGAGAGCTGGCCGTTGGTACGGGGAACGTCAAAGATGGCAGACTCGCTTCCGCTAGATCTGAGCACCCCGCTGCTATTCTGCTGCAGTTCTTGAGACGACACGTAGATGGAAGGCGAAATAAACAAGTGTATTGGCAATGATGCTCGCAGCTCAGAAGTATGACCATCGCGGTTTATGAGAGATATCAGAACCCGGAATTTGTGCGAGATCTTAACAAATGGAACAATTGAAGCATCTTGAGTGCAGCGGCTGAGACTCGATGGCAAATTTACCAGTCTTGTAAATACCCATCCATCTGATCCAGTATCCGTCCGGATATCGGTAGACGGAAATACTTGCTGACCCACAGTCTTCTCATCGCTATGCATGAGGCCCGCTGCAGTTGTCACCTGAGAGTACTCTACGATCTCGGTACGGATACGACCCAGCTTGACGCCTTTATCAAGGGGTAAAAGCGAGAAGTGGACCTCTAACTGACCGCCAACTGGAACGCTCTTTGACGGAACGAAGATACGATATTCTACTTTTTTGGGCCAGGTATTTTCGATAGATACAGTGTGAGCCCAGTCGTAGGTATCTCCACCCAATGTACGCACAACTCTCACGTGTTTTTTGGTTGTAACATTATGTTGGAACCGGCCACGCTCCACAGAGGCGGTCAAGAAGTACGCAAGCTGTGCATTGTCATGTCCTTCTATCGACTCAGGAATATTTCCTGGCAACACGAACTCAAATGGTAGTTGATAGCTACCTGGTACCACAACCTCTGTAGATGCAGCCAAATTCGTTGAGCTCTGACTGTGGTGGTCTCCACCCGAAAAATACGACGCTAAATTCGTGAATGAAGCTGCTCTCGACCCGGGATTCGAGCGCCCAGATGAAACGTTTTGAGTGGGAAGGTGAAAGTCACTAAACTCTCGCTCGAATAATACCTTTTCATATCTTACTGGAGTGTTTGCTGGATTTTTGGGTATTGTGTGTGGATCTGGCCAGCGTAGACGCAACGTGGCATACAAGCGCAGTACCACCCGCTTGACTGCGACGTTATCCATTGTCGAAAGGACGATTGTACCACCAAGAGTGGCAGGAGGCGCCTCATCTGCCGTGCCCTTGAGAAGAACAATATTATGGTCACGTCCCGCATTGGCTCCAAGTCGGATCTCGAATACCGGCACTGAGCTGTGCGAGCGCCGAAGCATCAATGCACACTCACAAGACTTAGCCTTGATTACGTGATTATAAATTTCGCATATCGACATCTGGCTCAACTTTCCTTTCTCCGAGACGTGCATATACATGAGAAGCGGTCTACAGAGCGCCCATGCAGATACGACGCTTTCCTTATTTCCGGTATTTATTATTTTCATTTCTTTATTCACGACACGATGCTTTGCAGTGGAGGAGTAATCTGAACAGTTCTAATTTAGAAACATACTATTCTCTCGAACATGATTTACTCAGAGCTGAGTACATCGGGCGGTCGACGATCACTTTGCACAAAATATCACACTTTAGTAATCGTGCCATTAAAGGTGACTAATTTCATAAAAGTCGCAGAAGCATTTAAGCATGTGATTTGAGCATCAACTCTGGTCTACTTGCTCCAACTCGGAGAGTGTGGGTCCCATTTAATGGTGTTCTGTCTGCATTGTGTTTTAATCCCATCGTATACATAGATTACTAGAAAAATTTCCCCCAATCTACTACAGGTCGTCGATACCTCTATCGGAATATGCCGTAAAGTGGGCATGTGAAAAAGATGGGCAAGATTCAGGAATGCGCCAGGTGAAATGAACATCTCTGGTATGCTGCCAGCAAAGGCAATAAATTAGGTCCGACTCATCAAACCTGTAGCGTGGGGTCTATCTGTCGGCAGGTAACACGGTCGTTTTACCTTCTTCACTATTTTACTTAAGTTTATTTTATTTACCATAGATGCATGCATTTTTTCAAAAATTAGAGCAGGAATGGGACCTTCCATGATTAGGCATGTTATCATCTCATATTGTGAACACACTCATATGAGAGATAAGGTTAGATCAGATCAGATCAGATCAGATCAGACAGTCGACCAAGTAGAATGTAGTTTATTACTGATCGGATTTACGTCTACAAAGCTACGATCATGGAATTAAAGGTCTTTAACAGTTGCCCTCATACGCCTCTACAGGCGTTGGCATAGAAACCAATTCGACAATCTCAGGGCATTTGGTTACACCAGGGTACTGGTAGTAGGTCTTCACACCTGTGACCTCAAAAGTACTCTCAGGATATACCACCGCCGTAGATGTCGAATAGGATGTCTCAGTTATCCAACGTGACCGATAGTATGTTTCAACATCGTACTCCGTCGAGGTCTCAGTGCTAATTAACGTTTGCACTTTAGTTGAAGTTATCGTGGAAGCTGTAACGGGAATCTGTTTAACTTCGTTGTCATCTTCGTCTTCAATGTTCTGAGTCTCCGGGGAATTGCTGGTTGGGGTCGGATAACAGCAGGCGCACTGATAGGGTGCGCAGTTGCATGGAGGAGGAGGAGGAGGAGGAGGGGGAGGGGGAGGGGG